>OX451740.1:842527880-843127880 GCA_948472305.1 Vicia faba
AACATAACTTGGACATTTAGTAGTGAATGAGGATTTGAGCATGAAATATTTTCCTAATTCCCTCACAAAGAATGGGTTCACTTGGTTTACAATGCTCCCCCCATAGTCGGTCCAGACATGGACCCAGTTACAGAAATTGTTCAATGAGCAATTCCACACGGGGCAGTCCAAGATAAGCCTAATAGAATTGTCCAGTGTAAAACAAAAGAGCACTAAGTCAATGGACTAATACCTTAACAGGTTTAGACTTCTAAAAGCGCGAGGCTTTACACAATTCCCTGAACATGAGTTGGTCGAAGTGGCTGCAAATGGGTTAGAGTATTCCATTAGGAAAAAATTATTGGACACTCAGTCTTTGAATGATATAGCTCAATTAGCTATCAAAGTTCGACTGATCAAACATTTGAAAGATGAAAAAACTAAGCCAAACAAGTATCACAAAAAAGGGAAAGTTGCTTATGTGGCAACTGACGGATGTTCTTCTGACAAAAACGAGTCAGGGGAAGAAATAGAGGTTAATGTGGCTGAACTACAACCTGGACCCCCTTATGCGTGTAAACTTTTAAAATCGTTGAACGGGAAAAACCCCATCGAAACCGAAAAGAATGACAAAGACATCACCAAGACCTATACTTTTGCCTTAACCAAATGTGATAAAGTATTTGATTTGTTAGTAACTAATGGTCAAATTATGGTCCCTCGAGGCCTAAAGAATCCCCCACTTGAATAAAAGAAGAAAAGGGGATTCTGTAAATTTTATAATTTTCTTGGTCATAAAACTTATCAATGTGTTCTTTTCAGGGATTTGGTTGAGAAAGCGTTGAAAGATGGGTGACTCCAGTTTGGCGAGAAGCCAAAGATGAAAGTCGACACTGACCTTTTGAAAGTTGAAGAAGCTTTATACTCAGAGCCTCTAGATTTCATTATGGTCGAATCTACTAAGGGCCTCGACAGAGAGGTTATAATGATTGGTGACATATGAGTCATGATGGTCAGAACCAATGATAGTTTCAAACTATAGTTGAAAGAGGTATTGCAGGCAGTGTATCCTCATCCTGAAGAAATCTTGGATAACTTTCAAGAGAAATGCAGAGTGAAAGGGTCAAAGGCAACATTATGCCCAATATGCAACGCTGTGTTTGATGAAGAAGCAACTGAGAAGTATAAAGCTGTCAAAAAAGAGGTTCTTAAGCCAGAGAAACCTCCAGTCCCAAGGTTTGTTTTCGACAAGCAAGGTAATCCCCAATGCAATGAGGAATACAGAAAATTGTTTCAACAGTCGCGGCCAAAAACCTTTTGCTCTCCATCAGATGTTCCACAAGAAAAATGTGTGGAGTCAGTAAACCAAAAGGGGAGAAAGAGGCTAAAGTGGTAAGTGATTGTACATGAAGATGAGACCTGGGAAAAGAAAGCTGAGTCGAAGGGTTATCGAGTTTCTCCCAACTATAAGGGGAAAAATCCCAATGACAAGGACTCAGTGGAGGCGTTATCAGAGGAACAAAGGCGGCAAAGGAAGCTTCGACATCCTAATTATAGCCAGTCGAAGAAAATAGACATGTCAAAGACGTATTACTAGGAGAAGCTATGAAGCCAATAGAGTTTCCAATCCCAATGGTGTATTATCCCAAGTCGAAGATGACTGAAAAAGAAAAATCCATAGAAAATCAAAGAATGGTTATGAGGGTAGTTCCTTTAGGTAACAGAGTTGGTGGCAACAGAAAATAAGGAATATACTCCTGCGCCTGAGTATAATCCTACATCTAAAGGCGAAGATAAGGAACCTGATTATTAACCTTTTCCAGAAGATGATATGGTCGATGATGACTATGATTATGGTGAAGACTTCTTCATTAACTGCGGAATTATATCAATTCTGCCTGTAGAATATGACAGGGTGTCGGAAGTATCAGAAAATGAAGATTTTCCTTTCGAAGAAGTGGCTGATGAAAAGCCTCTATGCTACTATGTGATGAATAATGGTGTGGTCTAAGAATAGAAGGTTGTGTTTAAAAAACCAAGCTCAGGGATGTTGTGTCATCTCAAGCCTTTATTCATAAGGGCGAAGGTGGATGGCATGCCAGTGAACAAGGTGTTTGCCAATAGTGGGGTGGCTGTAAATTTAATGCCACGTGCTCTGTTTAAGAAAATGGGGGAAGTGTGAGTCGAAGCTTCAACCTCATAACATGGTTTTATCAAACTATGAAGGAAAAAACAGTAGCATACCGGGTGTCATCCAAGTCGAATTATTTGTCGGAACAACAACCAAATCAATATTGTTCATGGTTATAAATTTCAAAGCCAACTTGAATCTATTACTTGGTCGTGAGTGGATTCATGGAATATGCGCAGTCCCATCAAATTTGCACCAAAGAATTTCCATTTGGAGAAAAGATGTCGTAGTAGAGAACATAGAAGCTGATCAGAGCTACTACGAAGTTGATGATGTGAAAGGTGTGAAGAGGACTTCCGACCAACATTTTGAGAATGTAGCGCCTTGTGATGATGAGAATCACACTCCCGATGAAAACATAAATTATTTTCTCAGTTTGGATCTTGATCATGGCTTTACGTGGGATTATGAAGAGGCAACAAGGCTTAGGGAGTCAATTCCAGCTACGGGATGATTTGTGGTTGAACGTGATAACCAGTGAGTCAACAAGTTTGGCTCGGATTTCAGTTTACATAGTTAAAAACAAAAGGAAATCGGCTTTAGAAGCTGAGAAGCTACAAAATATGGTCGTCGAAGTCAAAACAAAAAATCAAGAAGGCCAATTAGGACAAACAACAACTTCAGAAAGCTGGAGGTTAGATTGTATATATGATAATGAACCTTTGGGGTCTGAAAAGGACCCACTAAATTCAGTATAGAAGATGTAAGCCCAAGATCTTCTAGAGGAAGTTGATCTGGGAGACGGTGTAACAAGGAGACTAACGTACATCGACATTGAAGTTGAGTCTAAAATGAGAGTAAATCTGATCAAATTACTAAAGGAGTATAAAGATTGCTTCACCTAGGATTATGGTGAGATGCATGGGTTAAGTCGAACGGTTGTAGAACATCGACTTCCTATTCAACAAAGTAAAAGGCCAGTGAAGCAACATCCTAGGAGGTTTTCCCCTGAGATAAATTTGAATATCAAACAAGAGATAGAAAGGATGCTCAAGAGTAAGTTCATCAAAACTGCAAGGTGCGTCAATTGGTTAGCAAATATTGTTCTTGTTATTAAGAAAAATGGAATATTTAGAGTTTGCATGGACTTTAGGGACTTGAATAACGCTACCCCCAAAGATGAATATTCAATGCATGTAGCAGAAATGTTAGTCGATTCAGCTGCATGGTATGAATGTCTTAGTATGCTCGACAGATATTCTGGATATGACCAGATTTTTATAGAAAATGAAGATATGCCCAAAACATCATTTAGATGCCCAGGGGAATTAGGAACACATGAATGGGTTGTAATGTCGTTTGGTTTAAAAAATGTCGGAGCTACCTATCAAAGGAAAATGAATGCCATGTTTCATGATTTTATAGAACATTTTATGCAAATATATATTGATGATATTATGATAAAATACTCATCTAAGATGGTCATCTGGACCATCTTCAACGATCCTTTAAAAGAATAAGGAAATATGGATTGAAAATGAATCCACTGAAATGTGCTTTTTGTGTGCATGCATGATATTTTTTAGGATTTGTAGTACACAAAAAAGGCCTCGAGATTAATTAAAGCAAAACAAAGGCAATTTTGGATCTCAAGCCTCCTTCAACAAAGAAACAATTACAATCTTTGTTGCTAAAAATCAATTTCTTGAGAAGATTTATCTCAAATCTAAGTGGAAAAATGAAGATTTTTTCGCCATTATTAAAGGTCAAGAAGGAAAGTGACTTTCACTGAGGAAAAGAACAGCAAGAGGCCTTCGACACAATCAAAGAATATCTAATGAGGCCTCTTATGTTATTACAACCTAGTCAAAATAAGAACATGAGATTGTACATAGTTGCACCAGATTTAACAATAGAGAGCATGTTAGCTCAAGAGGATGATAATGGAGTCGAAAGACCCATTTATTACCTTAGTCGTGTATTGATATATGCAGAAACTAGGTATAGCATGATAGAAAAGTCATGCTTATGTTTGTATTTCTCATTTGTTAAACTTAAGCAATATATTAAGCCGGTTGATGTTTATGTCTCGTCTCATTGTGATGTCATTAAACATATGTTGTCCAAACCAATTTTTCATAGTCGAATTGGCAAGTGGGCACTAGCCTTAATTGGGTTTTCATTATTTTGCATGTCTTTGAAGGCCATGAAAGGCCAAATTATGGCAGACTTTATAGTCGATCATGCCATAATAGAACCATCAGTTATTATGGTAGACACTGACCTTTGGAAATTGTATTTTGATGGGTCGAGCCATAAACATGGAACTAGTGTCAGAGTTTTGATTATATCTCCAAAAGGAGTACCGATAAAATTCAAATGTAGGATAGATGGAAAATTCTCCAACAACAAAGCAGAGTGTGAAACGTTGATTGCAGGGCTTAAATTGTTGAAAGACTTAGGTGCAAAAAGGGTCAAAATTAAAGGAGATTCATAATTAGTGATTAAGTAAATCACTCGAGAATGCAAATGCATCAAAGAACACTTATTCTTGTATTTTGCAATGGTCAATCAATTGTTTGAATGTTTTGAAGTTGTGAGTGTTACACATGTACCTATATTGGAGAATCAGGGGGCCAATGATTTGGCACAAATTTCCTTTAGGTATAAAGTATCCACCGACAAGCTGAAAAGTTTTGTCGAGGTGAGAGACAAGGTATTTTCGACACTTTCCTTCATATTTTTAATTTAAAAAAATTGGGGGCAGATGAAAAGTGGGAAATTTTTGAAATTTCTGCTATTGATAATTTGTCAGACACGGATTGGAAAAAACCAACTGTGAAGTATTTAGAAACTCCAAATGGAAATATGGGTAGGAAAATAAAATATAGGGCTTTGAGTTACGTGTGCATGGGAAATGAATTGTTCAAACCCTGAAGGAATATTGCTTAGATGTTTAGGAGATACTAAAGTATATTTGGAAATAGTCGAAGTCCATAGTGGATCCTGTGGGGCTCACCAAGTCAGCCATAAAATGAAATGGCTGCTATTTCGGCAGGGTGTCTATTGGTCAAGTATGTTGAAAGATTGCAATGAGTATGCTAAGGGTTGTCAGGAATTCCAAAAGCATGCAGGAATTTGACATGTATCTGCAAGATAATTTCACACGATTATTAAGCCATGGCCGTTTCGAGGTTAGGCGCTAGATGTCATAGGAGAAATTTGACCAGCCTCATCGAAACAGAAAAAGTTCATCCTAGTAGGGATAAACTACTTCATGAAATGGATAGAAGTAGTACCGTTGATCAATGTTGACCAAGAATCAGTGATTGACTTCATTCAAAAGTATATCATTTATAGATTTGGGATTCTTGAGACCAAGGATGGATAGAAGTAGTACCGTCATTCAATGTTGACCAATGATCAGTTTTTATTGTGCGAAAGATGCAAGAGTTTGCATCAGAATAAGGCTTCAAGTTGATAACGCCCACACCTTATTATGTCAAAGCCAATGGTCAGGTCGAAGCTGCCAACAAAGTGATAATTGGGTTAATCAAGAGTCACATCTCTAAGAAACCCAAGAATTGGCATAAGACATTCGATCAAGTTTTATGGGTTTGTCGAACATCCCCCAAGGAAGCGACTGGGTCGACGCCCTTTCGACTGGCATTTAGACATAATGTTGTTTTATCAGTCGAGATACACTTGCAATCGGTACGAGTACAACACCAACACGAACTTTTATCATAACAATATTGGAATATGATGCTATACGAAACAATGGATCTATATGAAGAAAGACTAGTTATGTAGGATGTGCTAATTCGAAAAAAAGAGCGAGTTGCAAGGGATTACAATAAAAAGGCTAAAATAAAAATGTTGTGGTTGGAGATTACGTCTGGAAAGTTATCCTTTCTATGGATCGGAAATATAGAACTTTGGAGAAATGGTCACTGTGATCGGTGGATCTGGAACTGACTGTTTAACGCTGGTTCGCGAAATGTCGCGGTAAGCAAGAGTCGCCACCGTCTTTTATTTTCTCCAATATGGAAAGGACAAAAGCACAGAAAAATTCCTTGTGAGATAGTTTCTCGGTTCGGGAGGTAGATTTATAGAAAGGGAAGGTGTTAGCATCCTTTCTATCCGTGGTTATCCACGGGCTCTTAGATACTTGCTCATTTGTGTTTTCAAAAATGTTTGCTTGCTTTTCAGAGTGGGTTTGAAAAAGTTTCGTTTAAAATTTCAGTTCGACTCTTGTATCAGTCCTCAAGAGTGTTTGAAAAGTTGTTTTTGAAAGCTTTTTGAAAAGTGTCGGTGTGAAAAGAAGTTTTTGATTTGTTTTGAGATTAGAGAAAGTATCTACAAGTCGTCTACCTACCCTAAGGAATTAGTCTGTGTAAATGTCCTTAAAGTAGTGCCATCCCACCATTGAGAGGTAGGTAGCACCACCGTTGGAGGTGTTCGGGTCAATTCGAGGGTTCGGGACATTATGGTCACCAGAGCAATAGGAAGACACCTTAGAAGCTACCCTCATGCCATGTTCATGGACATGAGGACTTACTAAAACGTCTTCTACTCGACGACCACGTTTCGAGGGGCAAGGCAACAGTGAGGCGTACCCTAGGGATGGTGTGTGAATTGTGTGTTATTTTCAATCAGGTTTATCTTGTTCATGCATTGGTGATCTACACTTTGTTTTTTTATTTTTGGCATTCATTCTTTCATGTGATTATTAACAGTTAAAAGATGCAGAATTTAAAAGTCCTACGCTATTACAAAGGCGCGGGTCTACATCGCCAAATTAATCCAAGACCCGATTTGAATAAAATAAAAATGCGAAAAGATAAATATCCTAATTAATCTATTACAAGGCTTTGGGGCAAGTACATGAAATTTATAAAAGGGAAATGAAAGTAAATGTGCGAAAAGGAATTATAATCGAATGCGAGGGCGTTGGACCCTTTAAAGAAATTACATCGAAATCATAAATTAATTAAATTAAATAAAAGCAAGAACTTATTTTTTGGAGTTTTTGTATTTATGGAATTTAATGAGAAAATTAAATGGAACTAAAACCCTAATTCTAAACTATTTTTAATTTGTTTTAAAAAATGTTTAAGTTTGACCTAGTTTTAACCTAATTATTTAATTACAAGCTATTTATAAAATAATTAAGAATAATAATTATGATGATAAGGAAATAAATTATTTATTAAGAAAAAAGAAGAAAAATATTAAAACCCTAATCTCTACCTTTTTTAGTTTATTAAGAAAGCATTAAAATTAAAACTAAGTTAATTATTAAATTTATTTACAAAATAAAGCATTAGTGAATTAAATAATAAAATATATTTTTATTTTTTGACTTTTTGATTTTTTTTTTGTATTTTTATATTATTTAAAATTAATTTTATGGAATTAAATAAAACAAAGAATATAATTAAAATAAATAATAGAAAAGAATAAAAATAGAAAAAGAAAGGCAAACATGGGGGGTGGTTGTCCCTTTTGGAGGTATTTTCCAAGCAATTCTGGCCCATTGAATCAGGCCTGGTTGACTTTTGATGATCACGTGTAGACCCCTGGACTGAGGTGCATGATGGAACTCATATCTTGGCTTTTGGATTGATCTCAGGGGACGTGTGGCAAGCACCAGCGCTGGATGTTTGGTGGACTTCTGGGCGTGTTGGACACCTAATCATGTTATAAGAAAAAATAGAAGGAAATATGGGGGACCTGGGAATCGAACCCAGGTCCCAGTGCTTGAAGGACAACGCATCAACCAACCAGCCAGGCGCGTTTCTTTGTTCCTTTAGTGGGCAATAATCAATATGAGAGAGAAAGAAAGGGTTAGTGGGATAATAAAAAAAAGGCGCCAGTTATTCAAACTGGCCAACCAGCATTCAACACGCCAGCGTCTTCCTCTTCCTTCTTCGCTTATGCTTGAAAACATAGACTAGATAGCGGGGGTTTTAAACCCCCACTAAGTGAAGAACACAAAAATAGCGATTAGGTCATACGCAAACATAAAAAGGGCGCGACTAGTGGGATTGAATCGTCCAGATGCACTGAGTTCAATGGTCCTGGTCTTGCTGCCTAAATTTTCCTTATGCAAGAAACCCCAATTTCACATCTCTGCAACCCTAACGAGCTCCCATGGTGGATTCGTGTACAGGGTACAAAAACTCAATTAAATGATGCCAACAGATTTAGAACAACAATATTAGTATAAATCAACAAGAAAAATGCAAGGATGATGCGTATAAATTAAAACACGAATATGAAAAATGTCAAGAACAGGGCGGTCTTATTCTACCGATTCTTGAGGTTAGAGACTGTGGTTTTGATTCAGGAAGCTTCCTTGATGTCTCAGGAATGTAATGGAATTGTTCTCTTGCCTTGAAACACCCTCTAGCTGTGTTTTCGGTTTTGAACTTTTTGATAAAAAATGCAAAGTTTGTATTTCGTTTGAGGCGCAGCTTTCAGGTCCTTTGCATTAGGGTTGCATTGTGTTTATGTATGGGAACGTTTTAGGGTAAAAATTCAAGCCAAGAAACCTTTGCATTGATGTTTTTGAGATTTGATTTTCATGTAATCTTTTTCAATCTTTTTCATGCCCTTTTGATACCAATCATGGCCAAATCTTTCCATATTAGTGATGCACGAAATCTTGAGGTTTTATGGAGAGAATATGCTGCAAAAAGGGATTGGAAAACATGGTTTTCTATTTTTGTCATATTTTATTTTAATTAAATGAACTAATAATAATAATAATTCAAATAATTAATAAAAAATGATAAAATAACTCCCTTTAAAGTCAATGGGTCGTGCATAGATTTTGGGTGATGATTCTTGGAAGAAAATGTGGCCCATTAGCAATTTTGAGGCATTTGAAGCAAAGTTGACTTTTCAAAATTCCCAAAAATTTCCCAACTTCCACAAGGCATATCTTGCTCAATTTTTAAGCTTTGATCATGTTCTTTGACATTTTGGAAAGGTCTTGAAGTCCTCTAACCAATGCCTTTGGTCCCATGTCATTTTGATTTACCAATCTCAAGTTATGGTCTTTGACTTAAAGTCCCTTTTTGTTGACTTTTGAAAATGACCTATAATGTTGAGATTGATAACTTTTTGTGAGAGCATTTCTTGGACTTGAAGTGTGAATAGGAGTTGTAGGAAATGTCATTCTCTTAAAAATGAGCTTTGGATGGAATTTTTCTGATAAACCATGTGGAAGTTATGCCTTGGTCAAGTTATAGTTGACTTTTTCAACTGTCCAAATATGGAAACTTTTGCATCTTGAGACTTTTTGAGCCATGCCTTGAGAATCATGATCAAGAATTGATCAAATGATGTCTGTGGCTTCAAAATAAGATGTTGACCAAAAATTTGGACTTTTGACTATCAAATGACCATTTTGCCCCTACAGTTGACTGTAGGGCAATTAGGGTTTTGGACTGTGCAATTTTGTGCTGTAAGTCTTGAAACTTGGCATATGGATGCTTGAACATGTTTATAGGCATGTGGGACTTGATTGGACCCTTGAAAACTTCAATTTCTTTGTCAGAACCAAAACCCTAATTTTTGACTGTTAGGAGGCCATTGAACTGTGCAACCCTTGGGAGATTTTGAAGCCTGCTCTTTGCAAATCTTGAAGAATATGGGAGGGAAAATTTTGGGGTACAACAGTTGCCCCTGTTCAATCTTCTTAAACCTGAGGATGTAGATTGGCTGACGTGCCTTTCGTAATCCGAGGGTGGAAGATGATTGAACACTAGAGTGCCCAGAAATTTGCGCTCACATGTTGGCAGTATGATGGTGGGAATGGGCTTATAGATGCCATTTGGAGATTGATGGATAGGATGATGGGCTTATAGATGCCATGCTAAGAGATGATGGATAAGTGGATGGGCTTATAGATGCCATCTGGGTGTCGATCACGTAAGAGATTCCTTAGCGAGAACTTGCGTACCTGAAAAAGAAAATGGTTACCTGACCTGTTACAGGAGTTGGTCTTCAAACTCTTACGTAGATGTGCCCTGACTGGTTACAGGAATTGAATCTGGAGCTTCAAAAGGTGATAAATGAACCAGGGATGGTTACTACCTCAACGGGACGGTGAGAGAACCTTGGGCGATTACTACCTCAACAGGGACGCTGAGAGAATCTTGGGGCGATTACTACCTCAACAGGAACGCTAAGAGAATCTGAGATGTCTTCTACTGGGATAAGAATCAAGGAGATCTTAGGGTCGATCTGACTGAACCGGAGAAGGCCTTTGACTGGATAAGAATCAGGAAAATCTTAGGGTCGATTTAACTGAACCAGGCTAGGTCTTGGAATATCTTCAACTGGATAAGAATCAGGGAGATCTTAGGGTCGATCTGACTGAACCAGAGAAGGCCTTTGACTGGATAAGAATCAGGAAAATCTTAGGGTCGATTTAACTGAACCGGACAAGGTCTTGGAATCTTCAACTGGATAAGAATCAGGGAGATCTTAGGGTCGATCTGACTGAACCAGAGAAGGCCTTTGACTGGATAAGAATCAGGAAAATCTTAGGGTCAATTTAACTGAACCCGACAAGGTCTTGGAATCTTCAACTGGATAAGAATCAGGGAGATCTTAGGGTCGATCTGACTGAACCAGAGAAGGCCTTTGACTGGATAAGAATCAGGAAAATCTTAGGGTCGATTTAACTGAACCGGACAAGGTCTTGGAATATCTTCAACTGGATAAGAATCAGGGAGATCTTAGGGTCGATCTGACTGAACCAGAGAAGGCCTTTGACTGGATAAGAATCAGGAAAATCTTAGGGTCGATTTAACTGAACCGGACAAGGTCTTGGAATATCTTCAACTGGATAAGAATCAGGGAGATCTTAGGGTCGATATGACTGAACCAGAGAAGGCCTTTGACTGGATAAGAATCAGGAAAATCTTAGGGTCGATTTAACTGAACCGGACAAGGTCTTGAAATATAGCTGAGAACTTAACTGGATCTTTCCTGAAAGGTAAAGGTCAGTCATATGCGATGCATGATATGAATCAAGAAATGATGTTCTCAACATAAGTGAGATTGTATGTTTATGATGCTTATATGCATGCTATAATGTATGACAATGCGATGTTTATGAATGTATGTTTTTATCTAGGAAAGTAAATCCTTGACGGGTGCCGGGAAGTCACATCCTGGGCTGATGTTTGAGAATAGTGCTTTGTTGTCTCCGCTGGGGATGATAGTTGCAAGAATATCGGTAGGAGAAGATAACTCCGTTGGGGTATAAACTTGGCGAATAGAACACTCTGCGGGGAGAAAATTACTCTAGCGATCTTGTTGGGGAGCAATACTCTGTGGGGAGAGAGATACTTTGCTGGGATGTTGATGGTAACTTCGCTGGGGATACCATTGTTATGTTGGAAGTGTTAATAGACTCCGCTGGGGATAGGAAGACTTCGCTGAAGACGGTCTTTCCGTGGCTTTTGGCTGAGGATAACCCAGTTATATCCTGATAGGGAAATAACTTTTGAATAAAGCCGGGGGACGCGTTCGTGCTCTGCAAGGGATAAGCCTCCAGAATCTACTGGGGATAAGCTTACTGCTAGGGAGATGATTCAACCTTTCCTGGGGAAATCTTGATTGGACTCTCTTGGGGGTATTTTGAACTATATTGGGGAAGTGGCTCCACTGAAAGTTTGATATACCGCCGGGGAACAATCTTTAGGTCAAGACTGCCGGGGAACAATCTTTAGGTCAAGACTGTCGGGGATACTTGTTAGGAATGTTCGTACCTTGTGCTGGGGAATGTTGAGATCTGCGGGGGATACCCAACTTCCTTAAGGCTGATTGTATAGCGTTGCTTGGGGAGAGTGCATTGACTTGCTGGCTCACTCTCTGGGGAATAAAGATATCTTGGTTATGTTCTTCAGCTGAACCTACCTTGATACCTTGGTGGACAGAGCAATTAGATCGCTTAGACCACTCATTATTGCCCCTGTTTCTGATGTGGGAGAAGAAGATACCTGTGGAGGTGCTTGATGACTGTCGATTTGGCAAATCTTCTTCTGATAGGCAAGTGACGAGATACCGGGACATAGTCGTACACTTTGATCCCTAATTTTTGCCTGGACCGCCCTTTCGGGTTTTCAGTCCACCGGGATACCCATTTTTTCCCAAGCCACCTTTTTAGGTTTTCGACTTGCCGGGTGTACAGATTTTTCATTTCATCCCTTATTTTTGCCTGAACCCTTTTGGTTCGCCGGGAAACCCTTATTTTTGCCTAGGTGTGTCAACCTAGTGGGTCTTTGATTATGCGTAGTATTCTTTCGACTATGTCCATGCTCTTAGAATGCAGGGAGGTGCCCCTGGCTGCTTGTGTTGCCATGTTACCATAAGATGTCTGATCGTGTAAGATTCGTCGCTGGAATTCATGTCCAATTCCCCAAGCGACTCAGGCGGAGGTTTTCCCCTGGCTATGTGACATTTTGAGAGATTCCCTGAATCTTGACCTAACTGCCCCGGATGGTAGACCATGATCATGTCATGCCCCTTGATTGGAAGTGCCTTTGTTCACTAGGCTTTCATCGTGCGAATTTCTCTGCTGTTCAAACAAATAGTCATATGCAAACAATGTTATATCAAAAATGCAAAGCTTATGTCTGTCTTGAAGATTTTGAAAATGCATTCTTTTTCATAAAACAAGTGAATGTTTGTAAAATGTGATGTCAACTCCGTATTTACCGTAGGCCTTAAGGAGTCAGGATACCTTTCGTAACAGTATGCTTTCGAACTAACCCATGCTTCGGCTAGGACTTTTAAGGGTTGTAGCATGGCCTGGTTCACGGTTTAAGAAACAAAGGATAAGGCTCAAAAGGTATTTGTACCCACCCGCTCTTCGTGATGTTCTTCGATCCTAAACTCAGCTAATCGTGCATCAGACTTTGTTTGAGTCTTTGCTTTGATATTCCGGTGATGGTTCGGACATTGACAATTTATTTTGAATAGGCAGTCATTTCTTTTTTGTTGAGGGTTTGTAGGACCTCTTTCTTTTTTGATTTTGTTATCCCTGTTTTTTGCCTGAACTGTTTCCTTTTTTGGAATTACAGTCAGCGGGATGCCCCAGCTTCGTAAGTCTCCTTCATAGGTTTTTTGACTTATTGGGCTTTTTTATTTTGAGAGATATAATGACTGCCTATCCTTGTGATTATTCGGAATCATCATTGTCTTCTTTTTTGTAAGGACCTCCTTGGTGCTATTTGTTATGCACTTGGATCAATTGAGAGAACTACCCTGCCCCAGGTTATGATAAAGGGTTTTAATTTTCGAAAAGAAAAACTCCTACTTCTTTGGCTCAGAGGGGTTGACGAGGGATTATCATCCTTATAACTCCAGTGTTTAGGAATTGAAACAATGCCTGTACCTCATCAGCGGGGTCTGTATAAAAGCATATTGTAGATTGTGGTATCGTTTTCGTCATCCTCCCTCAAGAGGCTTAGAATTATTAGTCAAGAGTTGATCATCACAAAAAAATATGAAAGCAGCTTTAAGTATAGTACGCATAATTAATTCAAGACAGACATGTGTAATGCATTCATGAAGTAAAAGAGTTTAACATGATAATGTTTGAACAATCAAAAGAAAATTACAACTTGAAAAAATCTTAATGAACAAAAGTTTTCTAGTCTCAGGGCTTGTTACTTCAAATGGTGAGCCTTGGAGGGATGGTAGAAAAACTCAGCCTGACCATCTTGTGTGAACTCCAATGCTCCTTCATCAATTAGGTCATGAATCTTGTTCTTCAGAGCCCAACACTCATTTGTATCGTGTCCTGGACTGGCAGAGTGGTAGGCACACCTTTTATTGGGATGATAGGTAGGAGATGCTGTATTGGGGTTCCGGGGATGAGCCCTTAATGTGATAAGATTCAATCTCAACAGGCGTTATAAAGCTTGAAACAACGACATGTTGAGCTGGGTGAATTGCCTCCTGGGCTTGTCTGGCTGAAGCTGGTGAAGTTGATGCTGAGTTTGTGACACTGGAGCCATTTGAGGAGCTCTCCCCTTATCTCCTTGTCTCAAAGATGGTTGAATGATGACTGGCTCTTTACCCTTAGACGTTTGCCCCAGTTGGTTACCCTGAAGCAGTTGGTTGATGAGAACTCCGAGCTCTTCTTGTATTTGAGCTAAACCTTGAATGGCAGTCACCTGCCCCAGCATCTGGGCTTTCATTGCATCCACTTCAGCTTGCAGACGTTTCAGCCGTTCGTCCTCAGCGCTGTTCCTGACCAAAGTCCCCATGAGAAGTGTTCTCAGCTCTTCCTGTCCCTTGGATAGATTCATGAGGATTTCCCCGAACCGAGTCTCTTGAGCAAGAAGGTCCTGGTTGTATTGTCGGGAAGCCATTGCTGAAATAAACAGCGCAGATTGTAAGTGGCCTGTCAAAAGGGTACCTGTAATGCAATGATATGTATGATATGCATGCAATGTTTTCAAGGACCTCGCGGCGTAAACAAGAAATTTGTTAGAGCTTGATTCCGGTGGCTTGATTGAAGGAACTTCATGTTATTGAGAGTCCTTCTTCAAAGGGTCAAAGACTCACCATATCCAGTGGGTCATAGCCTCTGACTCAGATCCTCAACCTGGCTAGAGGAAATTAAATCCTCTTTTGCCCCTTGCTAGACATCATGACCTGCATCACAAACCCTTGAGGTCCTTGAAATGGATTAGTCCTTATGTAGGATGTATGCAATTGTATGATGTTATGCTATGCATGTAGGTAAACCCTGTTATGAGTCCCAATTAAGGACTATAAACAAAACCTGCAAGAAACTCAGTAAACCCTGTTATGAGCCCCAATTAAGGATTATAAACAAAACCTGCAAGAAACTCAGTAAACCCTGTTATGAGCCCCAATTAAGGACTATAAACAAAACCTGCAAGAAACTCAAGTGTCAGATAACAAGCCTGCAAGTAGTCAAGTTGGAAGGCACACAAGTCACACAAGAGAAACCCTTAGAGTTTAGGCCAGCATGGGGTTTGGGTATTACCCTCTTGAAGTTGGTGGGCTCAACCTGTCCTATTAGAAGTAACCGGGTTCTAAGGGTCCCAATATCACTGGATTGCTTTCATTGTTCATCGTTTCGATTTAGCCACTGAATTGGCGACCGAAATATTCCAGGAAAGCAACCCTCAATTGAGTGTAGTATCGAGTATCAACCAACCTCGGACTGCACCAAAGTCAGTTATCTCACTACCCTAAAGAGGCCAAGATAGTTCAATTAAGGTTCCTAAGGTCAGTTGATGCTTCACGACACCACATGGAGGCCCCGTACTCTCCTTGACTGAACTCAAGGGTTACCGGTACACACCAAAGTGCCACATCAACGTAGCAGACTGTTTCAACCATGTCAGTATACCCCGCACAGTTCCCTCACAGTCTTGTTGCTACTTTCTAAGAAGGTATCCCCCAGATCCAGGTTAGGATCTATAGAACTCCCAAGACAGTACCCACAATAATAAAGCAAACAATTCATACAATTGAAAACACAAATGATCTTAGTCCTAAGGTACACCTCACTTTATAAGAAGACCACAGCAGAGTCGCCAGTTCTGTGATCGGTGGATCTGGAACTGACTGTTTAACGCTGGTTCGCGAAATGTCGCGGTAAGCAAGAGTCGCCACCGTCTTTTATTTTCTCCAATATGGAAAGGACAAAAGCACAGAAAAATTCCTTGTGAGATAGTTTCTCGGTTCGGGAGGTAGATTTATAGAAAGGGAAGGTGTTAGCACCCTTTCTATCCGTGGTTATCCACGGGCTCTTAGATACTTGCTCATTTGTGTTTTCAAAAATGTTTGCTTGCTTTTCAGAGTGGGTTTGAAAAAGTTTCGTTTAAAATTTCAGTTCGACTCTTGTATCAGTCCTCAAGAGTGTTTGAAAAGTTGTTTTTGAAAGCTTTTTGAAAAGTGTCGGTGTGAAAAGAAGTTTTTGATTTGTTTTGAGATTAGAGCAAGTATCTACGAGTCGTCTACCTACCCTAAGGAATTAGTCTGTGTAAATGTCCTTAAAGTAGTGCCATCCCACCATTGAGAGGTAGGTAGCACCACCGTTGGAGGTGTTCGGGTCAATTCGAGGGTTTGAGACATTGTGGTCACCAGAGCAATAGGAAGACACCTTAGAAGCTACCCTCATGCCATGTTCATGGACATGAGGACTTACTAAAACGTCCTCTACTCGACGACCACGTTTCGAGGGGCAAGGCAACAGTGAGGCGTACCCTAGGGGTGGTGTGTGAATTGTGTGTTATTTTCAATCAGGTTTATCTTGTTCATGCATTGGTGATCTACGCTTTGTTTTTTTATTTTTGGCATTCATTCTTTCATGTGATTATTAACAGTTAAAAGATGCGGAATTTAAAAGTCCTACGCTATTACAAAGGCACGAGTCTACATCGCCAAATTAATCCAAGACCCGATTTGAATAAAATAAAAATGCGGAAAGATAAATATCCTAATTAATCTATTACAAGGCTTTGGGGCAAGTACATGAAATTTATAAAAGGGAAATGAAAGTAAATGTGCGAAAAGGAATTATAATTGAATGCGAGGGCGTTGGACCCTTTAAAGAAATTACATCGAAATCGTAAATTAATTAAATTAAATTAAAGCAAGAACTTATTTTTTGGAGTTTTTGTATTTATGGAATTTAATGAGAAAATTAAATGGAATTAAAACCCTAATTCTAAACTATTTTTAATTTGTTTTAAAAAATGTTTAAGTTTGACCTAGTTTTAACCTAATTATTTAATTACAAGCTATTTATAAAATAATTAAGAATAATAATTATGATGATAAGGAAATAAATTATTTATTAAGAAAAAAATTAAAACCCTAATCTCTACCTTTTTTAGTTTATTAAGAAAGCATTAAAATTAAACCTAAAATTAAAACTAAGTTAATTATTAAATTTATTTACAAAATAAAGCATTAGTGAATTAAATAATAAAATATATTTTTATTTTTTGACTTTTTGATTTTTTTTTTGTATTTTTATATTATTTAAAATTAATTTTATGGAATTAAATAAAACAAAGAATATAATTAAAATAAATAATAGAAAAGAATAAAAATAGAAAAAGAAAGGCAAACATGGGGGGTGGTTGTCCCTTTTGGAGGTATTTTCCAAGCAATTCTGGCCCATTGAATCAGGCCTGGTTGACTTTTGATGATCACGTGTAGACCCCTGGACTGAGGTGCATGATGGAACTCATATCTTGGCTTTTGGATTGATCTCAGGGGACGTGTGGCAAGCACCAGCGCTGGATGTTTGGTGGACTTCTGGGCGTGTTGGACACCTAATCATGTTATAAGAAAAAATAGAAGGAAATATGGGGGACCTGGGAATCGAACCCAGGTCCCAGTGCTTGAAGGACAACGCATCAACCAACCAGCCAGGCGCGTTTCTTTGTTCCTTTAGTGGGCAATAATCAATATGAGAGAGAAAGAAAGGGTTAGTGGGATAATAAAAAAAAGGCGCCAGTTATTCAAACTGGCCAACCAGCATTCAACACGCCAGCGTCTTCCTCTTCCTTCTCCGCTTATGCCTGAAAACATAGAGTAGATAGCGGGGGTTTTAAACCCCCACTAAGTGAAGAACACAAAAATAGCGATTAGGCCATACGCAAACATAAAAAGGGCGTGACTAGTGGGATTGAATCGTCCAGATGCACTGAGTTCAATGGTCCTGGTCTTGCTGCCTAATTTTTCTTTATGCAAGAAACCCCAATTTCACATCTCTGCAACCCTAACGAGCTCCCATGGTGGATTCGTGTACAGGGTACAAAAACTCAATTAAATGATGCCAACAGATTTAGAACAACCATATTAGTATAAATCAACAAGAAAAATGCAAGGATGATGCATATAAATTAAAACACGAATATGAAAAATGTCAAGAACAGGGCGGTCTTATTCTACCGATTCTTGAGGTTAGAGACTGTGGTTTTGATTCAGGAAGCTTCCTTGATGTCTCAGGAATGTAATGGAATTGTTCTCTTGCCTTGAAACACCCTCTAGCTGTGTTTTCAGTTTTGAACTTTTTGACAAAAAATGCAAAGTTTGTATTTCGTTTGAGGCGCAACTTTCAGGTCCTTTGCATTAGGGTTGCATTGTGTTTATGTATGGGAACGTTTTAGGGTAAAAATTCAAGCCAAGAAACCTTTGCATTGATGTTTTTGAGATTTGATTTTCATGTAATCTTTTTCAATCTTTTTCATGCCCTTTTGATACCAACCATGGCCAAATCTTTCCATATTAGTGATGCACGAAATCTTGAGGTTTTATGGAGAGAATATGCTGCAAAAAGGGATTGGAAAACATGGTTTTCTATTTTTGTCATATTTTATTTTAATTAAATGAACTAATAATAATAATAATTCAAATAATTAATAAAAAATGATAAAATAACTCCCTTTAAAGTCAATGGGTCGTGCATAGCTTTTGGGTGATGATTCTTGGAAGAAAATGTGGCCCATTAGCAATTTTGAGGCATTTGAAGCAAAGTTGACTTTTCAAAATTCCCAAAAATTTCCCAACTTCCACAAGGCATATCTTGCTCAATTTTTAAGCTTTGATCATGTTCTTGGACATTTTGGAAAGGTCTTGAAGTTCTCTAACCAATTCCTTTGGTCCCATGGCATTTTGATTTACCAATATCAAGTGATGGTCTTTGACTTAAAGTCCCTTTTTGTTGACTTTTGAAAATGACCTATAATGTTGAGATTGATAACTTTTTGTGAGAGAATTTCTTGGACTTGAAGTGTGAAGAGGAGTTGTAGGAAATGTCATTCTCTTCAAAATGAGCTTTGGATGGAATTTTTCTGATAAACCATGTGGAAGTTATGCCTTGGTCAAGTTACAGTTGACTTTTTCAACTGTCCAAATATGGAAACTTTTGCATCTTGAGACTTTTTGAGCCATGCCTTGAGAATCATGATCAAGAATTGATCAAATGATGTTTGTGGCTTCAAAATAATATGTTGACCAAAAATTTGGACTTTTGACTGTCAAATGACCATTTTGCCCCTACAGTTGACTGTAGGCAATTAGGGTTTTTGACTGTGCAATTTTGTGCTGTAAGTCTTGAAACTTGGCATATGGATGCTTGACCATGTTTATAGGCATGTGGGACTTGATTGGACCCTTGAAAACTTCAATTTCTTTGTCAGAACCAAAACCCTAATTTTTGACTGTTAGGAGGCCATTGAACTGTGCAACCCTTGGGAGATTTTGAAGCCTGCTCTTTGCAAATCTTGAAGAATATGGGAGGGAAAATTTTGGGGTACAACAGTCACCAAATTGGGAGGGACCATTCCAAATACTGTGGACGTTTACTAATAATGCATATGAGATCGAAGAGTTGGGCTTCGATCAAAGAATCTTTAAAGTAAACGGTAAATATTTTAAAAAATATAAGCAAATGCTTCAAGAGGTTTGAATAACTTCAAAATAAAGAATGTCGAATATCATGGGCCAAAATGGTCAAGTGCCAAGATGGCAATTAAATTTCCCGATGGATACATATACAAAAAAAAGGCCCAGTCAAAACTAGGGCAACAATGAGGTTACAAAGGAAACTGGGATATGAGGTTCTCTAAGAAGGCTCTCTCATAGGTAATTTTTTGGTCGAGGCGAATCCTTTTAGATGAAAGATGATTGATCTTGCTCCTGAGCTGAAGAACTTTCTCACCATGGTTTATTCATTCGAGAGTAGACTGTTGAACGTCATGGGTAAATGTTCGTCAGATGAATCCAACGATGAATCCAACAAAGCTTTTTGACACTCATTGTCGACAATTTTTGGTTGAGCACTTCGATTTGGTTTTGATAATTCAGAATTTCTTGGTCAATAGCAGAATGCTTCTCCAGACGGTCTTTTCTCTTAGCCTCGAGGTCATTGGCCATTTGCATACAAATTTAACTCAAGTCCCATTCAACGCTCATCTCGTTTGCTTTGGTCTTAAGTTGGAGATCGGTGTGATAGAGGGATGAAAGATATTTTTCTAATTGGGTAAAGAGAGCTTCAAAATCGATTAAGTATTGAGCCAAGTGTAGCGGTAGAAATGTTGAGACTAAGCCATTAGATTGACTTGACTCACACAGATCAAAATAAGAATCGCCACTGCGCTTTATTGTTTCCAAAGAAATGGGAAAAGAGCGAGTAACCCAAAAAGAGGGGGAGAGAATATAAGTTTTGGGGTTGGTTATGCAAAGGGAAGGTATTAGCACCCTAAACATCTATGGTACTCCGTAGGAACCTCTTTGAAAATATGTGTATTTTGGCTATAAAAGTTGTATACAAAGATAGATTGTGGGGATGAAAAAAGAAGTATTTTTTACAATTTTTGCACCCACCGTGGTTGCGAACCTTTAGTGCCTACATACCACCTTTCGTGCAATAGGGGATCAGGGTACTCTTAGTTCACCTTTAAAAAAATTAAAACACAAGTGTGTTGGTTAATTTTAAGAGAAAAGACATCATCATCGTATCCGAGTGGAAGAACATACTTACTACCCACAATTATGAGAAAGGAGAATTTGCGTCATCTCAAAGTGGAGGATATGGCTTGGATTTCAAAATCAACAAAGCCTCACTCAACACCCAAGTGGAAAATATATCACTTCACTATATATCGTAGAAGTATAGTAGTTCGCATTACTACAAGGATTTACAAGAGTCTAATCTTTTGAGAAAATTTTAAAGTTGAAAGCCAAAATGGCAAAATGGTTTGAATAGATTGATTGACTTTTAGTCCTCTCACAAAAATGTCAAAGTACTGTTAAATTGTTTAAAGTTTGATTAAGAATTTTTTTTTGAAAATGCATGGACCTAAGTCCAAGTTTATTGTAAAGGTGGTTCAAGTTAGTAACAAGAAGAGTTTTCAAAAGGAGGGAGAAGATTTTTGAAATTAAAGAAGATGGGAGGAGATGAAGGGACTATCCTAGAGTATAAGGTAAACGCTAGGGAAAAGAACCGTCTAACCAACAAGAGGCCAACACTTGACACAATGAGTCAATATAGAATCCCATCCTTTGGATTTTGAAGCCAAACAAACAAATATAATATACCTCTTAAGAAAACCAAGCTTCAATTGTATTAAGTCTTCACAAAAATTGGGCAGAGTAACGGTTGTATACAGATGAATTCCAGATCACAGACAAAACATGTAATCACAATAACCTTCATACAAAGCAAACAAATAACCCAATGTCTTGGGGTAAACCCCAAGAATTCCAAACAAAATAACAGTTGTGGTCACAAGGTCCCAAGGTAGGTCAAGGTCTCTAATCATAAGTCCAAGAAGTCCACAATCTCCATAATGCCAAGGATAGTAACCAAGTAGTCCAAGTAACATTAAAGTTTTTCATGGTTCAAGTTGATTATTAAGTATTTTCAAAAAGAAAATGAAAAGCTCAAGTGAGCAAAACAAAATGACATAAAGATAAATGCTCAAGTGAGTAAAGATGAAAATAGCATGAAATGTAAATGCTAAGATTAATGTGCTTAAAGTAAAGAGTATAAAGTAAAGGCATAAAATAAAGTAAATTGTTAGAAGTTAGAGGTTACTTGAATGACCATCTTGAAACTAGCATTTGAAACTCGTTAGAACATTGATAAAATCGAAGCCTCTCAACAACAAGTTTCATTTGATTTTTGTCAAGTATATAATTCATTTCAAAATCTCCAGGCAACAATAAATGATCAATAATGTTTAAGTGATTCACTTTGACCAAAGTTTATGAAGATTCATTAGAGGATTGATAAAAACAAATCCTCCTAACAATGAATCTCAAGGTCATTGGATCAAAGGATTCAAACTAATATAATTGGGCTTACAAACTTGGGTTTGGGCCATGAATGATCATTTCTCGAATCGGGTCAAAATTTAGCGCTATGTTAAGCAATCGCAAGTGGACTTATATAGAAGTTGCACCTATTTTGAGGTCGGTCAATAGTAATCTATGTACCATATGTTTTGAGAAATTATATGTAAATTATTCTCCAATAACATTTAGCAAAAGTGAGAAGCGGATAAGATGAAAAGGGAGGGGAGGTGTTAGATGAAATTTAGTTTCAAATATCATCAACATCATTCATCCATCTTGATGGATTTGGTTTTTCAACCTATCAACACCCAAGATCCAATTATATTGAAGAATTTTTCCTAAAATAAGCCTCAAGTCAGTATCACATGCCAAATCAAAAATTAATCAAGAATTATGTACAAAAGTTTTCAACTACAAGCCTTAATCAAAAGTAAAACCCTAAATACAAACCTAAGTCCTTAATTAAGTTTAAAATAGGAAAATAACTTGTAAATTTATGAAATTAAAACCCTAACTTCCTAAGGTTCTATAAAAGTCAGAAATAGAATTTAGAGTTCTTGGGTTGAGGTGGAAATTTGATTTTAAAATGAAAAGTTTGAAAACTAGCTAGCAAAATGCTTAAACTAGAGATGTTTTGAAAATCAATTTGTGAAAAATATGAAATCACACTTTAAAATTCCATAAAAATGATCTTTAGGACCTGAACTTGTTCAAATACTCTAAACAACTTCATATTTAATTTTATAGGCATGGGAAGTTAGATATTTTAATCAATTAGTGTGAATGGTCAAACAAAACCCTCAAAAGAAGGAAATTAAGTTCAAAACTAATCAATTTAATCTAAAGTTAAAATAAATTTAGTGTAATATTACCTAAATGTCAAGAAAACTCTAAGGATCTAGTAAGTATATTTTTCTAGAATTTTATCCCAAAAGAAAGAATTAAATGAAAATTATTTACACAATTCATTAAAAAAGACAAAGAAAAGATGATATGTCCAACAAATGATTTAATTTGTGACCCAAGAATTTTATAAAATTGGACAAAAATTATTTTTCAGAAGTATACTCACAGAGATGCTAGAAAATATTTTTTTTATTTTTTTTATTTAGTAGAAATAGGAAAATATAATTTCAAAACTTAAAAGCATATTAAAACCCTAATTAACTACATGAATTTATTTAATCAAGATAAATGATTAAAAAAATGAAATAAAAATCAAAATATGAAAGGATACGGGAAATAGCATTTAAAATGTTTTTGTGGTAATTTTTTAATTAAGAAAAGTAATTAAATAAAATTAGAGAAATAAAGAAAATTAAATAAAATTAAGGTGTATTACACTTTTTTCAAAAGAAAGCGCTGTAAAATGAAGCAAGAACATGTTCAATAGAAAACAGCCATGTAGTCATCCCTTGGTGAAAATAACTCACGCGTTTCTTGGTGAAAATAAAAAATGCAAAAATCAAAGTTCAAGATCAAAATGTGCTGAACACGATGGTATCAAAAATCTCATGAATGATGCATTGATGATAGAGAAAACACGCGTGAATATTGATGCATGAGCACGGTTTTGATTTGGACAATTCATCAAACAGATTTCAACTTCACATTTCTCCTTCAATTATCCACCAAATTAAACGATTCAAAAATCAAAATTCATCACAAAAATGCAAGGAAAATGAATATGCTCTTGGATTTTTCAAAAGACTCGCGGATTAAGAAGAAGCATAAGTTGCAGTTAAGAGAGAGAAATTATGGATCATCTACCTTGTGAACTGATCCGTTGATGCTTGAGCTCAAATAAAGAGCAAGCAAATCAGAGATGCTTGACTTGAAGATTCAAAGATAATCAAGGGAGAGAGATGCGAAGGAAGCTTTTGAGATAAATGGAGAAAGCTTTGACAAAAATGGATGCAACTTGCTTGAGATTCAAAGAGAGAGAAGAAATTCTGAACTTTCTGAGAGAGAAAAGCTTCGTGAGATAGAGAGAGAGATAGCTTGTGTGATTTTTTCTGTCCAAAAAATTTCAATTGAATCCAACCTTGCTTTTATAGAGGGAGAAAGAATAAGAGAGTAGAAATGGGAAAAGGAAAGTGAGAGTGAGGTGGTGAGGTGTGTTGCGCGTTTTATGTTCAAATAATGATACAATGCATGCGTTTCGGGGTAAATGAATAAAGCATGTGCATGTTGAGCTGGAAACTTGATGTTGCTTGAAACAAGCATCATTCCATTCCATACATTTTCATGCAGGCTTGCCAAAATCATGATCCTATCTAATCTCCTTATATCTCTCTCCATAGTGCATGAATCATAACAAAGTTTGAATAAAAAATGGAGACGACACTGCATACTCCAACTTTGATGTTAAAAATTTTTCAAAACAAATCTTGAATCAATGAGATAAATAGCCATGAGTGTATGCACATAATGTGTTTGCTGGAATGCCTAACTTCGTGCACGCGTGACTAAGCAAAATGCCACCTTCAGGCCCCAAATCCTAAGCAATATATCTCTCTCCACACTTGACCATATGAAATGATCCTTGAACCAAAAATGAAAAGCACACTTCATACTCTAACTTTCATGTTGAAAACTTTTTGATTTGAGCTCAAATGGACATTCAAAATTAATCATGAAGGAATCAAATTTTTGTGCATATTTGAGAAATTTCACTAAGTGTTCAAAACTTCCAAGCTCCATAACTTTTTCTCCTTTCACTTTTTGGACTTGAGGCCTCTAATACAAAGTTGAATAATTTTGTATCCTCTTTCCAGGTATGTGAAGTTTTTACATTTTCAATAAAAATTGAGAAAGTTATGACCAATCAAAATTCAGTACTATGAACACTTAGAAAAAATTCAAAATTCCAAATAACTTCATTGACAAGTTATCTCCAATTCACACTTTCCTATTGATTTTATTCCACAATTGACCATGAAATATGAAAATAGGGACATTTAATTGATAGTTAACCAAAAGTTCCCTTGGTCAACAATTGACATTGGTTGACTTCTGGCAAAATGACCAATTTACCCCCTTTTGTCAATTGAGCCATTCCAAACCCAAATTGATGATCAACTTTCCAATTATAGATACTCATGAACATGTTTAGGAACATGGAATCAATTATTTCCCAAAAAGTCAGAGATTTCCTGATTAAATTTCAAACCCTAGTTTTTGGTCCTCTATGCTAGGAGACGGTAAGATACATGCAGTTGTGCCATTACCTACAAGATGACATTCAAAAAGATATACACACACATTTTGATGTTAGTCAAAAGGATATATGTATATAATTCAAGGCGATTGATGATCCCTCATAGACAAACCTAAAGATAAGATGAAGTACGAGAAGTACCCAAAAACCTAATGTGTGATCTTGTTGCATTATGATGGTATGAGATGATACAGGAATCTTAGGGGGAAAATTGGGGTACAACAGCTGCCCTTATTTAAGTGTCTTCTATTTGGAGATGCGAAGGTTAAAATCTTCGTGTCTTCGCGATTGAAGATATTTAAATTTAAAACAAGCCCTATTTCTGGCCCTAATATGTCATGTAATGCTTATGATTATAAATGCAAATGAACAAATCCAAAAATGACACAAGACACCACTGAGGATGTAGGAAATAAAAATAAGGATCCAAAGAAAAACTTGATCAGGAAAATAAATCATTGGTGAACAAAAAACTAGACTATATTGAGGTAAAGCCCAAAGAGGAGATAAGGCGTCATTAACTCAAAGTTTGAGGAGAGGAGGTAAGGGATAAAAGTGATCGGCAGATGACTGCAAACTATCCACTCACTGAGGATATAGCAAAAAAGTAACATCGACCCACCGGGGAAAGAAATGGTAAGATAATACCAGTAAATACCAATATTATGGTAGCTAATAAATGATTAGCACCAGTATTCATGACTGGAAACAAATGAACTTCTCCAGAGCAATGTGTATCTCAATGACAAACTCTCTCCCATAATGACAAGACTACCATCCATCGGAAAAAGATCTCAACAACGAACTACCTCCCATAATGATGAGGCTACCATTCATTGGAGTAACAAATATTAGCAACGAACTACCTCCTATAATGACGAGGCTACCATTCATTAGAGTAACAAGTCTGAGCAACGAACTACCTCCCATAATGACGAGGCTACCATTCATTGGAGAAAGATCTTAACAACGAACTACCTCCTATAATGACGAGGCTACCATTCATTGGAGTAACAAATCTCAACAACAAACTACCTCCCATAATGACGAGGCTACCATTCATTGGAGTAACAAATCTTAGCAACAAACTACCTCCCATAATGACGAGGCTACGGTTCATTGGAGTAACAAATCTCGGCAATGAACTACCTCCCATGATGACGAGGCTACCATTCATTGGAGTAACAAATCTCAATAACAAACTACCTCCCATTATGATGAGGCTACCATTCATTGGGGTAACAAAAATCTGAATCTTCTATGGGAACTGACAGACTTACTGGGGAAGTACAAGTTGCTCAAATAAAGAGACATTTCACTTGTTGTTATGAGAAGGAATTGCAATAATGATTTCCTGGGGAAACAAATAGGACTTCCTGGGGAAATGTCAAAATATTCCTACTGAGGGTCTAGAGTCTTCACGTGCAAAATAAATTCACATTCTCAAACTAGGGCTCAAAGCTTGCAGAAATCAAAATAATAATGTTGCCAGAGACAGCAAATTCAAACTAGAAATAAACCAGAATCAAACAGTCAACCGAGATAGTACCTGATGAGAAATAAACTCAAAAGGGGATCATATTCCACTGAATAGGAAGGCTAAAGAAAAATTATTCCATGAGGGATAACTCAGTAGGGAAATTGAAAGGATATACACTTTCTTCTTAAGGTTGACACTCTGTTACATTGAGGATAATACAACTCTGCAAAACAGGGTAATATTGAAGAAGTGAAAAACACAAGAAGGGGGGGTTGAATTGAAACTTAAAAATCAAATGCAATAGACTCAAGATTTTTATCCAGGTTCGCTTGATCTCAAACTACTCAAGTCCATCCGCCAAGGTGATTTCACCTCTCTCCAACGAGGACTTAATCCATTAATCAAACAAATTACAAATCTACTTTGACAACTGCCAAAGTCTTCTTGAGTATGAACACAACCCGGTTTATCTCAAGGAACAATATCTTAATCAAAGAACAGTTAACTGCATACTTATTTATTTTTCGTTACAAAAACTGTATCAGTGATGTGATGTATTACACAATTTTAGTATATAAGAGTGTGATCGGTGGGAATAGAACTGACTGTTTTTTAAGCTGGTTTCGCGAAATGTCGCGGTAAGCAAGAGTCGCCACCGTCTTTTATGTTCTCCAACATGGAAAGGACAAAAGCACAGCAAAATTACTTCTTTGAGAATGTTTCTCGGTTCGGGAGGTAGATTTATAGAAAGGGAAGGTGTTAGCACCCTTTCTATCCATGGTTATCCATGGGCTCTTAGGTACTTGCACTTATGTTTTCAAAAGATTTGTTTGCTTTTCAAGTGTGTGTGGGTTTGAAAAAGTTTCGTTTGAAAAATTTCTAAGTAACTCTTGTATCAGTCCTCAAGAGTGTATGAAAAATTTGTTTGAAAACTTTTAGAAAGTGTGAGTGCGAAAAGTTGTTTTGTTTGTTTGTTTTGAAAAGAGCAAGTACCTATGAGATCTACCTACTCTAAGGAATTAGGCTGTGTAAGAGTCCTTTAGATAGTGTTATCCCATCATTGAGAGGTAGGTAGCACCATCGTTGGAGTTATTCGGGTCAATTCGATTATTAGGGACATGTGTGGTCACCGAAGCAATGGTAGGACATCTTAGAAGTAACCCTAATGTCCTAGATCCTTTTTTATCCGAGGCAACCGTTTCGAGGCAACTGGATGTTCAGACAAAAGGGCGACCTCTAAGACACCCTATACTTGATGACCACGTTCGAGGCAACCAGTGAGGCGTACCCTAGGAGTGGCATGTGCTTGTGTGTATTGTTTTTTCAGTCAATGTTTATCTTTGCATGTTATTTGTGAGCTACAGATTGATTTTTATTTGTCATACATTCTTGCAGGCATATTAACAGTTAAATGATTTGCAGGAAATAAATTGCAGAAATGTAAACCTAACTATTACAAGGCGCGGGTCTATACATCGCCAAAAAACAAAAACCCGTTTGGAAGAAATAAACTGCGAGAAAATAAAGCAATAAAGGAGGTCCTAATTAACTATTACATTTCCGGAAGCAGTTACATAAATATAATCAAAATAAATAAATACACGCGAATAGAAATTTAATCGGGAACGTCTTGAGGGTGTTGACCTTTTTTAGAATTAAATTAAACATTAAACCTAATTAACTAATTAATTATTTAATTAAAGAAAAAAATGTTTTTGTGTTTTTTATGTTTTTAATGAAATGAAATAAAAAAGAAATTAAAAATTAGAAGTGAAAGACCTAATTCTAAATTAAATTTACTTATTAAAAAAAATGTTAAAATTGTTCTAATTACACAACTAATTAATTAATATTAGAATTTATTTACAAAATAAGTTAATAAATAATAAAATGTTTTTTTTTTGTTTTTTCTGAATTTTATGGTGAAAAAATGTTAATTTGTCAATTAATTAAATAATACTAATATTAATAATAATAATTAAAGAAAATAAAAAGGAAAGGAAAATAAAAAAGAAAATAGAAACCAATGGGGATGTTGATGGCCCAATGGAGGTGAAAAATGCAAGTCTGGCCCATTAAGCACAGAGTCCTTGTTGACTTCTGGAATCAGGTACGTGCTCATTGACTTGGAGCATGGTGTGGAGCACCCTTTGGCCTTTGGATCTGAGCGTGTAGCCACCTGGCAGGCTGGGATATGAGGTGCATGGTGAGCCTTCTTTTGGAACCTACACACAAGCGCATAAGAAAAAATGATATGGAATTTTGGGGGACCTGGGAATCGAACCCAGGTCCCAGTGGTCATTGCCAGCGCGTCCTTCCACTGAGCCAATTGTCTTAGTTGAAATAAAAATAATAACAAAATATTATATTAGTAAATCAAACGATGCCCTGAAAAAAGAATAAAAACGCGCTTATTTTTGAAATAGCCAATCACGTATCAACACGCCATCATCTTCTTCGTGTTTCCTATAAAATAAGAGTTAGATAGCGGGGGTTTTAAACCCCTACAAACTGCAACTATCAAAAATAGCGAATAGAAATGGGTGTAAGATAAATTGAGCGCGAGGGTAGTTTTGAGTTCGTCTTGTCCTTATGAGTTCAACCATGGGTCTTTCCAAGCCTAATCTTTCCTATATAAGAAACCCCTAATTCAAAAGCTTGAAAACCCTAAATCTTATCCATGGTGATTTTCGTTCCAGGGCACCATAATCAAATTTAATTGTACCAAAAGCTTCGTATGGTCCCTCTGAACACAAAACAAACCATAAAATACGTTAATAATGCATGAATCAAAGGATGCGTTTATGGGAAAAAATTCAAACCGTGTGACTTGTGCTGGGCGTTTCCTTGGGTGTTGGAGCTTGTTTGTGATTGCAAAATGTTCCTGGAAGGTCCAGCAAGGTGTTTGGATCACTCTAAGGCTTTGAATTATGCTGGAAGGTTGATTTCAGTTTTCAACTTTTTCTTGATTTTTTGGATATTGGTTTGGCCGTTTGAGAGATGTTCAGGTCGTGAATGAGGCTTGGCACACTTGCATATGTACATGTGAATGATATTAGGTCACATTATGAGCCAATGATCCCTTGTAATGATGTTTTGAGATTCTTCATAACCACCATTAAAGCACCTTCCAAGTTTGTTCAAATTTTGAATTTTTATGCATAAATGAGCTTGGCACGAATTTGGTAGGTGGAATATGACACATGAAAGCCCTTCAAACCACAAGATACTATTCCTTTAATTTTTTTGATTTTATTTGGATTATTATGGATTAAAATGAATTAAATCCACAAAAATTAAATAAAAATGAAAAAATAAATGTTTGGTCTTGAAATTAGTCATGGGACACGTGGGTGGCATGAAAAGGCTGAATCAAGTGGAAGAAAGTGGGCCCTTTTGTCAAAAAATGAAGTTTCAAGGATAGTTGACTTTTGCCATTTCACAAAAATTTCCCAACTTCTCCAATGCATAGCTTGCTCAATTTTGATCCTATGAACATGTTCTTGGACATTTTGGAAAGGTCTTGAAGTCCTCTAACCAATGCCTTTGGTCCCATGTCATTTGAATTTACCAATCTCAAGTTATGGTCTTTGACTTAAAATGCCTTTTTATTGACTTTTGAAAATGACCTATAATGTTGAAATTGATAACTTTTTGTGAGAGCATTTCTTGGACTTGGAATGTGAACATGAGTTGTAGGAAATGTCCTCCCCTTCAAAATGAGAATTGGATGGGATTTTTCTGATGAACCATGAAAACGTTATGCCTTAGTCAAGTTACAGTTGACTTTTCAACTGTCCAAAAATAGAAACTTTTGACACCTTGATGATTTTTGAGCCATGCTTGTGGAATCATGATCAAGACTTGATCAAATGATGATTGTGGCTTCAAAATAATATGTTGACCAAAAAATTTGACTTTTGACTGCCAAATGACCATTTTGCCCCTGCAGTTGATTGTGAAGCAATTTAGGGTTTTTGACTGTGCAACTTGACCATGTGAGCCTTGAAACTTGACATGTAGATGCTTGGCAATGTGTATAGGCATATGTGACTTGATTGAGCCCTTGAAAACCTCAACTTCCTTACAAGAACCAAAACCTTAATTTTGACTGGCTTAGAAGATGGTTTGACTGTGCAACCTCTTGGGAAATCTTGAGCCAATTGAGATGATGCTTGTCAAAACTTTGAAGAATATGGGAGGGCAAATTTTGGGGTACAACAGTTGCCCCTGTTCAATCTTCTTAGACCTGAGAATGTAGATTGGCTTGCGTGCCTTTCGTGATCCGAAGGTGGAAGATGATTGAACACTAGAGTGCCCAGAAATTTGCACTCACATAGTAGAATATCAGCAGTGTGGTGGCGGGAATGGGCTTACAGATGCCATTTGGAGAGATGGTGGATAGGAGGATGGGCTTATAGATGCCATCTGGAGATGTGATAGAACCTTGTCGGGAATGGGCTTATAGATGCCATTTGGAAATGTGATGGATAGTTATGGAGATGGGCCTATAGATGCCATTGGAAGGTGTCGATCGCGTAAGAGATTCCTTAGTGAGAACTTGCGTACTTGAGAAAGAAAGATGGTTTCCTGGCCTGTTACAGGGGTTGATCTTCAAACTCTTCATGCAGATATGCCCTGGCTAGATACAGGTATCGAATCCACAATCAATTTCTCACAGATGTGCCCTGGCTGGATACAGGAATCGAATATGGAACTTCAAAAGGTTGCTTACAGACGTGCCCTGGCTGGATACAGGTATCCAATCTATAAACAGTCGCTCATAGATGTGCCCTGGCTAGATACAGGAATCGAATCCGGAACTTCAAAAGGTTGCTTACAGACGTGCCCTGGCTAGATACAGGTATCGAATCTACAAACAATCATTCACAGACGTGCCCTGGCTAGATACAGGAATCGAATCTGGAACTTCAAAAGGTTGTTTATAGACGGGCCTTGGCTGGATACAGGTATCGAATCTGGAATTAGTCGTCTACAGATATGCCCTGGCTGGATACAGGTATCGAATCTCTATACTCTTCATGCAGATATGCCCTGGCTGGATACAGGTATCGAATCTACAATCAATTACTCACAGATATGCCCTGGCTGGATACAGGAATCGAATCTCTAAACTCTTCATGCAGACATGCCCTGGCTAGATATAGGTGTCGAATCTACAATCAGTCTCTCACAGATATGCCCTGGCTAGATACAGGAATCGAATTTGGAATTGGTCGTCTATAGATATGCCCTGGCTGGATACAGGAATCGAATCTCTAAACTCTTCATGCAGACATGCCCTGGCTGGATACAGGTGTCGAATCTACAATCAAATACTCACAGATATGCCCTGGCTAGATACAGGAATCGAATCTGGAATTCTTCGTCTACAGATATGCCCTGGCTGGATACAGGAATCGAATCTCTAAACTCTTCATGCAGACATGCCCTGGCTAGATACAGGTGTCGAATCTACAATCAGTCTCTCACAGATATGCCCTGGCTAGATACAGGAATCAAATCTGGAATTGGTCGTCTATAGATATCCCTGGCTGGATACAGGTATCGAATCTACAAACAATCATTCACAGACGTGCCCTGGCTAGATACAGGAATCAAATCTGGAACTTCAAAAGGTTGCTTACAGACGTGCCCTGGCTGGATACAGGTATCAAATCTACAAACAATCATTCACAGACGTGCCCTGGCTAGATACAGGAATCGAATCTGGAACTTCAAAAGGTTGCTTACAGACGTGCCCTGCCTGGATACAGCTATCGAGTCTACAAACAACCATTCATAGACATGCCCTGGCTAGATACAGGAATCGAATCCGGAACTTCAAAAGGTTGCTTACAGACGTGCCCTGGCTGGATACAGGTATCGAATCTACAAACAATCATTCACAGACGTTCCCTGGCTAGATACAGGAATCGAATCTGGAACTTCAAAAGGTTGCTTACAGACGTGCCCTGGATGGATACAGGTATCGAATCTACAAACAATCATTCACATACGTGCCCTGGCTAGATACAGGAATCGAATCTGGAACTTCAAAAGGTTGCTTACATACGTGCCCTGGCTGGATACAAGTATCGAATCTACAAACAATCATTCACAGACGTGCCCTGGCTAGATACAGGAATCGAATCTGGAACTTCAAAAAGGTTGCTTACAGACGTGCCCTGGCTGGATACAGGTATCGAATCTACAAACAATCATTCACAGACGTGCCCTGGCTAGATACAGGAATCGAATCTAGAACTTCAAAAGGTTGCTTACAAACGTGCCCTGGCTGGATACAGGAATCGAATCTACAAACAATCATTCACAGACGTGCCCTGGCTAGATACAGGAATCGAATCTGGAACTTCAAAAGGTTGCTTACAGACGTGCCCTGGCTGGATACAGGTATCGAATCTACAAACAATCATTCACAGACGATCCCTGGCTAGATACAGGAATCGAATCTGGAACTTCAAAAGGTTGCTTACAGACGTGCCCTGGCTGGATACAGGTATCGAATCTACAAACAATCATTCACATACGTGCCCTGGCTAGATACAGGAGTCGAATCCGGAACTTCAAAAGGTTGCTTACAGACGTGCCCTGGCTGGATAAAGGTATCAAATCTACAAACAATCATTCACAGACGTGCCCTGGCTAGATACAGGAATCGAATCTGGAACTTCAAAAGGTTGCTTACAGATGTGCCCTGGCTGGATACAGGTATCGAATCTACAAATAATCATTCACACACGTGCCCTGGCTAGATACAGGAATCGAATCTGGAACTTCAAAAAGGTTGCTTACAGACGTGCCATGGCTGGATACAGGTATCGAATCTACAAACAATCATTCACAGACGTGCCCTGGCTAGATACAGGAATCGAATCTGGAACTTCAAAAGGTTGCTTACAGACGTGCCCTGGCTGGATACAGGTATCGAATCTACAAACAATCATTCACAGACGTGCCCTGGCTAGATACAGGAATCGAATCCGAAACTTCAAAAGGTTGCTTACATACGTGCCCTGGCTGGATACAGGTATCGAATCTACAAACAATCATTCACAGACGTGCCCTGGCTAGATACAGGAATCGAATCTTGAACTTTAAAAGGTTGCTTACAGACGTTCCCTGGCTGGATACAGGTATCGAATCTACAAACAATCATTCACAGACGTGCCCTGGCTAGATACAGGAATCGAATTTGGAACTTCAAAAGGTTGCTTACAGACGTGCCCTAGCTGGATACAGGTATTGAATCTACAAACAATCATTCACAGACGTGCCCTGGCTAGATACAGGAATCGAATCTGGAACTTCAAAAGGTTGCTTACAGACGTGCCCTGGCTGGATACAGGTATCGAATCTACAAACAATCGTTCACAGACGTGCCCTGGCTAGATACAAGAATCGAATCTGGAACTTCAAAAGGTTGCTTACAGACGTGCCCTGACTGGATACAGGTATCGAATCCACAAACAATCATTCACAGACGTGCCCTGGCTAGATACAGGAATCGAATCTGGATCAGTTACTCATAGATATGCCCTGGCTAGATACAGGAATCGAATCTGGAATTGGGACAGTTGATAGTAATCATCTTTGGATTGACCTTTTTCCTGAAAAGGCAAAACATCAGTTATATGCAATGTCATGATGTATGAGATGCATGATGTCATGATGTTCTCAAAATGAGATTGTGTCGTATGCACTTTATCATGTATGTAAGCAGGATGTATGAAATGTGAAATGTCTATGAATGTATTATCGTCTTGGGAAAATAAATCCTTGACGAATGCCGGGAAGTTAGATCCTGGGCTGATGTTGAAGAATAGAGTTCTTCGTTTCCGCTGGGGAATGATGATCGCAAGAATAAACCGGTAGGAGAAGATGACTCCGTTGGGGGATAAACTTGTTGGAGAGATTACTCTGCGGGGAATTATTCTGTGGGAAGAGATACTTCGCTGAGGTTTTGATGAGAACTCCGCTGGGGATTCCGTTGATATGTTGTGTTGAGGAATTTGATGAACTCCGCTGGGGGTAGGAAGAACTTCGCCGAGGACGCTCTTTCCATGGTAATTAGCTGAGGATAACCCAGTTATAAGCTCTGGTGGGTAATAACCTTTGAATAAAGCCGGGGAGAGACGTTCGTACTCTGCAGGGATACGCTTCCGGAATCTACTGGGGAGATTGATTCAACTTTCCTGGGGAAACTTTTGAACTGTACCGGGGAATGGCTCCACTGGGGTGTCTTGTATTCCGCTGGGGAACAATCTTATACTAAGACTGTCGGGGACGCTTGCTTAGGAACATCTGTATACTCCGCTGGGGAATATTGAGATTTGCTGGGGGATATCCAACTTCCTTAAGACTGACAGTAACCTAACTCTGCTTGGGGAGAGTATCGCTGACTTGCTGGAGATACTGTGCCTTGTCAGGGCTGACGGGAGACCAACCCTGCTCGGGGGAGAGTATTGTTGAACCTTGTCTTACTCCCGGGGAGTGGAGGCCTCTTGGTTATGTTCTTCAGCCGAACCTACCTTGGTATCTTGGTTGACAGAGCAACTAGATCGCTTGGACAACTCATTATTGCCCCTGTTTCTGATGTGAGAGAAGAAGATACCTTGTGAGGTGTTTAGACAACTGCCGATTCGATAAATCTTCCTCTGGTAGGCGAGTGACGAGATGACGAGACATAGTCGTACGCTTTGATCCCTAATTTTTGCCTGGACCGCCCCTTCGGGTTTTCAGTCCATCGGGATACCCTTTTTTGCCCAAGCCGCCTTTTCAGGTTTTCGACTTGCCGGGTGTACAGATTTTTTTATTTTCATCCCTTATTTTTGCCCGAACCCTTTTGGTTCGCCGGGAAGCCCTTATTTTTGCCTAGGTGTGTCAACATAGCGGGTCTTTGATTATGCGTAGTATTTTTTCGACTATGTCCATGCTCTCAGGATGTAGGGAGGTGCCCCTGTCAGTAGTGTTGCGTTGTCATACCACCAGAAGATCTTCGTTTGATCGTCCAAAGCCCCAAGTGATCCAGATGGAGATTTGCCCCAGGCTGGTTGGCCTTTTGAGAGATTCTCCAAATCTTGACTTAACTGCCCCAGATGATGGACAATGATCATGCCATGCCCCTTGATTGGAGGTGCTTTTGTTCATTAGACATTCGTCGTGAGAACTTCTATGCTGTTCAAATGAATAGTCATATTCAAGCAATGTTATATTAAAAGTGCAAAGCTTATGCCTGTCTTGAAGTTTTTGAAAATGCTTTTTTTTCATAAAAACAAGCGAATTTTTTTTGTAAATTGTGATGTCTGCTCGTTATTTTACCACAACCTTAAGGAGTCAGGATACCTTTCGTAACAGTATGCTTTCGAACTAACCCATGCTTCAGCTAGGACTTTTGAGGGTTATAACATGGCCTGGTTCATGGTTTGAGAAACAAAGGATAAAGGCTCAAAATTTATTTGTATCCACCCATTCTTCGTGACATTCTTCAATCCTAAACTCAGCTGATCGTGCATTAGACTTTGTTTGAGTCTTTGTCTTGACATACCAATGATGGTTCGGATACTAATAGTTTATTTTGAATAGGCAGTCATTTCTTTTTTTGTTGAGGGTTTGTAGGACCTCTTTCTTTTTGATTTCGTTACTCTGTTTTTTGCCTGAACTGTTTCTTTTTGTAATTACAGTCAGCAGGATGCCCCAGTTTTGCAAGTCTCCTTCATAGGTTTTGACTTATTGGGCTTTTAGTTTGAGAGATTACGACTGCCTGTCTTTACGATTATTCGGAACCATCATATCTTTTTTTTGTAAGGACTTCTTTTGTCGTCATTCGTTATGCACTTGGATTAACTGAGAGAACTACCCTGCCCCAGGTTATGATTAAGGGTTTTAATTTTTTTGTGAAAAAGAAAAAACTCCTACTTCTTCGGCTCGAAGGGGTTGACGAGGGATTATCTTCCTTATAACTCCAGTGTTTAGGATTTGAAGCAATGCCTGTACCTCATCAGCGGGGTCGGTTCAACAGCATACTGTAGATTGTGGTATCGTTTTCGTCATCCTCCCTCAAGAGGCTTAGAATTTTCAATCAAGAGTCGATCATCACAAAAATATGAAAACAGTTTGCATATAGCGAATACGAAATAATTACTTCAAAACAGACATGTGTAATGCATTGATAAAGTAATAACGTTTACCATGACAATAATTGTTTGAACAATCAAAAGAAAATTACAACTTGAAAATTCTAATGGACAAAAAGTATTCTCGTCTCAGGACTTGTCACTTCAAATGGTGAATCCTGCAGGGATGGTATAAGAACTCAGTCTGACCCTCTTGGGCGAAATCCACTGCTCCTTCATTAATCAGGTCCTGGACCTTGTTCTTCAGAGCCCAGCAGTCGGCAGTTTCATGTCCAGGACTATCAGAGTGGTATGCACATCTTTTGTTGGGATGATAGTTAGGAGCAGAGATGTTGGGATTCCGGGGAGGAGCCCTTAGTGTAATCAGATTCAATCTCAACAGGTGTTGTAAAGCTTGAAACAACGACACGTTGAGCTGGGTGAATTGCCTCCTGGGCTTGTTTGGCCTACTCTGCTCAACTTGTTGCTCTGGGCGAGGTTGTGGTTGGACCTGTGAAGTGGTAGCAATTTGGAGAGGTCTATTCTTCACCATACCAGACTCTTGTCCTCTTGGAAGCTGATCAATGACCTGGTCCCTGACTTGGACTGGTTGCTTCATGTTGTATCTGTCTTGATGAAGCTGACTGATCATGGTCGTCAACTCTTCTTGCTCCCGAGCTAAGCCTTGGATGAGAGCCATTTGCCCCAGCATCTGGGTTCTCATTGTATATACCTCAGCTTGCAGACGTTTCAGCCGTTCGTCCTTATCACCCTCGGGTCTTTTCTTGGCCAAATTCCCCATGAGGAGTGTCCTCAACTCTTCCCGCCCCTTGGATAGGCTTAGGAAGATCTCCCTGAACTGAGTCTCTTGAGCATAAAGACCCTGGTTATCTTGTTGGGAAGCCATTGCTGAAATAAACAGCAAAGAAGGTAAGTGACCTGTAACAAGGGTACCTGTAATGCAATGATATGTATGATATGCATGCAATGTTTTCAAGGATCTCGCGGGGTAAACAAGAAAGATTGTTAGAACTTGAATTTTGTAGCTTGATTGAAGGAACTTCATTTTGTTGAGAGTCCTTCTTCAAGAGTCAAGGCTCACCATATCGAGTGGGTCATAGCCCCTGACAACCTCGGCTAGAGGAAAATAAATCCCCTTTGCCCCTTGCTAGACACTTTGATTCATCATGACCTGCATCACAAGCCCATGAGATCCTTGAAATGGATTAGTCTTTATGCAGGATGTATGCAATGGTATGATGTTATGCTATGCATGGAGTGATGCAAGTAAACCTCGTTATGAGCCCAGATTAAGGACTGTAAACAAAGCCTGCAAGAACTCATGTTGTCAGATAACAAGTATGCAAGTAGTTCAAGTATGAAGGCACACAAGTCACACAAAAGAGCCCTTAGATTTCAGGCCAGCATGAAGTTTAGGTACTACCCTCTTGAAGTTGGTGGGCTCAAAACCTGTCCTATCAAAAGTAATCGGGTTCTAAGGAGCTCAATATCATAGGGTTGTTTTCTGTGTTCATTGTTTTGATTTAGCCACTGAACTGGCGATCAAAATATTCCAAGAAAACCACCCTCAATGAGTGTAGTATCGAGTATCAACCAACTTCGGACTGCACCAAATTCAGTTATCTCACTACCCCTAAAGAGGCCAGGATGGTTCAATTAAGGTTCCTAAGGTCAGTTGATGCTTCAAGACACCACGCGGCGGCCCCGTACTCTCCTTGACTTGACTCAAGGGTTACCGGTACTCACCAAAGTGCCACATCAACATAGCAAACTGCTTCAACCGTGTCGGTATACCCCGCACAGTTCCCTCACAGTTTGTTGCTACTTTCTAAAAGGTATCCCCCAGATCCGGGTTAGGATCTATGAAACTCCAAGACAGGCCCACAATTTTAAAGCAAGCAAAGCAAGCAATTGAAAACATGAGGATGAACTAATCCTAAGGTACACCTCACTTTAAATATCCTCAGCAGACTCGCCAGTTCTGTGATCGGTGGGAATAGAACTGACTGTTTTTTAAGCTGGTTTCGCGAAATGTCGCGGTAAGCAAGAGTCGCCACCGTCTTTTATGTTCTCCAACATGGAAAGGACAAAAGCACAGCAAAATTACTTCTTTGAGAATGTTTCTCGGTTCGGGTGGTAGATTTATAGAAAGGGAAGGTGTTAGCACCCTTTCTATCCATGGTTATCCATGGGCTCTTAGGTACTTGCTCTTATGTTTTCAAAAGATTTGTTTGCTTTTCAAGTGTGTGTGGGTTTGAAAAAGTTTCGTTTGAAAAATTTCTAAGTAACTCTTGTATCAGTCCTCAAGAGTGTATGAAAATTTTGTTTGAAAACTTTTAGAAAGTGTGAGTGTGAAAAGTTGTTTTGTTTGTTTGTTTTGAAAAGAGCAAGTACCCATGAGATCTACCTACTCTAAGGAATTAGGCTGTGTAAGAGTCCTTTAGATAGTGCTATCCCACCATTGAGAGGTAGGTAGCACCATCGTTGGAGTTATTTGGGTCAATTCGATTATTAGGGACATGTGTGGTCACCGAAGCAATGGTAGGACATCTTAGAAGTAACCCTAATGTCCTAGATCCTTTTTTATCCGAGGCAACCATTTCGAGGCAACTGGATGTTCAGACAAAAGGGTGACCTCTAAGACACCCTACACTTGATGACCACGTTCGAGGCAACCAGTGAGGCGTACCCTAGGAGTGGCATGTGCTTGTGTGTATTATTTTTTCAGTCAATGTTTATCTTTGCATGTTATTTGTGAGCTACGGATTGATTTTTATTTGTCATACATTCTTGCAGGCATATTAACAGTTAAATGATTTGTAGGAAATAAATTGCAGAAATGTAAACCTAACTATTACATGGCGCAGGTCTATACATCGCCAAAAAACAAAAACCCGTTTGGAAGAAATAAACTGCGAGAAAATAAAGCAATAAAGGAGGTCCTAATTAACTATTACATTTCCGGAAGCAGTTACATAAATATAATCAAAATAAATAAATACGCGCGAATAGAAATTTAATCGGGAACGTCTTGAGGGTGTTGACCTTTTTTAGAATTAAATTAAACATTAAACCTAATTAACTAATTAATTATTTAATTAAAGAAAAAAATGTTTTTGTTTTTTATGTTTTTAATGAAATGAAATAAAAAAGAAATTAAAAATTGGAAGTGAAAGACCAAATTCTAAATTAATTTTACTTATTAAAAAAAAATGTTAAAATTGTTCTAATTACACAACTAATTAATTAATATTAGAATTTATTTACAAAATAAGTTAATAAATAATAAAATGTTTTTTTTTGGTTTTTTCTGAATTTTATGGTGAAAAAATGTTAATTTGTCAATTAATTAAATAATACTAATATTAATAATAATAATAATTAAAGAAAATAAAAAGGAAAGGAAAATAAAAAATAAAATAGAAACCAATGGGGGTGTTGATGGCCCAATTTGGGTGAAAAATGCAAGTCTGGCCCATTAAGCACAAAGTCCTTGTTGACTTCTGGAATCAGGTACGTGCTCATTGACTTGGAGCATGGTGTGGAGCACCCTTTGGCCTTTGGATCTGAGCGTGTAGCCACCTGGCAGGCTGGGATATGAGGTGCATGGTGAGCCTTCTTTTGGAACCTACACACAAGCGCATAAGAAAAAATGATATGGAATTTTGGGGGACCTGGGAATCGAACCCAGGTCCCAGTGGTCATTGCCAGCGCGTCCTTCCACTGAGCCAATTGTCTTAGTTGAAATAAAAATAATAACAAAATATTATATTAGTAAATCAAACGATGCCCTGAAAAAAGAATAAAAATGCGCTTATTTTTGAAATAGCCAATCACGTATCAACACGCCATCATCTTCTTCGCGTTACCTGTAAAATAAGAGTTAGATAGCGGGGGTTTTAAACCCCCACAAACTGCAACTATCAAAAATAGCGAATAGAAATGGGTGCAAGATGAATTGAGCGCGAGGGTAGTTTTGAGTTCGTCTTGTCCTTATGAGTTCAACCATGGGTCTTTCCAAGCCTAATTTTTCCTATATAAGAAACCCCTAATTCAAAAGCTTGAAAACCCTAAATCTTATCCATGGTGATTTTCGTTCCAGGGCACCATAATCAAATTGAATTGTACCAAAAGCTTCGTATGGTCCCTCTGAACACAAAACAAACCACAAAATACTTTAATAATGCATGAATCAAAGGATGCGTTTATGGAAAAAATTCAAACCGTGTGACTTGTGCTGGGCGTTTCCTTGGGTGTTGGAGCTTGTTTGTGATTGCAAAATGTTCCTGAAAGGTCCAGCAAGGTGTTTGGATCACTCTAAGGCTTTGAATTATGCTGGAAGGTTGATTTCAGTTTTCAACTTTTTCTTGATTTTTTGGATATTGGTTTGGCCGTTTGAGAGATGTTCAGGTCGTGAATGAGGCTTGGCACACTTGCATATGTACATGTGAATAATATTAGGTTACATTATGAGCCAATGATCCCTTGCAATGATGTTTTGAGATTCTTCATAACCACCATTAAAGCACCTTCCAAGTTTGTTCAAATTTTGAATTTTTATGCATAAATGAGCTTGGCACGAATTTGGTAGGTGGAATATGACACATGAAAGCCCTTCAAACCACAAGATACTATTCCTTTAATTTTTTTGATTTTATTTGGATTATTATGGATTAAAATGAATTAAATCCACAAAAATTAAATAAAAATGAAAAAATAAATGTTTGGTCTTGAAATTAGTCATGGGACACGTGGGTGGCATGACAAGGCTGAATCAAGTGGAAGAAAGTGGGCCCTTTTGTCAAAAAATGAAGTTTCAAGGATAGTTGACTTTTGCCATTTCACAAAAATTTCCCAACTTCTCCAATGCATATCTTGCTCAATTTTGATCCTATGAACATGTTCTTGGACATTTTGGAAAGGTCTTGAAGTCCTCTAACCAATGCCTTTTGTCCCATGTCATTTGACTTTACCAATCTCAAGTTATGGTCTTTGACTTAAAATGCCTTTTTGTTGACTTTTGAAAATGACCTATAATGTTGAAATTGATAACTTTTTGTGAGAGCATTTCTTGGACTTGGAATTTGAATATGAGTTGTAGGAAATGTCCTCCCCTTCAAAATGAGCATTGGATGGGATTTTTATGATGAACCATGAAAAAGTTATGCCTTGGTCAAGTTACAGTTGACTTTTCAACTGTCCAAAAATAGAAACTTTTGACACCTTGATGATATTTGAGCCATGCTTGTGGAATCATGATCTAGACTTGATCAAATGATGATTGTGGCTTCAAAATAATATGTTGACCAAAAATTTTGACTTTTGACTGCCAAATGACCATTTTGCCCCTGCAGTTGATTGTGAAGCAATTTAGGGTTTTTGACTGTGCAACTTGACCTTGTGAGCCTTGAAACTTGACATGTAGATGCTTGACAATGTGTATAGGCATATGTGACTTGATTGAGCCCTTGAAAACCTCAACTTCCTTACAAGAACCAAAACCTTAATTTTGACTGGCTTAGAAGATGGTTTGACTGTGCAACCTCTTGGGAAATCTTGAGCCAATTGAGATGATGCTTGTCAAAACTTTGAAGAATATGGGAGGGAAAATTTTGGGGTACAACAAAGAGAATATAAATATTTGCAGCTTTTGAGATGTATGAGCAGTCGTTAGTCAAATCGTAAACAATTTACCCTTTGAGCTTGTTTATATAGGCGTGGAAATCTGTCCAAATTGAAACATGATAATGGACACTTAACGTGCTTTCCATACTGAGAAGATTCTTGTCTGAATGAAGTCGTTGCAAATGATATTGTCTTAATGGAAAAGTAACGCTTCAGAACTTGTGAATCTTGCATTTTGCTTTACTTCAGAACTTTGATAACTCAGAGACATGAGGATCTGTTGGCGCGTTAGACTTCTGCTCAGAATCAGAATATCTTTTACTTCTGTGCAGATTTCTATCATTATTCTTCAGAACATTCTGATTGATCAGCTTGAAAGCTTCTGTGGCTTAACTTCTGATTTCGTTTCAGTCATAACTTCTTTACAACATACAACATAATTTTAGAGTTCATATTTGTTCTTTGTGTTTATTATCATCAAAATTATTATAAGGGTTGTAGAATCAAACTATGTTCTAAAAATCTCCCCCTTTTTTATGATGACAAAAACTAGGATTTTCAATTAAAAATTATAGAACAAAAAGCTTAAGAGAGTCTCCTTGTGAGTTGATTACTCAGATAGAGATGAGTTACTTCCCTGAAGTTCCTTCTCGTTAGAGCTTTTGATGCATATCCTTTTGTCTTTATCAAAATATGTTCCTGTTTATGCTTTCAGAGAAAAATAGAAGTTAAGATATTCAAAATGTTTGAGACTTTCTCCCGGTATACTGTTATTGAAAATATCTTACGTTCTCCCTCTTTTTGTCAGGTATCAAAAAGCAATATGATCAGATTCAAAAAGATGATGATTTGTATTGAAAACAGAATGCAATGACATTTTTCAGAAACAAAGAGGATAAGATGAAGAATACAGAAAACAAGTTAAAAAAATCTAAGATGGAGGGGGAAGTCGTGTGAACAACTCTTCTAAAAAGCTCTTAATTTGAGTGCTTGATTCTTCTTGCTTTCCCAGCATATCCTTGATTTCTTTGGTAGTGTCTTCTTGCTTATCCAATATATCCCTAATTTCTTTGTTTGTGTCTTCTTGCTTATCCAACCTTGTGTGGATTAAAGCATTCTCCTTCTTCAGCTCTTCCAGAGTTTACATGACCAGAGACGTAGTTGGTGTTTCCTCAAAGGTTGCAAGTCGTTCAGAACACTCTGCAGCATCTTCTGATTCAACTACTTCTTCAGTTGCAATTACCTTTTCTTGAGCAGTAGCCAGAGGGTGACTATCAGAACATGGTTCAGTGACTTTTGAAGTTTGGTGCTCTTTCCAGGGAGCATTTTCCAGCAGAAGAATTTCTTTCTTGTTCCAGTGACTTAGAACTTAGTCTTTGAAGGCTTTCAGTTGATCACTGAAGTTCTGCTGAGCCATCTCATAGCTTAATTCTTTCATCCTCTGGGATTCAGAGTTGAACCATTTTCTGAATCTATCCCACAGAGAATTAGAAGCAGCAAGATTAGAATTCTCTTGACTTGCTTGTTTCAAAAAAGTAACCCATTCCTGTATTTCTGTTTCAAAAATCAACAAGTTCTTACCAACATCTGATTTGGTTAAGGTTGGTTTGGGTTTGGGAACGACAATTTTATTTGAGGTAGAAGCTAGATGGTCCAGCGCTTCTAGATCAATGACAGTTCTTAGGTGATCAGCTGGACAGTTAATTGGTGAGGGAGTAGAATAATCAGAAACCGGGATTGGTGAGTGAGGAGTGTTTAGTGGTGTGGAATCATATGGTGAAGGTATTTATAGAATATCATGGATGGAGAGAGGTAAACGAACCATAAGAGGTTTTGTTATTCCAAGAATTGGGGTAGTGGTATCAGAGTCTGTAAAGGAGTCTTCTGATTGGTTTACGGTAGCGTGTTGATTTTCTGGTTCAGGTGTTTTAGAATTTGGATTTTCTGATTGAGGAGTGAGAGGGTTTTCATTTTCTAGTTGGGGTGAGTTGAGGTTTTGATGTTTTGATTGAGGAGAGTGTGGGTGGGGATTTTCTGGTTGTTGAAACTGGATATTTGAATTTTCTGGGATTGGTGAGTGAAAGTCTTGATCAAACAGTTCAATATCAGAGAGAACTCTTGCAAGTTCTGGTTGATTTTGTTCTGGATTTGGATTGGGGGAGTGAGGTTCATTTAAGAAATTTGCAAGAGTTACAGGTGGATGAAACTCTATGTAAAAATCCTCAAATGTTTGTGGTGAGGGATTTTCTGTTGGTTGAGGAGGAATGGTTTCAGATGTTGGAACAACTATAGATTCTACAACTGAAACAAAAGATGTATTACCTTTCTTTTTTGCAGCTTTGGGTGTCCTCTGAGAGGATCCTTCTCTTGCTTCCTTCCTCTTTCTTGATTTCTTCAGCGCAACCTCTGGAGCTGCCTTGTGCAGGTCACAGATGTTGATTTCTGGAATAGTCCCATCTTCCTTGCAAGCTTCAAGGTATATGACCACAATCTCTGGAGAAGCATCTATCTCAGAGAATAGTGGAAAATCCTTCAGAGGGATTCTCCTAGATGTGATGACCTTATGAGAAGAAATTGTTGGTTCCTTCTTAATGCTTTCAATAATCTTCATTTTCTTCAAATATTTGGCATTCAGTGGTTTCCCAGCAGTTGCTTCCAGAGTGTTGATCTCTTGAGCCTCTGTCAAATGTTCTATCAGCCTGTTTTCCGTCAGAATATCTAAAATCAATCTTCCCAGAGGAATCCAATGCCTCTTAGTTCTTTCTTCTTCTCTTGTCTCTTTCACACTTATTCTCAGATGGTTGAAGAGCAAATGTGGAAGATTTATTTTGGTCTTCTTTACGATGAAGTATAACAGAAACTGTTGATCAATGTTGATGTAATCAGGAGAGCTTGTAGGCTTCCTGTGATTGATACATCCCAGAATGATCCTAGCCCAGATTCTGTAATAATATTTCAAGTCTTTGATCTTGCTGGATGGCTGTCCAGAAGTGAAAATGACCCTAGCAATAGATTTTAGGTCAGAACACTTGTCAGCCATATCAATGCATCTAACTCTTCCGCCATTGTACCCAATGAGTTTCCCAATTAAATCTTCTGTAATCGCTATCTTCTTCCCCATAACATATGACGTGACCTGGTGATTGGATGAAGTAGCATGAATCCAAAACTCTTTAACAAGAATGGGAAATGTTGTACCCAACAGACAATCAAAGTATATGTTTCATCTCTGTGCCGTTACATCTTCATACATATCAAACCCGTTTTCCCGTAAACTCTCAAAATCGATGATTACTTCACATAGAACTTCAAGGTTGTCGACCGGAGTAAGCAGTGTTCTAATGGGTTCCTCATATTGTTCTGTTGAAGAATAACCAGGAGCACTATTGAGATTCTTGAGGATTGATGAGGATGCCATTGTTCACACGGATTCGTTGAAGAAGACTGAGAATTTTTTTTTTTGGAAAACTAGAGCGAAAGAGAATAGTGAAAGCAGTAAGAGGTGAATGAAATAGTAAATTGAGTTTTATAAAAACTTTAGAAAACATAATCCGTAAGAAAGAGAAAATGAGTAATGATTACACTGAATTAATGAAACCTGAAATTAGGGGATTTCGTGTAGATACTGAATAGTTACCATTGACAAGTGTCTCAATGCATCCAATCAGAGCGTTGAACCCTTCAGAATTTGAATGCGTGTTCAGCCTCAGAAGGTAGCTTGTGAGAGGATGGCAGATGTTTGATGGTGTGAACTACACGCCTCTATCTTTGAAATGAAAGGTTCAGATCTTCATAGATAGATTCTGAGGCAACTGTACTCCTAACTTCTGAAGACAAGTTAATCAGATGTTCACAGAAAACAATAAAATTTTGAGGGTTAGAATATGCAAATAAAACATTTTATCCTGGACATAATTTCATGCTGAGATGTTTCAGAATGAAATTGAATCTATCTTCAGAAAGGGGTTTTGTAAACACATCAGCCCATTGATGGTCTGTGTCAATAAATTTTAAAGTGAGAATTCCTTTCTGAATATAATCCCTAATAAAATGATGTTTTATTTCTATATGCTTAGCCCTAGAATGCAGAATGGGATTTCTGGATAAACAGATGGCAGAAGTATTATCATAGAAGATAGGGATGTTACTCTCAAATATGTTGAAGTCTTCAAGCATACTTTTCATCCATAGCATTTGTGTGCTACATCTAGCAGCTGCTATGTATTCAAATTCTGTTGTTAACAACGCAATTGTGGACTATCTCTTGCTGGTCCATGAGATCAGATTGTCTCCCAAAAACTGGCAGCTTTCAGAAGTACTTTTACGCTCTACTCTGTCTCGAGCAAAGTCAGCATCACAGTATCCTACTAAGCTATATTCATTGGATTTTCTATAAAACAAACCCAGGTTATTAGTACCTTTCAGATACTTGAAAATTCACTTAAATGCTGTTAAGTGAGATTCTCTAGGATCTAATTGGAATCTAGACTATAAACAAACGTTGAATAAAATATCAGGCCTTGAAGCCATCAGATAAAGGAGAGAACCAATCATACCTCTGTAGATCTTCAGTTCTACCTTTTTACTTACGTCTTCCTTTTCCGGAATACACGTGGGATTCATTGGAGTCTTTGAGGGCTTACATTATGAGAGGTCAAATTTCTTCATAAGTTCTCTGACGTATTTGCTCTGATGAATGTAAGTTCCTTCTGGAGTCTGGTTGATCTGAATGCCCAGAAAGAATTTAAGTTCCCCCATTAAGCTCATCTCAAACTCTGCCTGCGTGTACTTAGCGAATTCTCTTCCTAGAGAAGGTTTAGTAGATCCAAAAATAATGTCATCTACGTAAATTTGACAAACTAAAACGTCATTCTTAAATGTCTTACATAATAGGGTTGTGTCCACTTTCCCTCTGGTGAATTCCTTTTCTAACAGAAAGTTACTTAGCCTTTCATACCAAGCTCTGGGAGCTTGTTTCAGACTATAGAGTGACTTCTTTAGTTTGAAAACATATTATGGGTGCTTGGAATTTTCAAACCCAGGGGGTTGGTGCATATATACCTCTTCATTAATGTAACCATTTAAGAATGCACTTTTGACATCCATCTGATACAAAGTGATGCCATTATTTACAGCAAAAGAGATTAAGATTCTGATAGATTCTAACCTGGCGATTGGAGAAAAGGTTTCTGCATAGTCTATCCCCTCTTACTGACTATAACCTTATGCTACCAGTCGTGCCTTGTTTCTGATGACTTCTCCTTGCTCATTCAATTTGTTTCTGAACACCCACTTTGTTCCAATGACGTTGAATCCTTTTGGTTTGGGAACCAGATCCCATACGTCATTTCTGGTGAATTGATTTAACTCCTCCTGCATTGCCAGAATCTAGTCATTATCCAGAAGAGCTTCATCAATAGTTGTTGGTTCAATCAGAGATACCAATCCCATGAGGGACTCTTCAGAGTTTCTGAATGTTGATCTTGTTCTGATTGGATCATCCTTCTTTCCCATAATCTTATCTTCTGGGTGAGCTATACTGCTTCTGGATAACTTTTTCTGGAGTTGATCAACAGAAGGTGTTGGAGTGCTTGTGACATTTCCTTCAGACGTTGTTGGAGTGTCTTCGTTGGGAACTTCTGATGTGTTGTCTTTAGCACCTGTGAATTCAACTTCTATATCTGCAACAGATTCATTCTGCTTTGACTTTTAAGGGTCAAGCTAATCATCAAATCTAACATTGATTGACTCTTCAACAATCTTTGTTTCTGTATTGTATACTTTGTACCCTCTTGAGCGTTCAGAGTATCCTAACATAATATACTTCTGTGCTTTAGAGTCAAACTTGTTCAGATGATCTTTAGTATTCATAATAAAACATGTACATCCAAAAGGATGGAAATAAGAAATGTTGGGCTTTATGTTCTTCCACAATTCATATGGAGTCTTTTCCAGAATAGGTCTTATAGATATTATATTATGAATATAACACGTTGTGTTAATTGCTTCTACCCAGAAGATCTTAAAAATGTTAGTCTCATTGATCATGGTTCTGGCCATTTCTTGCAATGTTTTGTTCTTTCATTCTACAACTCCATTTTGTTGGGGAGTTCTAGGACAAGAGAAATCATGCGAAATTCCTTTTTCATTAAAAAAATGTTTCAAATTTTTGTTTTCAAATTCTCCACCATGATCACTTCTGACTTTGGCAATTCTAAGATCCTTTTCATTCTGAACTTGGTTACAGAAAGAAACGAACACAGAATGTGACTCGTCCTTATATCTTAAGAACTTTACCCATGTCCATCTGCTATAGTCGTCTACGATCACTAACCCATACTTCTTGCCACTAACAGACGCAGTTTACACTGGTCCAAATAAGTCTATGTGCAGAAGTTCTAATGGCCTAGAGGTGGAAACAACATTTTTAGCTTTAAAAGAAGGTTTTGCAAATTTGCCTTTCTGACATGCTTCACATAGAGCATCTGAGCTGAACTTCAGATTAGGAAGTCCTCTGACCAGATTGAGTTTGTTAATCTGAGATATTCTTCTCATACTAACATGCCCCAATCTTCTGTGCCATATCCATTGCTAGTTGTTAACAGAAAGAAGGCATTTTACATTCTGACTTTTTAGTTCAGAAAGTTTTATCTTATAAATGTTGTTTTTCCTCTTTCCATTAAACATGATAGTTCCATCTTTCTGACTAACAGCTTTGCATGAATTTTGATTAAAGATTATATCATAAACGTTATCACTTAATTGACTTATGGATAACAGGTTATGCATCAATCCATCAACTAATAGCACATTATTAATAGAAGGAAGATTACCATTACCTAATGTTCTAGAGCCAATGATCTTCCCTCTTTGGTTGCCTCCAAAGCCCACGTAGCCTCCAGGTTTAAGTTCCAGGCTTTGGAACATATGCTTTCTTCCCGTCATGTGTCGAGATCATCCAGAGTCCAGGTACCATGACTGGTGTTTTAGCCTTGCTGCTAAAGATATTTGCTACATATATAATTTTATCCTTAGGTACCCATATCTTTTTGGGTCCTGGTTTGTTAGTTTTACCAAAATTCTGTTTGAATTTTGGTTTGGAAGAATAGTCATTATTAGTGTATTTCAGATCATGTGTGTGCCCATATGTGAAGTGTGATTTTAGAGGTGTGCGTTTTATTACTAGGTCCATGACTTTCTTAGGTTGAGATACCTTACCTTGGTATCCTATTCCTTTTCTTCCATTTCTGCTAACTCCATAGATCATTGAAGCCATCTTGATTCTATCTATATTTTTAGCCAGAAACTTCTGAAAGTTGTGATCATATTCTTTTATGATTGTATCAGCACTACTGGGAGCCTCTAAGATTATTTCTTTCTGAGAGTTTTGTAAATCAATTTCTAGTTTTGAAACCTTTTCCTTTAGCTCGGAATTTTCTAATCTAAGACTCACAGTTTCTTCAGAGTCAGAGACAAGATCCCTTTTCAGGTTCTTGAATTTGACTCTGATGTGCTGATACCTTTCCAGAATCTCATTCGGGCTTTCTGCTAGTTCAGCTTTAGTGAAATTAACAGTAAAATCAGGAAATACCTCTTCTGTGTCTGATTCTGAGTCTGACTAAGATGTTTCACTGTCTTCTGTCACATTAGCCATAAGAGCAATGTTGGCTCTTTCATCATTTGATTCTGAGTCCGCGTCAGAGGTATCTGAATCATCCCATGTTGCCATGAGACTTTTCTTCTTCTCCTTGAAGAACTTCTTTTTGAACTTCTCCTTCTGAAGCCTTAGACAATCACTTTTGTAGTGCCCCTGTTCATTGCATTCATAGCAGATGATGTCTCTGTTATTTTACTTCATGTGACCAGACGAAGCTTCAGATCTTCTGTGTCCAGAGGAGGGCTCAGACTTTCTGTATCCGGAGGAGGATTAATTCTGATTTCCTGACCTTCTGGAATTCTTGAATTTTCTTTGCCTCTGCTTCCACAACTAATTGACCCTTCTATAGAGAAGAGACAGTTCATCTTCTTCTGATGAGGACCCATCATAGGTTTCTTCCATAGCCTGCAAAACCTTAGAGTCATGTTTTTTGTTAGATTTTAATGCTAAAGGCTTACCTTGCTTCTGAGGCTCGTCGTCTTCTAGCTCTATCTCATGGCTTCTGAGGGAGCTAACAAGTTCCTCCAGAGATATCTTGTTGAGATCTTTAGCCAGATTAAGAGTAGTGACCATTGGCATCCATTGCTTTGGTAAAATTATGATGATCTTCTTCATGTGATCAGCAGTAGAATACCCTTTGTCAAGAACTCTCAGCCCAACAACAAGAATCTGGAATCTTGAGAACATCGCTTCTATGGATTCACTGTCTTCCATCTTGAAAGCTTCATATTTATGAATGAGCGTAAGGGACTTGGTTTCTTTAACTTGTATGTTGCCTTCATGCATCATTCTCAAAGAGTCAAACATGTTTTTGGTTGTCTCTCTGTTTGAGATGTTCTCATACTCTGAGTATGAGATGGCACTGAGAATAATTGTTTTGGCCTTATGATGGTTTCTGAAATCACGCTTTTGCTGGCCGGACATTCTTTTTCTATCTATCTTCTGACCACTTTCATCCACTAGATGTATGTATCCATCAATTACCATGTCCCGTAGATCAGCATCATGATCCAGAAAGAAGCTCTCAATTATGTCTTTCCAGTAGTCAAAATTTTCTCCATCAAAGACTGGAGGTTTGCTGCTGATTCTGTCCTTGTCATCATGATAGTCATTGCTGATGTTTTGGCATGGTCCCACCATAGTGTTTTTCTAAAGCTTGGATCTTGTACTGACACGGTTAAGTGTATGAACTCAGAACCAGGCGCTCTGATACCAATTGAAGAAGTGAAAAACACAAGAAGGGGGTTGAATTGAAACTTAAAAATCAAATGCAATAGACTCAAGATTTTTATCCTGGTTCGCTTGATCTCAAACTACTCCAGTCCACCCGCCAAGGTAATTTCTCCTCTCTCCAACGAGGACTTAATCCATTAATCAAACAAATTACAAATATACTTTGACAACTGCCAAAGTCTTCTTGAGTATGACCATAACCCGGTTTATCTCAAGGAATAATATCTTAATCAAAGAAAAGTTAACTGTGTACTTATTTGTTTTTCGTTACAAAAATTGTATCACTACTGTGTTGTATTACACAATTTGAGTATATAAGAGAATATGAATATTTGCAGCCTTTGAGATGTATGAGCAGTTGTTAGTCAAATCGCAAACGATTTACCCTTTGAGCTTGTTTATATAGGTGTGGAAATATGTCCAAATTGAAACGTGATAATGGACACTTAATGTGCTTTCCATACTGAGAAGATTCTTGTCTGAATGAAGTCGTTGCAAATGATATTGTCTTAATGGAAAAGTAACGCTTCAGAACATGGGAATCTTGCATGCTGCTTTACTTCAGAACTTTGATAACTCAAAGACATGAGGATCTGTTGGCGCGTTAGACTTCTGTTCAGAATCAGAATATCTTTTACTTCTGCGTAGATTCTGATTATCATTCTTCAGAACATTCTGATTGCTCATCTTGAAAGCTTTTGTGGCTTAACTTCTGATGTTGTTTCAGTCAGAACTTCTGTACAACATACAACACAATTTTAGAGTGCATATTTGTTCTTTGTGTTTGTTATCATCAAATTTCTTATAAGGGTTGTAGAATCAAACTATGTTCTAACAAATATGCCATAAAATATGCAAATGAGCAATGAATTTTAATTCAGCTATGCATGATGTATGTATGAATGTACAAATGTTATCATGTATATGCCGTCAAAACAAGCATACAATACTGGGGATGACTAGACAGAACCAGCTTGGGTAAAGTCAACACTCGGCTAAATCACATCCAGGATGAAAATTTCATAAGAAAGTAAGCACCAACTGAGGAAACAAATTTCTATTTCACAACTTAAATCCTCTTCGAAGAAACATAATCCGAAAACAATCAAGTCATAATGTTGTACCCCAAAATTTTCCCTCTCAATTCTCAAGGCCTTTCTTACAAGGATTTTCAAGGTTCAAGCTTGAACAAGTGCATTGGGATTTTCCAATACCAAAATTAAAAGGAGACTGTCAAAAAGGGAGAAAACAGATAAAAATAACATTTTGACAAATTTGGAGGAAAACATGTCTCCTTCGATTTAGCACCCTTCGATTGACTCTTGGCCTCCTTCGAATGCAACTTGGATTACATCCTTCATTTTGAGCAAGAGCCTCCTTCGAATGCAGCTTGGATTACATCCTTCGTTTTGAGCAAGAGCCTCCTTCGAATGCAACTTGGATTACATCCTTCGTTTTGAGCAAGAGCCTCCTTCGAATGCAACTTGGATTACATCCTTCGTTTTGAGCAAGAGCCTCCTTTGAATGCAACTTGGATTACATCCTTCGTTTTGAGCAAGAGCCTCCTTCGAGTGCAAGTTTAGAAACACCCTTCGATTCAGAAGCCAGGAACTTCCCTCACACTAAAAGGAAATGACTCCCTTTATGTTTGTTTCGACCCAAGCTTCGATTGGGCAATATGCTTCCTTCGAGCATGAGCTTTCGATTTGGCAATATGTTTTCTTCGATACAATCTTCGACTGGGCATTAGCTTGTTTCGACCATAAGGCTTCGACAAAGCATTGACTACGCTTGTACTAGCTTCGACTGGACAACATTTCTCTTTAGTGTGCTGCATTTCCATCCTTGACAAACTTTAGCACATGGTTGATGGCCCCTTCAAATGATGCACAAAGGTGATTTGTTCGAAGGACACTTGTTGGAGGAAAGTCGAACAATATGTTTGGAAGAAGAATCTGGTCGAAGAAGGGTCAAAATGAAAGGATGAAATATTCAAAGATGCTTGCTGCCAAGTTCAGGTATGGTACACTGGCCAAAACTGCTGCACAGCAGTCTGGAAACACTGCCCCATTCTTGCACCGAAATAGCATACAAGCACTGTCCCTCGAAGGCTACAAAGAGCAGTTTACTCAAATTGTTCAAATTATTTTGTTTTCCCTCCAAAAGCTTCAGCCAACTTTGCCTATAAATAAGAGGCTCCAACACATGTTTAAAGAGGATCTTTGGACCAGAGGAACGAATCTCCCAAATTTTCTTAAACACAACAAAACTTCTCAAGTTCATCAACACTTGAGAAATCAAAACCCAGAATCCCAAACACTCACCTCTTTCGATTCTGAAGAACACCCCACACATAGAAGTTTGTTCAAACTCAAAGACAACCTTCTGTGACAACTCTTCGAACCAAAAGCAAACCCCCTGTGACTACTCTTCGAATTCCAGAAACGTCCAGGTAGCAGTTCAAGTTCGAATCCCACATCCATTCAAGGCCTAAAGCAAGAAACAGGAAACAAGAAATAGGAAACGAAGCTTCTGGCTTCTATCCTTTTTCTCCAGGTCGAACGAAAGAGACAACCAGGAGGAAAACCATACACTGACTTCCAGGCTCAGTCGAAAGGCATTCCCTCACTGCTTTCAACCTCCAGTCGAAGAAGACAACAAGGCAGAACCAGAAGGCTTCTCCGTACACTGACTTCCAAGCCAGTCGAAGGACAGAACCTCACTGGTGCTGGCCCCAATCGAAGGAGGCCAACAGAATGCAAATCGAAGGATGCTGCTGCCTGGGTCGAAAAGCTCATTTTCCTTGTTTTTTTTATTTCCTTATTTTTTCCTTTACATTTTCTTGCCTTTCAATATGGTTGTAATAGTGTAGGATTTATTTTTTGCACTTTTTATTACTTTTGTACAAATGCTAGTAACTAGGTGTGTATGGCAAGATAAAACCAACAAGTAGACAACCCCTAATCAAAGACTAAATGCATGCAAATCAAACACATTATTCACACATGCACCCTTAGGGTAATCTCGCTTGTTGCCTCGGAAAATGCAATCATGTCCCTCGAGTATGAGACACTCTAGCAAATGTCCCTTCAATAAACAAAGATCGTAGTCCCTCGATGACCCTCGATGCTGCCTTCGATAAAACGATCTCGTCCCTTATAAAATTGCTAGAGCGTCTCACAAGTTGCCTTCAATGATTGTATACGATGACCCGCGCCTGTCCCGTTAACATCCTAACGCAAGGTTGTTCATCAAACACAATGGTGAAACAACACTGTTAAAAGGGTAAAAAAAACATAAGAAAAATCTTTGAGTAAAATAGGTTAGACAACTCTTAGTTACTTGATCAAAAATCTTGCAAAACATCCTTGCCATTTTTCAAACACACATCACAACACAACTTCAAAATAACTTTCAAAAACATTGAATTATCTTTTCAAAAAGACACACACCTTTGTATATATTCAAACGAGAATCATTACAAAGGTTGCCTAGACAAGGCATCTTTTTCAAAACATTTTCGAAACCACACACACAAAGCACCATTCCAAACAAAGCAAAGGCAAGTGATCTAAAACAAGTAACTAAGAGCCCATGGAAAACCATGGATGAAAAGGGTGCTAGCACCTTCCCTTTTCATAATCTACCCCCCGAACCCACGAAAACATCTCAAAGGTCTTTCCTGTGCTTTTTGACCTTTCCTTAGGATAAAATAAAAAGTCGGTGGCGACTCTTGCTAAACCGAAACATTTGCAAACACAAAATGAAAAATCCTAAGTCAGTTCTCCCACCGTATCACACATAACAATAAATCAGTATAGATACAGGGATATAACATCCTCCTCCAGGCTTCACCATGGAATATCACACAGACTTCAATGGGGAAAACAAATGTTTTAAGGTGTGTACTTCTACTGGGGGATTGCAAGACTGATTTAAAAAGGGTAGATGACAACCACATCATCGTGATATCAACTAGGGACCTCGTGCCGACTTTATTGGGGAGGGAAACACCACATCATCCCGGGGAACCCAAAACACATTCTTCAATATTGAGAGTGGTGATTGCACCCACTTCTCTGGGGAGAAATTATGAAACCTCATGGGGATAACAATTTTCAGAGAGACACGTTATCTACGCCTTACCTGGGGATTTAAGAAGTCAAACATTACAGCAAGAAATCAAACTTATGGGGATTTTAAATCAAACCCAGCACTTGGCGATAGAAAACCCAAAAAGTTGAAAACTGTTATAACACTCTTTAGAGAAGATATTTCCCTTGTCTGGTTGCCTGGGAAACAAACAACGATAAAAATACTGGCAATGCAAAGGGCAATGTTTTGAAAACTATTTCATCTTAGCACACAAAGGGGAAAATACTTTCGTCATGTGAGTAAAGACCTTACTGGGGAATCTGGGGTAGAGACTTCATACCATGTAGACCCGAAAAATGAACCAAGACTTGGCTGGGGAAAACAGGATCATGAACCCAACACCGCACCATACATCAATTGGCATCATTTCCAACTATCTGAGGAACTCAAAAAGATCATACGCATACCAGTAAAAATGACCTGGGAGAGCTTTCCTGGGGAACACATACTTCTAAAATTTTAGAGTTCGTCCATCCTTGGAGTCACTATTTTTGTTATCCTTGAGTCACAAAATCTAAAGCAAGAAGTAATTTGTAAATTCTTTTCAAAGGGATAATTTTTGTTATTTAATGTTTTGCTTTGAAAACTACTATCAATAATAAATAAAATATTTGTAAGATGAATAAAATAAGGATTGCAAATAATTGGATAAAAGCTCAAACTTTATTAATAGAATTGTAGTCTGCAAATGGCGAGACTCCATAGATGATTACAAAGTTTGGAAAATGGTAATATGTTGGAAAAGATACAGTGTAATACAATGATCACTATTCTCCCTAACAACTTTGAATTCATGAGCAACGACTTCTGTTGAAGTATGGTGATGATCCAAGAATATTGTTACTTCAATGACTAAGCCTTGTCTGACGCAGTTACTTGCCAAGAAATCCCTAACTTTTTCCTAAGTTACCCTTGCAGGTTTTCAACCTAGCGGGAGAATTTATTTTGTTTATGTCTCTTACTTTTGCCTAGACCACCCTTTCAGGTTTTCAGCCTACCGAGATGCTCCTTTTTGCCTAAGCCACCCTTTCGGGTTTTCGACTTAGTGAGTCGTTCTTTTATTTCTTTAGGAAAAGTATTTCTTGACTGCATCAGCATTCACAGGATGTGGGAACTTCTCGCCATCCATACTTTCAAGAATCAATGCACCGCCAGAGAAGGCTTTTTTAACAACATATGGGCCTTCAAAATTTGGAGTCCATTTTCCCCTAGAATCAGCGTTAAAAGACAAGATCTTCCTTAGCACGAGGTCGCCTTCTCTAAATTCATGAGGTTTGACCTTCTTATCAAAAGCTTTCTTCATTCTCTTCTGGTATAACTGACCATGATATAAAGTTGTCATTCTCTTTTCTTCAATCAAATTCAACTGGTCAAACCTGTTCTGGACCCATTCAGCCTCTGACAACTGGGTTTCCATTATCACACGTAAAGAGGGAATCTCAACTTCAACGGGGAGCACTGCTTCCATGCCATACACGAGAGAGAACAGGGTTGCCCATGTCGAAGTTCGGACGAATGTTCGATAACCGTGCAAAGCAAAAGGGAGAATTTCATGCCAATCATTATAAGTAACAACCATCTTCTGGATGATCTTCTTAATATTCTTATTAGCAGCTTCAACAGCCTCATTCATCTTTGGCCTGTAAGGAGATGAATTATGGTGCACAATCTTGAATTCTTCACAAAGTTCTGTCATCATCTTGTAATTCAGATTTGAGCTGTTGTCGATGATAATCCTGCATGGCACACCATACCGACATATGAGATTATTTTTAATAAAGTGCACTACCACCTTCTTAATAACATTAGCATATGAAGCTGCTTCCACTCATTTGGTGAAGTAGTCAATTGCCACCAAGATAAAATGATGTCCATTTGATGCCTTTGGTTCAATCATTCCAATCATGTTAATACCCCACATAGAGAAAGGCCACGGGGAAGAAATAACATTGAGAAGTGTAGGAGGCACATGAATTTTGTCAGCGTAAATTTGACACTTATGGCACTTCTTTGCAAATTTGTAACAGCCAGATTCCATTGTCAGCCAATAATAACCTGCCCTAAGCATCTTCTTTGGCATCAAATATCCATTGGCGTGAGTACCAAAGGAACCTTCATGCACTTCATGCATCAACATATCTTCTTTCTGTCTATCCACACATATGAGCAAGACCATGTCATAATTTCTTTTGTATAACACATCTTCATTAATGAAAAAGCTTCCTTCTAACCTTCTCAATGTCTTTATCTCTTTATTTGACACACCAGCTGGGTATTCCTGAGTCTGGAGAAAATGCTTGATATCACAATACCAAGGTTTTTCATCCGCTACTCCCTTTACTGCAAACACATGATCCGGTCTATCCAAATGTTGCACTGTGATATGAGGCACATCGTTCCAAGTATTCACTTGATACATAGAAGCCAGAGTTGCCAAAGCATCCACCATCTGATTTTCATCTCTGGGAATATGATGGAATTCAACTTTATTAAAGAAGGGTAATAATTTTCTAGCATAGTCTTTGTAAGGGATCAAGCCAGGGTGACGAGTATCCCATTCTCCTTTAATCTGACTTACTACCAAAGCTGAATCACCATACACATCTAGAATTTTGATTCTGAGATTAATGGCCTCCTCGAGACCCATGATACAAGCTTCATACTCTGCAATATTATTGGTGCAATTAAATATCAGCCTTGCAGTAAAAGGAATGTGTGATCCATGAGGAGTGATTATCACATCACCAATTCCTTTCCCATAAGCATTCATAGCTCTACCAAATACCATACCCCACCGGGATTTAGGATCAGGACCTTCTCCAGGCAAAGGTTCATCACAATCTTTCGCTTTCAGAAACATAACATCCTCATCAGGGAAATCATATTTAATAGACTGATAATCATCAACTGATTGGTGAGCAAGATAATCCGCCAACACACTGCTTTTTATAGCCTTTTGAGTACGGTATTCAATATCATATTCAGACAACAACATCTTCCAACAGACAATTCTCCCAGTAAGAGCAGGATTTTCAAAGATATACTTAACTAGATCCATTTTGGAAATCAACCAAGTAGTATGATTCAACATATATTGTCGCAACCTCTTTGCCGCCCAGGCCAGAGCACAACATGTCTTTTCCAGCATAGAATACCGAGACTCACAGTCAATAAACTTCTTGCTGAGATAATAAATGGCATATTCTTTCTTTCCTATTTCATATTGTTGTCCCAAAATACAATCCACAGAATTATCTAACACTGTCAGATACATGATCAATGGTCTTCCTTCAACAGGGGGGTTCAAGCACATACTCTTTAATACTTTCAAATGCCCTTTGGCAATCATCTATCCATATACAACCTTGATCTTTCTTTAACAACTTAAATATCGGTTCACAGGTCGCGGTCATATGGTAAATAAATCTGGAAATGTAATTCAGATGCCCAAGGAAGCCTCTAATTTGCTTTTCAGTTCTTGGTGCTGACATTTCTTGAATTGCTTTGACTTTATCAGGATCAACTTCAATCCCTCTTTGGATGACAATGGAACCTAACAGCTTCCCTAATCGGACACCGAAGGTGCATTTATTTGGATTCAAGCAGAGACGATACTTCCTCAAACGCTGAAACAATGTCAACAGATCTTCTATATGCCCTTCTTCAGTATGGGATTTAGAAATCATATCATCAACATATACCTCAATTTCCTTGTGCATCAGATCATAGAATAGGGTTGTCATAGCCCTCAGGTACGTTGCACCAGTGTTCTTCAACCCGAAGGGCATCACTCTGTAATAGAATGTTCCTCGAGGCGTGATAAACGTTGTTTTTTCCATGTCCTCAGGAGCCATTCTTATTTGATTATATCTGGAAAATCCATCCATGAACAAGAATACTTTGAATTTTCTGTATTGTCAACCAATATATCAATATGCGACAATGGAAAATCATCTTTTGGACTAGCTTTATTTAAATCTCTATAAACTACGCACATGCAAACTTTTCCGTCTTTCTTTGGTACTGGGACAATATTGGCAATCCACTGAGGGTTCATTGATATCACAAGAAAACCGACATTAATGTATTTTAAAACTTCTTCTTTAATTTTCACTGCCATATCAGGATGAGTTCTTCACAACTTCTGCTTGATTGGCGGGCACTCTGGCTTTAGCGGCAAATGATGTTCCACAATATCAGTATCTAAACCAGGCATGTCTTGGTATGACCAAGCAAATATATCCACATACTCTTTCAATAATTCAACCAACCTGCTTTTCACGTTGGGATACAGTAACGCTCCAATCTTAACTTCTCTTGGATCTTCCTCTGAACCCAAGTTGATCGTCTCTAACAGCTCTTTATATGGCTGAATGGCACTTTCCTCGCGCTCAAGCAACCGTGAAACCTCTTCTAGAATTTCATCATATTCTTCTTCTGTGGCCCCATACACGGGATATTCAAAGTTGGGAGAGGGTGCAGGGTCATTTTATTCAATAGGTTTTTTAATTAATTTGTTCATATGATTTATGATTTTTTAGAAACTGACACATATAGCAAGTGATTATGCAGATTTAATTACAGTTATTATTTTGAAAGGGTTTTTTTATTACCATTTTTCCAAGAAAAAACAGAAAATAAAAACATAATTTGGGAATCAAAGACAACTTTTATTAATGATTTTAATGATCAAAGCAAACAGATAAGCCCATACAATATCAACTTTCACCTTGGGCAAAGTGAAAGCTTTTGAAAAGATTAATAAAAAAAATTACTTTGAGACATGAATGCAAGAGGGCACATCAATAGTGACCCAGTTCTGGACTCTGACTCCATGCGTCACGTAGTTCAGCATTTCCTGCTCTTCTTCATCCTCCACAATAGCATTAATCCTAGGAACATTTGGATGAAGGTAACCTTCACTGTGAAAGATATCCTGATATTTTTCCAAAGCAGACTTCGGTTTCATATTCTCACCTTTATCATTATTCGCTGAAAATCCCAAACCAGCCTTATTCTTGTTCACTGGCGAATCAACAATCTGCCCCCATACTTTGCTAGGGCCATTATGCACAACATGTTGAGCATCTTTGAATGAAGCCATAGAATTTTCATTCTCCCTTACATTATCAACAGATAAAGATTGGAACTGAGTTTTAACAGTAACTTCATCTGCTTCCACAACACTGAAAGAAGATAAATGAGATATTAGCAATGCTTGTTCTCCATTTATGATGACCACCTTTCCTTCACGCACGAACTTCAGCTTTTGGTGCAAAGTTGAAGTGACAGCCCCTACCTCGTGTATCCATGGTCATCCCAGTAAATAGCTATAAGCGGGCACAATATTCATAATCTGGAAAGTGATCTGAAATAGGTGTGGGCCTATGTGAATATGCAAATCTACTTCCCCAATAACAGACTTCCTTGATCCATCAAAAGCCTTCACAATTATGCCACTTGGGCGCATGGGAGCTCCTTAATACTTCAACTTCATGAGCGTGCTCCTCGGTATGACATTTAAAGTAGACCCATTATCAATAATCACATTTGATAATGAATCGTTCTTACAGTTCATGGAGATATAGAGAGCTAAATTATGATTCCTTCCTTCTTTAGGAAATTCGTCATCACAAAAACTTAGGTTATTACAGGATGTAATATTCCCTACCACACTGCTGAATTGGTCCAACAATATATCACTTTCCACGAAGGCTTGATCCAATGCTCCCATGATGGCTTCCTGTGAGAAGAAGAGATCATCAGCAAGGTTAGAATAGATATCTTTGATGATGGTTGCAACAATTGGTCTAGGATTCTGTAGTTTCTCATATTTATAATCTTCAATATATCATCCACATATTTTTCTAGAGTAGCACCGCTGGATTCCCCTACTACCTTCCTAGGTTCAACACTTTCTATAACCTTTTTGTCAACATTAACATTCCCTTGAATGACAGGCACGAAAACACGGCCATTATGGGTCACTCTACTGGCTTCAGCAATATTCTTGACATCAGACAAAGGTTGGATGGGAACTTCCATACCATCCTCCAAGATTGTAGCATTGTATTTGTACGGTACGACTTTGTCTGATTCGTAAGGAATAGGACCAGGCAAGAAGATCACCACTGGAGAAAAAATTGGATGGCTACAATAGGGGTGGGAACACTGAAACAAGGCACAATAACATTCACCCCTTCTTCAGAATACTTCGACATCACAGAATCATTTCTAGAAAACATATCTTCATCTGAGGAAAAGAATTCATCTGCATAAGCATATTCATCATCTAACACGGTCTCAGCTAAGCAATATTCAATCACATTAATCCCATTGTAATCATCTCTATGGCCACAAACTTTGATGGTACCATTATCCAATAACAACTAAATACACCTTCTCACAATGGAACATCCTCGAGAATCTCTACAGCAGATCTAGCAAGACCCATAATGGTGTTCTACTTGACCATCCATGTGGCAGAAGGTAGCATGCAATTGCACCAAATCATCATTCATATGGTTCATGTTAAAGATCCGAAATTCTCCAGGACATCCAAAGACCATGTTCACTTCTTCCTCATATTCTACCCTAGGCCTGATTATATGAATGAGGCATTCGTCCATCATTTCCTATAGATCATCCTTTATCTTATCACACCCTTGTATATCCATATTGTAAATACTACAACCAGCGTAGTCATGCGTATAGTAAATAAACTCAGAGGTCAGCATGCATCTTTACCAAATCTCCTCTAACCAAGTTGATATCAAAGATCTGGAAGTCCCTTAGACAACCATCAACCATGTTGACAGCATTTGCTCATCCATGTTTTGGAAAAGGATTATCTTTTATGTTAGGGTCGACATCTTTAAAGCATAACAGGCCAGATCTCACCATATTTTGTACCTCGTGTTTCAAAGGGTAACACTTTTCCACATTCTCCCCTGGTTCTCCTTAATGAAAAGCACACGTCTGATCTTCCTTGTAATACCAAGGAAAAGGTGATGGTATAGCGGGGGTGTCCTGGTCTAAACCAACTTTTTCTGAATCAATGTTGGGAGTAACTCTGCATATCTCATGGGGATAGATTCAAAAGCCTCTCTCCTCTGATTCTTCCCTTGATTTCCCTGAGTGATAAGTAACTCTGGTCGGAGCCGCATTGACAACTGGAGTTACCGAAGCAACCTGTTGGTGGTGCTGATGATTTCTTCTAGGAGGATTAACCCTTCTCTCTTGAATAACAAAATTTGTATCTCCCTCTTTCTTTTTAGAAAACCCGAAGGATGGTTTCTTCTACTGCCAAAACTTTCACTTCTTGTCAAGTGACCCTCTCTTACAGTTTCTTCCAAATGAACGCCCATGCTCACCATTTCGGTAAAATCACTTGGCGCACTCGCCACCATTCTTTCATAATAGAAAGTACCTAGAGTCTTTAGAAAAATATTCGTCATCTCTTTTTCTACCATTGGATGAATCACCTGAGAGACTACCTCTGCCATCTTTGTGCATATTCCTTAAGTAACTCCTTATCCTTCTGGACAATTGCCCTGAGTTGATCACGGTCAGGTGCCATGTCCATATTATATTTGTACTATCTAATAAACACTTCACCCAAGTCATTAAAAGTATGAATATTGGCACTATCCAAGATCATTTACCATTTCAATGCTGCACCAGTCAAACTGTCTTGAAAAAATTGAATTAATAGGCGTTGATCATCAGTGTGAGTAGACATCCTTCTCACATACATCACTAGGTGAGCACGAGGAAAAGTATTTCCCTTGTACTTCTCGAATTCTGGTACCTTGAACTTTTCAGATATTTTCACATTTGGAACCAAACACAGATCATTCACATTCTTCCCAAACAATTCTTTTCCGCGAAGGGCCTTCATTTCCTTCTACATCTCATTGAACTGCTCTTGGAATTCATCCAAACGGTCATAGAAACCCATGCTTTCACTCGGAGGAGGAGCAGGACGATAAACTTCATCATTCACAAATGGCATAGCATTCACCAAAGGAGGTGTAGTATAGTGGATCTCTTTTCTAGCCATATGAGTGACATGCACCATAGGAGGTGCAGAAACAACAGTAGTTTTAGAAAATGAAGCAACTTGAGTATCATTATTATAACCTTCTGGCATGAAGTTCATTGGAATTCCTCACGGAGTACCCTGAGGTATACGATTCTGAACAACAGTAACTGGAGTAACAAAAACAGGAACTGTCGGAGCTTCGGAAGTAATCGTTGTCTGTTGAGGCTGAGCAAGTGGTGGCTGATTCTGAGCAGCCACCAACGATTCCATCAAAGCAGTGATATTGGCCATACCGGCCTTCAGAGTAGTAACTTCTTCGCGCAACTCGCAATTCTCTTGTTTTAGATTCTCCATCTTCTTTTTGGAATTAGCCCGAGTATTGTACTGGTGAGACAACTTGCTTCTGAAGTAGAGAAACACAGTAAGACACCTAGGTATGAACAGAAATGCAAGAAATATGTACAAGATGATGCATGATATGCAATGCACATAATTTATTTTATTTATTAATATTTCAAGGAACTCAAAGATTTATAGACAATTTGCAAATATTAGAGTACCAACACATTTGAAATACTGAAAATCTCATTATAATAACTTCAAAATGGATTACAACTTTTTAGTACAAGTTTCAATAATCCCAAGTACAAGATAATATAAAAATCTAAGCTCCTAAAAAAACAAAGCTGATGGAGATCACTCCACACACTCCAAACATATCAGGCATAGGTGCTTAAGGGAAATATGACATCTTCAACTGGATGGCTCTTGCTTGTACCCACTGAAGATAAAGCTCTAAAGAAACACCCCCTCTAGGTCCCAAGTCCTTCTTACTCTTCCTGTGAATATGACGCGAAGCCTTTGCAATCTCCTCTTTAGCTTCCTTATGAACCTCTCCCTATTTAAGGAAGAAATCACTCAGATGAATACTATTTGGCTTATCCCTCATTGGATATCCAAGTTGTCGTCGTGCAAGAACAAGATTGTAGTTAATTCCTCCCTTTGTACAAAGAAGAGGTACATTGGGGAAACTACCTTAACTATTGATAATCTCCACATCATAGTAAGCTGATGATACCAAACAATATCTGAATGAGTGAGGGCCATAATCTTTGGAGCCCAACGAGGTTCCTTCCTGATATCCTAGAAAGCATCAGACTGAAGCAAGTCATAAGTAAACCACTGATACAACAAAGGCGTGCAACAAATAATCATCCCTCCATGGTAAGAATCCCGAAGGTGAATAGAATAATAAGTGTCGCCCAATAATGTAGGGACTGGGTTCCCAATCATAAATATCCTGATGGCATTGATATCCATAAACCTGTCGACATTGGGAAATAAGAACAACCCATAAGCAAGTATAGTAAATATGGCCTCAAAAGCAACCATACTCTTCATCCTAGTAAAGTAACGAGCTTTCTCCAATAAGAACTGAGCGGGTAATCCTCTAATCCCTCCTTTAGTAGTCATGTGGGCTTCAACCTCGGACTTCCCCAAATGGATCAAAGCAGCAATCTCATGAGATTTTGGCTCCCCCTCTAAACCAGTAAAAGGAACACGGTCGGTAATAGGTAAACCTAATAGATAAGAATACTCTTCTAATATAGGCATCAACTGATAATCAAAGAAAGTAAAGCATCGATACATCGGACCATAGAACTGGACCAAAGTCGAGAGAATACCCTCCTTCATCCTGAGCTTCATAAGGGAAATGATGGACCCATACTTCCTCCAAAAATCTGTAGAACTCTCGATCTCAGGAATCAGACTCATCAACTCATCTATCTTGGGATATTTGAAAATGTACTTCTTAGTCTTTCTTTTTCCAGAATCCATAATTAAAAAGTACCAAAGATATTCACAAAGAGTTAACTTTTAAGTCCCTTGAAACAAAATATTTTAAAGGATGCTCATGGGTGCATGAATGCATGATACAACAATCACACATAAGATCACAAATATAGGGTTCATAGGTTTGACGTCACGAGCATGTGGTCAAAGGTACTACCCCCAAGGTATGGTCTAAAAGTTTATCACCTGCCGAAAAAGGTTCTAAGAGGTTCCCCGAGTCTATATCCTTCCTTCGAATATTACCAACGTCTCGATTGACTCGGTAATTAGCAATATTCTCAGGAAAAACTCGTCCGAGCATAGTATCGCGTGACAACCATTTCTGGATTACTCCGTCATAACTTCCACACTACACCTAAAAGGCTAAGATGGGTTAAAGGTTCTACGGTTCTTAGTTTCAGCAGGCTCCCAGGTCGAAAGCAGATTGTCTTCCCGATTACTCGATAAATGACACTACAGCCAAAGGGGCCTCCACTGAGTGGGGGGGTATCATGTCTCCTTTTTTGGGATTACTCCCTCAAAGTTAACATGACTATATTGCTCGTCCTATCTTAAGTTTGCCCAAGTCCTGGTATAGGACTCATGAGTAATCACCAAGCACCCTGAAAACCATAAAAGTTCAGACAAACATATATACAACATATAATATACATCACATAATAGCACATACATAAATAAACAAAGATAGGCTCAACCCACTTAGAGATGGACCAGCAATAGGTCGATTTGTCTCTAGTGAAGTCGCCATTTTTCTATAGCGGTAGAAATTTTGAGACTAAGCCATTGGATTGACTTGACTCGCACATATCAAAATAAGAATCCCCCCCCCCCCCCCGCGCTTTATTGTTTCCAAAGGAATGGAAAAAGAGAGAATAACCCAAAAAGAGGTGGAGAGAATCTAAGTTCGGGGGTTGCTTATGCAAAGGGAAGGTATTAGCACCCTAAACATCTATGGTACTCTGCATGAACCTCTTTGAAAATCTGTGTATTTTAGCTATAAAAGTTGTATACAAAGATAGATTGTGGGGATGAGAAAAGAAGTATTTTTTTTACAATTTTTGCACCCTCCGCGGTTGTGAACTTTTAGTACCTACGTACCACCTTTCGTGCAATAGGGGATTAAGGTACTCGTAGTTCACCTTTAAAAAATTTAAAACACAAGTGTGTTGGTTAATTTTAAAAGAAAATACATCATCGTCGTATCCGAGTGGAAGAACATACTTACTACCCACAATCATGAGAAAGGAGAATTTGTGTCATCTCAAAGTGGAGGATATGGCTTGGATTTCAAAATTAACAAAGCCTCACTCAACACCTAAGTGGAAAATATCTCACTTGACTACATATCGTATAAGTATAGTAGTTGGCATCACTGTAAGGATTGACAAGAGTCTAATCTCTTGAGAAAATTTTAAAGTAGAAAGCCAAAATGGAAAAATGGTTTGAATGAGATTGATTGACTTTTAGTCTTCTCACAAAAATGTCAAAGTATTGTTAAATTGTTTAAAGTTTAATTAAGAATTTTTTTTTGAAAATGCATGGACCTAAGTCCAAGTTCATTATAAAAATTGTTCAAGTTAGAAACAATAAGAGTTTTCAAAAGCAGGGAGAAGATTTTTGAAATTAAAGAAGATGGGAGGAGATGAAGGGACTATTCTAGAGCATAAGGTAAAAGCTAGAGAAAAGAACTGTCTAACCAACAAGAAGCCAACACTTGACACAATGAGTCAATGTAGAATTCCCATCCTTTTGATTTTGAAGCCAAACAAAAAAATATAATAAACCTCTTAAGAAAACCAAGCTTCAATTGTATTAAGTCTTCACAAAAATTGGGCAGAGTAACGGCTGTATACAGATGAATTCCCGATCACAGATAAAGCATGTAATCACAATAACCTGCACATAAAGCAAAAAAACAACCCAATGTATTGGGGTAAACCCCAAAAACTCCTGACAAAATAACAGTTGTGGTCACAAGGTCCCAAGGTAGGTCAAGGTCTCTAATCCTAAGTCCAAGAAGTCCATAATCTCCATAATGCTAATGATAGTAACCAAGTAGTCCAAGTAACATTAAAGTTTTTTATGGTTCAAGTTGATTATTAAGTATTTTCAAAAAGAAAATGAAAAGCTCAAGTGAGGAAAACAAAATGACATAAAGATAAATGCTCAAGTGAGCAAAGATGAAAATAGTATGAAATGTAAATTCTAAGATAAATGTGCTTAAAATAAAGAGTATAAAGTAAAGGCATAAAATAAAGTCAATTGTTAGAAGTTAAAGGTTTGTTGAATTACCATATTGAAACTTGCATTTGAAACTCATTAGAAGATTGATAAAATCAAAGCCTCTCAACAACAAGTTTCATTTGTTTTTTGTCAAGTATATCATTCATTTCAAAATCTCAAGACAATAATAAATTATCAATGATATATAAGTGATTCACTTTGACCAAAATTTATGAAGATTCATTAGAGGATTGATAAGACTAAAGCCTCCTAACAATGAATCTCAAGGTCATTGGATCAAAGGATTCAAATTAATATACTTGTGCTTACAAACATGGGTTTGAGCCACGAATGATCATTTCGCGAATCGGGACAAAATTTAGCGCAATGTTAAGCAATCGTAAGTGAACTTATATAGAAGTCGCACTTATTTTGAGGCCGGTCAATAGTAATCTATGTACCATATGTTTTGAGAAATTATATGTAAATTATTCTCCAATAACATTTAGCACAAGTGAGAAGAGGATAAGATGAAAAGAGAGGGGAGGTGTTAGATGAAATTTAGTTTCAAATATCATCAACATCATTCATCCATGTTGATGGATTTAGTTTTTCAACCTATCAACACCCAAGATCCAATGATGTTGAAGAATTTGTCAATCCTCAAGTCAGTATCACATGCCAAATCAAAAATTAATCAAGATTTATGTACAAAAGTTCTCAACTACAAGCCTTAATCAAAAGTAAAATCCTAAATACAAACCTAAGTCAAAAATTAAGTTTAAAATAGGAAAATAACTTGTAAAATTATTAAATTAAAATCCTAACTTCCTAAAGTTTAATAAAAGTCAGAAATATAATTTAGAGTTATTGGATTGATGTGGAAATTTGATTTAAAAATGAAAACTTTGAAAACTAGCTAGTAAAATGCTTAAACTAGAGATGTTTTGGAAATCAATTTGTGAAAAAATATGAAATCACAATTTAAAATTCCTGAAAAATTATCTTTATGACCTCAACTTATTCAAGCACTCTAAACAACTTCATCTCTTATTTTATAGGCATGGGAAGTTATAAATTTTAATCAATTAGTGTGAATGATCAAACAAAACCCTAAAAAGAAAGAAATTAAGTTCAAAATTAATCAATTTGATCTAAAATTCAAATAAATTTGGTGTAAGATTACCTAAATGTCAAGAAAAATCTAAGGATCAGTAAGTATATTTTTCTTGAATTTTATCCCAAAATAAAGAATTAAATGAAAATTATTTATACAATTCATCAAAAAAGACAAAGAAAAGATGATATGTCCAACAAATGATTTAATTTGTGACCCAAGAATTATATAAAATTGGAAAAAAAATATTTTTAAGAAGTACACTTAGAGAGATGCTAGAAAATATTTTTTTTATTATTATTTTATTTAGTAGAAATAGGAAAATAAAATTTTAAAACTTAAAAGAATATTAAAACCCTAATTAACTACATGAATTTATTTAATCAAGAAAAATGATTAAAAAATGAAATAAAAATCAAAATATGAAAGTATACGGAAAATATAGTATAAAATGTTTTTGTGGTGATTTTTGAATTAAGAAAATTAATTAAACAAAATTAGAGAAATATAGAAAATTAAACTAAAATTAAGGTGTATTACACCTGTTTCCAAAAGAAGTCGCTGTAAAATGAAGCAAGAACATGTTCAATAGAAAACAGACACGTAGTCATCCCTACCAAACAACAAACCCTTTCTATTTTTGCAGTTTTGAAACCAAAACTTTCAGATCATGATAACTCACGTGTTTCTTGATGAAAATAAAAAATGCAAACATCAAAGTTCAAGATCAAAATATGTTGAACACGATGGTATCAAAAATCTCATCAAATGATGCATTGATGATAGAGAAAAACACGCGTGAATATTGATGCATGAATACGGTTTTGATTTGGACAATTCATCAAACAGATTTCAACTTCACATTTCTCCTTCAATTCTTCACCAAATTAAACGATCCAAAAATCAAAATTCATCACAAAAATGCAAGGAAAATGAATATGCTCTTGGATTTTTCAAAAGACTCACAGATTAAGAAGAAGCATACGCTGCAGTTAAGAGAGAGAAATTATGGAGCATCTACCTTGTGAGCAGATTCGTTGATGCTTGAGCTTAAATGAAGAGCAAGCAAATCAGAGATGCTTGACTTGAAGGTTCAAAGATAACCAATGGAGAGAGATGCGAAGGAAGATTTTAAGGAAAATAGAGAAAGCTTTGACAAATATGGATGCAACTTGCTTGAGACTCAAAGAGAGAATCAATTCTGAACTTGCAGAGAGAGAAAAGCTTCTTGAGATAGAGAGAGATAGCTTGTGTGATATTTTTTGTCCAAAAACTTTCAATTGAATCTGACCTTGCTTTTATAGAGGGAGAAAGAATAAGAGAGTAGAAATGGGAAAATGAAAGTGAGAGTGAGGTGGTGAGGTGTGTTGCGCGTTTTATGTTCAAATAATTATACAATGCATGCATTTTGGGGTAAATGAATAAAACATGTGCATGCTGAGCTGGAAATTTGATGTTGCTTTAAACAAGCATCATGCCATTCCATGCATTTTCATGCAGGCTTTCCAAAATCATGATCTTATCTTTATCTCCTTATATCTCTCTCCATAGTGCATGAATCATAACAAAGTTTGAATAAAAAATGGAGAGGACACTTCATACTCCAAATTTTATGTTCAAAATTTTTCAAAACAAAGTTTGAATCAATGAGATAAATATCCATAAGTGTATGTACATCATGTGTTTGCTGGAATGCCTTGCTTCACGCGCGCGTGGCTGAGCAAAATGCCATCTCCAGGCCCTAAATCCTAAGCAATATATATATATATATATATATATATATATATATATATATATATATATATATATATATATATATATATATATATATATATATATATATATATATATATATATATATATATATATATATATATATATATATATATATATATATATATATATATATATATATATATATATATATATATATATATATATATATATATCTCCACACTTGACCATTTGAAATGATCATTGAACCAAAAATGAAGAGCACACTTCATACTCCAACTTTCATGTTGCCAAATTTTTTATTTGAGCTCAAATGGACATTCAAAATTAATTATGAAGGAATCAAATGTTTGTGCATATTTGAGAAATTTCACTAAGTGTTCAAAACTTCCAAGCTCCATAACTTTTTCTCCTTTCACTTTTTAGACTTGAGGCCTCTAATACAAAGTTGAAGAATTCTGTATCCTCTTTCCAGGCATGTAAAGTTTCTACATTTTCAATAAAAATTGAGAAAGTTATGACCAATCAAAATTCAGTACTATGAACACTTAGAAAAAATTCAAAATTCCAAATAACTTCATTGACAAGTTATCTCCAATTCACACTTTCCTCTTGATTTTATTCCACCATTGACCATGAAATATGAAAATAGGGACATTTAATTGATAGTTGACCAAAACTCCCCTTGGTCAATAGTTGACTTTGGTTGACTTCTGGCAAAATGACCAATTTACCCCCCTTTTGTCAATTGAGCCATTCCAAACCCAAATTGATGATCAACTTTCCAATCATAGATACTGATGAACATGTTGAGGAACATGGAATCAAGTATTGCCCAAAAAGTCAGAGATTTCCTAATTAAATTCCAAACCCTAGTGTTTGGTCCTCTATGCTAAGAGATGGCAAGATACATGAAATCGTGCCATTACCTACAAGATGACATTCAAAAAGACATATACATACATTTTGATGTTAGTCAAAAGGATATATGTACATAATTCAAGGTGCTTAATGATCTCTCATAGACAAACCTAAAGATAGGATGAAGTAGGAGAAGTACCCAAAACCATAATGTGTGATCTTGTTGCATTGTGATGGTATGTGATGATAGAGGAATCTTAGGGGCAAAAATTGAGGTACAACACCAAGGAATCAGGAAGAGGATATTGGGAAATAGTGTCGATAAGTTTGAAGATCGCAACTTCTATGAAGGCTTCCTCCTCAACAACAGCTAAAAATTCACTTTCAACGAAATAAGATCTTAGCTCATGAAGCATGTGGATTACTTCAATATCTAGTTCAGCGATCGACAGAGACGTCGAGCCAAGATTTAGTGAGCAATTGGAGTGTGTCGGAGACGGTGAATCTTCCTGAATTTCTCCATTGGATCCTACTTTTTGAACTTTTCAATCTCATTTTGGGTGGCAAAGTCGGGAGGCAGAGTATCCTTCAAAATATTGCAGGTAGGTGTGATGAAAGTTGGATGACTGGACCTTGCAGTATTGTCACCAACATGGATGCTTCTAGTTAGATTCAGTTCGACATCGCCTGCACAAGGTGATCCCTGGGGAGAGTTTCAGCAAATTAGTACAAAAACTAAAACAGAAAAAGAGAAAAAAGGTACCTCTAAGTTTGATGACACAACATTATGCCTTGGCGAGACTGAGTCTGCAAAGAAGGGAGGCATTGTTTCATGCATCTTTTCGGAAGGAAAAGTTTGGTTCAAGTCAACCGGCGAAGGGGGCTCCTGTTCCTGGGAGATCAATAGCGCAGGAGGTTGTCAATTTTCCAAAGCACTAAAGGCGTCGATAAGCCTTTGAAGGAAGTCGGGTATGGATAAATATTTCATTTGGTATTAAGGCCACCACTGATCAAAGAACTGTGAGGTGATAAAAGAGTGCTCGAAGTCAAACACTAGAAGTTTAAGAGTTTGAGTTGCCCGATGGAATCTAAGGTAAGCCTTATGTTCTTCAGCAGTAAGTTGTCTACCCACCCACACGATGGCGGCATGGCTGTGGAACAAGGACAAAGGCAACATTTGGTTGAGTCCTAACTGGTGGGATACCAAGTTTGGTTGGTAACCCATAAAACCATATCCTGTTGGGCTAGTGTTGATTCAATAAGAGAGTACGGTAGGTGTTATAAATGCCATCCAGATGGCATTAATACAAGTTGTATTTGGAGAGGTGTTCGAAAAATGTTCTCGAAACCAGTCTAGACCAAATTGTTGTTCCACAAAATGGGCCATGGAAGAGACAAATGTTTTTGTTTAGACGAACATATTGATGTACTTCAGGAACACGAACCAGTCAAGTTTTTGGAGGGGATTAGTCAAAGATATCCTCATACCTTCGACGACCCTAACTTTGTTAAGGCGTGGAACTTTTTCAGAAACTGGATAACCTAGTTGATGTTCAAATGTGGCATTTAGCCAATATTGTAGAAGCCAAAAGGGTCCTGAAAGAATGAAGCCATTATCATGATCAAGAATTTTCTTTATGTTCATAGAAGCATTGCCCAAAGTTTGGTAAAGATTCTCCAGCAATAACTTGTCTAGTGAGATATTTTTCCCATCATGGAGTTGAATCGCCAGAGGTTTGAAATCTTGAGCTGTGGTAAAAGATCTAGTGCAAAACAGGAAATGGGAAATCCAGAGAGTGAGAAAGGATATATGTTCAGTTTCGGAAACATCATTCATATCCACAAGATGATGATCATTAATATAGCTGGAGAAATCCGTATGGTCAAAGCTAAAAGTATGTTTCATCGATACGGTTGGGTTGAAAGTCATACCCAATGGGGAGAGTCTAGTAGTGGCTACTACGTCGAACATGTAGGTGTCAACATCCCATAGGGAATTTGAAAAGTGTTGTTCGAACCTTCCCAATAGAAAAAAGGATCCGAGAATAAATTTGGGATCAAGAGTATGGGCACTCCGTGAAATTTGAATTACGTCAAAGATACCAAGTTTTTCCCATTGATGTTTCCGTTGTTCTTGAATTCTATCAAACCAAGCAAGGTATGTCGTATTTACAGGATCAGGTATAGAGGAAAATATTGCAATATCATAAAACATAAACCTAACATTAATAGGTTTTGTATGGTTGAAGGAAGAAGGGATAACAGGAAGAAAACATGGAAAGTATTGATTGACGGTGTGATCGGTGGATCTGGAACTGACTGTTTAACGCTGGTTCGCGAAATGTCGCGGAAGCAAGAGTCGCCACCGTCTTTTATTTTCTCCAAATGGAAAGGACAAAAGCACAGAAAAATTCCTTATAGAGATTGCTCTCGGTTCGGGAGGTAGGTTATAGAAAGGGAAGGTGTTAGCACCCTTTCTATCCATGGTTATCCATGGGCTCTTAGATACTTGCTCAATGTGTTTTCAAAATTATTTTGTTTGCTTTTCAATGTGGGTTTAAAAAGTTTCTTTTGAAAAATTTCAGTTCGACTCGTACGTCAGAGTGTTTGAAAAGTTTGCTTTGAAAGCTTTTGAAAATGTGTCAGTGTGAAAAGATTTCAGTTTGTTTTGAAGTTAGAGCAAGTATCTACGAGAACCTACCTACCCTAAGGAATTCGTCTGTGTAAATGTCCTTTGAAGTAGTGCCATCCCACCATTGAGAGGTAGGTAGCACCACCGTTGGAGGTGTTCGGGTCAATTCGATTTTAGGGACATGGTGATCACCGGAGCAATGGGAAGACACCTTAGAAGCTACCCTCATGCCAGGTTCCCGGATCATGAGGACTTACTAAGACGTTTTCTACTCGACGACCACCTTTCGAAAGGCAACAGTGAGGCGTACCCTAGGGGTGGTGTGTGCGAATTGTGTGTCATGTTTCAGTTATTTGTCTTGTCATGTTTGTCGTGTTCTACGCTTGATTTTAATTTGACATTCATTCTTTCATGCTTGATTAACAGTTAGGAGTGCGGAAAAGATAAATCTAAACTATTACAAATGGCGCGGGTCCACATCGCCAAAATTAAACCGGACCCGATTTAGCGGAAAAAATAAATAATGCGAAGAAATAAAGTGCGAAAAGTAAATTACATGGCTTTGGGATATTTACAAAATTATATGAACGATAATAAAATAAATGCGCAATTTAAATGATTAATGACGGGCGTTGGACCCTTTTTGCAAATAATTAAAGGTTAATGAGAATTAAAAATTAAATGATTAAATGTTTTTTAGTATTTTGTGTTTTTTAGATTTAATGAGAAAAATGAGAATTAATTAAGATTAAATTAAATGGCAAACCCTAATTCTAATATTTTTTTATTTATTAAGAAAGAATTAAAATATGACCTAAGTTAAACCTAATTGATTATGTACAATTTTAATTTATGAAAGTAAAATAAATAAATAATAATTATTATGGTGAGAAAAAAAAGGAAATAAAAAGAATTAACAATTAACCTAAATTCTACATTCTTGGATTTTTTATTAAAAAAAGAATTACAATTAAAACCTAATTACACTAAATAATCTACATTTTAATTTATTTGTGAAAATAATTATTATAAAATAAGTATTATGTTTTTGGTCTTTTGCTGATTTTTTATAATGTTTTTATATTTTATAGAAAAAATAAGTTAATTAAAGCAATCAAATAAATCATACAATAATTAAAAATAGAAAAAATAAAATAAAGAAAGCAAACCAGAGTGGGGGTGCTGCCCCAAATTTTGGAGGTATAAGCCTGAAAAGCCTGGCCCAATAAGGGTTGATTCATTGACTTTCTTGGATCAGGTATGATGCGTTGACTGGTGCTTAGGGTACTCCTTTGATCATGGCCCTTGATTTGCTTTCCAGGACACATGGCTGGTGGATTCTTGAGGATGCATAGCATGGATCTTAACTAGCGCTGCATAGAATTTCAGTTTGAAAAATAATATGGCAAATATGTAGGACCTGGGACTTGAACCCAGGTCCTTGGGGTTACAAACATAGCGTGTCACCACTGAGCCATCACGTTCACCTTTAATATATAATATAACACAATTAATATAAAAAGAACATGTTAATGCTGTTGAAAATTCGCGCGCAATTCAAAAATAGCCTATCACGTGGTGACAACGAGGTTGTCTTCCTCCTTTCGTCTGAGACACACACATATGGCAACGGTTTATGGAGCGTGGCCTAAAGCGACCTACAGGAAAATAGCGAATAGAGATATATGAGACATAAATTTATCGCGAGACACGTTTCTTGTTCATGGGAATACGCTGAGTATGGCTATCCTGGTTTTGAAGCTTAATTTTACTCCATGTCAAAAGCCCTAAAATTACAACCTGTAACCCTAGAAATCCGTCAATGGTGAATTCGCGTATGTTGTTCAAAAATGAAATTAAACATATTGGTTAGCACATAAACATCATGACAAACAATAATCTATAAAGAAAAATGTATGAGGATGCTTAAATCGTGCTATGCGAATTCAAAATGTTCTTGGTTCGGTTTGGGTTCCAGGTACCAGTTCAAGGCGTTTGAGTCGTTGTTTTTGATTGAGAAAGACTCAGGAAGGTCTCAGGATGCTAATGAAACAAAAGTCAAAGCTTGAATCCACCTAAAACCTAGATTTCAGTATTGAGTTTTTTAGGAGAATTTTTCAATATGCAAGAGTGTGTTATGCGCAGCTTTTTCAGTCCTGGATCATTAGGTCTTGTTCTAATACTTGTAAGGAAGCAATTAGGTCAACAATTTCAACCAAAATCTCTTGCAATTATGATTTCATATATTTGATTTTGAAAAATCTTTTTTCATATCTTTTCATGTGCAACTTGGTTCAAATCTGATCAAAACTTATCAAAACTTGCCATAATCCATTAAGCACGAGATATTGACATTATAATGTGCATAAAAAGATTTTTTAGGTTAAGATTTATATTTTTCATGAATTAAAATCATTTAAATGAATATAAATTAATATTAATTCAAATAAATAATTAAAAAATATGAGAATACTTCCCTTTGGGCCTAGTGGTCGTGCATAGGCTTGGCATGAAGAAATTTGGAAGAAAATTGGGCCCATTTGCATTTTTAGGCCTTTTGCATCATTGTTGACTTTCAAAAATTTCCAAAAATTTCCCAACTTCCACAAGGCATAACTTGGTCAATTTTTAAGCTTTTCACATGTTCTTGGACATTTTGGAAAGGTCTTTGAGTCCTTTAACCAATGCCTTTGGTCCCATGTCATTTTGATTTACCAATCTCAAGTTATGGCCTTTGACTTAAAGTCACTTTTTGTTGACTTTTGAAAATGACCTATAATGTTGAAATTGATAACTTTTTGTGAGAGCATTTCTTGGACTTGGAACATGAAGATGAATTGTAGGAAATGTCTTTCTCTTCAAAATGAGCTTTGGATGGAAATTTTCTGATAATCCATGTGAAAGTTATGCCCTGGTCAATTTCAGTTGACTTTTTCAGCTGTCCAAATATAGCAACTTTTGCATCTTTGATGATTTCTGAGCCAAATTTTGAGAATCATGATCAAGCATTGATCAAATGATGTTTGTGGCTTCAAAATGATATATTGACCAAAAATTTGAACTTTTGACTGTCAAATGACCATTTTGCCCCTACAGTTGACTGTAGTGCAATCTAGGGTTTTGACTGTGCAATTTTGAGCTGAATGCCTTGAAACTTGACATGAGGATATTTGACCATCTTTGTAGGCACATGAGACTTGATTGGGCCTTTGGAAAGTTCATTTGCTTGACCAGAACTCAAACCCTAGTTTTGACTGTATAGGAGACAGTTGAGCAGCACAACCCTGGGGGAACTTTGTGACCTTGACTTGGCAATTTCTTGATGAATATGGGAGGGCAAATTTTGGGGTACAACAGTTGCCCCTGTTCAATCTTCTTAGACCTGAGGATGCAGATTGGCTGACGTGCCTTTCGTAATCCGAGGGTAGAAGATGATTGAACACTAAAGTGCCCAGAAATTTGCGCTCACATAGTAGTAGTGATGATGAGGGAATGGGCTTATAGATGCCATTTGGATGTTGCTTGGATAGGATGATGGGCTTATAGATGCCATCTGGACGTTGATCGCGTAGGAGAATCCTTAGCGAGAACCTGCATACCTGCAAAACAGAAAAATGAGTACCTGACACGTTGCAGGAGCTGATTTTAGATGCTTGGTATAGATATGTCCTGACAGGTTACAGGAGCTGGGTCTGGAGCTTCAAACGTTGATGAATGAACCAGGGATGGTTACTGCCTTAGCCTGAATGATAAGTGAACCTTGGATGATTTTAACTTCAACAACGCTCGTTGAGAAAACCTTGGTGAGGATTACCATCTTCGTAGTGTCAGGAAGAGAACCAAAGGACATTATAATCTCGAAGGGAGTCACCTTACTCACCGCTGGAGAGGGAACTATAGGGAATTATAATCTGAAAAGAGATATCACCTCACGCTCATGCCGGAGAGGGAAACATCTGAAGAAGGAATTACCACCTCACGCGCCGCTGGAGAGGGGACCATAAGAGAATATCACCTCACGCTCATGCCGGAGAGGAAAACATCTTGAAAAAGGAATTACCACCTCACGCTCACCGTCGGAGAGGGGACCACAAAAGACTATCACCTCACGCTCATCGTCGGAGAGGAAAACATCTTGAAAAAGGAATTACCACCTCACGCTCACCGTCGGAGAGGGGACCATAAAAGACTATCACCTCACGCTCATCGTCGGAGAGGAAAACATCTCGAAAAAGGAATTACCACCTCACGCTCACCGTCGGAGAGGGGACCACAAAAGACGATCACCTCACGCTCACCGTCGGAGAGGAAAACATCTCGAAAAAGGAATTACCACCTCACGCTCACCGTCGGAGAGGGGACCACAAAAGAATATCACCTCACGCTCATGCCGGAGAGGGAAACATCTGAAGAAGGAATTACCACCTCACGCTCACCGTCGGAGAGGGGACCACAAAAGACTATCACCTCACGCTCATCGTCGGAGAGGAAAACATCTTGAAAAAGGAATTACCACCTCACGCTCACCGTCGGAGAGGGGACCACAAAAGACTATCACCTCACGCTCATCGTCGGAGAGGAAAACATCTTGAAAAAGGAATTACCACCTCACGCTCACCGTCGGAGAGGGGACCATAAAAGACTATCACCTCACGCTCATCGTCGGAGAGGAAAACATCTCGAAAAAGGAATTACCACCTCACGCTCACCGTCGGAGAGGGGACCACAAGAGAACTTCTGCTGAGTCTTTATCAGAAAAACCTGTTTGGAGTCGATTTAACTGGACTAGAGAAATCCTTGAAATATGTTTGAGAATTTCAACTGCATCCTTCCTGAAAGGTAAAGGTCAGTTATATGCAATGCATGATATGGATCAAGCAATGGTGTTATCAATATAAATGAGACTTGTATGATGCAATATGTTATGCATGCTATAATGAGGTATGTGATGATTCATGTATGCTTTAATGATGTATGTGACGTTTTATGAATGTATATTTTTGTCTAGGAAAGTAAATCCTTGACAGGCGCTAGGAAGTCGTATCCTGGGCTGATGTTGAGGTATTGATTTCCCTTCCGCTGGGGATGGTAGTTGCAAGAATACTGGTAGGAGAAGATAACTCCGTTGAGGAACAAACTTGGCAAATGGAAGATTCTGCGGGGAGAAAAGATACTCTGACGACCATGCTAGGAAGCGGTACTTTGTGGGGAGAGAAATGCTTTGCTGAATTATTGAGAACGACTTGCTGAGGAAACCCTTGTTGTATAGGAAGCGTTGATAGACTTCGCTGGGGTAGGAAGGCTTTGTCGACGACGCTCTTCCCGTGGCTTCTGGCTGAGGATAACCCAGTTATATCCTGTTAAGGAAATAACTCTTTAAATAAAGCCGGGCGATACGTTCGTGCTCTGCGAGGGGATAAGCTTCCAGAATCTACTGGGGATAAGCTTATTGCTTGGGGATATGAATCCCAACTTCCTGGGGAAACTGGATTGGACTCCTGGGGAAGTTTTGTTATGCAGGGGAAGTGACTGAGATACCGCCGGGGAACAATCTTTAGGCCAAGACTGCCGGGGATGCTTGTTAAGAATATATGTATTGCTGCTGGGGAGGTTGGGATCTACGGGAGGATACTCAATTTCCTTGACAATCTGATAATAGCTTGGAGAAGAAGGTATTGTTTTTACTGAACCACTCTCTGGGGATTTAAGATGTACCGGTTATGTTCTTTAGCTGAACCTATCTTGGCATCTTGGGGGATAGAACCATTAGATTGCTCTTAGGTGACTCCTTATTGCCCCTGTTTCTGAGGAGAGAAAGACCTATGAGGTGCTGATAGTTGTTGACGGACAAACCTTCTTCTGGTAGGCAAGTGATATGAATGACAGGACATAGTCGTACGCTTTGATCCCTAACTTTTGCCTGGGCCGCCCTTTCGGGTTTTCAGTCCACCGGGATACCCATTTTTGCCCAAGCCGCCTTTTCAGGTTTTCGACTTGCCGGGTGTACAGATTTTTTTCATTTCATCCCTTCATTTTGCCCGAACCCTTTTGGTTCGCCGGGAAGCCCTTATTTTTGCCTAGGTATGTCAACCTAGCGGGTCTTTGATTACGCGCAGTATTTTTTCGACTATGTCCGTGTCCTCAGGATGTAGGGAATTGCCCCTGTCAGAAGTGTTTTGTCATGCCATCAAAGGGTGTTTGATCAGGCAAGATTTGTTGCTGGAATGCCCCCAAGTGACTCAGGCGGAGATTTGCCCCAGGCTTTTGGCCTTTTGAGAGATTCTCTGGATCTTGACTTAACTGCCCCAGATGATGGACAATAGTCATGCCATGCCCCTTGATTGGAGATACTCTCGTTCATTAGACTTTCATTATGCGAATTTCCCTGCTGTTCAAACAAAAAGTCATACGCAAACAAAGTTATGTTAAAAATGCAAAGCTTATGTCTGTCTTGAAGATTTTGAAAATGCGTTCTTTTTTCCATAAAACAAATGAATGTTTGTAAAACATGATGTCAACTCCTTTATAGTAAGCCTTAAGGAGTCAGGATACCTTTTGTCACAATATGCTTTTGAATTAACCCATGTTTCAGCTAGGACTTTTTAGGGTTATAACGTGGCCTGGTTCACGGTTTACGAAACAAAGGATAAAGGCTCAAATTTTATTTGTACCCACCCGCTCTTCGTGATGTTCTTCAAACCTAAACTCAGTTGATCATACGTTAGACCTCGTTCGAGTCTTTGCTTTGATTTTCGGTGATGGTTCAAACATTGATGATTTATTCTGACTAGGCAGTTATTTTTTGTTGAGGGTTTGTGAGACCTCTTTCTTGATTTTTGTTATCCCTTTCTTTTTTGCCTGAACTGTTTCCTTTTTGGAATTACAGTCAGCGGGATGCCCCAGTTTTATAAGTCCCTTTTTATAGGTTTTGACTTCTTGGGCTTTTCGTTTATGATTTTTTTTTGGATAATGACTGCCTGTCCTTTTGATTGTTCTGAACCATTACCTTTTTTTGTTTAAGGATCTCTTTGGTGCCATTCGCTATGCACTTGGATCAACCGAGAGAACTACCCTGTCCCAGGTTATGATTAAGGGTTTCAATTTCGAAAATAAAACTCCTACTTCTTTGGCTCTGATGGGTTGACGAGGGATTATCATCCTTATAACTCCAGTGTTTAGGGATTGAAACAATGCCTGTACCTCATCAGCGGGGTCTGTTCAAAAGCATACTGTAAAGATCGTGGTATCGTTTTCGTCATCCTCCCTCAAGAGGCTTAGAATTATTGAGAGTTGACATCAGAAAAAATATGAAAACAGTTTGCATATAGTGAATGCGAATATATTGATTCAGAAATAGACATAAGCGATGCATTAATGGAATAACAATGTTTTAACATGAATAAATGTTTAAACGGTCAAAAGAAAGAAACACAGCTTGAACATTCGAATGAACAAAAAGTTTCCTAGTCTCGGAGTTTGTCACTTCAACTGATGAGCCTTGGAGGAATGGTAGAAAAATTCAACCTGTCCATCTTGGATGAACTCCACTGTCCCTTCATCGATCAGGTTCTGGATTTTGTTCCTCAGCTCCCAACATTCATTGGTGTCATGTCCTGGGCTAGCAGAGTGGTAGGCACACCTTTTATTGGGATCATAGGCAGGAGATGCTGTGTTGGGATTCCGGGGATGAGCCTTTAATGTGATCAGATTCAACCTCAATAGGCGTTGCAAAGCTTGAAACAGCGACATGTTGAGCTGGGTGAATTGCCTCCTGGGCTTGTCTGGCTGAACTCGGCGAGGTTGGTGTTGAATTTGTGGCACTGGAGTCATTTGAGGAGCTTTCCCCTTATCCTCTTGTCTCGAGGATGATTGGATGATGAATGGCTTTTTACCCTCAGATGTTTGCCCCAGTAGGTTACCCTGAAGCAGTTGGTTGAAGAGAAACCAGAGTTCCTCTTGTCTTTGAACTAGGCAGTGAATGATATTCCTCTGTCCCAGCATCTGGGCTTTCATAGCATCCATCTCAGCTTGTAGGTGTTCTAACTTTCCATCCTCAGCATTGCCCCTGGCAGAGGGCTCTGTGAGAAGTATCCTTAGCTCCTCCTCCCCCTTGGATAGATTCAGGAGGATTTCCCCGAACTGAGTCTCTTGAGCAAGAAAGTCCTGGTTGTCTTGTGGGCAAGCCATTGCTGAAATAAACAGCGAGAAGGGTGAGTGACCTGTAGAAGGGATACCCGTAATGCAATGATGTGTATGATATGCATGCAATGTTTTCAAGGACCTCGCAGGGTAAACAAAAAACTTGTTAGCATTGGAAACCGGTGACTTGACTGAAAGCACTTCATATTGTTGGGAGTCCTTCTTCAAGGGTCAAAGGCTCACCATATCCAGTGGGTCATAGCCCCTGACTTTAATCATCATGTCTGGTTTTGATTTCCAAACAACCTTGGTCAAGGGAACCTTCTTCAGGAGTCAAAGCTCACCATATCAAGTGGGTCATAGCCCCTGACGACCTTAGCTGGAGGAAAATAAATCCTCTTTGCCCCTTGCTGGGCAGTTGGTTCATCATGACCTGCATCATAAGCCCTTGAAATCCTTGAAATGGGTTAGGATGTATGCAATGGTATGATGTCATGATGCACGGGGTAATGTAGGTAACCCTGTTATGAGTCCCAATTAAGGACTGCGAACAGACCCTGCAAGGAATTCAGTATCTTGTTATGAGTCCCAATTAAGGACTATAAACAACACCTGCAAGAAATTTGATAAACCCTGTCATGAGTCCTAGTTAAGGACTATAAACAAGACCTGCAAGGAACCTAAGTAAAACCTGTCATGAGTCCCAATTAAGGACTATAAACAGAACCTGCAAGTGGTTAGTACACCCTGTTATAAGTCCCAATTAAGGACTATGAACAAAACCTGCAAGACATCCGGTAAACTTTGTTATGAGTCCTAATTAAGGACTATAAACCAAACCTGCAAGAACTCAAGGGTTAGACAACAAGCATGCGAATAGTCAAGTACGAAGGCACACAAGTCACACAAAGAGCCCTTAGAGTTTAGGCCAGCATGGGGTCTAGGTATTACCCTTTTGAAGTTGGTGGGTTCATACCTGTCCTAATCAAAGTAACCGGGTTCTAAGGTTCCCAATATCACGGGATTGCTTTCATTGTTCATCGTTTCGATTTAGCCACTGAACTGGCGACCGAAATATTCCAGGAAAGCAACCCTCAATTGAGCGTAGTATCGAGTATCCACCAACCTCGGACTGCACCAAAGTCAGTGATCTCACTACCCTAAAGAGGCCAAGATAGTTCAATTAAGGTTCCTAAGGTCTGTTGATGCTTCACGACACCACGCGGAGGCCCCGTACTCTCCTTGACTGAACTCAAGGGTTACCGGTACACACCAAAGCGCCACATCAACGTAGCAGACTGTTTCAACCGTGTCGGTATACCCCGCACAGTTCCCTCACAGCCTTGTTGCTACTTTCTAAGAAAGGTATCCCCCAGATCCGGGTGTAGGACCTATAGAACTCCCAAGCAACCCACAATTTAAAGCACACAAGGAAAACAATTGAAAACATAGTTATAAGCTAGCCCTAAGGTAAACCTCACTTTAAGTTTAAAACTCCCCAGCAGAGTCGCCAGTTCTGTGATCGGTGGATCTGGAACTGACTGTTTAACGCTGGTTCGCGAAATGTCGCGGAAGCAAGAGTCGCCACCGTCTTTTATTTTCTCCAAATGGAAAGGACAAAAGCACAGAAAAATTCCTTATAGAGATTGCTCTCGGTTCGGGAGGTAGGTTATAGAAAGGGAAGGTGTTAGCACCCTTTCTATCCATGGTTATCCATGGGCTCTTAGATACTTGCTCAATGTGTTTTCAAAATTATTTTGTTTGCTTTTCAATGTGGGTTTAAAAAGTTTCTTTTGAAAAATTTCAGTTCGACTCGTACGTCAGAGTGTTTGAAAAGTTTGCTTTGAAAGCTTTTGAAAATGTGTCAGTGTGAAAAGATTTCAGTTTGTTTTGAAGTTAGAGCAAGTATCTACGAGAACCTACCTACCCTAAGGAATTCGTCTGTGTAAATGTCCTTTGAAGTAGTGCCATCCCACCATTGAGAGGTAGGTAGCACCACCGTTGGAGGTGTTCGGGTCAATTCGATTTTAGGGACATGGTGATCACCGGAGCAATGGGAAGACACCTTAGAAGCTACCCTCATGCCAGGTTCCCGGATCATGAGGACTTACTAAGACGTTTTCTACTCGACGACCACCTTTCGAAAGGCAACAGTGAGGCGTACCCTAGGGGTGGTGTGTGCGAATTGTGTGTCATGTTTCAGTTATTTGTCTTGTCATGTTTGTCGTGTTCTACGCTTGATTTTAATTTGACATTCATTCTTTCATGCTTGATTAACAGTTAGGAGTGCGGAAAAGATAAATCTAAACTATTACAAATGGCGCAGGTCCACATCGCCAAAATTAAACCGGACCCGATTTAGCGGAAAAAATAAATAATGCGAAGAAATAAAGTGCGAAAAGTAAATTACATGGCTTTGGGATATTTACAAAATTATATGAACGATAATAAAATAAATGCGCAATTTAAATGATTAATGACGGGCGTTGGACCCTTTTTGCAAATAATTAAAGGTTAATGAGAATTAAAAATTAAATGATTAAATGTTTTTTAGTATTTTGTGTTTTTTAGATTTAATGAGAAAAATGAGAATTAATTAAGATTAAATTAAATGGCAAACCCTAATTCTAATATTTTTTTATTTATTAAGAAAGAATTAAAATATGACCTAAGTTAAACCTAATTGATTATGTACAATTTTAATTTATGAAAGTAAAATAAATAAATAATAATTATTATGGTGAGAAAAAAAAGGAAATAAAAAGAATTAACAATTAACCTAAATTCTACATTCTTGGATTTTTTATTAAAAAAAGAATTACAATTAAAACCTAATTACACTAAATAATCTACATTTTAATTTATTTGTGAAAATAATTATTATAAAATAAGTATTATGTTTTTGGTCTTTTGCTGATTTTTTATAATGTTTTTATATTTTATAGAAAAAATAAGTTAATTAAAGCAATCAAATAAATCATACAATAATTAAAAATAGAAAAAATAAAATAAAGAAAGCAAACCAGAGTGGGGGTGCTGCCCCAAATTTTGGAGGTATAAGCCTGAAAAGCCTGGCCCAATAAGGGTTGATTCATTGACTTTCTTGGATCAGGTATGATGCGTTGACTGGTGCTTAGGGTACTCCTTTGATCATGGCCCTTGATTTGCTTTCCAGGACACATGGCTGGTGGATTCTTGAGGATGCATAGCATGGATCTTAACTAGCGCTGCATAGAATTTCAGTTTGAAAAATAATATGGCAAATATGTAGGACCTGGGACTTGAACCCAGGTCCTTGGGGTTACAAACATAGCGTGTCACCACTGAGCCATCACGTTCACCTTTAATATATAATATAACACAATTAATATAAAAAGAACATGTTAATGCTGTTGAAAATTCGCGCGCAATTCAAAAATAGCCTATCACGTGGTGACAACGAGGTTGTCTTCCTCCTTTCGTCTGAGACACACACATATGGCAACGGTTTATGGAGCGTGGCCTAAAGCGACCTACAGGAAAATAGCGAATAGAGATATATGAGACATAAATTTATCGCGAGACACGTTTCTTGTTCATGGGAATACGCTGAGTATGGCTATCCTGGTTTTGAAGCTTAATTTTACTCCATGTCAAAAGCCCTAAAATTACAACCTGTAACCCTAGAAATCCGTCAATGGTGAATTCGCGTATGTTGTTCAAAAATGAAATTAAACATATTGGTTAGCACATAAACATCATGACAAACAATAATCTATAAAGAAAAATGTATGAGGATGCTTAAATCGTGCTATGCGAATTCAAAATGTTCTTGGTTCGGTTTGGGTTCCAGGTACCAGTTCAAGGCGTTTGAGTCGTTGTTTTTGATTGAGAAAGACTCAGGAAGGTCTCAGGATGCTAATGAAACAAAAGTCAAAGCTTGAATCCACCTAAAACCTAGATTTCAGTATTGAGTTTTTTAGGAGAATTTTTCAATATGCAAGAGTGTGTTATGCGCAGCTTTTTCAGTCCTGGATCATTAGGTCTTGTTCTAATACTTGTAAGGAAGCAATTAGGTCAACAATTTCAACCAAAATCTCTTGCAATTATGATTTCATATATTTGATTTTGAAAAATCTTTTTTCATATCTTTTCATGTGCAACTTGGTTCAAATCTGATCAAAACTTATCAAAACTTGCCATAATCCATTAAGCACGAGATATTGACATTATAATGTGCATAAAAAGATTTTTTAGGTTAAGATTTATATTTTTCATGAATTAAAATCATTTAAATGAATATAAATTAATATTAATTCAAATAAATAATTAAAAAATATGAGAATACTTCCCTTTGGGCCTAGTGGTCGTGCATAGGCTTGGCATGAAGAAATTTGGAAGAAAATTGGGCCCATTTGCATTTTTAGGCCTTTTGCATCATTGTTGACTTTCAAAAATTTCCAAAAATTTCCCAACTTCCACAAGGCATAACTTGGTCAATTTTTAAGCTTTTCACATGTTCTTGGACATTTTGGAAAGGTCTTTGAGTCCTTTAACCAATGCCTTTGGTCCCATGTCATTTTGATTTACCAATCTCAAGTTATGGCCTTTGACTTAAAGTCACTTTTTGTTGACTTTTGAAAATGACCTATAATGTTGAAATTGATAACTTTTTGTGAGAGCATTTCTTGGACTTGGAACATGAAGATGAATTGTAGGAAATGTCTTTCTCTTCAAAATGAGCTTTGGATGGAAATTTTCTGATAATCCATGTGAAAGTTATGCCCTGGTCAATTTCAGTTGACTTTTTCAGCTGTCCAAATATAGCAACTTTTGCATCTTTGATGATTTCTGAGCCAAATTTTGAGAATCATGATCAAGCATTGATCAAATGATGTTTGTGGCTTCAAAATGATATATTGACCAAAAATTTGAACTTTTGACTGTCAAATGACCATTTTGCCCCTACAGTTGACTGTAGTGCAATCTAGGGTTTTGACTGTGCAATTTTGAGCTGAATGCCTTGAAACTTGACATGAGGATATTTGACCATCTTTGTAGGCACATGAGACTTGATTGGGCCTTTGGAAAGTTCATTTGCTTGACCAGAACTCAAACCCTAGTTTTGACTGTATAGGAGACAGTTGAGCAGCACAACCCTGGGGGAACTTTGTGACCTTGACTTGGCAATTTCTTGATGAATATGGGAGGGCAAATTTTGGGGTACAACAGACGGTTTTTGGATGCGTCTCTTAGGCTGGGTAAGGCCCGTGGAATGCGAAGAGTCTTCTCGCAACAACAAAAGGGATTAACATTTGGTGTTGAAATATTTCTACCTTGGATTTCAACTTGTAAGGAGGATATGGGATGTAGTTTAAGCTTTGTTTCACAGAAACAGCGAAAGTTATGGGGGTTTTCACCAGTGAAAGGAATATCAGTTGGAGTGGCCATTGCAAAAATGGAAGGAGTTTCCTTAAGAATTCTTCAGGAATTTAAAAGTTGGGAAACTGTAGTGAAAGAAAGAAACTACAGGTTCTTGAAAGTCTATTTAAAGAGGAATCGAAACCGTTAGAAGCGAAACAAATGGCACTTGAATAGGGTGAGCAGGCCAAAAGAAGTGGAAAAGTTAGTGGGCTTTGTTAGAAATCCACACCATAAAGATTAGGAGAAATTATGAGAAGTAATTAAAGTGACATGGAAAATTGTTACGCAGAAAGAAGTCATGATTACGCATGACTTCATCCAAAAGAGACGTGCAGTCGAAAATATGGAAGAGAAAACGTCATGGTTCTCCCATCGATAAGACTCTGTCGAATAATGGTGTTTTGGGGGGAAATTTTCGGCTAGGGTAACAAACCTAAAGCTGAGGGGATTTATTTATCTAAAGAGGCATAGATTGGTGGAAAAACAATAAGATGTGTCGAGCGAGAGAAGTACATCGACCAATTGAGCCAGACGATAAGGACCAGAAGATTAGAGGAAGCTGTTAACATATACAAAGGGCAACGAAGAAAGGACTCATATTGGCAGGAACAGTTATCGAACGTGAAAGCTAGCAAGAATATGGTAAGACTCAAACAATTCCCCCAAAGCCCAAACATGGGCTAGTAACCGTCGATGGTTACATGGTTAGGAAGTCTATGTTAGAGCAAGAAAGCTTCTAAGAAATTTTTTGTTTTGATGATAAAACCATATATTTTGTGTGTAACAATTTTAGTGTTAATAATGGTTTTATTGAGTATGCAGATCTAATAACAAGAAACATTCTATAAAAGAGAATGCGCAAATATAGCTCAAAAAGTTGAAGATACAAGAATCAGAAAGCTTCTACAACTAAAGTTATCTCTCAAGATAAGTTGTTTCCTATAGATCTGAAGATGTGATTGTTCATCAGAAAGATTCTAAGATCTTGCACAAATATAGCTCAGAAAGTTAAAGATACAAGAATCAGAAATCTTGTACAACTGAAGGTATCCTTCAGATAAGCTGATGCATATAGTTCTGAAAACAAGATGTGTCCCTAAAGTTCAATCTAGTGTTTCTACGCTACATTAAATCAGTAGTTTCTGAACTTCTCAACAGAAGAACAAGAAAAGAAATAAGTCTCAAGCTCAGCACTTCAGAAATATAAATAACATCTTTCAGAGAAATCAAGTTCTACAAAAACAAGTTAAATAAAGTCCAGATACATCTGCAGTAGTGCTCTAATCAAAACTGACATATGATCACAATTTTTTAGGAGAACAATGATGAGAATTCTCAGCTATATCTCGGATAAATAAAAAGAAGAAATCACTCCTCCTACACAGTAATCATTACAAAAGGAGATTTGCATTGAAAACATACCAAATTGTAATATACACTCTACAATGTATTATGTGCTCCAATGGTACTATTCTCTCAAGTCTATATAAAGCATCTTGTATTATAAGTGGAGAGATGGATAAATGGCTATGTGGTGTGTGGCAAAACAGCACCAAGAATCTCACAAGCACAAAGTAGTATCACTTTGAAATGCAATATTTACATTGGGTTATTGCTCTTTAGTGTACTATTTCATTAAGCATATTAAAGTGTTAACAACTTACTAAGAAGAAACATGTTCATCATAACTTAGTTCCAAAAAGGTTTTCAATCTTAGAAGAAAAACATCACAACAATAGAAAGAATGAAGTATCAACAAGCAATAAGAAACATGAGTCAATAATCGTGTCTTGATCATTAAAGAAAAGAATTTGAAGATCTCAACAAGATGTCATTCAAAATATAAATTAAAACGCATCTCAAGAGAAACCAGAAAAGAAGAAAGAAGTTGTTTTGTTAAGCTTGATTAAATAAGAAGATGAAGATAAGAAGACTACAAGATGTTTTTGTACCTAATCTCCATAACATTCAATCTTGTAGAAACATGAAAAACACAAGATTTGTTGCTCTGATTGTGTTATCTCCTAGAAACCTTCATGTAAATTGTTTTAGACTAGGAGTTGTTGCTTAAAAGCTTGTCAAAACAATATGTACTCTAAGTAGGAGAAATATGCTTGATAAGAAGAACTATTGTAAATCTCTAGAAAAACAATTCTTTCTAGAATTGGTGTTTTCTCAAGTGACTTTCTAGTCTGTATACTTGAGAGGGATAAGAGGTCTTTATAGACTCTTAGAGGTTGTTGTAATCTTTCAAGATTAGTGGATTCAGTCCTTTTCTAAGGCAAAATCACCTGAGGAGGGTGGATAAGATGTAGCCTTAGTTAAGAAGGTGAGCTTGCATAAAAATGAATGTGTTCTTTACTACTATTAGTTTCTACATGCTCAAGGCTTCCTCAAACTCGTTAGAGAGGGAAAAAGTTTCTATAAACACAATTCAAACCCCCTTTATTGTGTTTTTCTTCACCTTCAATTGGTGTCAAAGCTAGGCTCTATTAATGATTCTTGAATCAAAACACTTAATCGTGTAGAGATATCCAGTTAGAGAAAACCACAAACACCTCAAGAAAAGAAATTATTTGAAGTAAGCATCAGAAGCTCTACATACTTGAGCTAGCTATGTTCTGGAGAAAAGAGAATTCTCTATATGAAGACAATTCCAGAAAATTATAGAAGGGTTCTCAAGGAAGCAACATTCTTGACTATTACGCATCAGAATGTATCTGAAGAAAGAAAAAAAGTAAGAAGTCAACTTCTGTTTGAAACTAGCCAGATTATTCATAACTTCTGAAAGACCGCTCTGAAGAAAGCATGAGATGAAAAAAGTTCTTCAAAAGTTGGTTCTAAGAGAAAGCTTAAGTTAAAGACAGATGAAAATCCTCAAAGAGATGACAAACTGATCAGAAGCTCTATCAAGTACAAGCTAAAGTCAAAACCAGAATGGAGAGCACTTAGATAAAATAATCACTGTAAAGATTTCAGAATCTCAAAGGCATTTTTTATTTTATATATAAATTATTAGAACTTCTAATAAAAATAGATCTACAAGTTAGAATATATTTTAAACAAAAGCATTATAAAATGTTAGTTCAAATCCAAGTTGTGATTTTTTTGTTAAGTGAAAATTTCATGATCTGGAACATTCTCTCTTCCAAGAGAAATATCTTTTAATCAATTCTCTAGACAATGTGAACTCGTAAGTTATCTTGAGGATGAACCTAATATTTTACTAATGATGTATGTGATGATAGCTTCTCATTCGAGCAACTATGTCTAATGTTTTGCTATTTATGTTCTGGTCTGTCACCTCTAAATTCTAATTCACTCAAAGTCCTTATTTAGAACTTGTATGGTACTCTATCCTTATAAAGACTGATTCACACCATTCTGTTTTCCTTGAAATTATTATCCAGTGTCAGTGATTTATGTCATTCGTGCAGATTAGTACAACCTCCCTCATATATATATTATATAATATATATATATATATATATATATATATATATATATATATATATATATATATATATATATATATATATATATAATATATATATATATATATATATATTATATATATTATATATATATATATATATATATATATATATATATATATATATATATTATATATATATATATATATATATATATATATATATATATATATATATATAATATTATATATATATATATATATATATATATATATATATATATATATATATATTATATATATATATATATATATATATATATATATATATATATATATATTATATATATATATATATATAATATATATATATATATATATATATATATATATATATATATCAACCGTGATTTATCATATTATCTTATCCTCTCATAAACTAACTCCTATCAAGATTCTTCCTCTCATCTGTTCATCATGCCCCAACCAACCTTTCTTGGAAATGAAGATCTTCTTGAAATCACCATCGAAAAACAAATTGAAATTTCCTCTCTTGAAAGTAACATTGCTTCCAGCATCTCAGATGTGTTCTATTCTCAACAATGGACAAGATACTTCAGTATGCTAAAGAAACTTGTTTCCATGAATATTGTTAAAGAATTCTGGAAGCATGCCATATCTTGACTATGAAAATGGTTCCATTCACTCCTATATATTTTTAATTCCCATCACCATTAATCCTTTCTCAATCACTCTTGCCACTGGATGTGAGAATGTAGGTGTCACAGTTGACTATGTCAAGTCTAGGTTTGTGATGTCTGATAAATTTGATTCTCTTCATGATATGTCATCAAGATATGAGCCTATCAATCTGAAAATCTACTACCCATTCCCAAAGCTTGGTTCAAGCTTGTGTTGTCCAACTTTATTCCTAGAGGGGATAATCAATACCTTCTGAGGTATGATAATAAGGCACTCATCTATCTTCTGATGAATAATAATTGTGTAAACTTGCCACACTTAATCTTCATCTGTCTTTGGAAATCTATTGAGTCCAGGAATCACATAAAGTCTTATATTCCTTATGGACGAGTTTTGTCTGAAATTATTTTCCAAGAGGGAATAATGGATATTTTCAAAGAAATGATAGCAGAAAGTGATCTATAAAATTGTCCTGAAGATTGCTTGTTAAAATCTAAGTGCGAGATTTTCATTAGCTAGGAATATATGACTTGTCTCTTCAAAAGTATTTTTTATTGCTGGAATCATGTCATATGTCTAGTTCTTCATTTTTTTTAAAACGTGTATCTGTTGAATTGTCTTAAATTAATGCATTATTTATTTTATGATAAATTGTTGTTTGTTATTTTGCCTATCATGAAATGACAAGCATTTAGGTATTATAAATTCAGTAAAGTCTGAAATGAAACAGTCACACATGCGTCTCCAGGTCATAGATTAGGTCTTAGATCTTAATGTTGTCAGTTACTTTACTCATGTTTTAGAAAATAGGTTTTTTTGAACATTTTTATATGCCTCATAAATGAAATTAACTATTCTCTTTCCCTTCCCCGTACATCTATGTGTCCTAGTCTACTCTATACTCACAACTTGATTCAAAGATATCAATAGTTACTCATTTCTATCTCTTATCGAATATTAGTATTTATTGTTGTCCTCCTAACCTTCCTCAGTCATTTATTATCGAGTCTCCCAAGATTGACTACCTTACATAGAGAAAATCATTTCTCTTGTCAAGTCACATCTTCTTGTTTCTTTTTATACATCATGTCTGCTCTCTACCTCTTCTAATAAGTAATCTCTAACAATAGACAACAATTTCCTTCTATTTCACTCTCTTTCTCTTTTCATCATGACTTCAACAACCTCTCATGAAAATGATAATCGCTTGAAAGTTATCATTGAAAGACATCCAAGACTTTTTGGTGCGAGTTCGAAATTCCATCTCAGCATCCTCTTTCAAAACTGGAAACACTATCTTTCCTTACTAAGAGGACCTATTTATCTAAATCTTATGAAGAACTTCTGGAAAAATGTCTCTGTCATTTGGTGGTACCTCAATCTCCTCAAACATCTATGGCTGGATGTTTTTCTTCACTGTTGAATGTATTGCTGAGATGATAAATTGTCCACGCGTAGGTATCACGATTGGTCGTGTCTCTCTTGATAGAATTCCCGATGGTAACATCATTTCCATCGTTGAAGCATCCTCTGAGTTCGACTCTACTAACCCTGAGAGTCTTAAGCCCATTGCGAAAGACTGGTTTCGCTTTATTCTAACAAACCTTTGTCCATGCAAAACTAACAAAAATTTCTTAACCAATTATTGTACCCCAAAATTTACCCTCTTTATTTCGACCTTTTGGCTTACATTTCATTATTACATATACGTATATCATTGGTTTTATGGTTATGGAATCAAGGTATATTTAGCAAGCTTCTTCAGGTTACAAAGGACGTTTATTTCGCCAATGGATGTTCTCAGAGTATTTTCCGTGTTGAAGATCGGTTTGCTGTTTTGCAACGATTCGGGTTCAAAGATTCACAAGTCCAACTCGGCGCGTCATATTCAGGTGTTTTTTCGCCAAGATATCTCTGATAACGTATTCTCAAATTCAGGTTCGGCTCAAGAGTAAATTCTTTAAAGAAGGTCTCCGAATGTGTGAGTTTTCCCAAAGAACCGTGGTGAAAAAGTGTGCTGAAAGTGCAGTTTTTACGCACTAAAAAAATTCATAACTTGAAAATCGTGGCTTGTTTTGAACCCGTTCCGGTGGCCAAAATTCCGTCTTAACGTCATCTATGTTTTCATCTCTCACTGATGGAAGCCAAATTCGATCATAAGATCTTCAAAAATGCGGATTTATCAAGTATTTTTATACAGAAAATTTGTGACAGAAGTTTATTTGCGTCATGTTCAGAAAATCATAACTTGGTCGATTTTCATCGTATTGAGCTGGTTCTGGCACCAAAATTTCACAATTGAGTTGGATACATTTTCACATGAGATATAGAGTTTGAACGGTATCCAAAAGGCCTTCTCTTTTTGCCCAGAGTGCGTGTGACGCACTGAAAATCCTGAATGCTGAATATTATTTCATTTGGGTCGAAACTTCGAAATTCATAACTCGGTCAATTTTTATCGGATCGAGCCCATATTTTTACACAAGGTCACTGACTCAGAGATCTACAACTTTTCTTCCAAAGTTGAGATCAGTTTATGCTCCGATCAGTACCAATTTTTTATTAAATAACGTGTCAGAGTTAACACTAGAGTCCAAAATAAGTTTGTCTGAGCCAAAACTTCAAAAATTCATAACTAATTTACCGTTTATCCGATTGAGCCCATTTTTGGATATGAGTTATTTCTCAATGTCGACTACATTTTGTTTTCACATTTCAACTTCAAAAATTACACTTAAGCCCCTGCGATTTAGCTTAGAACATGACGGACTCAAGTGAATAAAAATCGTCACTATTGCTTGTGGTTATTGGAGGCCGAATTGCACATTCAAAGCCCATATCTTTTCTCTAATTTCCATTATATAATCTCACTTTTTCACACAAACAGGACATGACAAACGAAAAAAAAGGCCTTTGTCACAACCCTGTCAAAATATCAAATTCTTTCAAGAACCTTAAAAATCATGAAATCCTTGTTACAAACCCCCAACAAACCCACATCTCAGTACAAATAAGTTATCCTTGTTACAAATCCACATCTCACTACTTCTCCAGTAAGGGTAAGGCTAGTTTGATCTCTATGATCAAAAGGATGTAGAAGCATTCATACATGCCATATCGGTTTTAACATTAATTTTTTTCATATATTTGCTTTATTTGTATTTCATGATATAGTAATTTATTTAATGTGTTCATGAGATTCAACACTGCAGATTTAGACAGGGTCCCATGCAAGTTCATTACAGAACGCTGAGGCCCAAAACACTAAAACAGAACAACCACCAATACATGACTCATGGCAAGGCAGGTATCCTGAGGAGGTTAGGGAGGTTAAGGGTGTGGGTTCAACACTCACCATATTGGTTTTGGTTTTCTTCCTTTCTATTTATCCTTTACCTATTTTCATTCTTTCTGTTTAAAATCTTTTTCATAAAACTTAACATTTTTCACAAACCTTTGATTTTTCACAATAAACTCGAATAATTAATTTAAGGTTTTTTTAATCTAATTTTAGGTTTTAAATTAATTTTTGGTTCAACCACCCACCCCTGGCAATATGTATAATTTTGCTTATTTTTAACCTTTTTTGTCTCATTTCTTTCTCCTTAATATCTTTCTTAAAAACTCTAAATTCATATAAACTCTAATTTTATTTAAATCAAAAACCCTATTAATTGGCAAACTTAACTTTTTTTTACAAACCCTAATTAATTTAGGCTTTAAGTTTTTTTTATTATTATTAACTCTTTTTTTATTAACTCTTTAATTTAATTAATTAACTTTTTTTCTGCAAATTAGGAAAATAATTAGATTTTAGGTTTTCTTTGTAATTAACTCTTTAATTAACCATTTTTTTAACAAATTAGGATTAAGTTTTTGTTTTAGTTAGTAACTGAATTTTTGGCTTTTTTTCATTTATTAATAAATTAAGTTAATTAATTTTTTTTATTAAAATTAGTTAGAATTAGTTTTTTTAATTAACTTAAAATTATTTTCTACAAAAAAACACCAAAAACATTAACTTAGAATTTAGGTTTTAATTTTTCTTTAATTTCTTTTTATTTATTCTTTTACATTTTAATTTCTAGAAAAACTGTATAAATCGCATTATCAATGTGATAGCGTAGATTTATTTTTTTCTCGCATTTTTTTCTAATTATGAATTGCTTACAGGATGTAATAGTTTTAGGATTTCTTTTCCGCACTCTTCATTATTATGTAACTGCCCCAAAGCTCTGTAATAGCCTAGGTTTACATTTCGCCTTTACCTTCTGCTACTATATTTTATGCAATGCTTAGACTAATAGGATTGTATGAAAAGACCGGTAAACTAATTAAACATAGCATCACTTAATTACAAGATAAATATCTGAAAACAAACATTGTTGCGCACTTGCACCCCTAGGATATACCTCACTTGGTTGCCTCGGAAACAATGGTCATGTCCCTCGACATAGGGGTATCTTAGCAAAGACCCTCGGTTAAAGTTATCATAAAGATCATAGTCCCCTCAATGTCCCTCGAGTTGCCTACGAGAAATGATCTTGTCCCTCGATGTTGTTTACGCCTATATAATGACAGTCCCTTCGAAATTCTAAGGTATCCTTACATGTTGCCTTCAATGACCATTTCGTCCCTCTTCGATAGTCCCTCAACATCCAACGACTAGGGTTACCTACTCACCAATAGTAGGATAACACGGTCTAAATGATAGGAGGAAAAGAACAAGCTTTTTTTGAGTAGGTAGATAATTGTTAGGTACTTGCTCAAACAACTTTTTACACCCTACACTTTCAAAACTCTTTTCAAACTAAAGTTTTCAAAACACTTTATCACACTCTTGAGGACTGATACAAGGGTTACCATCAAGTGAATCGCCACACTAAGGGCATTTTCAAAAGCACACAAACACACCAAGCAAATTTTAAAAGATGAGCAAGTACCTAAGAGCCCGTGGAAAACCATGGATGGAAAGGATGCTAATACCTTCCCTTTCCCTAATCTACCCCCGTACTCAGAAATATCTCGAAAAAGGTTTTTTATGTTCTTTTTCCTTTTCCTTTGTTGGATAAAATAAAAGTCGGTGGCGACTCTTGCTTACCGCGATATTTGCGAACAAAAAATGCAAACTAGTATTAACAGTCGGTTCTGCCACCGTATCACACCAATGATGATAAGACTCTAATTTTTTGTCTGATCAAAAGAATTTAGATCAATATTCTTCAATTCATCCTAAATCATCGCAAAAGGTCCATCACTTCCTCCAGAAATTTAAACAAAACCTTCATTCCCTAAGGAAGAATTTTGTCAGAAGTGTGTGTTCAAAATGAGATTTTAAAAATCCTTCAAAGGATTCCTGATAGTCCTAGTGATGCTCTGCATTAAGAGAAGTGTGATACATTTGATGATCAGTGGTTCCCATAGGATTTTATTTTGTAATTTGTTTAATTCTATCATCAATTAACTATTTATGATTAGCACTTACTGTCTTCTTCGTTAACTTTTATTGTTTTTCATGAATAATTATTTGTTTGATGATGTAAAAAAGGGGGAGAGGTATAATGATTTCTATGAACCTAAAGAGAAGCAAAAACAAACTCATCATAATAATAGAATGATATAAAATGTGCATTTACCATTGACGTATGTTTGTCTGTTTGATAATTAACCGAGGAACTCTGAACAATATCACTAGGCATTCTAAGACATGTCAAAATGAAAGAAATATATTTAATCTCTTAAAGATTGATTGTTCATATATTCGAAGATGTATACTCTATGAACATATGTTCAAGAATCAGATAAACTCAATACTGTTCAGAAGTTGAGAACTTTCTGAAAGTTAAAGTTATCTTGATTTTAGTATCATAATGATCAGAAGATGTAAAATGTATGAGAGCATGATATTCAGAAAATAAGAATCAAAAGCACAAGAAGATGTCTTCCAGAAGAATAGAGCAAATCAGAAGTTGAAAACTGTCTGAAATTCCTGAAGAAAATACTCTCAAGATCTCGATATCTAATCTATTAGAACTAGGGGGAGTTTTACTCAAATGGTTCAGAATCAGGATAATCAATCTTCATCAAGTCATTGAATCAGGGGGGGATATCCAACTCTGGGGGAGCTCAGGGAAAGTTAATTATAAATATCTTAATACTTTTATGCTAGTAAATTTGTTTCATCAAAATACATGATTTTTGTCATCATCAAAAAGGGGGAGATTGTTAGAGAAAGAAAGCTTCTAAGCAATTCTTTGTTTTGATGATAACAACCATATATTTTGTGTGTAATAATTTTAGTGTTACTAAGAGTTTTATTGAGTATGTAGATCTAATAACAAGAAACATTCTATAAAAGAGCATGCGTAAATATAGCTCAGAAAGTTGAAGATACAAGAATCAGAAAGCTTCTACAACTAAAGTTGTCTCTCAAGATAAGCTGCTGCCTATACATCTGAACACGTGATCGTTCATCAGAAAGATTCTAAGAGCTTGCACAAATATAGCTCAGAAAGTTGAAGATACAAGAATCAAAAAGCTTCTACAACTGAAGTTGTCCTTCAGATAAGCTAATGCATATAGTTCTGAAAACAAGTCGTGTGCCTAGAGTTCAATCTAGTGTTTCTACACTACATCAAATCAGCAGTTTCTAAACTACTCATCAGAATAACAAGACAATAATAAGTCTCAAGCTCAGCACTTCAGAAACAGAAATAACATCTTCTGGAGAAACCAAGTTCTATAGAAACAAGTTAAACAAAGACCAGAAAAGTCCAAATACATCTTTAGTAGTGCTCTAATCAAAACTAGCATATGATCACAGTTTTCGAGGAGAACAATGATGGAAATTCTCAGCTATATCTTGGATAAAAAAAAGAAGAAATCATGCCTCCTACACAGTAATCATTACAAAAGGAGATTGGCATTGAAAGCATATCAAATGGTAATATACATGCTACAATGTATTATATGCTCCAACGGTACTATTCTCTCAAGCCTATATAAAGCAACTTTGTATTACAAGTGGAGAGATGGCTAAATGGCTTTGTGGTATGTGGCAAAACAACACCAAGAATCTCACAAGAACAAAGTAGTATCACTTTGAAATACAATATTTACACTGAGTTATTGCTCTATAGTGTAATATTTCATTAAGTATATTAAAGTGTTAACAACTTACTAAGAACCAACATGTTCATCACAACTTAGTTCCAAAAAGGTTGTCAATCTTACAAGAAAAACATCACAACAACAGAAAGAATGAAAGATCAACAAGCAATAAGAAACATGAGTCAATACTTGTGTCTTGATCATTGAAGAAAAGAAGCTGGAGATCTCAACAAGGTGTCATTCAAAAAATAAATCAAAATGCATCTCAACAGAAACCATAAAAGAAGAAAGAAGTTGTTTTGTTCAGCTTAATTAACTAAGAAGATGAAGATAAGAAGACTACAAGATGTCTTCGCACGTAATCTCCATAACATTTAATCTTGTAGAAACATGAAAAATACAAGAGTTGTTGCTCTGATTGTGTTATCTCTTAGAAACCTTCATGTAAATTATTTTAGACAAGGAGTTGTGGCTCAAAAGCTTGTCAAAACAATATGTACTCTAAGTAGGAGAAATCGGTTTGATAAGAAGCACTATTGTAAATCTTCAGAATAACAATTCTTTCTAGAATTGGTGTTTTCTCAAGTGACTTTCTAGTCTGTATACTTGAGAGGGCTAAGAGGTCTTTCTAGACTCTTAGAGGTTGTTGTAATCTTTCAAGATTAGTGGATTAAGTCCTTTTCTAAGGCAAAATCACCTGAGGGGGATGGATAAGATATAGCTTTAGTTGAGAAGGTGAACTTGTATAAAAATAAATGTGTTCTTTACTACTATTAGTTTCTACATGCTCAAGGCTTCCGCAAACTCGTTAGAAAGGAAAAAAGTTTCTATAAACACAATTCAAACCCCCATTTCTTGTATTTTTCTCCACCTTCAGTCTATTTAAGAAAATTTTTGTATTTGTGTTAGGGGTCACATTTCTTCATATTTAATAGAAATACACTCAAAGTACCCGCATCTAAGAGAGAAACGAGTTCAAGCTTAACAATTTATGAGTACTTCCACATTTAAATTCATAGCAATTTAGTCTTTTCACTTTAAATTACAAGCATTGTCTTTGATTTATTTACTTTGCAATTTTTCCCCTTTACCATTTTTTCAACCCAAAAACACTCCAAACACTAAGTCTAGGATTATTGTAGTCGATCCTGTAAGTAATCTTTAATAAGAGGCTAGCGATTGTTTCACAGAGAAACAATAATGCAATCTGAAAAGTTATATATTCGGTAAGAGGTTGAAAAAACACTCAAGCCACATAAGATATAATAAACTCAACATTTAAACAAACATTAATAGCAACATTCATCAACAACAAACCTTAAACAACATACAAGATATAACAAACAACTCTTATTAAAAACAACAAAATCATTAAAACATAGCATAAACTACATAAAGCATACAACTTTTATTAATAACAACAATAACATATCAACTCATAAAATATTTCAGAAACGTACTTGTCCCATAATGGCATCCACAATGAAAGGAGGATGAAGCTGAAGTGAGAGTCGCAAATTTATGTTAAATTTGAATGGATGTCTTTCTTGGTCTTTTACACAAGTTTACAGCCCTCACTTTAGCTTCATCCTCATTAATTTTTTCATTTACCTTCCATACCTACAAGTCAAAACCAACTGAAAGTTTAAACATTATGAAACAAGCTACTGAAGTGTAAACAGTAATACATAAACATATTTTGAAACATAAACTATTGTGAAGACAAACCTGAAAGGTAGCCATTTCCTAAGGTTTGATGCAACAAAGACAAGCCTTTCAAGAAGACGAGTTCGCTACATGGGTTTGAGGTTTTCATATGAGAGATATGAGTGAGAAAGATGATAGGGTTTTGTTTTGAGAGAGACGAGTGAAAGTGATGTTAGGATTTAGCTTTGAGAGAGATGATTGTTATGTACTAAAGCGAGAGATAATTTCACTTATATAAAAATATTGAAGATCTTTCATCACAATTGATAATATGAACCGTGATGAAATGATTGCACCTTACACCATGGTTAATTATAAGAACCTTGGTGATATACAAGGTCAAGCCTATTTTGTCACGAAAAATAGAAAATTGTTGGCGTTGGGATTCAAATATTTTCACTTCAGCTACATTTCACTACAATTGTTAACTACGACGGTAGTGAAATGTCTTTTTAGTAAATACAAAAAAAAAAGCGCCTAAAAATAGTTATTGCCACATTTAACATGGATGATCGTTGTAATATGATGTTACAAAAGATATTTTTTTTAATAATGATAAATGATTATTCTCTTGAATTCTAATCTAGTATAAAGGTTGTAAATTAAATCTTAGATGAAGATTTTGGTGTAAAAAGTTTGTGGATTGACCCTGTGTTAAAATCTCTATGATAATGAAAAATATCTAGTTGCAATCCTTGACGATCGAACGCATGCCTCGTGGATTAAGGTTGAACTAGAATAAATATAACATGCTTCTTCCTTATTCTTTATCTCTTTATCTTATTGTTTATATTTTTTTTGTTATCCTCTTATTCTTCTTGTACTCCTCTCTTAAAATAACTTAATAATGATTTAATTTGTTCAAATTTTTTAAAAATATTTTTTTTTCACAATTCATCTTGTCTTATGCTTAAAGTCATTTGGATAACATTATATTTTTCTCTAAATCCCAAATCTATAGAATTCTAAAATTTCCTAAAATCTCTCTTTCTCTCTTCCTCCTTCCCTCTCCTCATCTCTCTCTTAAAATGATAATGTTATAAGAAAATATGATAATGAATCTGAACTATTGAATAAGAATAATAATCTGTATCTATAATAAATTTAATTGTGAATGAGAGAGGAAATTTAATAAAAATAGATATAATACATAATTCACTTGAGTAGTATTTTAATCTCACTCATTTATTTTAAATTATAATAGTTCAGATTCATTCTCTTATTCTCATATAATATCACAATTCTCCTAAGATATATTATAGAACGGTCGAGACATTGCAATTCAATCAACAAGTGAACATTCTCATCGTGGTTAATGTATATATTTTAAGTGAAAATCAAAATCGATGTTTGATTTGATTTTTTGAAAATCCATGTCGCCATCAAGACCGCTCTCAACCACGTCAATAATCTCATCACCTGCGTCTCCAAGGGATTATGCTATAAGATGAGATTTTTTATGTCTACTTTCTAATAAATGTCAACAATACTTATGACCACAAGCACATAGATATCCAAAAATTTCTTGATGAAAAGAAGGTACACAATTTATTTTGAATCGTGATATGTGAACATCTAAAGCTATAGAAACACAGTATATAAATACACTTATCTCAACTCTTAATTATAACAACAACAAAATTTATTAAAAAGACAATTATATATGCATACGGCCTTTTTTGGGTGTCAATATATATTTTCCCATTTACTTTATCATTCTTTAAATTTATTAATTTTAAGAGAATTAATTTTATAAAATTAATTCTGATTAAAAATGAATTGATTGAAAAATGATTTATATTTAAATATATTTATATAAAAGTGAATTGAACAGTAAATTTTAATATAAAATAAATTATAGTGTTGTTTAGCTGCACTTAAATAAGTATTTGAAATTCAGACATTTATAATTATATATTTAGTACATTAAGTATATATTGACAATTTTAATTTTAATTTAAGGCTGACTGTTATTTAATAAGCTATTAAATTTTAATTGATTTAAAATGTAAAAGAAAAAAACATATATAGAAAAAAGCTAAAAATAGAAGTTAGAGAAAATTTTAAGCATTGCAATATCCCCTGCAAATAAAAATTGTATAACATTATAAAAATATTTTTTTTTTTAAAAAGACAAAATAAATATATAGTTTTTTATATCGGACTTAACTCATTTTTAATTTGACGGGTAAGAGTTGCAATGCAGTTTGTAAGACTTTAAATTTGATTTTTTAAATTTGATTTGTAAAAATTTTGATTTGTAAGAGTTGCAGTGCAGAGCAGATTATTTTTTTCTCTTCATATTGTTCAATTTTATGTTTAGCATGCAAGAATTTTTTTCTCAAGAGTATTTAAAAAATTTTAAAATTCCAAAAATAAAAAATGGTGATCCTAGTGTGCACAAATATAGCAATGCATAATGAGCATAAGACATGGAGTGAAATGGCCTATACAGACCTTGTCTGTTGTCTCCTCTAAGGGTCCTTTACTTTACCATTAGGAATAGTAATAATTGAATGAAGGGTCGGGGAACTTGTACATATGATTGATTTAGTCGGACACGAGTGAATATTTTAAATTTGTGTCCGATTGAACTTAATTAATATTTGTTTTATATATTTTATTATTATTATAGAGTTAAATTATTATAAAAATAGAGTTTATGATATTATTTATTTTTTTATAATTTAATAATGATATTGTATACTAAAAAAAATACAAGACATGTAATATAAATTTTTTAGTATTATTTAATTTGTAGTTTAAAATATGATGATGATCAAATTAATATCAAATAATATTTAAAATGTTATAAGATGATAACATCGTTTTTTCAATAATAAAAAATAGTTCTTCTTTGAATTATTTTAAAATTTTGATAGTTTTTTTTAATTAAGAAATGAATATTTGTGACTTTTATAAAAGATGAGTTATTTTTATAAATTTATTTTAATAAATATTAAATCGATTAAATTTATCCGATTTATTTACTAAATCGATTAAATCGAATCCGTCAAAAATCAAAATTTTATCGATCAAAATTATACTTTAACAACAAACTATATTTACATCGAATTTAAATTTTTAACCTGATTTTTACCCAAACTAACCAGTTGTCCATCCTTAGTGTAACGTGCTCAATTTTAGAATCATTTGTGAAAATGTTTGATAGACATGTATATGGATGAATACATATTGTGAGAGAAAAATATAAAGACAGTGCTGCCATAAAAAATATAAAGACAATGCTGCCATAAATATGATATATATTTATCATCTTATAGGGAAGAAAGATAAAGAACAATAAGGGGTTAAATGAATGTTCGAAATTTATAGATGAACAAATATTATTATTATTTTATAGATAGACGAATAATAATAACTATTTAAAACTTACACATTCATGAATATTAAATTTTAAATTTTAAAAATAACGTCTAAAATAATAATATAAGTTTCTTTCAAATTGACAGGATTTTCCAATGAATAAAACTCTTGATATTATTCGGAAAACATGTTCAGTATTAAGTCTTGAATTGAATATTTGTAAGATTGAGATCTTTTGGCATTCATGCGATGATAATAAACTTCGTGAAAATCTGTTCTCGTCAGAAATTGAATCAGACACAATTTTTTAGAAAATCGGGTTTTCAGACCAAGTCGCATGAAAATGCTACCAGAAAATACAGAAAATCAAAACAAACAATACCTAAAACTAAACTATTGACTAAATCAACAAGAATCTCTGGCAACTGCGCCAATTTGATCCGTTGTCACGCAGGGATAAAAAAGAGTAATTTAAAAACTGTAGTTTAGCGACAGTGACTCGAGTATCGTGTCGCAAGGATTCTTGTATGAATTAACCAACAAAAACCGATTTTGAGGGGTTGTATAGGTTTAATTTCGATTTGGAAAACAAGGAAAAATTGATTAAAATAAGTGATTATGAAAATAAGTTAATCTGTTGTTTCAGTTTTTATCTATCATCGATTACTATAACTTCACTATCCTAAGAGGATTCTATTCATATTCGATCACAAAATCAATCAACAAGCGAGAATGAAATTATAAGAATTATGTTTCCTTTTCACCGAATTAAGCAAACGATTAAGAAATAAGCGAATTAACAAATTAAGCAAACAATAACCCGCAATTAAATTTAGGGAACATAAATCAACCGAATCAACAAAACTACTCTATGATAATTCGGATTAAGCAAACGAATAGCATAAAACATGATTGATATGAATAATAATTGAATTGTAAAATTATATTAATCTCAAGTATTGGAACCAGAATACAGCAGATCAACTCAGAGGAATTAGTTCTCCATAGGAATTCGTCCAAAGCTTCTGAATCATTTTGTGAACAATAAACCGAGAGAGTGTGAATAGTAGCTCGGCAGCCTAGGTATAGGAAAACATAGAATTTTAGGTTCTAATCCAACTAAGTCGAAAAACATAACAAACTCGACCCAAAATTAATTATTTCCTAAGTCTGAAACTTCAACAAATTATTTGAGGCTTATATATTTTGAATAAGCTTTTTGCTTCAACATAAAATGTGTAGCTTTTTCTCTTAACTTTCTAACGCATATCAGAACCCGGAAAACGGTAACCCGTAGCTCCAATTATAAAAACTTCTTATATTGAAAATAAAATACAAAAATTAAATAAAGGAAAAAGTAAACTAAAATATAAAAACACAATAAAACAGTAAAAATAATTAAACAAACTAAATAAATGCCTAAGTACAATAGTAGAAGAATGTGCATCAAAACGCACTGATCAGGCTACCCAAGGTTGTTGAGCTGAAACTGTAACAAACGTCTGAAGAGCATACTGATTGGGAAGTACAATTGGTGCTTGTCAGTCTGGAGCCTGAACTTGAGGATAGGCCGAGGCCTTCCCTTTATCAACAGTAACAGTACTATTCTCTCCCTCCTTCTTATCAAAGCCCGGGGATCTTGTTACTGATACTGATAGTGCTAGATGAACCCTAGATTTTTCCTGACTTGAGGAATCTTTTGATACGTTCCCCAATGGTAACCAAGTCTAAAAAGGAAGTTGAAGTACTCCCAAGCATGTGTAGGAAGTATAGGCCTTGCAGAGTGACCATGAATAAATAAACCAAATCATGGTCCAAGAGAGGAGGTTGAACCCTCGCAGCTAGTTCACACCACCTCTGGGCATACTCTTTGAAGGACTCCAGACTTTTGGGCCATGTTATGAAGCTTGGCACAGTTAGGAGCCATGGAAATGTTATAGCTGTATTATTTCAAGAAAGCATCAGCCAAATCTCTGCAAGTACAGACACGTGTCTTCTCTAACTGCATATACCATTCCAATGGTGTCCCAATAAGTTTGTCTTGAAAAAAGTGTATGAACAGTGGTTCATTTTCAGCATAGGCCTCCATCTTGCAGTAGTAGGAATGAAGATGAATCTCTAGACAAGTGGTACCTTTATACTTATCTGGGGACCTTGAACTTTAGAGGAATAACAATTCCTGGCACTAGGCACATGTAGCCGCATTAAATCTTATGGTCTTGGAAGTTTCCATATGCTTGAGACGCTCTTCAAGAGCATGGCACATCTCAGCAGTTTCGGTTAATTCAACAATGAGATCATCCTGGGGCTCTTTAAGATCAACGATACTATCATGGTCACCGACCACCTCCTCATGAGTAATCACAACATTAGGCTTGGGAAACCTATTAGAAATGGGAAGAACAACTTCTGCAATCTTGGTGACACTCTGCCTAAGCTTTTTCTGTCCCTGAATATCAGCATGGAGAGTCTTGAGAAGTTGATTCATTCTGTCACCCATGGAGTCCATGTCCTGATGGACAGTGTTCTAATTCCATTTGAATTGATCCATGAATCTTCGTTGATTACTTCTGGTATGATAAGTATGTAGAGAATCCAGTTTCGCTGATCTAGATATCTGAGCAAAAAAGGGACCCCAATAAGTTTCTGTTTTGAAATGTGAATGCATGTTATTATGAATGAATGAGTGAATGCATGTACATGTATATTTTGTTTCCAAGGAACCTTCTAGACTTGTGGCTGTCGGTAGGTATTGTTGAAAGAAAAGTAGGAATGGATGATATAAGTTGCACAAGTTGAATATGAAAGGAATAACGCCTTTTATTCGAACAATCGAAACCAAGTACAATAGATGGGAAGTAGTGAGAGTACATCAACCAATGTTTTAAAAACTGGACCGAACCGTTTGGTTCAACCGCTTAAACCAGGAACCAGATGTGACTCTGGTCTGGTCATCCTTATAAAACCGTAGGTGGGTCAAAACCGGAGTAAAATCAAAAAAATCTGGTTGAACCGCTCGAAACTATTAGAACTAAAGAACCGAAGCCGATTTTGTAAAACCGTCAGGTTCAAAAAAATGTTTGTCATTGACTAATTTTAGTAGTTTTTTAATAAAAAATGGAAAATTATTATTATGTTAGCATCAATAATTAAAACATTTTTCCTTCACAAGAAAGCAACACAAATTTCTAAGTTATAACACTATGTTATAGTTTTGTTTCTTTAAGCGTCATTATATTGTATAATTATGTTTATCATCGGTTTCATAATATTATGTTTGTAATGGATTTTTAAAATATTTATTTTAAAATTTTGTAAACTTATGATTGTGTGACTTATCCATAAAATTTAGTTTTATATTGTTGACTTATTTAATAAGCGGTCCGACCGTAGGTTTATCCGGTTAAACCAAATGAACCTCGTGGCTTTCACGCGTCCTTCTAGATAAGATCAAACCATTTGAATTCAAATCCTTCTTCAATTCGAAGCGCCAAAACAACTACCTGACGTGTCAAAATATTTCAAATTCAAATCTTGACATTTCTTTAAATCCCATCCATTTCGCAACAGTATAACTTTCGTGATTATTTAACATAACCAAATTATCATAGTTTGTTCAGTTGAAGACCAGATAAAATGTTCTCATATTTCTCTTAGAAATAAATGTCCTTCTACACTCTTCAATATTTTAGACCGTCAAAATTTCCAGCTAACAAATTGCCCTCCAAAAATGTTTATTTCGAAATACTTGGAGAAATGGACATTTTTGTAAACCTTCAATTTCGACGCAAAAGCTACTTCATGATGATCATTACTGTTATGATGTCATGGTCATGATGACCATCTTTCTAAATGTCTTATCGAGATGTACGCAGTTGAGTTTCCATCATTGCTAAACTAAAGTAGGTTCACATCGTGGTTTTCCCAAAAAGCAACCTCTTTGTCAACTTATTAAATAACAACACGTGTCCTACTATATCTTTCATTTGAAAAAGTGAAACTGAACCATTTGTTCACTATAAATACTCCTTTCATCTTCAAAAACACTTTTTCTATTCTCGCTTGCTCTTACTTTCTCAGAAAATATGCGTTCTTCTTCCATTTTCTTCCTTCAAAATCATCATTCAACTCTAAACTTCCTCATCAATGGCACCTACGAAGAAAAGCAAAAAATTTGAAAAAGACATGAAGAACACCAAAGATACTAATTTTGCTCATATTCAACACGTCACAAAACCCATTCCTTTAAGAAATCAATAATTTCTTCCAACGCCAACACTTTTTGCTAAACAACGTGCTATCTACGAGTCTCAGGTAATAATTACTTTCACTCTTGATGATAAAACCATAGGATACATAGGCCTTATGGTCCATACTGGTGATTTAGAGAAACTCAAAGAGTTTTTTTCCCACATATCATGGAACCAAACCCATTGCGAGTTAGCTTAGTGCCCCCAAGAAAGTAGATGAAAATGCAGAGAAAAACCCTAAGGAATGAGCTTTAGAAATTGCCCAGGAATAATCTCCTTCAGAGCATGTGAACGTAGAAAAACCTTTCCATCTGAACTATATGAATGGTGCTTTTAGTACCTTTAGATCTTTTCCAGGGAAAGATAGCAAACAATACCTTGACTGGCTATCGAAAGTCGAACAGAAAAATTCCAAATCTGGAAAGACGTGGGTATTTTCGACTTAATCTAACTGTCAAAAGTTGGGCCAAGTTATTGCCAACACATGCTGATGGCATCTTTATATTTATGGGATGGTACCAATAATACCTTTCACCTTCCCTGCAGAATGGTTACCCCTACTTTGTTCGATGTTGCTGCTATTACTGGGCTTCGACCCATTGGGCAACCCTTCAACCCTTCTGAGTAAGTAGAAAACACCATTGATTTCAAAGTCGAACATGTTGGTTTCACCAAATACATCGATCACTACCATGTTGAAGGGGATGAAGTGTCAGATGTCGAAAATATAACTTGTATTTCCTTATGGCCATCTAGATGTATTCTCTGTAGCGAATCTTTTGCAAGTATCCAAGAGATTTCTAACTTTATCTAATCAACTTCACTCTGGTCGAAACATATTCCTTAGTGAATTAATACTAGCTGGACTGTACAAATGTCCCGGGGAAGCTACTACAACCATGAAAGAGTATAAAGTAGGTACCAACTTACTGCTGGCTGGTCCATATTGGCTTCTCCAATTGTGGCTTAATGCCATGTTCGAACCTTCCCTTTCTACCTCTGGAAAAGTATACGAAATGGACCCTGAGATTCAGAATTGGACTATTGAAGGAACTAGATTAGTTCGGTTGACCCTAAATGATGACGGGAAGGACATAAAGGAGTGCTTCAAAGTATATGTTATGATGTTTTTCAAATGTTATAACTTCACTCCTTCGATGGCTCCCTTTGCTAAGAGAACTCATGGCCCTGAATGGTTTACAAGGTCCCTTTCCGACATTTCGCCAACTTATGAGGCAAAAACTTTAGCTATCTAGAAAGCCTTTTTTCTCCCTAGGTTGATTGTCTCAAGACTTATTCCCATAAAAAGTCACATCACATTACTAGTTCAACATTGATCTAAATCATGTCACGATGCTTTCTCCATAATGTGAAGGTGTGGAACCAAGGGATCTCTTGATCCCTTCAATCATCTTTATTATTTCTTTTTTGTAATTGATATTGACATGTATTATCTTGTAATGTCCTTTTAACTGTCGAAAAGAAACAAGTGAAGAAAGAAAAACTTACTTCAATGACAGGATCAACGGATACGCCTAAGAAAACCATTACTTCATCAAAGAGTGTTGCCCCAGAGACTGAAAAACCAAAGAGAACATCTAAGGTATAAATTGGTACTTCATTTTCTTCTTTTATTACGTTATTTTTGCTAATTCCTTTTCCTTTTACAGGCTAGTCGAAAGCCTCCACTTACTCCAAAGAAACGAAAACCAACTGTTAAAACCCCAGATATTGTTGAAGATGACAAAGACGCACCCCCACTACTTCGAAACCCAAAAAGTAGTAGTAGTAGTAGTAGTAGTAGTAGTAGAAGAACAAGAAGAAGAAGGCAAAGCTCTCTGATGCAGCTTCTTCTCAACCACCAAAAACCATTGAAGTTGAAATTCTTAGAACATAGTTTGATTATACAACCCTTGATTAGAGTTTCGATGATAACAAAATACAAAGAATAAATTATTTCAAAGATATATACAAAGAACAATTATGCTCCTTAAAATGATGTTTTGTATATGCAGAAGTTCTGATGGAATCAGCATCAGAATGGAATCAGCATCAGAAGACCAGCAACCTGTGCTACACGCTGAAGCAACCAGATTATACGCTGAAGCTTGATGACCAGAATCTGTGCCTAAACAAATACACTCTGACTCTGATCAAAGATATATTTACCAAGTCATCAACACTCTGAAGCGTTATCAGCAGATACAACAAAGAAGACTCTGAAGCGTTACTGGTTATTCAAGACAGAATTAAATGCTAACGACTTTCTTCAGACAAAGATCTTCTACAAAAGGAAAGTGCATTATTATCATTAAACCTACTTTATGGACAACATATCCTTGCTTGCCTATATAAACAAGTCTGCTTGTGAAAAGAAGCACGTACGTACGCACTCAAAATTTTCCAAGCTATCCAAACCACGCATGTTCAAAGCTTTAGCAAATTCATTTTATTCCAAGCTTATTTTGTGTAATTATCACAGTTGTGATATACAGTTTTGTAAGAAAACAACAACACACACTTGTTCAATTCATTTGTAAAAGAAGTTCCTTGAGATTAACCAGATTGTGGTTGTACTCAAGAAGACTTTAACAGTTGTTAAAGTAGTTGTTGTAATCCTTTGAGAATAGTGGATTAAGACCTCATTGGAGAGAGGCGAAATCACCTTGACGGATGGACTGGAGTAGTTTGAGATCAAACGAACCAGGATAAAAATATTGTGTTGTTAAGCCTTTTGATTTAAGTTTTACAATTCAACCCCCTTTCTTGTGTTTTTCACATCTTCAATTGGCATCAGAGCGCCTGGTTCTGAGCTTTAACACTTAACCGTGTCAGTACAAGATCCAGCGTCAGAAAAACACAATGGCGGGACCAAGTCAAAACATCAGCAATGACAACAATGAAGAAAGGGACAGACTCAGTGGCAAACCTCCAGTATTTGATGGAGAAAACTTTGACTACTGGAAAGACAAAATTGAGAGTTTCTTTCTGGCCCATGATGCTGATCTATGGGACATGGTGACTGATGGATACACGCACCCAGTGGATGGACGTGGTCAAAAGATTGACAGGAAAATGATGTCTGATCAGAAAAAGCGTGAGTTCAGAAATCATCACAAGGCCAGAACAATTCTTCTAAGTGCCATCTCATATTCAGAATATGAGAAAATATCAAACAAAGAAACTGCCAAGAATATGTTTGATTCTCTGAGAATGACGCATGAAGGAAACATTCAAGTCAAAGAAACCAAAGCCCTTGCGCTCATTCAGAAGTATGAGGCATTCAAGATGGAGGATAGTGAATCAATAGAAGCTATGTTTTCAAGATTTCAAATTCTTGTTGCTGGTCTAAAAGTTCTTGACAAAGGATATTCCACTGTTGATCACGTCAAGAAGATCATCAGAAGCTTGCCAAAACAGTGGAGGCCAATGGTCACAGCGCTTAAGCTAGCCAAGGATCTCAACAAAATCTCTCTGGAGGAACTTGTCAGCTCCCTCAGAAGTATCGAGATAGAGCTAGAAGCAGATGAACCTCAAAAGCAAGGTAAGCCATTAGCTTTAAAATCTAACAGAAAATCCGACTCCAAAGTTTTGTAGGCTGTGGAAGAAACCTCTGATGGATCCTCATCAGAAGAAGATGAACTGTCTCTTCTCTCTAGAAGGGTGAACCAACTGTGGAAGCAGAGGCAAAGGAAGTTCAGAAATCCCAAAAGATTAGAAAATCAGAATGAATCTTCCTCCAGATACAGAAGGTCAGAATCCTCCTCTGGACACAAAAGATCTGAAGGCTCTTCAGGATACAAAAAGCCAAACAACAAAGACATCATCTACTATTAGTGTAACGAGTAAGGGCACTACAAAAGTGATTGCCCAAAGCTTCAGAAGGAGAAGCCCAAAAGGAAGTTTGGCAAGGAAAAGAAGAAAAGTCTCATGGCTACATGGGATGATTCTGATACATCTGAAGCTGACTCTGAATCAGATGATGAAAGAGCAAACATAGCTCTCATGGCAAACGTCTCTGAAGAAAGTGAAGCATCTGGTTCAGGCTCAGAATCAGATACAGAAGAGGTATTCCCTGACTTTACTATCAACTTTACTAAGGCTGAATTAGTTGAAAGCCTTAATGAAATTTTGGAAAGATATCAGCAGATCAGAGTCAAATTCAGAAACCTGAAAAGGAATCTTGCCTCTGACTCTGATAAGACTGAGAGTCTCAAATTGGAGAATTCTGAGTTAAAATATAAAATTTCAAAATTAGAAAACCAATTGCAAAACTCTCAGAAGGAAACAATCCCTGAAACTCCCAGCAATGCTGATGAGATCATCAAAGAGTATGATCACAACTTTCAGAAGTTTCTGGCTAAAAACATAGACAGAAGCAAAATGGCTTCAATGATCTATGGGGTTAGCAGAAATGGAAGAAAAGGGATAGGATATCAAGGTAAGGTTCCTACACCAAAAAATGCCATGGATTTAGTTATAAAACGTACTCCACTTGATTCACACTTTATATATGGGCACACACATGACATAAAATATACAAGTAGTGATTACTCTGTCAAACCAAAATTCAACCAGAGTTTTGGTAAAACTAACAAATCAGGACCCAAGAAAATGTGGGTACCTAAGGATAAAATAATACATGTGGCAGATATGTTTAGCAGCAAAGCAAAGACACCAGTATGGTACCTGGACTCTGGCTGCTCACGACACATGGCGGGAAGAAGGCATATGTTCCAAAGCCTAGAACTTAAGCCTGGAGGCCACGTAGGCTTTGGAGGCAATCAGAGGGGAAAGATTATTGGCTCTGGAACAGTAGGTAATGGAAATCTTCCCTCTATTAGTAATGTTTTATTAGTTGATGGATTAATGCATAACCTGTTATCCATAAGTCAATTAAGTGATAACGATTATGATATAATCTTCAATCAAAATTCATGCAAAGCTGTTAGTCAGAAATATGGGACTATCCTATTTAATGGAAAAAGGAAAAACAACATTTATAAAATTAAACTTTCTGAACTGAAAAGTCAGAATGTAAAATGTCTTCTGTCTATTAACAACGAGCAATGGATCTGGAACAGAAGATTGGAACATGTTAGTATGAGAAGAATATCTTAGATCAACAAACTCAATCTAGTCAGAGGACTTCCTAACTTGAAGTTCAATTCAGATGCTCTGTGTGAATCATGTCAGAAAGGCAAGTTTGCAAAACCTGCTTTCAAATACAAAAACGTTGTTTCCACCTCTAAGCCATTAGAACTTCTGCACATTGACTTATTTGGACCAGTAAAAACTTCTTCAGTCAGTGGCAAGAAGTATGGGTTAGTAATCGTAGATGACTATAGCAGATGGACATGGGTAAAGTTCTTAAGGCACAAGGACGAGTCACACTCTGTGTTTGTTACCTTCTGCAACCAAGTTCAGAATGAAAAGGATCTTAGAATCGTCAAAGTCAGAAGTGATCATGGTGGAGAATTTGAAAATAAAGATTTTGAATTATTCTTTAATGAAAAACGCATTCTACATGATTTCTCTTGTCCTAGAACTCCCCAGCAAAATGGAGTTGTAGAACGAAAGAACAAAACATTGCAAGAAATGGCCAGAACCATGATCAACGAGACTAATGTTGCTAAGATCTTTTGGGCAGAAGCAATAAACACAGTGTGTTACATTCAGAATAGAATCTCCATAAGACCTATTCTGGAAAAGACTCCATATGAATTGTGGAAGAACATAAAGCCCAACATTTGTTATTTTCACCCATTTGGATGTACATGTTTTATTTTGAATACAAAAAATTATTTGAACAAGTTTGACTCTAAAGCACAAAAGTGTATTATGTTAGGATACTCTAAACTCTCAAGAGGGTACAAAGTATACAATACAGAAACACAGATTGTTGAAGAGTCAATCAGTGTTCAGTTTGATGATAAGCTTGACTCTCAAAAGTCAAAGCAGAATGAATTCCTTGCAGGTATGGAAGTTGAACTCACAGGCACTGAAGACAACTCAGAGGCTCTCAATAGAGACACTCTCTCAACATCAGTAAGAGTCACTGCAAGCAACCCAACACCTTCTGTTGATCAACTCCAGAAAAGACCATCCAGAAGCAGCATTGATCACCTAGAAGAAACAATCTTAGGAAGGAAGGAAGATCCAATCAGAACAAGATCTACCTTTAGAAACTCTGAAGAATCCCTCATGGGACTGGTTTCTCTAATTGAACCAACAACAATTGATGAAGCACTTCTGGGCAATGGCTGGATTCTGGAAATGCAGGAGGAGCTAAATCAGTTCACAAGAAATGACGTATGGGATCTGGTTCCCAAACCAAAAGGATTCAACGTTATAGGTACAAAATGGGTGTTCAGAAACAAACTGAACAAACAAGGTGAAGTCATCAGATACAAAGCACGGCTGGTATCACAAGGTTATAGTCAGCAAGAGGGGATAGACTATACAAAAACCTTTGCTCCAGTCGCCAGGTTAGAATCTATCAGACTTTTAATTTCATTTGCTGTTAATAAAGGCATCAGTCTGTATCAGATGGATGTCAAGACTGCATTCTTAAATGGCTATATAGAAGAAGAAGTTTATGTGCACCAACCCCCTGGTTTTGAAAGTTCCAAAAATCCAGAATATGTTTTCAAACTAAAGAAGTCACTCTATGGTCTGAAACAAGCTCCCAGAGCTTGGTATGAAAGACTAAGTAACTTCCTGTTAGAAAAGGATTCACCAGAGGGAAAGTGGACACAACCTTGTTCAGTAAGACAGTTAAGAATGACATCTTAGTATGTCAGATTTATGTTGATGACATTATATTTGGATCCACTAAACCCTCTCTGGGAAGAGAGTTTGCTAAATGTATGCAGGCAGAATTTGAGATGAGCCTAATGGGGAAACTAAAGTTCTTTCTGGGCATTCAGATTAATCAAACTCCAGAAGGAACTTACATCCATCAGAGCAAATATGTCAGAGATCTTTTGAAGAAATTTGATCTCTCAGAATGTAAGCCCTCAAGGATTCCAATGCATCCCACGTGCATTCTGGAAAAAGAAGAGGTAAGTAAAAAGGTAGAACATAAGGTCTACAGAGGTATGATTGGTTCTCTTCTCTATCTGACGGCTTCAAGGTCTGACCTTCTATTCAGTGTTTGCATTTGTGCTAGATTCCAATCAGATCCTAGAGAATCTCACTTAACAGCAGTTAAGCAATTTTTCAAGTATCTGAAAGGTACTGCTAATCTGGGTTTGTTTTATAGAAAATCAAGTGATTACAGCTTAGTAGGATATTGTGGTGCTGATTTTGCTGGAGACAAAGTAGAACGTAAAAGAACTTCTGGAAGCTTCCAGTTTCTGGGAGAAAATCTGATCTTATGGTCCAGCAAAAGACAACCCACAATAGCTCTATCAACAGCAGAAGCTGAATACATAGCAGCAGCTGGATGTAGCACGCAAATGCTCTGGATGAAAAGTTAACTTGAGGACTTCAATATATTTGAGAGTAACATCCCTATCCTCTGTGACAACACTTCTGCTATTTGTCTCAGTAAAAATCCTATTTTGCATTCTAGGGCTAAGCATATAGAAATAAAACATCATTTTATTAGGGACTATATTCAGAAAGGGATTCTCAATTTAAAATTCATTGACACAGACCATCAATGGGCTGATGTCTTTACAAAACCTCTTTCTAAAGATAGGTTTAACTTCATTCTGAAACATCTCAGCATGAAGCTTTGCCCAGAATAAAACAATTTTATTTACATATCTTAACCTTCAGAATTTTGGTTATTTTCTGTGAACTGCTGATCAACCTGCCTTCAGATTTTTAGAAGTCCAGATTGTATCAGAATCTATCCATGAAGATCTGAGTGCTTCATTTCAAGGATAGAAGTGTGATGTTCATATAAGCAAACAGTTGTCATTCATTCATCAGCTACCTTCTGAGGCTGAACACGCGTTCACTTTTCTGAAAGGTCAAAAGCGCTGATTGGATGCATTGAGACACATGTCATGGGTAACCGTTCCAATATCTTTCTGAATCCCCCAAAAATTAGCTGTCATTAATTCTTATAATCATTACAATTTATTTCTCTCTCTTGCCATTTATGTTTTCAAAATCTATTTAAACACATCTCTCACTCTTTACACTCTTTCACTTTCACTTTCTCTACAATCTAATTGTTTTCAGTTTGCATCTTTTTCAAAACCCTTTCATTTTCTTCTCAAATTTTTCTGTGTGAACATGGCTTCCTCAAACAACCCAACTTCCAGTACTCAGAGAATAGAATCCACAGAACAATATGAAGAACCATTCAGAACTCTCCTCACGCCCATTAACAACCTATAAGTACTCTCAGAATTGATTGTGGACTTTAACAGTCTTCAAGAAAACGGGTTCAATCTTTCTGAAGAAGTAAAGGCTCAAGGATGGAATAGGTATTTTGACCGTCTGGTAGGTCCAACATTCCCAATCCTTATGAAGGAATTTTGGATTCATGCTTCATCTTCCAACCATCAAGTTACTTCGTATATAATGGGGAAGAAGATAGTCATAACTGAAGACCTTATTGCAAGATTGATAGGTTACAGTGGTGGTGGCGTAAGATGCATATACATGGCTGAAAGATGTGCTGATGTCGCTCTAATTGCTAGAGAAATCTTCACTCTGGGTCTTCCCTCCAGCAAGATAAGGGATCTGAAAGACCATCACAAAATATGAGCTAAGATTATTCTGGGATGCATAAACCACAGGAAGCCAACCAGCTCTCCTGACTACATCAACATTGATCAGCAGTTTCTGATCTACTTCATCTCCCAGAAGATTAAGGTGAATCTGGCTCATTTGCTGTTCAATCATCTGAGGACTAGTGTTAAGGAGACTAGAGAAGAGGAGCGCACTAAAAGGGACTGGATACCCCTTGGAAGGCTCATATCAGATATTCTGACAGAGAATAAGCTGATATCTAACAGAAGCACAGGAAATCAACACTTTAGAAGCAACTGTTGGAAACCCTTTGAATGCAAAGAATCTGAAGAAGATGAAGATTATTGATAACATTAAGAAGGAACCCAGTGTTACTTATTTTGCAACAATCACCAGCAGAAGAATCCCTCTGGATGACTTTCCCATGTTCTCAGAAATTGATTCCAAGCCTGAGATAATAGTCAGATATCTGGATGCATGCAAGGCAGATGGTACAGCACCAGATTTAAACATTCAGGATCTACAGCAGAAGGCTCCAAAAGTTGTGCTAAAGAAGAACAAGAAAAGGAAGGCAACAACAGAAGGATCATCCCAGCGGACTCCCAAAGCAGATAAAAAGAGAGGTAATCCTTCTTCTGTAATTGTTTTAGATTCAGTATCTGTATCAACATCTGTACCAATCCCTACCCAATCAGAAATTCCTACCCCACAAACATTTGATGATTTTGACATTGAATTTGACCCCTCAAAAACCTTAACTCTTAGAGGATCTCACTCCCTACCTATCAATCCAAATATTGAAACAACTCAACCAGAACTTGCAAAAGTTCTATCAGATATTGAAACCTCTGACCAGCATATTTATGCTCCTATACCAGTAAATCCAAACTCTGAAACCATCTCAGAAGCACCTGAACCAGAAATTCATCCACCTCCTCCACAACCTGAACTATTACAACCAGAAGTTCAAACTTATGAGGTCCAACCTTCTGAATCCTATGAACCAGAACGTCATCACGTTCAATCCAACCAAACTATTGATTCTGATCCCATTCCCATTCCTAGAATCACTGAACCTCTGGCCATCCGTATGCCCCTGACCATTCTGGATATTCCCCAAATTCCCTCTTCACTAGAATCAACTCCACCAAACTCCCAAACTAGTCCAATAATCATTCCAGACTCTCCCACTCCCTCACCAAAGAACAATCCAAATGACAACGCCAAAACTGTCATTGATTTAACTGTTTTTGAACGCCTTGCTGCCATAACCCACAAAACAGCCATTCCAAAACCAAAACCATATGAACCTACACCAGATGTTGGTACTAGCTTATTGATATTTGAAACAGAAATGCAGAAGTGGATAACTTCCCTGAAGCAAGCTAGTCTTGAGATGATTAATCCTGCTGCTTCAGACTATCTTTGGACAAGTTTCAGAAAATGGGTATGTTCTGAAACTCATAAGATGCAAGAACAGAGCTACGTACACGTTCAATAGAACTTCAGTAATCTGCTAAAAGTAATTGAAGACCAAGTTCCGAGCCATCTGCTAAAGGAAGAAGTTCTCCCTCTGGACAATGCTCCCTGGTCAGAACATCGTCCAACAGACAAAGTTCAACCAGAGTCAGAAGATCTCATTCTGACTGATACTCCAGAGCAGATGATTCCTGTAGAAGAACTAGCTCAAAAAGATGACATTGCAGAATGCTCTGAGAAGCATCCAGTTACTGAAGATTCTCAAGCTTCCTCCTATGAAAGGCAAACTCTGGAAGATCTGAAGAGATCTGATATTTGATGTAGGAAAGGACAAAATTTAGGAAATCAAGAGCATGTTAACCAAGCAAGAGGAAACCAACATCTAGATCAAGGGCTTGTTGGAAGCTTTGTTCACGCGTCTTCCTCCTCCCTCTTAGATTTTCTTTTGTTTTAATATAAACTCCTTTTGGCTCTGATTATATGTTCTTTTTGATAACTAACAAAAAGGGAGAGAAAGAATAAGATATTTTCAATAACGGATCATTGAGACATAAGTCTCAAACATTCTGATCTACTTAATTCCTCTCTTCTGAAAAGCTTGAACAGGTACAAAACTCTGATGAAAGATACAGTAAGATTCTGATGCTCAAAGACTCATGGAATTAAAGGTAAGTAATCAACTCAGGGGGAGTTTTTCTTCTTAATTCTATACTTTTTATTCTTTATTGAAAAATCTAGTTTTTGTCATCATCAAAAAGGGGGAGATTGTTAGAACATAGTTTGATTCTACAACCCTTGATTAGAGTTTCGATGATAACAAAATACAAAGAATAAATTATTTCAAAGATATATACAAAGAACAATTATGCTCCTTAAAATGATGTTTTGTAAATGCAGAAGTTCTGATGGAATCAACATCAGAATGGAATCAGCATCAGAAGATCCGCAACCTGTGCTACACGCTGAAGCTACCAGATTATACGCTGAAGCTTGATGACCAGAATCTGCGCCTAAACAAATACACTCTGACTCTGATCAAAGATATCTTTACCAAGTCATCAACACTCTGAAGCGTTATCAGCTGATACAACAAAGAAGACTCTGAAGCGTTACTGGTTATTTAAGACAGAATTAAATGCTAATGGCTTTCTTCAGACAAAGATCTTCTACAAAAGGAAAGTGCATTATTATCATTAAACCTACTTTATGGACAACGTATCCTTGCTTGCCTATATAAACAGGTCTGCTTGTGAAAAGAAGCACGTACGTACGCACTCAAAATTTGCCAAGATATCTGTTGTACCCCAAAATCTGCCCTCCCATATTCTTCAAAGTTTTTGACAAGCATCACCTCAAAGGGTTCAAAGTCTACTCAAAGGCTACACAGTCAACCATCCTCCTAAGCCAGTCAAAATTAGGGTTTTGGTTCTTGCAAAGAAGTTGAAGTTTTCAAGGGCTCAATCAAGTCCCATATGCTCATACACATTGTCAAGCACCTACATGTCAAGTTTCAAGGCTCACAAGGTCAAGTTGAACAGTCAAAAACCCTAATTGCTCCACAGTCAACTGCAGGGGCAAAATGGTCATTTGGCAGTCAAAAGTCAAATTTTTTGGTCAACATCTTATTTTGAAGCCACAATCATCATTTGATCAATTCTTGATCATGATTCCTCAAGAATGGCTCAAAAATCATCAAGGTGTCAAAAGTTTCTATTTTTGGACAGTTGAAAAGTCAACTGTAACTTGACCAAGGCATAACTTTTTCATGGTTCATCAGAAAAATCCCATCCAATGCTCATCTTGAAGGGGAAGACATTTCCTACAACTCATCTTCACATTCCAAGTCCAAGAAATGCTCTCACAAAAAGTTATCAATTTCAACATTATAGGTCATTTTCAAAAGTCAACCAAAAGGCACTTTAAGTCAAAGACCATAACTTGATATTGGTAAATCAAAATGACATGGGACCAAAGACATTGGTTAGAGGACTCCAAGACCTTTCCAAAATGTCACAGAACATGATCAAAGCTTAAATATTGAGCAAGATATGCATTGGAGAAGTTGGGAAATTTTTGTGAAATGGCCAAAGTCAACTATCCTTGAAATTTCATTTTTTTACAAAAGGGCCCCACTTTTTTCACTTGAATCAGCTTGGCCATGCTTCCCACGTGTCCCACTTTTTATTTAAATATTTAAAATTAATTTTTTCATTTTTATTTGATTTTATTGGATTTAATTCATTTTAAATCTTTTAAAATCAAATGAAAATCAAAAAGATTAATTAAGGGACATATCTTGCTTTGATTAGCTTTGAACCACCATTATACACATCCCAAATTCGTTCAAGACCTATTTCAAGCAAAAAAATTCAAATTTGGAGCAAATATGGCAAGTTATTTCAATGGTGATTATGGAGAAAATCAAAACTTCATTGCAAGGCTTAAAAGCTCCTTAATGTGACTGATTCTCATCCAAGCCTATATATACAAGCCTTGCAAGCCTCATTCAGGACCTAGAAAAAAAAAGGGAACACAACCTAGAGAACTCTCTAAAACAAAAAAACAAAAAATTCCACAAAAAAAACCTCATATTCTCTTATACAAAATCCTGTACGGAGGCCACTCGATGGAAACCCCCACTTTTCTTCTTGTTGCACTGTAAATTCACTTTTCACGTGCAATTTCCCATGAACCAACTTTAACAAAAATCTCATCAACCAAAACAGAAACCTTACACAAGCTCATGTTCATACCGTTGACACAAGCTCAAAACTGATGCAACCACAAATCATCATCCTCTTGACAGCACCACAACAACATCATTGAGTCATGATAAAGCAACACAAAATTCTAACATTTTCAATCATTTATTCTATTTAATTTTCTTTTTGATTGTTTGAACTTTATCCATAAAATTCTTTGTGAAGATCAGGACTGGAATTTGGCTCTCTGAATCAGAAACAGAAGAACGAGAAGCGTCCAAATCGCAGTTCCGCCGCGCAACCGCGAACTCAACCGCCGCTTCCAGATCCGCTTCTGCCGCGACTTCGTGCTCCCTCCTAAATTGGGTCAACACCCCCATGGTTTGCATCACCTTTCATTTTTCCATTTTTATTTTCTTCTTTTTATTTTAATTGTTTTTCTTTTGTTTTATTTAATTCACCAAAATTAATCTTAATAATAACACAAAACCAAAAAATCAGAAATCATTAAAAAATAAAAATATGTTTTATTTAATTTTTTTAATTCTTTAAATAGTTTTTGTAAATAAATTCCAATAAAACAATTAGTTTAAATTTAGGTTTTTAACTTTAATGTCTTTTTCTAAAATAATTATAAAAAAACATAAAAATTATGTTATTAGTATCTTTATTCTTTTCTCAATAAATAACTTTTTCTCCTTATTATTATTATTAATTAATTTTGTAAATAAATATGGCATTTAATTAATTAGGATAAATTAGGTTAAAACTTAAACATTTTTTTAATTAAAAACAAATTTAGAACTAGGCTTTTATTTTAATTTCTAATTTCAATTAACTTTCTTTATTTCATAAAATACCAAAAAAAACATAAAAATAATCTCTTTTCTTTATTTAATCATTAATTAATTTATAATTTCTATTTAATTTCTTTAAAGGGTCCAACGCCCTCGCACTCTCGATTCTTATTTCTTTTCGCATTTATTTTTATTTCTTTTGTGGATATAATGTATTTGCCCCAAAGCCTTGTAATAGATAATTAGGACATTTACTTTCCGCACTTTTATTCAAATCGGGTCTTGGTTTAATTTGGCGATGTAGACCCGCGCCTTGTAATAGCGTAGGACCTTTATTTTCCGCATTTTTATTTTCCGCACCCTTTTAACTGCTAATCACATGAAAGAATGAATTCCCAAATAAAATCAAAGCGTAGCTCACCCAATGCATGACAAGACAAATAATAACTGAAAATGACACACAATTCACACACACTCTTAGGGTACGCCTCACTGTTGCCTTGCCCCTCGAAACGTGGTTGTCGAGTACAGGACGTCTTAGTAAGTCCTTATGTCCATGAACATGGCATAAGGGTAGCTTCTAAGGTGTCCTACTGTTGCTCTGGTGATCACACTGTTGCCTTGCCCCTCGAAACGTGGTCGTCGAGTACAGGACGTCTTAGTGAGTCCTTATGTTCCATTGATCTAGTTGCCTCGAAACGGTTGCCTCGAAACAAGTTGCCTCGAAACGTGGTCGTCGAGTACAAGACGTCTTAGTGAGTCCTTATGTTCCATTGATCTAGTTGCCTCGAAACGGTTGCCTCGAAACAAGTTGCCTCGAAACGGTTGCCTCGGAATAAAAAGATCAATGGCATAAGGGTAGCTTCTAAGGTATCTTACTATTGCTCGGTGACAACACTGTCCCTAACCCTCGAATTGACCCGAACATCTCTAACGGTGGTGCTACCTACCTCTCAATAGTGGGATGGCACTACCTTAAGGACATTTACACAGCCTAATTCCTTAGGGTAGGTGGATGAATCGTAGATACTTGCTCTAATTCAAAACAAATCAAAACTTCTTTTCACACCGACACTTTTCAAAAAGCTTTCAAAACGATTTTTTCAAACACTCTTGAGGACTGATACAAGAGTCGATCCGAAACTTTAAATGAAACTTTTTTTCCAAACCCACTCACGATTGAAAAGCAAACAAACATTTTGAAAACACAAATGAGCAAGTATCTAAGAGCCCATGGATAACCATGGATAGAAAGGGTGCTAACACCTTCCCTTTCTATAAATCTACCTCCCGAACCGAGAGACTATCTCATAAGGAATTTTTCTGTGCTTTTGTCCTTTCCATGTTGGAGAAAATAAAAGACGGTGGCGACTCTTGCTTACCGCGACATTTTGCGAACCAGCGTTAAACAGTCAGTTCCAGATCCACCGATCACAGAACTGGCGACTCGGCTGGGGAATATTAACTTTTAAAGTGAGGTATACCTTAGGATAGTTCATAATTGTGTTTTCAATTGCTTTGACTTGTTTGCTTTAAATTGTGGGTACTGTCTTGGGAGTTCTATAGATCCTAACCCGATCTGGGGATACCTTCTTAGAAAGTAGCAACAAGGTTGTGAGGGAATTGTGCGGGGTATACCGACATGGTTGAAACAGTCTGCTACGTTGATGTGGCACTTTGGTGTGTATCGGTAACCCTTGAGTTCAGTCAAGGAGAGTACGGGGCCGCCGCGTGGTGTCGTGAAGCATCAACTGACCTTAGGAACCTTAATTGAACCATCTTGGCCTCTTTAGGGTAGTGAGATAACTGACTTTGGTGCAGTCCGAGGTTGGTTGATACTCGATACTACACTCAATTGAGGGTTGTTTTCTTGGAATATTTCGGTCGCCAGTTCAGTGGCTAAATCGAAACGATGAACAATGAAAGCAATCCAGTGATATTGGGATCCTCTAGAACCCGGTTACTTCTGATAGGACAGGTCTTAACCAACAAACTGAAAGAGGGTAATACCTAGACCCCATGCTGGCCCAAACTCTAAGGGCTTCACTTGTGTGACTTGTGTGCCTTCCAACTTGACCATTTGCATGCTTGTTATCTGACACTTAAGTTTCTTGCAGGTTTTGTTTATAGTCCTTAATTGGGACTCATAACAGGGTTTACTGAGTTTCTTGCAGGTTTTGTTTATGTCCTTAATTGGGACTCATAACAGGGTTTACCTACATTACCCCATGCATAACATAACATCATACCATTGCATACATCCTGCATAAGGACTAACCCATTTTAAGGATCTCAAGGGCTTGTGATGCAGGTCATGATGAATCAAACATCTAGCAAGGGGCAAAGAGGATTTATTTTCCTCTAGCCAAGGTTGTCACAGGCTATGACCCACTTGATATGGTGAGCTTTGACACTTGAAGAAGGTTCCCCTAGCCAAGGTTGTCAGGGGCTATGACCCACTGGATATGGTGAACCTTTGACCCTTGAGGAAGGACTCTCTACAACACGAAGTTACTTCAATCAAGCTACAAGATTCAAATGCTAACAATTTCTTGTTTACCCCGCGAGATCCTTGAAAACATTGCATATATATACATATATATCATTGCATAACAGGTACCCTTTTGACAGGTCACTTACCATCTCTGCTGTTTATTTCAACAATGGCTTCCCAACAAGATAACAGGGTCCTCATACTCGAGAGACTCAGTTCAGGGAAATCTTCTTAAGCCTATCTGTTGTACCCCAAATTTTGACCTAAGATACCGTCTCCCATCTGCATCATTCGCATTGCAAAAGTTTTGACCTATTTTTATCAAATTTTCAAAGCAGTGTAAAAATTCACAACTTTTTCGAGTCGGGAGCTGTTTATTTGTTGAACGCTAAATTTATTAACCGATCAAGACTTAAACAATGATCATTGATTATTTATTATCTTAAATTCAAATAATTGGAATTTATTTTCGATTATTACGTAATTTAAAGATTTATAAATAATAAAAAGATTATTTGAGAAAAGGTTTATTAATTGATCAAATAATGTTTATTAATTATTCATTATCTTAAATTTAAATAATGGGAACCTGTTTTCCGTTATTATATAATTTGAAAGTTTATGAATAATGAAATAAACATTTGAAAAGGAGTATATTGATTGATCAAGCAATGTTTATTTGATTATTTATTGTTCTAAATTTAAATAGCTGAAATTCTATTTTTTCAAGTTATTACAATTTAGAAGAATTAAAAATAATAATAAAGTAAATAATTGAAGTTATTAATTGATCAATGATATTTATTTATTTGTTTATCATTCTGAATTTAAATGATTGGATTTGATTTTCAGTCATTATATAATTTAAAGAATTATAAACAATAAATAAATAATTGGAAAGAAAAAGAATTAATTGAGAAATAATAGAATTTTTATTCACTTTATTCTATTTATTACAATTGTCATTTAAATGTTGTGTTATTACAAAATATTTATAAAGACAATTACATAAATGCTTAAAGTAAATAAAAAGCTATTTTTCTAAATTCTAATTCTAAATCTTCCATCCAATGCTCTTGTTTGCTCATTTAATTTTACCTGCGAAAAACAATTAAAAGAAAGTCAGAATTGAATAAATAACTAAAATGCAGAAAATAAATTTAATGTTCATCATTAAAAGCAAACGGCCGGAATCAGGTTGCCCTTTTTGCAAATCGCGGGATTTCTCCCGGTTCACAAAAAGGGAGGAATTTTTATGAATGCATAATTAAAAAATAGCACATTTCAAAATCAATTGCATTTTTATCAAAAAAAGCCCACTGCATATTTCAAATATGCATAAATTCAATTTTGGTCAAAACTGCATAAACCATACAAAACAGCATATGCTAGTTCACAAACAAAAGCCAACGTTAACCTGCACCACATAGGAGAGATATGCAAGACAAAAGAAAATGTAATTCCAACAATATGCAATTTCAAACATGTGCAGTCTTAAAACTATGTATGCAAGCAACCTATATTTCCTCATTCATCATATTCCAGCCTGTTTACTTTTTCAGACAGCAGTACAAGATATCATTTTTATGTATCATTTATGTACTTGAGAGAGAAGAGAGAAGAGGTTCAGTTTTGCAGGTTTGGATTTAAGCTTGAAATAGGAATAAAGTCAAAATCACTTGTAGCAGCATAGGTGCCAGCATCAAAAATATAATATATTCAGACCTGAGCCATGATCAAGGAGGCAACGGATATGAGAAGGGAACCCCTTCAAAAGGAAGTCTAAGCTTGCATATCTCTACAGAACCATAACCTGCATACTACACAAGACTACCAAGCACAACCATATCATTGCAAAACCATTCCCAAACAGAACCTACAATCAAAACCATTCCCAAACAGAACCTACAATCAAAACCATTCCCAAACAGAACCTACAATCAAAACCATCTCTAAGCATTTTGCAAAACCACACTGCAAAAACTATTCAAAAGATATAGCATATCTCTACCTAACCATAACCTGCATCAGAACCATTTTTCAAGCATACTGCATCAGAACCATTTTTCAAGCATACTGCATCAGAACCATTTTTCAAACATATTGCCAAACCATTCAAAAACCACATAACAAGCATATTGCTAAACTGGCATATTGCTAACCGGCATATTGCTAAACCTGCTTCATATAACCTGCTTCATATAACCTGCTTCATATAACCTGCTTCATATAACCTGCTTCATATAACCTGCATACGGTATCAAAACCATAGACAAAACGGTATAATCCAAAACCACCAAAAAACCATTTATTCATATTCCAACCAGTTTTAGACGAAGAAGAAGAGAGGAATTAGTAGCAGAAAGCAAAGAGCGAGGAATCTTCGGAGCTTACCTGATTTCGCCGGAATCGTACCGTCGGACTAGCTCCGACCATGTGAGTTTCTTCAGTTTTTTCGCATAAACCTTTATACCGTTGTGTTGCCTTTGTCTCACTTAATAATCCTCTCTCAATTTCCTGAAATCATGTAAAATGGCCATTTAATATCATTGCGAATCATCAATACATTAAATCCCTATTTTAACACAGGCAATAATTTGATCGATAAATTTCAGGATTCATAATGTTGCAAAACCGGAACAATCATATAACATACTGTTAATTTAAAGCCAACTTGTAAAAAATACAGAAAATTCGCAAACCTTTTTCAACTACCCATTTGGACTTCGCGGCTCATTACTATCATCTTCATTCAATTTTTCTGCCGCTCTTAAATCCGCATCTGATACAATGATATCCTCCTTCCTATACTTTCATCACATTTCAATCATCTTCATCGGGTTGTTTCTCTACTTCAATCAACACACGCGCAACATTAAAAACAATTCAGACACAGAACTTTTCATAAAAAAGAGATTAAGAAGGCATACCTTTAACCTCTGTGTTAAAACTTTTCTCCGATAACATCTTCGTGTTTGCATCATTGTGAACGACCACTTTTTCTGCGAATCCAACGTAAACCATTCTAACATCACTATCTCCCTCATATCTATGCCGAATCATCGTCATTATCTCCTTCTGTAATCACCCATTTAACCTTCAACATCATTACAGATTTTAAATCAAAAACAAAAACCTTTATTTCATACACAAAAGCATATCATTCAAAATCTGAATTTGAAGAAAAAGGAAGCAATGTACCTTCAACCTCCATCGTAATGTGCAGCTTCCTCTTCTCGCCTCAATTCCGCGACAAACACCCGCCTCCATCTACTTTATCTCTATCAATTTCCACCTTCTCTCTGCAATTATCACGATCACCAATCCGCGAGGTCCAATATTGTGCAGCCGGAACAAACACCTTGTTGAAATCACACAGTTTTCCTCAAGGATCTTCATCGCTTCCTGTAATTAATACGGTATCAAGTTAATACACTTTTACAAACGCTCTTTACAACTCACGATTTCCGGATTTGACCTACGACATAACAATAATATTCAAGACAGAAAACACAAACAAAACAACCACATAAATACCGTGAATCCGCGATTCCGAACCAACACAGATCTCCCTCTGTCCACACTTTCTTTGTCAAATTGCTCAATTTCCTTCTTCCATTGTTTGCGATACCTGTAATATTGCATCTACAAATTCTTCCTCTAAAAATCATTTATCAAAAGAACAAACTCTCTCCATCGTTTGCCTTCAACTCACCGTCGCTCAACTCACCCTTCGGTTCATCATCTTCCCAATTCTGCTAGCTACCCATATCCGTCATCTTTTCAACGCGTACCCGTTGCCGCCGCTCTCTTTCTCTCCTAACGCAGAGGGATCCGGTCCAACCTAATGCTTCTCCGAGTTCTTCTTCTACTCATAGTAACACACCAATCTCGCATCAACCTACCTTGCTTCATTTACCTGCAAGTGAAAACAGGAAATAACAATTCCACTCAACAATTGCATCGATGTAATCGTGATAATTCTAACAAGCAGACAAGCTTCAAAGAGCTATAAGCTAATCGCTGCCTTCCTCGACGACAATACCGACACCGGTCGTAGCTCAACAACACATACGGTGAGACGCAAACAAAATAGAAGTAGAAGAGGTTTCGAAATCGCAGCAACTTTGAAGAGAAAAGAAATCGAAGCTTACCGTTAACCTCACAAGACCCAATCGCTGTCTTATCCAAATTCCACTGCTCCAATCGTTTCCAGCAACAACGTTAACTACTTCTCACACCGCAATACTCCAAACAACGAACTCCACCATTTATGTCTCACGATCTAGCGTTTTTCAGGTCCGGCGGCGGCGGCCATGGCACAACCTTTCTTAGGTTTTTTCGTACAGCTTTGTGTCTCTTCTTTTGGGTCTGGGTCTTTCCACGACCCGCTCCACTCTCCTCAACCCAACTCAATTCCTTTTTTACACTTAAGCCCATTCTCTTTGCTAATCCACACCCCATCTTTTATTTGCCATTTAGTTAATTCTATTTTCTTAACTTAATTAATCTAGACTAATTAGTTTCTTAGAAATAACATTTAGTCTTAATTAAACTTTTTTTATATTTTACCCAAATCTCTTTTAATCTAAGTTTAGGTTTATTTAATTTTAGTCTTCCTTATTTTAATTAGATATTTGACTTGTAAGTTTTATTTAATTTGAAAAATATTTAATATCTCTAAATATGTGAAAGTAAAAATGAAAACTAAAAGACACGCTATTTTTCTTTAATTTATTCCCCTCATTTTGGTTAAATACCAATATACAAAAAGACATAAAAAATAGAAATATATAAAAACCTTAAAAAACATTTCTATTAATTCTCGTTACTTTTTATCCATGTTAAAATGCGTAACCAATTAAAACATTTTTCTCTTCATATATTAAACAAAAATCTAAAAATGCATGTTCACACACTCAGTCTTTTATTTAATTTGTTGTATATCATTTATCTCATAATTTTCTGTTTAAATATTTCGCATTTACTTGATTATTCGGTTTGCGTTAATCCAAAGGGAATTGTCTAATTTTTGTTGACTTCATGTCCTCAAAAACGATCGAGCGAATACTCTCATTCATTAAAAACTTAGGTTAATTTTCCTCAAATATTCACCTTTCTTCAAAATTTCAACCTTTTCAAGACTTATACCTTTTAAGCCAAAACTTCGACATTAGGTCGTCGTATTTTCAAAAATCCGTCCGTATCCCTTTTCGGCCAAAATAATTCATTTTCAATCAAGCGATCAATTTTAAATAAAACAGATATTTCAAAAGGTTCCTATAGAGTACTATAGATACATTGGGTGCTAATACCTTCCCATTGTATAACCAACCCCCGAACTTTCGATCTCTTTTCAAAAACGCTTTGTATTTGTATTTTTATTTACATTGCATATTTAGGGTTTTATTTCGCTCTTTTCCCTTTTCCTTTGGAAACAATAAAGCGCGGTGGCGACTCTTGCTTTTGTGAGACGAATTAATCAATAATTCGATCTCCGATTTACCCCGCTACATTTTTTATCGCTACAGAATTGGCGACTCTGCTGGGGAAAGATTGACCTCTTGCTGGTCCATCCCTAAGTGGGTTAAGCCTAATTTGTTTTATCTGTTTACTATTATTTGATTTGCTTGATTATGTGTTTAAATTGGGGTTATTTGGGTTTTTTGCAAAGGACAAATCCTACACCCGGATTAAGTAACACGTAAGGAATAGGACGGGCGGTATAGTCATGTTAACTTTGAGGGAGTAATCCCGAAGAAGGAGGCATGAGATCCCCCACTCAATGGAAGGCCCTCTTGAACTTAATATTTGTTTACCGAGTAATCGGAAAGACATTATTATTTTCGACCTAGGAGCCCGAGAAGTTGAGGACCGTAGAACCCCAACCCATCTTGGCCTTTTTAGGTGTAGCGCGGAGACTATAACGGAGTAATTCGGAAGTAGTTGTTACGCGATGCTACGCTCGGACGAGTTTCTCTTGAGAATATTGCTGATTATCGAGTAATCCAGACGTTGGCAATATCCGAAGGAGGAATGTAGACTCTGGGAACTCTTAGAACCTTGTCTTACAGGTGTGATTAAACCCTTAGTACATACCTTGGGGATGTTTTTACCCTTGACTCCATGCTCGTGACGCTGAACCTTTTAACCCCATGTCTTTGACCTTGCTTGTGGTTGTTGTATCGCCATGCATTCATGCATCCATAAAACTCTTTTCACTTGACTTTGAAGGAGTTTGGAGGTCTTTCTTTGTAAATGTCACTAGTTTCGTCAAACTCAATGGATCTTGGGTGTCGATAGGGCGAAAACCCTAATCCACCAAAATGGATGATTGATCTTGACGATAACTTGATCAATGTTTGGAGCCAATTTAAAATTCATCTGTTATCTTCATACTTGGATGTTTATAACTTGATATCTTGAGTTCCTTGAAAGTCAAATAAAACTCTCTTTTGCACATCATACATCATTCTACATTTTCTTTGTCTCACTTTCAAAGGTCTTTTTCCGAGTCTTATTTTTTCCTTGGTCTCGCTAGTACAACACTCGCGCTAAGAGGATAATGGAGAATATCAAGCAAGAGGTTTCTGAACTCCGCAGAGAGGTGACTATTTTGAAAGCTGGTTTGGATCACTTAACTGGTTTGGTTGAAATTCTGATCTCCGCCCAAGTCAATCCTTCTAGGAGGGAGGAAGCAAGGATAAAAGTCTTCACGGAGACTCTAAAATCTTTTTCTCATGAAAAGGTGATGGTTAATGCACCTGACGACTTTCCTGACAAGGTGAATGTGGGAGTGCGTCTAGAAGAAGATGTCGGAAAGGGATGTTTATATGAAGTGGGTAGCTCAGTTAATGGTGTGAAGAAGTTTGATAATGACTTTTCCAAGAAGGGAACCAGAGGAAGAGATAATCATCATCAGAATCCTCATGTTCACCAACAGAATCAGCAAGTTCCTAATCAGAGGAAAACCCAGTTTGATTCAATTCCAATCACCTATACAGAGTTGTTCCCTATCCTGATGCAGAGGAATTTGGTTCAGACCCGACCTCCACCGAAGGTCCCTAAGAAGATACATTGGAACTACAAAGCTGACTTGGCTTGCACTTTTCATCAAGGTGCTCGTGGGCATGACTTGGAGGGTTGTTTCGCTTTGAAGATTGAGGTTCAGAAGTTGGTCAGAAGTGGTATCTTGTCATTCAAGGACGTTGGTTTTGAAGTTCAAATCAAACAGGCACCGAAGAGTAAACACGATTGAGGGTGATTTTGGGTTTTTTTGAAGATGTTTTCGGTTGTTCAAGTGGAAAGCCTTCCCAGATTATTAACTTGTTTCTGCTTTTGCAGCTTTTCTTATTTATCGAAACATTGTTTGCATGTAAGAACTTGTTCGCATCTGAATGATCATTTTAATACAATGAGTATGTTTGTCTTGAAGAAATTCATTCGTTTCACTCATATTTGCTTTCAAATTTTAAATTTCTTTTTGCATTGTGATACCAACATGTTGCCCATTCTCTTGCCTAGGCAGAGATTGAAGGGGGGGATGATGATCTAAAGAACACAAAATCTTTGGTTGCATGCTTTTGAATAAGATCTTATTGATGATGTACAGGCATTGTTTCAAATCCCTAAACACCGGAGGTATAAGGAAGATAATCCCTTGCTAACCCCTTTGTGAGCCTTTGAAGCAGAAGTTTCTTTTCTATACGAAAAGCCTTGAATTTTAACCTGGGGCAGGGTAGTTTTCGTTTAATCTGATTGAGTGTTCAAAATCACAAAATCCTTTGAGAGATGAACACTCATGTTGAATTAACCGAACATAGAGTTGGAGAACATCATGAAGAGTGGGTGGGCACCAAATATTTTGAGCCTTAAAATCTTTTTCTAAAAAACCATGAATCAGACCACATTACAACCTTCAAAAGTCCTAATTGAAACAAGGTTATTTTGAAAGCATACTTCAATGAGATAGTGTTCCTGACTCCCATGAATGTTTTAAATAGTTATGTTGGTAGCATATGTTTTTCCTATACAAAAATAAATGATGCTCTAACTCGCAAAATTTGTGCGATATCTTTTCAAAATCTTCAAGACTTACATAACTGTTGCATTAGAATTTTCATTCTCATGGTAAACTTTTTTCTAACTGCAAAACATTTGCTTGATATCAAGGAAGCTCACATAAACACCAGTGATGAGTTTATTCTTTTAAGGCTTGAAACTATGTTGAGTAATTGGCGGATCACGTCAAGAAAAACCATATCCAGGGGCATGTCAGCTGAAGACCTTAAGCACGAACATGTTGCTTCTCCCAGTTATTGCTTTTCCCAACTTGTTTGCTCATTTGGGGCAAAAATTCGAAGACTTTGTTGTGCCGACTACAGTCAATCCGGGGCAATCACGTCGAGATTTGATAAATTCCTCTAAGAGTTTGAAGACACCAGAGCATGGTGAATGCCAGGTCTTTTATAAAATCCTCGTTAGACGATTTCTCCTCATCAACCTTTTAGCTTGGGGCATTTTAGAAGTGAAGTTATTCGCAAGAATCGTCATGCATCATGCAGCTCATCAGCAGTAAATTTGGGGCATCCGATATTGGTCCCAGGGGCAATCTAGACTTGTCAGGATGTGTGTTATGTATTGCACACTTTATCAGAGGGTGGTGTTCCCGTTATCTCCAGCTAAGAATGACTCTTTCCGGCTGAAGCATTTGTTCGTGTTGTTATCCTTTCAATGGGTTGTCAACAATAGAAGACCGGACTTTGGGTTTTCTACCTGAAAATATCTTCCTCTCCAAGAGATTTAAGCCTTGTAGAAGGATTTTACAGCATTGTTGGCTTTTGTCTTCTATCTCCAATGATGTTCCCCTCCTTTTGAGATTAGCCGAGCGCCGGGTTGTACTGTGATGTCTTATCATCTTCTGTCCATCTCCCCTATCGTTTTTGTCAGCATATACATGACATTCATTTGTTCATTCACACTTGCATCATGCACGCACATTTGTATTTGTTGATGTCATTAAGTTCGTACACCTTGGTTGTGCCTTTTCAAATAGCACATTTGATCTTTCCAAATAGAGTGCCAACTTAAGCATAAAATGTGCCTCCTTTCTAATTCCCCAACTGAGCTAATCCTCGTGGATGATTTTTTGATTTAGCTTACCTTATCCGTTTCTGGATAGGATAATTTCCCCAATCGAGTTACTTTCTCATTGGGAGGAGTCTTGTTTGACTGTTTAATCTCTGGTTATTCCTGGATGAAGTTGTTGCCTCTTGCATAGGCTATCTCATTGATTTTCCCCAGTGAAATTGCGACCTAGACGGTTGGTGCATTTATTTTGCACGTTAAAGTATATGATCTCCTCGGGAAGGATTGATTCAGGGTTCTCTTTGATGAAGATTTTATTCTCTGCCAATATCATCGCAGTTTCCTTCTGAATTATTTTGGAAAAACGACAAGCGGTAGCTCTTCACGAGCAACTTGTACATTACTTTCTGGAGCGCCGAGCAGCAGTTCTTCATGAGCTACTAGTGCGTCATTTATTTTTTTCGAAAGCGCCGAGCAGCAGTTCTTCATGAGCTACTAGTGCGTCATTTATTTTTTTCGAAAGCGCCGAGCAGCAGTTCTTCATGAGCTACTAGCGCGTCATTTATTTTTTTTCGAAAGCGCCGAGCAGCAGTTCTTCATGAGCTACTAGCGCGTCATTTATTTTTTTTCGAAAGCGCCGAGCAGCAGTTCTTCATGAGCTACTAGTGCGTCATTTATTTTTTTCGAAAGCGCCGAGCAGCAGTTCTTCATGAGCTACTAGTGCGTCATTTTTATCTTTTTGAAAGCACCGAGCAGCAGTTCTTCATGAGCTACTAGTGCATTATTTACTTTCTGAAGCGCCGAGCAGCAGTTCTTCATGAGCTACTAGTGCGTCGTTTTATCTTTTTCTGAAGCGCCGAGCAGCAGTTCTTCATGAGCTACTAGTGCGTCATTTTTTTTACTTCTTTTTGAAAGCAACAAGCAGCAAACTCTTCATGAGTTACCAGTACGTTATTACTTTTCTTCGGAATACAGCAAGTGGTAGCCTCTTTATTTGAGCAGCTTGTTTGTTATCGGTATTTTCGTCGGACGACAGCAAGCGGCAGCTTCTTTATTTGAGCAGCTTGTATGTTATTGGTATTTTCTTTGGACGACAGCAAGTGGTAGCCTCTTTATTTGAGCAGCTTGTTTGTTATCGGTATTTTCGTCGGACGACAACAAGCGGCAGCTTCTTTATTTGAGCAGCTTGTATGTTATTGGTATTTTCTGTGGACGACAACAACTGGTAATTTTCTTTATTTGAACAACCTTCGTATCTACAGTCTCATTACCTCAGCATTAATGAGTATATCTCTGGGAAGCTAGCAGAGAAGTCTGTTACGAATCTATACCTCCAGAAGTCGGTAATCAGTTATCCGCATTTTGATACTCTCTGTCTACCCTCGACCTTGAGTTGCGAACTCACTGTTTTGGATCAATGACCTGTTATGGCCTATGCAAGATGCTCTCTTTGTTAGGGTTAGAGGTTGTTTTCCCTCGATTTTATTCGCTGTCAGGAGTCTGTCGTTTGAAGTCGATAGCTCGTTTTCCCCAGTAGCGTATAATTCATGTCTCTGTGTTTTGTTGGTGTTCGATTCCTCCAACGTTTGTCTTGTTTCATACAATATCTTCTCTGTGAATTCATGCACTACATTCATATCACTGCATGATGACGGCATCTTAGGACAAAATTTGCGTAATTATGTATTTAAGTACCTTCAATCACGTCGAAACGAAGATTTTAATCTTCATATCTCCGAATAGAAGGAACTTAAATAGGGGCAGCTGTTGTACCCCAAATTTTGACCTAAGATACCGTCTCCCATCTGCATCATTCGCATTGCAAAAGTTTTGACCTATTTTTATCAAATTTTCAAAGCAGTGTAAAAATTCACAACTTTTTCGAGTCGGGAGCTGTTTATTTGTTGAACGCTAAATTTATTAACCGATCAAGACTTAAACAATGATCATTGATTATTTATTATCTTAAATTCAAATAATTGGAATTTATTTTCGATTATTACGTAATTTAAAGATTTATAAATAATAAAAAGATTATTTGAGAAAAGGTTTATTAATTGATCAAATAATGTTTATTAATTATTCATTATCTTAAATTTAAATAATGGGAACCTGTTTTCCGTTATTATATAATTTGAAAGTTTATGAATAATGAAATAAACATTTGAAAAGGAGTATATTGATTGATCAAGCAATGTTTATTTGATTATTTATTGTTCTAAATTTAAATAGCTGAAATTCTATTTTTTCAAGTTATTACAATTTAGAAGAATTAAAAATAATAATAAAGTAAATAATTGAAGTTATTAATTGATCAATGATATTTATTTATTTGTTTATCATTCTGAATTTAAATGATTGGATTTGATTTTCAGTCATTATATAATTTAAAGAATTATAAACAATAAATAAATAATTGGAAAGAAAAAGAATTAATTGAGAAATAATAGAATTTTTATTCACTTTATTCTATTTATTACAATTGTCATTTAAATGTTGTGTTATTACAAAATATTTATAAAGACAATTACATAAATGCTTAAAGTAAATAAAAAGCTATTTTTCTAAATTCTAATTCTAAATCTTCCATCCAATGCTCTTGTTTGCTCATTTAATTTTACCTGCGAAAAACAATTAAAAGAAAGTCAGAATTGAATAAATAACTAAAATGCAGAAAATAAATTTAATGTTCATCATTAAAAGCAAACGGCCGGAATCAGGTTGCCCTTTTTGCAAATCGCGGGATTTCTCCCGGTTCACAAAAAGGGAGGAATTTTTATGAATGCATAATTAAAAAATAGCACATTTCAAAATCAATTGCATTTTTATCAAAAAAAGCCCACTGCATATTTCAAATATGCATAAATTCAATTTTGGTCAAAACTGCATAAACCATACAAAACAGCATATGCTAGTTCACAAACAAAAGCCAACGTTAACCTGCACCACATAGGAGAGATATGCAAGACAAAAGAAAATGTAATTCCAACAATATGCAATTTCAAACATGTGCAGTCTTAAAACTATGTATGCAAGCAACCTATATTTCCTCATTCATCATATTCCAGCCTGTTTACTTTTTCAGACAGCAGTACAAGATATCATTTTTATGTATCATTTATGTACTTGAGAGAGAAGAGAGAAGAGGTTCAGTTTTGCAGGTTTGGATTTAAGCTTGAAATAGGAATAAAGTCAAAATCACTTGTAGCAGCATAGGTGCCAGCATCAAAAATATAATATATTCAGACCTGAGCCATGATCAAGGAGGCAACGGATATGAGAAGGGAACCCCTTCAAAAGGAAGTCTAAGCTTGCATATCTCTACAGAACCATAACCTGCATACTACACAAGACTACCAAGCACAACCATATCATTGCAAAACCATTCCCAAACAGAACCTACAATCAAAACCATTCCCAAACAGAACCTACAATCAAAACCATTCCCAAACAGAACCTACAATCAAAACCATCTCTAAGCATTTTGCAAAACCACACTGCAAAAACTATTCAAAAGATATAGCATATCTCTACCTAACCATAACCTGCATCAGAACCATTTTTCAAGCATACTGCATCAGAACCATTTTTCAAGCATACTGCATCAGAACCATTTTTCAAACATATTGCCAAACCATTCAAAAACCACATAACAAGCATATTGCTAAACTGGCATATTGCTAACCGGCATATTGCTAAACCTGCTTCATATAACCTGCTTCATATAACCTGCTTCATATAACCTGCTTCATATAACCTGCTTCATATAACCTGCATACGGTATCAAAACCATAGACAAAACGGTATAATCCAAAACCACCAAAAAACCATTTATTCATATTCCAACCAGTTTTAGACGAAGAAGAAGAGAGGAATTAGTAGCAGAAAGCAAAGAGCGAGGAATCTTCGGAGCTTACCTGATTTCGCCGGAATCGTACCGTCGGACTAGCTCCGACCATGTGAGTTTCTTCAGTTTTTTCGCATAAACCTTTATACCGTTGTGTTGCCTTTGTCTCACTTAATAATCCTCTCTCAATTTCCTGAAATCATGTAAAATGGCCATTTAATATCATTGCGAATCATCAATACATTAAATCCCTATTTTAACACAGGCAATAATTTGATCGATAAATTTCAGGATTCATAATGTTGCAAAACCGGCACAATCATATAACATACTGTTAATTTAAAGCCAACTTGTAAAAAATACAGAAAATTCGCAAACCTTTTTCAACTACCCATTTGGACTTCGCGGCTCATTACTATCATCTTCATTCAATTTTTCTGCCGCTCTTAAATCCGCATCTGATACAACGATATCCTCCTTCCTATACTTTCATCACATTTCAATCATCTTCATCGGGTTGTTTCTCTACTTCAATCAACACACGCGCAACATTAAAAACAATTCAGACACAGAACTTTTCATAAAAAAGAGATTAAGAAGGCATACCTTTAACCTCTGTGTTAAAACTTTTCTCCGATAACATCTTCGTGTTTGCATCATTGTGAACGACCACTTTTTCTGCGAATCCAACGTAAACCATTCTAACATCACTATCTCCCTCATATCTATGCCGAATCATCGTCATTATCTCCTTCTGTAATCACCCATTTAACCTTCAACATCATTACAGATTTTAAATCAAAAACAAAAACCTTTATTTCATACACAAAAGCATATCATTCAAAATCTGAATTTGAAGAAAAAGGAAGCAATGTACCTTCAACCTCCATCGTAATGTGCAGCTTCCTCTTCTCGCCTCAATTCCGCGACAAACACCCGCCTCCATCTACTTTATCTCTATCAATTTCCACCTTCTCTCTGCAATTATCACGATCACCAATCCGCGAGGTCCAATATTGTGCAGCCGGAACAAACACCTTGTTGAAATCACACAGTTTTCCTCAAGGATCTTCATCGCTTCCTGTAATTAATACGGTATCAAGTTAATACACTTTTACAAACGCTCTTTACAACTCACGATTTCCGGATTTGACCTACGACATAACAATAATATTCAAGACAGAAAACACAAACAAAACAACCACATAAATACCGTGAATCCGCGATTCCGAACCAACACAGATCTCCCTCTGTCCACACTTTCTTTGTCAAATTGCTCAATTTCCTTCTTCCATTGTTTGCGATACCTGTAATATTGCATCTACAAATTCTTCCTCTAAAAATCATTTATCAAAAGAACAAACTCTCTCCATCGTTTGCCTTCAACTCACCGTCGCTCAACTCACCCTTCGGTTCATCATCTTCCCAATTCTGCTAGCTACCCATATCCGTCATCTTTTCAACGCGTACCCGTTGCCGCCGCTCTCTTTCTCTCCTAACGCAGAGGGATCCGGTCCAACCTAATGCTTCTCCGAGTTCTTCTTCTACTCATAGTAACACACCAATCTCGCATCAACCTACCTTGCTTCATTTACCTGCAAGTGAAAACAGGAAATAACAATTCCACTCAACAATTGCATCGATGTAATCGTGATAATTCTAACAAGCAGACAAGATTCAAAGAGCTATAAGCTAATCGCTGCCTTCCTCGACGACAATACCGACACCGGTCGTAGCTCAACAACACATACGGTGAGACGCAAACAAAATAGAAGTAGAAGAGGTTTCGAAATCGCAGCAACTTTGAAGAGAAAAGAAATCGAAGCTTACTGTTAACCTCACAAGACCCAATCACTGTCTTATCCAAATTCCACTGTTCCAATCGTTTCCAGCAACAACGTTAACTACTTCTCACACCGCAATACTCCAAACAACGAACTCCACCATTTATATCTCACGATCTAGCGTTTTTCAGGTCCGGCGGCGGCGGCCATGGCACAACCTTTCTTAGGTTTTTTCGTACAGCTTTGTGTCTCTTCTTTTGGGTCTGGGTCTTTCCACGACCCGCTCCACTCTCCTCAACCCAGCTCAATTCCTTTTTTACACTTAAGCCCATTCTCTTTGCTAATCCACACCCCATCTTTTATTTGCCATTTAGTTAATTCTATTTTCTTAACTTAATTAATCTAGACTAATTAGTTTCTTAGAAATAACATTTAGTCTTAATTAAACTTTTTTTATATTTTACCCAAATCTCTTTTAATCTAAGTTTAGGTTTATTTAATTTTAGTCTTCCTTATTTTAATTAGATATTTGACTTGTAAGTTTTATTTAATTTGAAAAATATTTAATATCTCTAAATATGTGAAAGTAAAAATGAAAACTAAAAGACACGCTATTTTTCTTTAATTTATTCCCCTCATTTTGGTTAAATACCAATATACAAAAAGACATAAAAAATAGAAATATATAAAAACCTTAAAAAACATTTCTATTAATTCTCGTTACTTTTTATCCATGTTAAAATGCGTAACCAATTAAAACATTTTTCTCTTCATATATTAAACAAAAATCTAAAAATGCATGTTCACACACTCAGTCTTTTATTTAATTTGTTGTATATCATTTATCTCATAATTTTCTGTTTAAATATTTCGCATTTACTTGATTATTCGGTTTGCGTTAATCCAAAGGGAATTGTCTAATTTTTGTTGACTTCATGTCCTCAAAAACGATCGAGCGAATACTCTCATTCATTAAAAACTTAGGTTAATTTTCCTCAAATATTCACCTTTCTTCAAAATTTCAACCTTTTCAAGACTTATACCTTTTAAGCCAAAACTTCGACATTAGGTCGTCGTATTTTCAAAAATCCGTCCGTATCCCTTTTCGGCCAAAATAATTCATTTTCAATCAAGCGATCAATTTTAAATAAAACAGATATTTCAAAAGGTTCCTATAGAGTACTATAGATACATTGGGTGCTAATACCTTCCCATTGTATAACCAACCCCCGAACTTTCGATCTCTTTTCAAAAACGCTTTGTATTTGTATTTTTATTTACATTGCATATTTAGGGTTTTATTTCGCTCTTTTCCCTTTTCCTTTGGAAACAATAAAGCGCGGTGGCGACTCTTGCTTTTGTGAGACGAATTAATCAATAATTCGATCTCCGATTTACCCCGCTACATTTTTTATCGCTACACTATCCAGGGGGCAGGAAGAGTTGAGGACACTCCTTATGGGGAATTTGGCCAAGCAAAGTCCCGAAGATGACAAGGACGAGCAGCTGAAACGTCTACAAGCTGAGGTAGATACGATGAAAACCCAAATGTTGGGACAAAGGGCTCTCATCCAAGGTTTAGCTCGGGAGCAAGGAGAGATGAGGGCCATGATCAGTCAGCTTCATCAAGACATGAAGCAACCAGCCCAAGTCAGGGACCAGGTCATTGAACAGATTCCAAGAGGGCAAAGGTCTGGTCCAATGAATAGACCTCTCCAAGCTGCTACCACTTTGCAAGTCCAACAACGACCTCGTCAAGAACAACTGGCTGATCAGAGCAAGCCAGACAAGCCTAAAAGGCAGTTCACCAAGCTCAATGTGTCACCGTCTCAAGCTTTACAACAATTGTTAAGGTTGAATCTGGTGACGTTAAGGGACCCTCCTAAGAATCTCAACACGACCTCCCTAAAGTACAATCCCGAGGAAAGATGTGCGTACCACTCTGACAGTCCAGGACATGACACCGACGACTGCTGGGCTCTGAAGAATAAGATTCAAGATCTGATTAATGAAAGAGCTGTGGATTTCACCCAGATAGGCCAGGCTGAATGCTCCTGCCATCCCTACAAGATGTACCAGTCGAAGTAACAAGCCCTGAGACTAGAAGACTTGTGTTTATTAGAATTTTCAAGTTGTAATTTTCTTTTGATTGTTCAAACACTTATTCATGTTAAACATTGTTATTTCATTAATGCATTACACATGTCTGTTTTGAAGTAATTATTTCGTATTCATTATATGCAAACTGTTTTCATTTTTCTGTGATGATCAATTCTCGGTTAATAATTCTAAGCCTCTTGAGGGAGGATGACAGAAACGATACCACGATTCTTACAGTATGCTTTTGAACAAGACCCCGCTGATGAGGTACAGGCATTGCTTCAATCCCTAAACACTGGAGTTATAAGGAAGATAATCCCTCGTCAACCCCTCTGAGCCAAAGAAGTAGGAGTTTTTCTTATCGAAAATTAAAACCCTTTATCATAACCTGGGGCAGGGTAGTTCTCTCAGTTGATCCAAGTGCATAATAAATGGCACCAAAGAGGTCCTTACAAAAAAAAAAGAAGACAGTGATGATTCCGAATAATCATAAGGATAGGCAGTCATTATATCTCAAAAATAAAAACCCAATAAGTCAAAACCTATGAAGGAGACTTACAAAACTGGGGCATCCCGCTGACTGTAATCACAAAAGAAACAGTTCAGGCAAAATTTAGGGATAGCAAAATCAAAAAGAAAGAGGTCATACAAACCCTCAACAAAAACAAAAAAATGACTGCCTATTCAGAATAAATCATCAATATCTGAACCATCATTGGAACGTCAGGGCAAAGACTCAAACAAGGTCTAATGCACGATTAGCTGAGCTTAGGTTTGAAGAACATCACGAAGAGCGGGTGGGTACAAATAAATTTGAGCCTTTATCCTTTGTTTCTTAAACCGTGAACCAGGCCACGTTATAACCCTCAAAAGTCCTAGCTGAAGCGTGGGTTAGTTCGAAAGCATACTGTTACGAAAGGTATCCTGACTCCTTAAGGCTTGCGGTAAAACAACGAGTTGACATCGCAGTTTACAAAATTCACTTGTTTTTACTATAAAAAAAACTGCATTTTCAAAAACTTCAAGACAGACATAAGCGTTGCATTTTTAACATAACTTTGTTTGCATATGACTTTTTTGTTCGAACAGCAAAGAAATTTGCACGAAGAATATCTAGTGAACAAAAGCATTTCCAACCAAGGGGGCATGGCATGATCATTGTCCATCATCTGGGGCAGTTAAATCAAGATTTGGAGAATCTCTCAAAAGGCCAACCAGCTTGGGGCAAATCTCCATCTGGATCACCTGGGGCATTCCGACAACGAATCTTGCCTGATCAGACATCTTCTAGTGGTACGGCAACGCAATATCAATAACAGGGGCACCTCCCTACATCCTGAGAGCGTGGATATAGTCGAAAAAATACTACGCATAATTAAAGACCTGCTAGGTTGACATACCTAGGCAAAAATAAGGGCTTCCCGATGAACCAAAAGGGTTCGGGCAAAAATAAGGGATGAAATGAAAAAAATCTGTACACCCGGCAAGTCGAAAACCTGAAAAGGCGGCTTGGGAAAAAATGGGTATCCCGGTGGACTGAAAACCTGAAAGGGCGGTCCAGGCAAAAATTAGGGATCAAAGCGTACGACTATGTTTCGTCATCTCGTCACTCGCCTACCAGAAGAAGAGTTGTCAATCGGCAGTCGTCAAACACCTTCACAGGTACCTTCTTCTCCAACAGAAACTGGGGCAATAATGAGTTGTCTAAGCGATCTAACTGCTCTGCTATCAAGGTCCCAAGACAAGTTCAGCTGAAGAACAACCAAGATGCCTTAATTCCCCAGAGAGCGAGCCAAGATTCAACAATTCTTTCCAAGCAGAGTTGGATTCCCATAAGCCCTACAAGGCACAATATCTCCAGCAGGTCAACAATACTCTCCCCAAGCAGAGTTAGCCTACTCTATCAGCCTTAAGGAAGTTGAGTATCCCCAGCAGATCTCAACATTCCTCAACGGAGTCTACAAACACCCTCAACAAGCATCCCCGGCAGTCTTGATCTAAAATTGTTCCTCGGCGGAATCTAGACATCCAGCGGAGCCCTTCCCAGTACAGTCCAAAGTCTCCCCAGGAGAGTTAAATCATCTCCCCAGTAGGAAGCTTATCCCCAGTAGATTCTGGAAGCTTATCCTTTGCAGAGCATATCTCTCCCCGTCTTTATTCAAAAGGTTACTCCTCGCCAGAGCTTATAACTGGGTTATCCTCAGCTAATTGCCACGGAAAGATCGTCCTCGGCGAAGTCTTCCTATCCCCAGCGGAGTTCCTCAAACCTCCCAAACGTAACTCAACAATGGTACCCCCAGCGGAGTTCTCATACAACATCTCAGCGAAGTACCTCTCTTCCCACAGAGTATTTTCCCCAGCAAGATCGCTAGAGTAATTTTCCCCGCAGAGTAATCTATCCAAGCTTATTCCCCAACGGAGTCATCTCCTCCTACCGGTTTATTCTTGCAATCATTATCCCCAGCAGAAACGAAGAATTCTCTACTCTTCAAACATCAGCCCAGGATAAGCTCCCGGCATTCGTCAAGGATTTATTTTCCTAGACAAAAATACATTCGCCAACATCACATTTTCATACATGATATAAACATCACATTCTACAATCCCATTGGTTATAAATGTCATGACACCGCGCATTCCATGCACCATGACATTGCATATAACTAATGTTTTGCCTTTTTTCAGGAAAGGTCGATACAAAGATGATTACTGTCAACTATCGCAGTCCCAGATTCGATTCCTGTATCTAGCCAGGGCATGTCTGTGAGCGATTGATTGTGGATTCGGTACATGCATCCGGCCAGGGCATGTCTACGTTAAAAAGATTAAAGAGATAGCTTGGAAATGCTCCAGATATGGATGTTGTTCTTTTGCTTATTCAAAATTCCTTTCTAGATATGGTTCAGATGTGACCCAGGCATGGCGACGTTCTGATACTTATTCCAGATTTCTTCTCAGATATAACTTAGAGATGCTCCGGGCACGGAGGTTGTTCTATTGTTTATTCAGAGACCACCTTTCTAGATATGGTTCAGATGTGACCCAGGCATGGCGACGTTCTGATACTTATTCCAGATTTCTTCTCAGATATAACTTAGAGATGCTCCGGGCACGGAGGCTGTTCTATTGTTTATTCAGAGACCACCTTTCTAGATATAGTTCAGATGTGACCCAGGCATGGCAACGTTCTGATACTTATTCCAGATTTCTTCTCAGATATAACTTAGAGATGCTCCGGATACGGAGGCTGTTCTATTGTTTATTCAGAGATCTCCTTCTAGATATGGTTCAGATGTGACCCAGGCATGGCGAAGTTCTGATACTCATTCCAGATTTCCTTTCATAGATAGCTTGGAAATGCTCCAGATATGGATGCTGTTCTTATGCTTATTCAAGACTCCTTCTAGATATGGTTCAGATATGACCCAGGCATGGCGACGTTCTGATACTTATTCCAGATTTCTTCTCAGATATAACTTAGAGATGCTCCGGATACGGAGGCTGTTCTATTGTTTATTCAGAGATCTCCTTCCTAGATATGGTTCAGATGTGACCCAGGCATGGCGACGTTCTGATACTTATTCCACATTTCTTCTCAGATATAACTTAGAGATGCTCCGGATACGGAGGCTGTTCTATTGTTTATTCAGAGATCTCCTTCTAGATATGGTTCAGATGTGACCCAGGAATGGCGACGTTCTGATACTCATTCCAGATTTCCTTTCAGAGATAGCTTGGAAATGCTCCAGATATGGATGCTGTTCTTTTGCTTATTCAAGACTCCTTCTAGATATGGTTCAGATGTGACCCAGGCATGGCGACGTTCTGATACTCATTCCAGATTTCCTTTCAGAGATAGCTTGGAAATGCTCCAGATATGGATGCTGTTCTTTTGCTTATTCAAGACTCCTTCTAGATATGGTTCAGATGTGACCCAGGCATGGCGACATTCTGATACTCATTCCAGATTTCCTTTCAGAGATAGCTTGGAAATGCTCCAGATATGGATGTTGTTCTTTTGCTTATTCAAAATTCCTTCCTAGATATGGTTCAGATGTGACCCAGGCATGGCGACGTTCTGATACTTATTCCAGATTTCTTCTCAGATATAACTTAGAGATGCTCCGGATACGGAGGCTGTTCTATTGTTTATTCAGAGATCTCCTTCTAGATATGGTTCAGATGTGACCCAGGCATGGCGACGTTCTGATACTCATTCCAGATTTCCTTTCAGAGATAGCTTGGAAATGCTCCAAATATGGATGCTGTTCTTTTGCATATTCAAGACTCCTTCTAGATATGGTTCAGATGTGACCCAGGCATGTCGACGTTCTGATACTCATTCCAGATTTCCTTTCAGAGATAGCTTGGAAATGCTCCAGATATGGATGCTGTTCTTTTGATTATTCAAGACTCCTTCTAGATATGGTTAAGATGTGACCCAGGCATGGCGACGTTCTGATGCTCATTCCAGATTTCCTTTCAGAGATAGCTTGGAAATGCTCCAGATATGGATGCTGTTCTTTTGCTTATTCAAAATTCCTTCCTAGATATGGTTCAGATGTGACCCAGGCATGGAGACATTCTGATACTTATTCCAGATTTCTTCTCAGATATAACTTAGAGATGCTCCGGACACGGAGGCTGTTCTATTGTTTATTCAGAGATCTCCTTCTAGATATGGTTCAGATGTGAACCAGGCATGGAGACGTTCTGATACTCATTCCAGATTTCCTTTCAGAGATAGCTTGGAAATGCTCCAGATATGGATGTTGTTCTTTTGCTTATTCAAGACTCCTTCTAGATATGGTTCAGATGTGACCCAGGCATGGCGACGTTCTGATACTCATTCCAGATTTCCTTTCAGAGATAGCTTGGAAATGCTCCAGATATGGATGATGTTCTTTTGCTTACTCAAGACTCCTTCTAGATATGGTTCAGATGTGACCCAGGCATGGCGACGTTCTGATACTCATTCTAGATTTCCTTTCAGAGATAGCTTGGAAATGCTCCAGATATGGATGTTGTTCTTTTGCTTATTCAAGACCCCTTCTAGATATAGTTCAGATGTGACCCATGCATGGCGACGTTCTGATACTTATTCCAGATTTCCTTTCAGATATAGCTGGGAAATGCTCCAGATATGGATGTTGTTCTTTTGCTTATTCAAGACCACTTCTAGATATAGTTCAGATGTGACCCATGCATGGCGACGTTCTGATACTTATTCCAGATTTCCTTTCAGATATAGCTGGGAAATGCTCCAGATATGGATGCTGTGCTTTTGCTTATTCAAGACTCCTTCTAGAGATAGTTCAGATGTGACCCAGGCATGGCGACGTTCTGATACTTATTCCAGATTTCCTTTCAGAGATAGCTTGGAAATGCTCCAGATATGGATGCTGTTCTTTTGCTTATTCAAGACTCCTTCTAGATATAGTTCAGATGTGACCCAGGCATGGCGACGTTCTGATACTCATTCCAGATTTCCTTTCAGAGATAGCTGGGAAATGCTCCAGATATGGATGCTGTTCTTTTGCTTATTCAAGACTCCTTCTAGAGATAGTTCAGATGTGACTCAGGCATGGCGACGTTCTGATACTCATTCCAGATTTCCTTTCAGAGATAGCTTGGAAATGCTCCAGATATGGATGCTGTTCTTTTGCTTATTCAAGACTCCTTCTAGAGATAGTTCAGATGTGACCCAGGCATAGCGACGTTCTGATACTTATTCAGATTTCCTTTCAGATATAGCCTAGAGATGCTCCAGATCCGGACGCTATTCTATTGCTTATTCAGATTCAAACTTCTAAAAGACAACTTAGAGATGCTCCATCCCGGATGCTATTCTATTGTTCAGTCCAGATACGATCCAGATTCGGATGACATTCTGTTACTCATGCAGTATGGATATACCCCAGACACGACCGTCATTCTACCATTTATTCAGACGTCAGCAATCAGGCACAGACTAGATATGCTCTAGACACGGAAGTTATTCTATTTCTTATTCAGATTCACCTATCCACCATCTTTCCAAATGGCATCTATAAGCCCATTCCCGACAAGGTTCTGTCACACTTTCAGATGGCATCTTTAAGCCCATCCTCCCATCCATCATCTCTCCAAATGGCATCTGTAAGCCCATTCCCGCTGTCACACTACTGATACTCTACTATGTGAGTGCAAATTTTTGGGCACTCTAGTGTTCAATCATCTTCCACCCTCGGATCACGAAAGGCACACAAGCCAATCTACATCCTCAGGTCTAAGAAGATTGAACAGGGGCAACTGTTGTACCCCAAAATTTTCCCTCCCATATTCTTCAAAGTTTTTGACAAGCATCACCTCAAAGGGTTCAAAGTCTACTCAAAGGCTACACAGTCAACCATCCTCCTAAGCCAGTCAAAATTAGGGTTTTGGTTCTTGCAAAGAAGTTGAAGTTTTCAAGGGCTCAATCAAGTCCCATATGCTCATACACATTGTCAAGCACCTACATGTCAAGTTTCAAGGCTCACAAGGTCAAGTTGCACAGTCAAAAACCCTAATTGCTCCACAGTCAACTGCAGGGGCAAAATGGTCATTTGGCAGTCAAAAGTCAAATTTTTTGGTCAACATCTTATTTTGAAGCCACAATCATCGTTTGATCAATTCTTGATCATGGTTCCTCAAGAATGGCTCAAAAATCATCAAGGTGTCAAAAGTTTCTATTTTTGGACAGTTGAAAAGTCAACTGTAACTTGACCAAGGCATAACTTTTTCATGGTTCATCAGAAAAATCCCATCCAATGCTCATATTGAAGGGGAAGACATTTCCTACAACTCATCTTCACATTCCAAGTCCAAGAAATGCTCTCACAAAAATTTATCAATTTCAACATTATAGGTCATTTTCAAAAGTCAACCAAAAGGCACTTTAAGTCAAAGACCATAACTTGATATTGGTAAATCAAAATGACATGGGACCAAAGAAATTGGTTAGAGGACTCCAAGACCTTTCCAAAATGTCCAAGAACATGATCAAAGCTTAAATATTGAGCAAGATATACATTGGAGAAGTTGGGAAATTTTTGTGAAATGGCCAAAGTCAACTATCCTTGAAATTTCATTTTTTGACAAAAGGGCCCCACTTTTTTCACTTGAATCAGCTTGGCCATGCTTCCCACGTGTCCCACTTTTTATTTAAATATTTAAAATTAATTTTTTCATTTTTATTTGATTTTATTGGATTTAATTCATTTTAAATCTTTTAAAATCAAATGAAAATCAAAAAGATTAATTAAGGGACATATCTTGCTTTGATTAGCTTTGAACCACTATTATACACATCCCAAATTCGTTCAAGACCTATTTCAAGCAAAAAAATTCAAATTTGGAGCAAATATGGCAAGTTATTTCAATGGTGATTATGGAGAAAATCAAAACTTCATTGCAAGGCTTAAAAGCTCCTTAATGTGACTGATTCTCATCCAAGCCTATATATACAAGCCTTGCAAGCCTCATTCAGGACCTAGAAAAAAAAAGGGAACACAACCTAGAGAACTCTCTAAAACGAAAAAACAAAAAATTCCACAAAAAAAACCTCATATTCTCTTATACAAAATCCTGTACGGAGGCCACTCGATGGAAACCCCCACTTTTCTTCTTGTTGCACTGTAAATTCACTTTTCACGTGCAATTTCCCATGAACCAACTTTAACAAAAATCTCATCAACCAAAACAGAAACCTTACACAAGCTCATGTTCATACCGTTGACACAAGCTCAAAACTGATGCAACCACAAATCATCATCCTCTTGACAGCACCACAACAACATCATTGAGTCATGATAAAGCAACACAAAATTCTAACATTTTCAATTTCATTTATTCTATTTAATTTTCTTTTTGATTGTTTGAACTTTATCCATAAAATTCTTTGTGAAGATCAGGACTGGAATTTGGCTCTCTGAATCAGAAACAGAAGAACGAGAAGCGTCCAAATCGCAGTTCCGCTGCGCAACCGCGGACTCAACCGCCGCTTCCAGATCTGCTTCTGCCGCGACTTCGTGCTCCCTCCTAAATTGGGTCAACACCCCCATGGTTTGCATCACCTTTCATTTTTCCATTTTTCTTTTCTTCTTTTTATTTTAATTGTTTTTCTTTTGTTTTATTTAATTCACCAAAATTAATCTTAATAATAACACAAAATCAAAAAATCAGAAATCATTAAAAAATAGAAATATGTTTTATTTAATTTTTTTAATTCTTTAAATAGTTTTTGTAAATAAATTCCAATAAAACAATTAGTTTAAATTTAGGTTTTTAACTTTAATGTCTTTTTCTAAAATAATTATAAAAAAACATAAAAATTAGGTTATTAGTATCTTTATTCTTTTCTCAATAAATAACGTTTTCTCCTTATTATTATTATTAATTAATTTTGTAAATAAATATGGCATTTAATTAATTAGGATAAATTAGGTTAAAACTTAAACATTTTTTTAATTAAAAACAAATTTAGAACTAGGCTTTTATTTTAATTTCTAATTTCAATTAACTTTCTTTATTTCATAAAATACCAAAAAAACATAAAAATAATCTCTTTTCTTTATTTAATCATTAATTAATTTATAATTTCTATTTAATTTCTTTAAAGGGTCCAACGCCCTCGCACTCTCGATTCTTATTTCTTTTCGCATTTATTTTTATTTCTTTTGTGGATATAATGTATTTGCCCCAAAGCCTTGTAATAGATAATTAGGACATTTACTTTCCGCACTTTTATTCAAATCGGATCTTGGTTTAATTTGGCGATGTAGACCCGCGCCTTGTAATAGCGTAGGACCTTTATTTTCCGCATTTTTATTTTCCGCACCCTTTTAACTGCTAATCACATGAAAGAATGAATGCCCAAATAAAATCAAAGCGTAGCTCACCCAATGCATGACAAGACAAATAATAACTGAAAATGACACACAATTCACACACACTCTTAGGGTACGCCTCATTGTTGCCTTGCCCCTCGAAACGTGGTCGTCGAGTACAGGACGTCTTAGTAAGTCCTTATGTCCATGAACATGGCATAAGGGTAGCTTCTAAGGTGTCCTACTGTTGCTCTGGTGATCACACTGTTGCCTTGCCCCTCGAAACGTGGTCGTCGAGTACAGGACGTCTTAGTGAGTCCTTATGTTCCATTGATCTAGTTGCCTCGAAACGGTTGCCTCGAAACAAGTTGCCTCGAAACGGTTGCCTCGGAATAAAAAGATCAATGGCATAAGGGTAGCTTCTAAGGTATCTTACTATTGCTCGGTGACCACACTATCCCTAACCCTCGAATTGACCCGAACACCTCTAAGGGTGGTGCTACCTACCTCTCAATGGTGGGATGGCACTACCTTAAGGACATTTACACAGCCTAATTCCTTAGGGTAGGTGGATGACTCGTAGATACTTGCTCTAATTCAAAACAAATCAAAACTTCTTTTCACACCGACACTTTTCAAAAAGCTTTCAAAACGATTTTTTCAAACACTCTTGAGGACTGATACAAGAGTCGATCCGAAACTTTAAACGAAATTTTTTTTCCTAACCCACTCACGATTGAAAAGCAAACAAACATTTTGAAAACACAAATGAGCAAGTATCTAAGAGCCCATGGATAACCATGGATAGAAAGGGTGCTAACACCTTCCCTTTCTATAAATCTACCTCCCGAACCGAGAGACTATCTCATAAGGAATTTTTCTGTGCTTTTGTCCTTTCCATGTTGGAGAAAATAAAAGACGGTGGCGACTCTTACTTACCGCGACATTTCGCGAACCAGCGTTAAACAGTCAGTTCCAGATCCACCGATCACACTATCCAAACCACGCATATTCAAAGCTTTAGCAAATTCATTTTATTCCAAGCTTATTTTGTGTAATTATCACAGTTGTGATATACAGTTTTGTAAGAAAACAACAACACACACTTGTTCAATTCATTTGTAAAAGAAGTTCCTTGAGATTAACCGGATTGTGGTTGTACTCAAGAAGACTTTAACAATTGTTAAAGTAGCTATTGTAATCCTTTGAGAATAGTGGATTAAGACCTCGTTGGAGAGAGGCGAAATCACCTTGACGGGTGGACTGGAGTAGTTTGAGATCAAACGAACCAGGATAAAAATACTGTGTTGTTAAGCCTTTTGATTTAAGTTTTACAATTCAACCCACCCTTCTTGTGTTTTTCACATCTTCAGAAATACCACCCCAACCAAACAAAAAGATCAACACTTCTCAGCCATCTGGAAGTTTGTCTTGGAATAGATCGAAAGCGATAATTTGAGTCTTGAAGTTGTAGGATCGAAGGTATGGATTTTTCTTTCGTTATCTTTCATAACGTTCGTATTTTACTCATTCGATTCAAATAACATATTTCTTTTTGCAGGACACTTAACCAATTCTTACTAAATCTTCAATTTAGTACAAAGTTCCTCCTAGCAGCCAAACTATTTCATATCATCCTTTATCTACCAATAAAGATTCCAACAAAGGATCCTCTACTAATGTGAACCAACTCAACACCATTGCACGGCGTGGGAAACAACCTTCTCCTTAGTCTGAAAGTGATCATGAGGAACGTCAAACTGTAACCAAGATAGTTCCTGTCGATGAGAATCAAGATGACAATAGCCTCACTAATTCCTCTCTAAAAAGGGTGAAATTCAATGAAGAATTGCTTAATAAATATGAGCATATGTCTGATGACGAAAAATACTTCCATGAAAAGGAAGAAGATGAGACACATGCTCATGATGATTCCAAAGACAACACTACTTCTTCCAATCAATAAGATGGCAGCAATATCCGACCATAACTTTCTCAGGAGGAACTGGACACCTTGAACAAAACTAATCTGCTTGAGTATGTCAAGTTGATGATGACCAATAAAGGACCACCTTCATACAAAAGCTACTATATCCATTCGACTACTTCAAGTGGAGGTTCAAATGTGGGAACATTTGAACAACTTCTTCAAAAGGTGAAAGAAAGGATATTTGAAGTTGATTTGTTTGATACCTTGAAGAATGATGCCACTGCATGCTATGGGTTGAAGAAATTGATTAATCAAATCAACATAGTCACATGTCTATCTGAAGTTGTTGAAGTCTTGATTGACATAAGAAGTTTGTTTGATCAAATCAGTGCAGACCATAATCGGGAATGAGATGATGCGTCGAAGCTTAATGAGAAACAAGTCAATCAAGCAGCTGAATGGGAAAAAGCTCTCGAAACCTCTACCAAGGTTGAGCAAATGGGAAAAAAATTTCAAAATAGCACAAGATGATTTCGATGTCTACACTCTTTGGAATGAGAAAATCCAATAACTGCATGATAAAATTTCTCAAGCAGAGGCCCGTCAAAAGGAGATCAAGAAAATGGACGGCGCTGAGATTGACAGGAAATTTCCCAAAGCGTTCATCATGTTGAAAAAGCTGAGAAACTAAGAGAAGAGGTTTATGCCTTTCAGGCTGCGCAATCCTCTATTGACTACAAGCTAAGGTTGGCGAAGATCAAGTATGAGGAGAGGAAGACAAAGTTGAAATTTTGATTTGTTGGCATTTGTAACTTGTCACTTTTTCTTTTTTATGCATCGTTTAATATGTAACTCTGAAACATAGCCATTTTGGAATTTTGGTTTAAGAAAACTGTTGTACCCCAAAATTTTCCTTCCCATTTTTCTCAACAAATGTCATGTGAGGTCCCCAAATTGCTCAAGAAAGTTCAAGAGTTGACCAGACAAACTCTCTCCTAAGGCAGTCTACCTCAAATTAGGGTTTCATTTTTCATCAAGATGCTTGATTCAAAAGGATCCCAAATTCCTTCCAAGGCCCTAATATGTTTTTAAGATCATCCATGTCAAGTTCCAAGCCTTGCAGAGGAAGTTTGCTCAGTCAGTTGCTCAAATGCCTAGAAATCAACTATATTAGGTCAAAAATCAACTATGACCAACATACAATCAAACTTCAATATTTTTGGTCAACATCCTCATTTTTAATTATTATCCATCATTTGATCAAGGTTTGATCCTGATTCCTCAAGGATTGCTCACAATTCATCAAAACCCAAAAGTTGCTAAATTAGGGTTTTTGTAGGAAAAGTCAACTTAACTTTGACCAAGCATAACTTTCTCATGCTTTATCAGAAATGACCCATCTAAAGCTCATTTTGAGGAGGATGCAATTACCTACAATTCATCTTCAGCACTCAAGTTCAGAATATGCACTCACAAAAAGATATGAATTTTGACATTATAGGTCATTTTGGAAAGTCAACAAAAACACCTTTTGGGTCAAAGCTTCATACATGAACATGGAAGACTCAATTGAGATGAGACCAAAAGGTTTGCTTAGAGTACATCCTAAGCTTTCTAAAAAGTCCAATAACACCTCTCTAGGGTCAAAATTGAGAGAGTTATGCATTGGCCAAGTTGACCATGGTTGCAAAATAGCCAAAAGTCAAATATGATCAAAATTTTCATTTTTTGCTAAATGGACCTAACTTTTTATGCTTGCACTTCACTTATAATGTGGTCCACGACCCAAATGTGCATTCACATGTTATTTGCTTCATTATTTATTTTATTTTGATTTGTTATTTATTAAAAATTGAATTAAATCAAATAATTGGTAAATGATAGCAAAGATTTGTTTTGTTTGGATTTGTGAACAGAATCACGAGCTCATAGTGCTGGCGTATCAGAATCAAATCATATCAATGGCAATTGGTACAAGAAAGGCATGATTGGCATGAAAATAGAAAGATATCATATACATTGAAAATCAAATCAAATCTTGGATAAATGCAAAGATTTAATCCAAGTTTGTTAACCTAATTCACTCTAGGTTATATAAGAAAGCTTGGCAGATCAAAAGAAGGAGGCTGGAGGCGTGAGACTATAAGAACAAATCTCAAAAATCTTGACAAAAAGTGAATTTCTGATTTCAAGATAGAGGATCTGTGAGAACAATTCAAGGCCAGCAACCTGTTCCCGGACGTCTCAAGAAGCATTCCCAATGGTTCGCAGGCATCAGAACATCCAGAATCACGGCCTAGCATTCTCACGGTTTGCAAAATTACCCACCTTCAATTACTGTAATTCTTGCATATTCAGCATGTATAAATTATGTATTTGTATTCATCTTTATGTTTGCTATGTTTCTGGATAGTTTGATTTAAGTTACAGTACAGGAACAAGCTTTTGCCATTGTTAGGGTTTGGTTGGGGTTTTGATTTTCAAGCAAAATTAGGCCTGATAATGGGAACCATGATGATCAAAGTTTCAAACCCAGGTGATCCATGGTCTCCAATTGAATTTATGTTGCATATGCTTGATTCTTGAATGACACAGGTTTCAGCAACAGACCTGCATCTGTAGGTAAAAGAATCAGCACTTAAAACGACAGCTCTAAGGAAGAAGACAACAACGTGTCACAACCTGACTGGCTGGTTTAAATTCTGGCGCGTTATTCTGGCCAAAAACCTGTTTTTTCTAATATATTATTTGTTTTTGTTGTATTAACAAGTTAATATCCAGCGTAGTTGGTCAGAAGAAGGAAGTCAGAAGCTCATGGTTCTGGGTTCGATCCCAGGCGTGAGCTTTTGGCATTTTATTCATTGTTTTCACTAGATCCAGCATATACATCTTCTGAGGGTCATCATCTTCTGGATCCATCAGCCATGATTAGATCCAACACACCACATCTTCTGAGGGTCATCATCTGCTGGATCCATCAGCCAGGACCAGATCCAGTGCACCCCATCTTCTAAGGGTCATCATCTGCTGAATCCATCAGCCTGGACCAGATCCAGCGCACCCCATCTTCCGAGGGTCATCATCCTCTGGATCCATCAGCCAGAATCAGATCCAGTGCACCCCATCTTCTGAGGGTCATCATCCTCTAGATCCATCATCCAGGACCAGATCCAGCGCACCCCATCTTCTGAGGGTCATCATCTGCTGGATCCATCAGCCAGGACCAGATTCAGTGCAACCTATCTTCTGAGGGTCATCATCTGTTGGATCCATCAGCCAGGACCAGATCTAGCGCACCCCATCTTCTGAGGGTCATCATCCTCTGGATCCATCAGCCAGAATCATATCCAGCGCACCCCATTTTCTGAGGGTCATCATCCTCTGGATCCATCAGCCAGAATCAGATCCAGCGCATCCCATCTTCTGAGGTCATCATCCTCTAGATCTACCAGCCAGGATCAGATCCAGTGCCCCCATCTTCTGGATCCATCAGCCAGAACCAGATCTGCTGACAACAGGCTTATTCGGTTATTTCTATTATATTTATTTATTTTCTTTTCTTTAATTATTTTGTTTTGTTTCCTTTAATCAGCACCAAAAATCATTTTATTAAATTAATCAATCAAAAATCACAAAAAAAGACTTATTTTCTTAATAAATGTTTTTTCTAATTAATTAGTTTAATTAATTTAGGGCAACTTTGATTTCTTTCATAATTAAAATTCAATTAGAAAATTAGGTTCATTCTTGATTTAATTTTTCTTTCTTTCTCAAATAAATGAAAAAATACAAAAAATAGGTTTGTAGATTGAATTAATTTATTTTTAATTTAAAATAAATTAGAATTAGGATTTTCTTTTTAATTCAATGGTTTCCTTATTTTCTTACATGACAAAAACACATTTTTTAATCAATCGCAAATAGGCTTAATCAAGGGTCAAAACCCTAGTCGTTTAGTATTTGATTCATCGCGCGCTTATTATTTATTTTGACAATATTTTGTAACTGTTCATGGTTTGTAATAGTTTAATTTAGGGCTTTTACTTATCGCTTTTTCCCCGGGTTTTTGGCTATGTAATTAATCCCTCTCCCCAAAGCCTTGTAATAGCGTAGATTTATTTTCCTGCATTTTTAATTCCCGCAAATATTTAACTGTCTAGATGTATGCTAATAGGATTGTATAGCAAGAATGCATGAGAAATTAACACAATTAGAAAATCCTAATGTGCAAAGATAAATAACTGAAACAGATCACTCGCACATATCACTCTTAGGGTATACTCTCACTTCGGTTGCCTTTAGTAAACGATCATTAAGTATAGGGTGTCTTAGTGGTTGCCCTCCTGTCTAAAAAGATCAAATGTCCCGTTCGGATATTGCCTCAGAAATGTTGCCTCAGAAATGTTGCCTCGAATATGATCTTAAGACTCTAGGGTTATTACTAAGGTGTCCTAACATTGCTTTGGTGATTGTACGTCCCTTTTCGAATTTATCCTTACAAACTCCAACGACGGTGCTACCTATTTCCCAATAGTAGGATAGCGCTGTCTAAAGGAAATAAGAATAAGGACGATCTTTTTTCGAGTAAGTAGATGCTAGTAGGTACTTGCTCAAATCAAAACTTTTCACACTTACACTCTTCAAACAAACTTTCAAAATAACTTCGTCACACCTTTGAAGACTGATACAAGGGTTATCACGAAGTCAAACTTTTTTTCAAAAAAACAAAGCACATACACAAGCAATTTTAAAAAGATGAGCAAGTACCCAAGAGCCCATGGAAAATCATGGATAGAAAGGGTGCTAACACCTTCCCTTTCTATAATCTACCCCTCGTACTCAGAATATATCAAAAAAGGATTTTTTTCTGTACTTCTTTCCTTTCCGATTGGATGAAATAAAAGTCGGTGGCGACTCTTGCTTACCGCGACATTTTGCGAACAAAAAACGCAAAACGCAAACCAGTATTAAACAGTCGGTTCTGCCACCGTATCACAAAACTGGCGACTCTACTGGGGACTTAATAAGTGGGGTATACCTTAGGATCTAGTTCATCATAATTGCTTCTCTTGATTGCTTTATTTGCTTTACTTTTAAGGGTTTTGTTTGGGGTTACTATAGATCCTACACCCGGATCTGGGGAATACCTTTTAGGTAAGTAGCAATAGATTGTGAGGGAACTGTACGACATAGACCAATACGGCTGAAGCAGTAGCTACGTTGATGTGGCACTTTGGTTGGTACGGATATCCCTTGTGGAGAAACGAGAAGAATACGGGGCCGCTGCATGGTGTTGTTAAGCATCAAATGACCTTAGAACCTTTAATCGCCCAACTTGGCCATTAGAATGTAGTGAGATAGCCGACCTCGGTGTAGATCTGAGAACTGGTTGATACTCGATGCTACACTCATTGAGACCATACTCTCGGAATAATTTCGGCCGCAAGAAAATATTACGTGAGCTGAAACCATGACCGATGGAGGATGGTCAGTGATATTGAGATCCTCTAGAACCCGATTACTTTTTTCTAGGACAGGTTGAAACCAACTTAACTTCAAGAGGGTACTACCTTTGACCTCATGCAAGCCTTAAACCTAAGGGATTTGTGTGATTTGACTGTGTTTGCAATATTTGTGTTTGCTATACCTATGGTTTATCATGACATCATGCATCATAACATGGCATTCATGCTTCATTACACTAACCATTTCAAAGACCAAGAGAATTTATCTTTGTTCTGTTTTGCAGATAATGGCTTCTGTGCGTAGAAATACCATCCGAGTCAACTTTGTGCAAATACCTACCCAACTTAAAGAGTTAGCATCAAGAGTTTCTGAAACGTCTACTTTCATTAAGAGACACGGTCAACTTCTCAGCCTGGTTACTTCAAACCTTGATGAAAAGATGATGAGCATACTATTTCAGTTTTTCAATCCCAAGCATCATTGCTTCACCTTTCCAGATTACCAGCTGGTACCCACCTTGGAAGAGTTCTCTCATCTATTGGGCATATCCATTATTGAATAGGTACCCTTCACAGGTATGGAAGAAGTTCCTAAGCCAGAAGACATTGCCTCAACTTTGCATTTAAAACGGGCCGATGTGGTATCCAATTAGGAAACTCGAAGCGGGGTCGAAGGTTTTCTAGCCAAATTTCTGATAGACCAGGCTCATCTATTCTGGGATGATTTGGATTTTCATGCTTTTGAAGATGTCTTGGCTCTTCTTATCTATAGTTTAGTTCTCTTCCCTAATCCAGATTCCTTTGTAGATGTGAATGCTGTCAAGATTTTCCTTTCTTGCAACCCTGTGCCTACCTTGCTGGGAGATATCTTGCATGCTCTCTATACTCGTACTATGAGGAGAAGAGGGACTCTTATGTGTTGCATGCCGTTGCTATCGAGGTGGTTTATTTCTCACCTCTCTAAGTCTGTGCTGAAGAACGAAGAAGGTTTGGGTTGGTCATACAGAATAATGTCACTTGCTCATACGGATATTTTGGTGTTCCCGGGCTATGGAAGACACTGCTGTTATTGACTGTTGTGGGGGGTACCCTAATGTCCCATTGCTTAGTATCAGAGGGGGTATAACTTACAATCCTTGTCTAGCTTTGCGACAATTTGGCCGTTCTCGAAAGGATGGTCCCCATGAGTTACTTCTCGAGGACATTGTATTCGACTATAAGGATGATGTTAAGGAGCATCGCCGGAGGTTCATACGAGCTTGGGGCATGGTAAACAGATCTGACCCTGAAGAATTGGGACCAAAGACTTCCCTTCCTATGCAGCCTTATCTCTAATGGGTCTGAGCTCGTGCCCATAAGCTTATGATGCCTTATGAGGCCGTATTACCAGTGATTGTGGAGCCCACTAATGAAGAAGGCATTCCTTACACGGTTCTATATCCTTACATGCCTACTAATCCTGGGGAGCTACATAGGTCTTGGATTCAGCTGAGGAATGAGCCGGATACTTACCGGGAGCAGTTCCATGATAAAGAAAGGAAGGTTTTGAAGCTTACCAGGTGTGATCGGTGGAAATAGAACTGACTGTTTTGGAATGTTGGTTCGCGAAATGTCGCGGTAAGCAAGAGTCGCCACCGTCTTTTATTTTCTCCAACAAGGAAAGGACAAAAGCACAGCAAAATTCCTTTTCGAGATGTTTCTCGGTTCGGGAGGTAGATTATAGAAAGGGAAGGTGTTAGTACCCTTTCTATCCGTGGTTATCCACGGGCTCTTAGGTACTTGCTCACTATGTTTTCAAATGTTTTTGCTTTTCTTGTGTTTGTGGGTTTTGAAAATAGTTTGTTTGAAAACTTCGATTTTAACTCTTGTATCAGTCCTCAAGAGTGTATGAAGTGTTTGTTTGAAAACTTTTGTCAGAAAAGTGTAGGTGCGAAAAGTATTTTTTGTTTTGAAAGAGCAAGCATCTAAGAACCTCTACCTACTCAAAAGAAATTAAGCTGTGTAAATGTCCTTTAGACAGTACTATCCCACTATTGAGAAGTAGGTAGCACCGTCGTTGGAGTTTTTCGGGTCAATTCGATTATAGGGACACGTGGTCACCAAAGCAATAGTAGGACGCCTTAGCGGTAACCCTAATGTCTTAGATCTTTTTTTTATCCGAGACAACCGTTTCGAGGAAACTTTTGATCTTTAGACAGGAGGGCGACCTCTAAAACACCCTATACTCAATGACCACGTCGAGGCAACCAAGTGAGGCGTACCCTAAGAGTGGCATGTGCGAGTGTGTCAGGATTCAGTTAAGTTATCTTTGCATATGTTATGGTGAGCTACGGGTTGATTTTAATTTTAGATATAAGTCTTGTCATGCATAGCCTAATTAACATACATCTAACAGTTAAATGTTGCGGAAAATAAATCTACGCTATTACAAGGCGTCGGGTATTTACATCGCCAAAAACAAACCCTTTGAAAAGTAAATGAGGGAAATTAAAGAAAGCGAAAAAAAGTCCTAATTAAAGCTATTACATCCTCGGAGCAATTACATAATAATGAATCAAAATTAATCGAGAATAAATATACGCGCGAGCAAAAATTGAATCGTAGAAGTTTTTAGGGTTTTGACCCTTTTTTGAGAAAGAAAGAAGTTTTTTATTATTTTGCATTTTATTAAATTAAACCTAAAACTAATTAATTAATTAATTAAAAGAAAAAAAGTATTTTTTTAGTTTTTTATGTTTTAAGGAAATAAATAAAAAGAAGGAAAAGATTAAAAGTTATCAAAACCCTAATTCTAGTTTATTTTATTTATTGCAAAAAAATATTGAAATTAACCTAATTAAAAAAGACTAAATTACTTTGTTAGCATTTATTTACAAAAATAATAAATTAAAGGTGGAATTAATAAATAATAATAATAATAATAATTACATTTTTAGTTTTCTGAATTTTATTATGAAAAAAAGTTAATTTCGTAATTAAATAATAATAATAATAATAATAATAATTAGTAAAACAGTTAAAAGAAAAAAAAAAGAAGAATAAACCAGGGGGGTGTTGGCCCATTAGGAGGTGTTATTGTCAATTGCCAGGCCCATTAAGCTGTTCAGCCACGTTGACTTTAGCAATTCCTTGTATGCTCATTGACTAAGGTGTATGGTAGTCATCATCTTTGGCCACTGGATCCAGGCTTGGAGACACCTGGCGCCTGGAAATTTGAAGCGCATGGTAGAACCTCTTTTGAAGCCTGCATGAGATTATGTGAAAGAAAATAATAACAAGTATTTTGGGGGACCTGAGATTCGAACCCAGGTCCCAATGATTCCAAGCGAACGCATCAACCACTACACCACTTGCACGCTTTTGTTGTTATAATAATGAGCAAATATAATATATAAAAAGCAATTCATATGCTGAAAAAGAAAAAATAACGCGCGTGTTTTGAATAAGCCAATGGAGTATCAACACCTAGTCATCTTCCTCGCTGGTACCTGTAAAAACACAAACACATAGCGGGGGTTTTTAACCCCCACAATATGATATAAGGAAAAATAGCGATTAGCGCTGTAGTTCACATAAATGTTTCGTGAGGGTTCCATCTTGTTCGTCTTGGTTCAACGAATTCAGTCATGGGTCTCACAAGTCTCAATTTTTCCTGGTTTAGGAATCCCCAATTTCAAAGCTTAAGAACCCTAGAAATCGTCCATGGCATCTTGTGATTCTGTGCATTATAATTCAATTAACTTATGCCATTAGCTTCATATGATTACTAGCAATGCAAAACAATCAAAAAATCATGTTAAATGCTCATGAATTAAGAGTTACGATTATGGATAAAATGTGCAAACCGTGGTTCTGTATCCTTGGATTCTTTGAGCTTTAGCGTGTGATTTCAATTGTAAATCACTCCTGACACTTCCAGCAATGTGTTTGAATCAATATAATGCCTTGAATTGGCCTGGAATACAAGAATAGGTTTTCAAGTTTCTTGAATTTTTTCCAATATGCTAGGGTCTGTTGCTGCAGCTTTTTCACGTGTTTTCCATCAGGGTAGCTTGCATATATATAGAGGAATGGAATTAGGTCAAAATCTTGCACAAAAATCCATTGCAATGATGATTGAATATTTGATTGAAAATCAAATCTTTTTGCATTTTCATGATTGGAAAAGTTGCCAATTTTGGAGATTTTGCATCTTTGACTTGGTGCACGAAATTGCCAGCCTTTTTAGGTCATGTTTGCTTCACAAAAAGATTGAAAAATCAAATCTTGCATTTTCCTACAATTTAAATTAATTAAATGAATTAATATCAATTAAAAATCCAATTAATTAATAAAAATAAGAAAATAAATTCAATTAAGCTTTATGGGTCGTGCATAGGCCATGGATGAAGTTTCAAGAAGAGATTTGAGACCCATTAGCAAAAATAAGATATTTTGAGCAAAGTTGACTTTTGCCAATTCCTAAAAATTTCCCAACTTCTCCAATGCATATCTTGCTCAATTTTGATCATATGGACATGTTCTTGGACATTTTGGAAAGGTATTGAAGTCCTCTAACCAATGCCTTTGGTACCATGTCATTTGGATTTACCAATCTCAAGTTATGGCCTTTGACTCAAAGTGCATTTTTGTTGACTTTTGAAATTGACCTATAATGTAGAAATTGATAACTTTTTGTGAGAGCATTTCTTGGACTTGGAATGTGAAGATGATTTGTAGGAAATGGAATCCCCTTCAAAATGAGCATTGGATGGGATTTTTATGATAAACCATGAAAAAGTTATGCCCTGGTCAAGATACAGTTGACTTTTCTTCTATCCAAAAATAGTAACTTTTTGCATCTTGATGATTTTTGAGCCATTCTTGTGGAATCATGATCAGGACTTGATCAAATGATGATTGTGTACTCAAAATAAGATGTTGACCAAAAATTCTGACTTTTGACTGCAAAATGACCATTTTGCCCCTGTAGTTGACTGTAGATCAAATGAGGCTTTTGACTGTACAAATTGGCACTGTGAGTCTTGAAACTTGGCATGTAGGTGCTTGAGAATGTATAGAGGCCTATGAGACTTGATTGAACCATTGAAAACTCCAAATTCCTTGAAAGAACCAAAACCCTAATTTCAGCTGTCTTAGGAGGTAGTTTGACTGTGAGGTCTCTTGAGTAATCTTGAACCATTTGAGGATGATTCTTGACAAACCTTGAGGAATATGGGAGGGAAAATTTTGGGGTGCAACACCAGGCAACTCGAGGAAGAAAGAGTGATCAATGACTATATCAGCACAAAGAGGAACCGTCCATGGGACTTTTGATTTTGCTTTTGCTAGTTTTAAATTTGTTTTATTTACTTCTTTGTAACGCCTTAAAGGCATTGTTGAACCTTTCAAAGTTAAGCTAATAAAGTTTTGTTTATTTTTGGTTTGATACTTTAAATCTCCCAAAGTCTTTGAAATCATTACATGCGCATCCCATTATCATGCACATCATTATAGGTGCCACTACAGGTTTCTCATCTTCTTCGCTGTTTATTTCAGCAGATGTCTTCCGATCAAGCCATCAAAGATCTTCAGGCACAGAACACCCAATTCCAACAAATGTTCATAAGTATGGCTAAGGGGCAAGAGGATCTGAAGACCCTTATTCTGAAAGAGAAGAAGAAGAAGAAGAAGACTGGTATTCTGAATATAGGTAGAAGATTTGGAGAAAGGTTGAAGCATCAAATTGATCCGACCTCTTCATCCAAGGACGGGGAGAACCAAGAAAGGGAAAAGGACCCTAGTCCTGCAGTTTCTGACAATGATACTAATTATGACGATGAGCAATATCCTTCGGTCGAGGATAGATACAAGCAGTTAGAAGACCGTCTGAGTGCTATGGAGTTCAGAAGATACCTGGTTTGGATTTTAGAGAATTGGGAATGGTATCGGGAGTGGTCATCCCTCATAAGTTCAAAGCTCCAATTTTTGCCAAGTATGATGGGGTGTCCTGCCCAAAACTCCATCTCCGCCTGTATGTCAGGAAAATCCAACCCCACACTACTGATAGAAATTTTTGGGTGCACTTCTTTCAAGATAGTCTGTCAAGGACTCAGCTTGAATGGTTCTACCAGTTGGAAGGAGCCAGTGTCCGAAACTGGGAAGATCCTGCTGCTGCTTTTTACAAGAAGTATTAGTATAATGCCGACCTTGCTCCCACTCGTACTCAGCTCCAAGGTATGTCCATGGGTGTAGGTGAAGGTTTTAAGGACTATGCTCAAAAGTGGAGAGACTTGGCTGGAAGAGTCCAACCCCCTTTGTCTGATAGGAAGTTGGTTGATATGTTTCTGGGGATGCTATCTGGTCTATTTTTCAATCACTTGATTGGTAGCTCGTCATCTGGTTTCACTGAGTTAATTTTAACTGGAGAAAGAGTAGAAGCTGGAATTCTAAGTGGTAAAATACAGAAGGATGCCTCCTCGAGTTCAACTAAGAAGCCTTTTACTGGTAAGAAGGAAGCCAGTGCAGTCTACAGCTCGAGGGGCCAAAGTAGATCTGAACACCATCAAATGGTAAATGTTGTAGTGATACCAAGACCCGCAGTTGCTCCACAACACAACAATCAACAAAGGGTGGAAAGACCACAACGACAGTTTACCCGCATCAACATGACATTGGATGAAGTGTTAGCTCACCTGCTGAAATCCAACTTGGCGACCTTGAGAGAGGCTCCCAAGAATCCAAACACTACTTCTCCCAGATACAATCCCAATGCGTGGTGTGCCTACCATTCTGAGAGTCCAGGCCATGATACAAATGATTGTTGGGCCCTGATAAAAAAGTACAAGATTTGCTCGAAGCCAAGGAGATAGAGTTTGATGCTCCAGAGAAGCCGAATGTTATAAATGCTCCCATGCCCAAACATGGTCGTGGAGTTAATGCTGTTGACACCTATTTATTTGTAACCTCTGTTGAAGAAATTTCTACTCCTCTGATGACAGTTAAGAAGAATTTGCTATTGGCCAGTTTATTTCCGGGTTATGGTGAAGGTTGCCACATGTGTTAGATTATACCTACTGGTTGCCGTTTGTTGAAGTCAGGTGTTCAGCGCCTGATGGATAATAAAGAGATTTTGTTTGAGAAGACTATGATTCTCGTTGTTCCCACTGAATAACTTGCCATTATAACCATTTCCACCAATCCTTCCAAGGTTTCCTCGAGAAAACCTATTAGGATTACACCTGTTCAAATAATTGCTCCGCTAATAATCACTGTTCCTAGTCCCATCCCGTACACCTCAGATAAGGCTGTCCCGTGGCATTACGGTACTGCTGTGTAGTATCATGGTATTAAGCAAGATCCGAAGAATGAAGAAGTTGATACTGATGTCAGTAATATTGTCGGGACTAATAAAGTTACCCGAAATGGAAGGGTCTTCTCTCCCGAGATTTCCCCGAAGACGATCGTCAAGCCTACTATTATTCCAACTGCTGCTCCAACCAGCACTCCTGACATTTCTCCTGTTCCTACTCCAGTTAGTACACCTGCTATTATTCCTATTCTTACTCCAGTTATCACCCCTGCTGCTGAGCCATCTGGGACTCGGGGCAAGGAAATCATAGGTGAGCCTGCCCGGACGGAGGCACCTAAGAAAATCGTTGTGGAAGTCTCTAAACAAGAAATAGAGGAAATACTGAAAATTATCAAGAAGAACGACTACAATGTGGTCGAGCAGCTGGGGTAGACCCCGTCAAAGATCTCTATGTTGTCTCTGCTGTTGTGTTTTGAAGCCCATACAAAGGCTTTGATTGCATTTCTCAAGACTGCGCATGTACAGCAGGAAACTTCAGTAGATCAGTTCAAAGATTGCGTGGCTAGCCTGACTTCTGACAATGGGCTAGGCTTTTCAGATGCGAATCTGACCCCTAAGGGGAGGAATCATAATGATTCTCTGCATGTCTCGATTGAGTCCAGGGGCACCACTATGGCCCATGTGCTGGTAGATACCGGGTCCTCACTGAATGTTCTGCCAAAGAAAGCGTTGGACCGTTTAGATTGTGAAGTTTTGGCCTTAAAGCCTAGTGTGATCGGTGGATCTGGAACTGACTGTTTAACGCTGGTTCGCGAAATGTCGCGGAAGCAAGAGTCGCCACCGTCTTTTATTTTCTCCAAATGGAAAGGACAAAAGCACAGAAAAATTCCTTATAGAGATTGCTCTTGGTTCGGGAGGTAGGTTATAGAAAGGGAAGGTGTTAGCACCCTTTCTATCCATGGTTATCCATGGGCTCTTAGATACTTGCTCAATGTGTTTTCAAAATTGTTTTGTTTGCTTTTCAATGTGGGTTTAAAAAAGTTTCTTTGAAAAATTTCAGGTCGACTCGTACGTCAGAGTGTTTGAAAAGTTTGCTTTGAAAGCTTTTGAAAAGTGTTCGTGTGAAAAGTCTTTTGGAGTTTGTTTTGAGATTAGAGCAAGTATCCTTGAGAACCTACCTACCCTAAGGAATTCGTCTGTGTAAATGTCCTTAAAAGTAGTGCCATCCCACCATTGAGAGGTAGGTAGCACCACCGTTGGAGGTATTCGGGTCAATTCGAAGGTTCGGGACATGGTGATCACCAGAGCAATGGGAAGACACCTTAGAAGCTACCCTCATGCCAGGTTCCCGGATCATGAGGACTTACTAAGACATCCTCTACTCGACGATCACCTTTCGAGGCAACAGTGAGGCGTACCCTAGGGGTGGTGTGTGCGAATTTGTGTGTCAGTTTCAGTTATTTGTCTTGTCATGTTTATTTGTGTTCTACGCTTGATTTTAATTAAGACATTCATTCTTGCATGCTTATTTAACAGTTAAAAGTATTTGCGGGAAAATAAATCTAAGGCTATTACAAAGGCGCGGGTCCACATCGCCAAATAAAGCAATAAGATAAAAGTGCGAAAAATTTAAATTACAATGCTTTGGGAGAGATACAAAAATTAATTAAACGACATAAAATAAATGCGCAAATTAAATAAATTATGGACATGGGCGTTGGACCCTTTTGCAAAAATAATTAAATTAATGAGAATAAAAATTAAAATTTAAAAGAAGAAAAATGTTTTTTAGTATTTGTGGTTTTTTATGTTTAATAGGAAAAAAGAGAATTAATTACAATTAAAACAAAGTGTCGAACCCTAATTCTAATATTTTTTAGTTATTATGAAAATGTTATATTAATCTAAATTAAACCCTAATTTTTACTTATGTACATTTAATTATAAAAATAAAATAAATAAATAAATAATATTGTGATGAAAAAAGAAAATTTAAAAGGTATAAAAATTATCAATTAACCTAATTCTATATTTTTTTTGGATTTTTATTAAAAGGAATTAAAGTTAAAAAAACTAATTAAACTAAATAATTTACATATTAATTTATAAGAAAAAAAAATAATAATTAAAATGAAATAAATATTATATTTTGCCTTTTCTGATTTTTGTATTATGTTTTGCATTTTGTAAAAAAATAATTAATTGAATTAAAACAATAAATAAATAAAGATAATAATTAAAAGTAAATATAAGAAACATAAATAAAATTAGCAAACCAGGGTGGGGGTTCAGGCCCCAATTTAGGAGGTATAGGCCTAGCATTCTGGCCCATTTATCTTTGAGTTCGTTGACTTTTCTGGATCATGTGTGATGCATTTGACTAGGCGCAGGGTGTTATTTGATTTTTGGCCATGGATCTGGTGCCCTTGGACGCGTGGAGGTTGATTGCTGGGCGTGTATGATGATCCACAAAGGAAGCGCTGCATAGGAATTGGCATTGAAAAATAATATGAAACATTATACAGACCTGGGACTTGAACCCAGGTCTTGGAGGTTGCAAACCACCACGTGCACCACTGAACCACTGCATATGCTTTTGTTATATAATAGTTAATAAATATTATAAAAGAAAAGAATACGTTAATGAATTAAACGCGCGAAATTTTAAAACACCCAACCACTGCCTTCCACGTGATCATCTTCTTCACGTGTTTCTTTTTTTTCTGAAACAAGATTCTATTGCAACGGTTTTAGAAGCGTGGTTTTAGGGCCTCTACCAGAAAATAACGAATAGCCCCTCGACGCTCATAAATTGAGCGCGAGGGTGCCATCCTCTTCGTCTTCAAGCGCTGAGTCCATTGGTGGTCATTTGGAGCTCTAATTTTGCTTTGTTATGAAAGCCCCAAATTTGAAAACCTGTAACCCTAATATTCGAACATGGTAAAATCGTGTATGGCGTACAAAAGTTCAATCAAAGGCATTGGTTAGCTTAGAAACTTCAATATGAACAAGAATCAATAAACAAAAATGCACAAAGATGCGTGGATTATGATATATGATTCCAAAAATTTTGAGACACAGTCTGAGGTTATGATACCGATTCAAGGCGTTTTGCTTGTTGTTTATGATCGGCACACGTTCAGGAATGCCTAAGGAAGCTATTGGAAAAGGAATGGAGGCTTGAATCCACCTATAACCTTGAAATCAGTTTTGTGTTTTATGGGAAAAAATTCAAGTTTGTGTATGGCTTCTGAGCGCAGCTTCTAGTCCCTTGCCATTAGGTTTTGATTCAAGCATATGTAGTGAATAATTTAGGTCAACAAAACTGGCCAAAATCTCTTGCATTCAAGGATTCCAATATTTGATTTTCCTTAAGGATCTTCCATATCTTTTCATGTGTATTTTGTGCAAATCATATCCCAATGCTCCAAATCTTTCCAAATTGGCTTAGGCACGAATTATTGAGCCTAAAATGTGTACAAAAAGATTCATTAGGTCAAGTTAGATATTTTCTATATATTTAAATAATTTAAATGAATTAATATTAATATAAATTCAAATAAATAAATAAAAAATGAGAAAATACTTCCCCTTGGGCCCAATGGTCGTGCATAGGCTTGGAATGATGAATCATGGAAGAAAAGTAGGCCCATTGGCAATTTTAGACCATTTGAATCAAAGTTGACTTTTCAAAATTCCCAAAAATTTCCCAACTTCCACAAGGCATAACTTGCTCAATTTTTAAGCTTTTCACATGTTCTTTGACATTTTGGAAAGGTCTTTGAGTCCTCTAACCAATGCCTTTAGTCCCATGTCATTTTGATTTACCAATCTCAAGTTATGGCCTTTGACTTAAAGTCCCTTTTTGTTGACTTTTGAAAATGACCTATAATGTTGAAATTGATAACTTTTTGTGAGAGCATTTCTTGGACTTGGAATATGAAGATGAGTTGTAGGAAATGTCTTTCTCTTCAAAATGAGCTTTGGATGGAATTTTTCTGATAATCCATGTGAAAGTTATGCCCTGGTCAATTTCAGTTGACTTTTTCAGCTGTCCAAATATAGCAACTTTTGCATCTTTGATGATTTCTGAGCCAAATTTTGAGAATCATGATCAAGCATTGATCAAATAATGTTTGTGGCTTCAAAATGATATGTTGACCAAAAATTTGAACTTTTGACTGCCAAATGACCATTTTGCCCCTACAGTTGACTGTAGTGCAATTTAGGGTTTTGACTGTGCAATTTTGTACTGAATGCCTTGAAACTTGATATGAGGATACTTGACCATCTTTGTAGGCATATGAGACTTGATTGGGCCTTTGAAAACTTCAATTTCTTAATCAGAACACAAACCCTAGTTTTGACTGTATGAGAGACAGTTGAGCTGCATAACCCTTGGGGAATTTTGTGACCTTGACTTGACAAATCTTGGAGAATATGGGAGGGCAAATTTTGGGGTGCAACACCTAGTAACATTGTGGTAAGGGCTTTTGATGGATCAAAGAGAATGGTGCACAGGGAGGTGGACATCCCTGACAAAGTGGGTTCTCAGACTTTTGTGTCCACCTTCTACGTAATGGACATCAAGCCATCATATTCTTGCTTGCTGGGTCGTCCTTGGATCCATAAGGCTGGGGCAGTTACTTCCAAACTCCATCAAATGTTGAAGTATCCGGTGAAGGGGAAGATTGTCACAGTGCGAGGTGAAGAAGAGTATATGGTGAGTCATCTCAATTCCTTCCGCTACATAGAGATGGACGGGGAATTCATAGAAGCTCCTTTTCAGAATTTCGAAGAGGTCCCTCGGTTCTCGGCATCAACTGAAGTTACTACCAACAAACATCCACCGAAGATGGCTGCTCTCAAGGATGCCAGAGCCGTGGTCGAAGAAGGTGGGTGTACCAATTGGGGCCAGCTCCCTGATTTCACACACAAAATTGACAAATTTGGTTTGGGCTTTACTACAGGGGCTCAAAGGGCTGTTAGGCGCGAACGGATTGGAAGACCTACTCTACACATCATCAATTGGGGAGTTAATGCAATTGAGGACAGTGAAGAAGATTCAGACATCGACAGCTGGATCTACCCAACAACCAACGGTGGACTGAATAACTGGACGGTGAGGGACTTCATACCTGTTTCTTTTATTTCACTGTAATTGACTCATTTGTTTTAAGATTTGTAATAAACAGTTTGAAACTTTATGGCTCGGTACGCTGCCCGAGGCACCTTGGCTTTGCTTGTAAGGGTATTATTTGTCATTTCATATATCATTAACAAAGCATTGGACGTTTCTTGCATACAAATTTTGTGCTCCTTGTTTTTCTTTTCTGTCTCTCACTTTATCAAAACAGTTATGCTCTTACACACACTCACGTATCATACTGCAGATCCATATCCACTCTGGATCCCATTGATAACAGCTCTGCTACTTCCAGTTATAACTTCAAAAATCCGATCAACTAAGCCGAGGACGAAGGTGAGGATAATTGTGAGGTGCCTGGAGAACTTGCTAGACTATTACAGCAGGAAGAAAGGGCCATACAGCCTCATGAAGAGCCAGTTGAGTCAGTGAATTTGGGTACAGAGGAAGACAGGAAAGAAGTTAAGATAGGTGCGAATCTGGAGCCTAGTGTCAAACAACGGTTAATACAGATGCTACACGACTATGTTGAGATCTTCGCCTGGTCCTATGAAGACATGCCTGGTTTGGACACTGATATTGTGGTACATCGCCTGCCGACTAAAGAAGACTGCCCTCCGGTAAAGCAGAAGGTCCAACGTATGCGCCCTGAAATTCCAGAGAAAATCAAAGCAGAGGTCATGAATTCGACACAGGATTCTTAGCTGTCACTTCATATCTGCAGTGGGTTGCCAACGTCGTTCCGGTACCTAAGAAGGATGGTAAGGTACATATGTGTGTGGACTACAAAGATCTGAACAGGGCAAGCCCCAAGGATGACTTCCCACTTCCTGATATTGATGTTCTAGTCGACAACATTGTGCATCACAAGATCTTTTCCTTTATGGATGGTTTTTCTGGCTACAACCAGATCAAGATGGCTCCTGAGGACAAGGAGAAGACAACCTTCGTTACATAGTGGGGCACCTTATGTTACAAGGTAATGCCTTTTGGGTTGAAGAATGCTGGGGCAACTTATCAGCGCGCCATGGTCGCTTTGTTCCATGATATGATTCACCACGAGATCGAGGTGTATGTTGAGGACATGATAGCCAGGTACCAGACTGAGGAAGAGCACCTTGATCATCTCCATAAACTGTTTGACAGGTTGAAGACGTACAAGCTAAGGTTGAATTCGAACAAGTGTACCTTCGGGGTAAGGTCTGGAAAGCTTTTGGGTTTCGTTGTCAGTGACAAAGGTATTCAGGTGGATCTTGCAAAGGTAAAATCCATACAAGAGATGTCGGCTCCCCGCACAGAGAAAGAAGTTATAGGTTTCTTGGGACGTCTGAATTACATTTCCAGGTTCATTTCGCATCTGACTGCTACTTGTGAGCCAATCTTCAAGCTGCTGAAGAAAGATCAAGTGGTAAAGTGGAATGGTGAATGCCAGACTGATTTTGAAAGAATCAAAGAATACCTTCAAGAACCAACAATTTTGATGTCTCCAGTTGAAGAAAGACCTTTGATATTATACTTGACAGTGCTAGACAATTCAATGGGGTGTGTGCTGGGGCAGCATGACGAGTCTGGTCGAAAAGAGCACGCCATTTATTACCTTAGCAAAAAGTTTACTGACTGTGAGACCCGATACTCATTGCTCGAGAAAACTTGATACGCTTTGGCATGGGCTGCTCGCCGACTGAGACAATATATGCTGCCTCACGCTATCTTTTTGATATCAAAGATGGATCCGATCAAGTATATTTTCAAGAAGCCCGCTCTCTCCGGAAGGATAGCAAGATGGAAGATAATCTTAACCGAGTACGACATCCAATACATAACCCAAAAAGCAATCAAGGGGAGTGTATTGGCGGATCATTTGGCGCATCAAGCCGTGGATGACTACCAGTCCATGAATTTTGAGTTCCCGGATGAGAATATCATGTTGGTAACCGACTGTGAAGAACCTGGACCGGATGAAGGACCCGAGGAGGGGTCTCGGTGGTCTATGTATTTTGATGAAGCCTCGAACGCATTGGGTAACGGCATTGGCGTTGTAATCATATCTCCTGAGGGCTGTCATACTCTGTTCACCGCCCGATTATGTTTTAATTGCACCAACAATATGACGGAGTATGAAGCGTGTATCATGGGTCTTCGAGCTGCTATCAACCTGAGGATTAAGTTCTTGAGTGTATTCGGAGATTCCGCTCTGGTGATAAGTCAGATCAAGGGCGAGTGGGATACGAAGCACCCGAATCTTATTCCTTACAAAGAGTATGTACTGACATTGTTCTCACACTTTGAGGAGGTCACCTTTGAACATTTCCTAAGAGAGGAGAATCAGTTAGCGGACGCGCTAGCTACTATATCTTCTATGTTCAAGGTCAAGTGGGACAATGAGGCTCCCCAGATTACCATTGAGCTGTTGGACGAACCTGCATCTTGTTGTGAGATTGAGACTGAAGAGGTAGCAGATAAACCTTGGTTTCGCGAGGTAATGAGGTATCTTGAGGCTCAAGAATACACCGAGGGGGCATCTGTTAATAATAAGAAGTTTCTGAGAAGGTTCGCTGCAAAGTTCTTCATCTGTAATGGAATCCTCTATAAGCATAACCATGATTCAACCTTACTACGGTGTGTAGACAAGAGCAAAGCAGAGAGGAACATGGCAGAGTTACATGAAGGTACTTTCGGAACCCATTCTAGTGGACACACCATGGCTAAGAAAATCCTACGGGCATGATACTACTGGTCTACCATGGAAGCCGATTGTTATTAGCACTCTCGAACTTGTCATAAATGTCAAATCTATGCTGATAAGGTGCATGTACCTCCTGTTCCCCTGAATGTTTTGATGGATCCTTGGCCCTTTGCAATGTGGGGTATTGACATGATCGACGAGATCAGACCTACTGCGTCTAACGGATATCGCTTCATTCTGGTAGCAATTGATTACTTTATGAAGTGGGTTGAGGAAGCTTCCTTTGCTACGGTAACTAAGAATATCGTGGCACGGTTTATCCGACACAATCTGATCTATCGATATGGTGTACTAGAGAGGATTATTACTGAAAATGGTACAAATCTCAAAAATACGATGATCACCGAGCTATGCAGACAGTTCAAGATTCAGCATCATAACTCTTCACCCTACCGGCCGAAGATGAATGGGGCTGTTGAAGCGGCTAACAAGAACATCAAAAAGATTATATAGAAGATGACAGTGACATACAAAGACTGGCACGAGATGTTACCATTCGCTCTTCATGGGTACCGTACCTCAACACGGACGTCGACAGAGGCAACACCCTACTCTTTGGTGTATGACATGGAGGCAGTCCTACCCATCGAGGTCCAGATACCCTCTCTCAGGATTATGAATGATGCAGGTTTGAACGAAGACAACTTGATCCAAACCCGACTTGATCAGCTAAATCTAATCGATGAAAAGAGACTTACTGCTATTTGTCATGGTCAGACGTATCAAAAGCGGATGATCAAGGCTTTTTACAAGAAAGTCAGAATTCAAGAATATCGAGTCAGGGATCTAGTAATCAAGCGCATCATACTACTGCAAGGTGCCCACATGGCTTGATTACAGCATGAAGTTCACTTGCAGAAGCATGTTGAATGCCCACATGAATTTGGCATTCTTGGCATCCCTTGGCAAATTTAATACAATCTTTAAACATGGTTGACCAATACATGCAATATCAAAACAAACTCCAGTTCATCTTGTGACCTACTTGACAAGCTCCACATTCTCCACTATGCACATTCGGCAGTGCCAAGCATACTTCACTTACTCCTAAACATTTGAGTAAGACTCCTTCTAGTGTTTTCTTGAAAAGTTAATTTTCCATCAATACATAACTTAGCGCACGATACTTAACCTTCCCATCTCAGCAGTATAATGTCACCATGACGTGGTGGAAGTCATCGGTTTGAATCTAATTATCTCTAAACCCAATATAAATTGTTGATTCAATATAAATTATTTGATTTTGATGACAAGATTCAAACCAAATAGATAAGAGGTTGGGGGGTTGATGAAAAGGGGCAGAGGGATGTATTATATTTCTGGGAGGAAATTCCAGGCGAATATTAAGCCCACAGATACAAGTTATATCTTCTCAGCAAATAAAAATTAGAATCAATTTTGTTTAGAAATAAGTAAGAGGCTCAGGGGTGTTAACAAAAGAGGGAAGAGGGTTGTATTATATTTCTGGGAGGCAACTCCGAGCGAATATTAAGCCCATGGATACAAGTTATGTCTTCTCAGCAAATAAAATAAAATTTTGAATCAGTTTTGTCTAGAAACAAGGAAGTTATAAGTAATGCAACTAGGAATCTTATGGAGAGTTTGATCCCGACTCAGGATGAGCGCTGATGGCATGCTTTACACATGTAATTCGAATGGGAAGTAGTGTTTCCAAATGCGGATAGGTGAGTAACATGTAAGAACCTGTCCTTGGAGGGGGACAACAATTGGAAACGACTGCTAGAACCCCGTAGGCCGAGGAGCGAAAGGAGGAATCCTCCCAAGGAGGGGCTTGCGTCTGATTAGCTAGTTGGTGAGGTAATAGCTTGCCAATGCGATGATTAGTAGCTGGTTTGACAGGATGATCAGCCACACTGGGACTGAGAGGCCCAGACTCCTATAGGAGGCAACAATGGGGAATTTTTTGCAATGGGCGAAAGCCTGACGGAGCAATGCCGCGTGGAGGTAGAAGGCCTACGGGTCAAGAACTTGTTTTCCTGGAGAAGAAAAGATGACGGTATCCGGGGAATAAGCATCGTCTAACTCTGTAGGTGGATTTTTAACTTCTAAATTAAATTCCAGGGCTCAAACCTGGACAGGTGGTGAAAACTACAAGCTAGAGTATGGTAGGGGCGGAGGGAATTTCTGATTGAGTAATGAATTGAGTAGAGATAAGAAGGAACCCCCAACGCTGAAAGCGCTCAGTTGGGGACGACACTAACACTGAGAGATGAAAGCTAGGGGAGCAAATGGGATTAGAGACCCCAGTAGTCGTAGTCGTAAATGATGGATACTAAGCAGCTGTGTGTATCGACCCGTGCAACGCTGTAGCTAACATGTTAAGTATCTCGCCTGGGGAGTATGTTCGCAAGAATGAAACTCAAAGGAATTGATGGGGGCCTGCATAAGCGGTGAAGCATGTGTTTTAATTCGATGCAAAGCGAAGAACCTTACCAGGGCTTGACATATGCCGTGAGTCCTCTTGAAAGAGAGGAGTGCCTTTGGGAATGCAGACACAGGTGGTTTGTGGCTGTCATCAGCTCGTGCCGTGAGGTGTTAGGTTAAGTCCCGCAACAAGTGTAACCTTCCTATTTAGTTGCCAACATTTAGTTTGGATCCCTGAATAGACTGCCAGTGATAAGCCAGAGGAAGGTGAGGATGACATCAAGTCATCATGCCCCAGGAGACACACGTGTTACAATGGACAAGACAAGGGATCGCGACCCCGCAAGGGTGAGCTAACTTCAAAAACCCGTCCTCAGTTTGGATTGTAGGCTGCAACTCGCCTACATGAAGTTGGAATTGCTAGTAATCTCTGGTCATCCATAAGGCAGTGAACTCGTTCCAGGGCATTGTAAACACTTCCCGTCACACTTTAGGAGTTGGCCATGTCTGAATTTGTTACCTTAACCACAAGGAGGGGGATGCCGAAGCCAAAGCTAGTGACTGGAGTGAAGTCGTAGCAAGGTAGTTGTACTGGAAGGTGCAACTGGATCACCTCCTTTTCAGGGAGAGCTAATGCTTTTTGGGTAATTAGTTGTTACACTACTTCACACCCCAATAATTCAGTAAATTAGTAAACTACATCTCATTAACAAGATAGTCATTATTTTTGGTTTCTTGATGGTGAAGTTACACCTAGCCCTTGAGCTAGCTTATTCCAGGGAGAGATCACGCTTTTTGGATGATTGGGTTTCTTACTGTTACACACATTCATTGAAGCAACAATGCATTTACAACTAGCCCTTGAGCAAGCTTATTCTCCCATTCTGGGAGAGCTCACGCTTTTTGGGTGATTAGGTTTCATACTATTGCACATCGTCGCTTCAACGACAGTGAAGTTAGACATAGCCCTTGAGCTAGATTAAGCGAGCTTATTCTAGGGAGAGCTCACGCTTTTTGGGTGATTGGGTTTCATAATGTTGCACACTGTTGAAGCAAAAAGGTGGTTGAGTTAAGGTTAATCAATGGAAGTCTTCTTTCGTTTCACGAGCTCGAGGGATTGGTGTAACTTCACTATTGCTGAAGCGATGGTGTGCAACAGTATGAAACCCAATCACGCAAAAAGGAATCTATTGAATAGGAATCTATTTTATGAAAAATATCGGCTTTCGTGCTTTGGTGGGTCGTTGAGATCCTTTCGATGACGGTATCTGGGGATCTTCAATCTTATACTTGAATTTTGTTGAAATTTTGTCATGAGAAATAATCAAAACTCCAACTCCGGTTCCATCTTTATGGGTAGAACCATCGAAGAATAACTTCCAAGATTCTAATTCCACATAATTCTGAGGAACTTCGACCACAACATGGTCCACAATAAAGTCTGAGACTAATTATCCTTTCATAGATTTTAAGGGAATGAAAGCCAAGGAATATTCAGTTAAGGCGAGTGCCCATTTTCTAATTCAAATGTGCAGGATTGGCTTTGAAAGCATATGCTTAATGATATCGAAATGAGATGAAACGTACACATCAATTGACTTTATATAATATTTCAACTTTGTACAAGAAAAGTATAAACAAAGACATAAATTTTCTATAATACTATACCTACTCTCTGCATCATTAAGTACTCGACTAAGGTAGTAAATGGCTCTTTGATGCCATTCTCATCCTCTTGAGCAAGCATACTTCCTATTGTTACATCTGATGCATATATGTACAATCTCATACATCTATTCCTACAAGGTGGTGCCAATAATAGAGGCTAAACAAGATATTTCTTAATCTTATTGAATGCCTCTTGATGTTCCCACATCTATTCAAAGATTCCTTGTTTCAAACATAGAAGGGGAGACAAGGCGTGAGTGTGCCCACTTAAGTTTGAGATGAATCTTCTTAAGAAATTTATCTTCACAAGTAAAAAATGTAACTCTTTCTTTGTCGTTGGCTCTTTCGCTTCCATTATGGCCTTCGTCTTGATTTGGCTAATTTATATTCCCTTCTTATGGACCACAAAGCCTAGGAAATCACATGCCTTCACAAAAAGGCATATTTAAGGGGATTTATCTTCAACCCATGTTTCCCTATTCTTTCAAATGATTGTTGAAGGTGATCCAGATGACTTTCATCTGACACAGATCTTACCACTATGACATCAATGTAAACCTGCATTAAAGTCTCAATGAAATCATGAAATATGGAATTCATTTCCCTTTGGCAAGTTTCCCCAATATTTTTTAATTCAAAAGGCATAACCACCCATTCATAGGTGCCTAATTCCCCTGGGCATCGAAAATTTGTTTTGGGCACATCTTCTTCAACAATGAAAATTTGCGGTTGAATCAATCAACATTTCTACCACGGGCATTGGATATTCATCCTTTGGGGTTGCAGAATTTAAATCATGAAAATCAATGCAAACCCTTAAGGATCCATTATTTTTAATAATATGCACTATATTTACAATCCATTAGACATACCTTGTAATCCTGATGAATTTGACATGGATGGGTCTTTCAATCTCTTATTTTATCTTCGAAAGAATCTCTAGCGCGAACATTCTTGGAGTCTGCTTAATGGGCTTCTTGCCATCCTTTATAGGCAGCTTCAATTTGACCAGATCTCTGCTTAACCCTGGAATGTCGTCATAGTCCCAAGCAAAGAAATCCTTGTATTTCTTTAGCAGTTAGATCACCTTGTCTTTCGTTTCTAGGTTGAGTTTGGTGTTGATGTACATGGGTCTTTTAGTGAGCCCATCGCTAAATCCACTTCTTCGAGAGGATCTTACGCAATCATCTTTGTAATTGGTGTTGTTGGATCCTTTTTGAATTCCAAAGGTTTTTTTTCCATAAATTGCATCTAGCCTCTGGTCTTTTTCTTCCATGGATTTTATCTCGTCAAGGGGCTCTGGCTTGAAGTTGATCCAAGGTCCCTTTGTGTGACTTTCTTTGTTGATGGCTTTGACATCCATATACTTGACTTTAGACTCCAAGGACATTTTTTAATTTATTTTGGCTAAGTAAGCCGAAATATTTTTGAAGCAACTTGACTCAGACATCATTATTGTCTTTTTCACTCCAGCCAGTTGGACGAAGTCCAGGTATTCCCTCTACATCATTTTCTTCCCCCATTTTTTCCTTATCCCAGTGAAAGCCATGGGTTAGATGTAGTGTGAGGAAGTAGAAAGAATTGTTCATTGGGGAGTATGCAGCATATGCAGGAGTACATGGGCCTATGTTGGCTAAGTTCCTGTCGAAGTTTTTTCTATCGACATGGTTGATCTCCGCCATATAATAACTTTGATCTGCCTCTATGTTCTCCATAATCCCATCTTCTCTCCATATTTCCAACTTTTGGTGCAATGATGAACTTCCCCCACGCCATGATTCTATTCACAACGCAGCAACACATTGTAATTCACCTTCAACGCAATCACCATGAACATGGTGGGAATTATAATGGATCCCAGAGTGAGATCATCCTGGATTACCCCTAAGGTATGACCCACTTTTCCTTCATAGTTTGATAGGACCATGTTGTGAGGTTTACGGTCCGTATCAAACATCCCAATCTTTCAGAGCATGCATTATGGAATTAAATTAATCGTTGCTCCTCCATCAACCAATATTTTTTTATTACCATGTTCTCCATCTTACCCTTAATAAACAAGGGCTTGATATGGTTCTTCATACCTAAATCAGGTCGCTCGAAGAATGCATTTTGTTCTTCCACCGCTCCATTATTCATAAAATAGTAACAAACTGGCCTATGTCTGGCCATTTCAACTTCATCAACCATTTCATCATCTTCGACTCCAGTCAATTGATTATATTCATGTGGCAATGCAAATACCACATTGTAGTTTAAACCCAGAGACAATTCATCTTCTGGGTCAAAGTTTTCAATCAGAATCTCTTTGTCCTCTATGGACTTTCTTGTCTTTTTTCATTGATTTTTTCCTTTGAGGAAAAGAATTTTCTCCCCACTGCCCATCTCCCCCCTATCTTACTTTAAGGAGGGAGTTGATTTTTGCGTAATTCACCCATATCTTTCACAGCATTCTCCCTTTGAGCTTTCTTAAGTCTGGTGTCTCCTCCATTGAGACCTTGACATTGGGTGCTTTCCTTCATAGTTTTCAGATTGACAAGCTTTCTGCTTCGACACTTGTAATTCCTTCATGTATGTAATGGATTAACCTCTTTCAAATTCAATGCTTTTCTATTTCTCCTGCCCATGTCCCCTAAGGGACCATGTGTGAAATCAGCATCTATTTTGGATGGCATCTTTAAGCCCATCTCTGACAACTCTCTGTCATCATCTCTAATGGCATATGTAATCCCATTCCCGACATCATCAACCATTAATGTTATTTCATGTGAGTGCAAATTTTTGGGCAGTCTAGTGTTCAATCATCTTCCACCTTTATATTACGAAAGGCAGACAAGCCAATCTACATATTCAAGTTTAAGAAGATTGAACAGGGGCTGCTGTTGTACCCCAAAATTTTCCCTCTCATGTTTCCCAAGGTTTCTATTACATGGTTGGTTACAAACGCTTACCTAAAGAAAAATGAAATTTTTTAATGATAGCAAAGGGTATTTCGATTGGCATGCCCAACAATACCTTTCGATTGGCATCTGAATAATGTCCTTCGATTGGCACATCAGAGTAGTGTCCTTTGATTGGAACATCAGAGAAGTGTCCTTTAATTGGCACATCAGAGCAATGGCCTCTTTTACGCTTACCTTGACCTGTCCCATGCTAGCGCCCACAAGGTATTGGCTGCCTTTGTGCCAGCTCCGACTGGGAAAGGGTCCCCTGTGAAACAGTTTTCACACTTTGACACGCATGATAGTCCCTTCGAAGGAATATTCATGTGGTCCCTTCGAAGAAGCATTCACTGATTCATTCGAAGGACACATTATTATTGAAGACAAGTTGGCTTTGTGGTGAGTTTTGGTCCAAGATGCTTGCTGGCCAAAATCCTGCATATTTCCAAGCCCAAGCCCCTGTACAGGTACATTCCTACCAAAGGTAGCTTCGACTAGCCAGAGTAAAGTCTTTCGATTGGGCTAGTTGAGTAAGGCCAGGGCAATCAAAGAAAGCGAGCTTAGGGGCTGATTGAAGAAGCCAGGATGTTGAGGCCTTGTCTAGCTTTGCGACAATTTGGCCGTGCTCGAAAGGATGGTCCCCATGAGTTACTTCTCGAGGACATTGTATTCGACTATAAGGATGATGTTAAGGAGCATCGCCGGAGGTTCATACGATCTTGGAGCATGGTAAACAGATCTGACCCTGAAAAATTGGGACCGAAGACTTCCCTTCCTATGCAGCCTTATCTCCAATGGGTCCGAGCTCGTGCCCATAAGCTTATGATGCCTTATGAGGCCGTATTACCAGTGATTGTGGAGCCCACTAATGAAGAAGGCATTCCTTACACGGTTCTATATCCTTACATGCCTACTGATCCTGGGGAGCTACATAGGTCTTGGATTCAGCTAAGGAATGAGCGGGATACTTACCGGGAGCAGTTCCATGATAAAGAAAGGAAGGTTTTGAAGCTTACCAGGAAACTCGAGGAAGAAAGAGTGATCAATGACTATATCAGCACAAAGAGGAACCGTCCATGGGACTTTTGATTTTGCTTTTGCTAGTTTTAAATTTGTTTTATTTACTTCTTTGTAACGCCTTAAAGGCATTGTTGAACCTTTCAAAGTTAAGTTAATAAAGTTTTGTTTATTTTTGGTTTGCAAATTTAAATCTCCCAAAGTCTTTGAAATCATTACATGCGCATCCCATTATCATGCACATCATTATAGGTACCACTACAGGTTTCTCATCTTCTTCGTTGTTTATTTCAGCAGAAATGTCTTCCGATCAAGCCATCAAAGATCTTCAGGCACATAACACCCAATTCCAACAAATGTTCATAAGTATGGCTAAGGGGCAAGAGGATCTGAAGACCCTTATTCTGAAAGAGAAGAAGAAGAAGAAGACTGGTATTCTGAATATGGGTAGAAGATTTGGAGAAAGGTTGAAGCATCAAATTGATCCGACCTCTTCATCCAAGGATGGGGAGAACCAAGAAAGGGAAAAGGACCCTAGTCCTGCAGTTTCTGACATTGATACTGATTATAACGATGAGCAATATCCTTCGGCCGAGGATAGATACAAGCAGTTAGAAGACCGTCTGAGTGCTATGAAGATTCAGAAGATACCTGGTTTGGATTTCAGAGAATTGGGAATGGTATCGGGAGTGGTCATCCCTCATAAGTTCAAAGCTCCAGTTTTTGCCAAGTATGATGGGGTGTCCTGCCCAAAACTCCATCTCCGCTCGTATGTCAGGAAAATCCAACCCCACACTACTGATAGAAATTTGTGGGTGCACTTCTTTCAAGATAGTCTGTCAGGGACTCAGCTTGAATGGTTATACCAGTTGGAAGGAGCCATGGTCCGAAACTGGGAAGATCTTGCTGTTGCTTTTTACAAGAAGTATTAGTATAATGCCGACCTTGCTCCCACTCGTACTCAGCTCCAGGGTATGTCCATGGGTGAAGGTGAAGGTTTTAAGGACTATGCTCAAAAGTGGAGAGACTTGGCTGGAAGAGTCCAACCCCCTTTGTTTGATAGGGAGTTGGTTGATATGTTTCTGGGGATGCTATCTGGTCTGTTTTTCAATCACTTGATTGGTAGCTCGTCATCTGGTTTCACTGAGTTAATTTTAACTGGAGAAAGAGTAGAAGCTGGAATTCTAAGTGGTAAAATACAGAAGGATGCCTCCTCGAGTTCAACTAAGAAGCCTTTTACTGGTAAGAAGGAAGCCAGTGCAGTCTACAGCCCGAGGGGCCAAAGCAGATCTGAACACCATCAAACGGTAAATGATGTAGTGATACCAAGACCCGCAGTTGCTCCACAACACAACAATCAACAAAGGGTGGAAAGACCACAATGGCAGTTTACCCGCATCAACATGACATTGGATGAAGTGTTAGCTCACCATCTGAAATCCAACTTGGCGACCTTGAGAGAGGCTCCCAAGAATCCAAACACTACTTCTCCCAAATACAATCCCAACGTGCGGTGTGCCTACCATTCTGAGAGTCCAGGCCACGATACAAATGATTGTTGGGCCCTGATAAACAAAGTACAATATTTGCTCGAAGCCAAGGAGATAGAGTTTGATGCTCCAGAAAAGCCGAATGTTATAACTGCTCCCATGCCCAAACATGGTCGTGGAGTTAATGCTGTTGACACCGATTTATTTGTAACCTCTGTTGAAGAAATTACTACTCCTCTGATGACTGTTAAGAAGAATTTGCTATTGGCCAGTTTATTTCCGGGTTGTGGTGAAGGTTGCCACATGTGTTCGATTATACCTACTGGTTGCCGTTTGTTGAAGTCAGGTGTTCAACGCCTGATGGATAATAAAGAGATTTTGTTTGAGAAGACTATGATTCTCGTTGTTCCCACTGAAAAAGTTGCCATTATAACCATTTCCGCCAATCCTTCCAAGGTTTCCTCGAGAAAACCTGTTAGGATTACACCTGTTCAAAGAATTGCTCCGCTAATAATCATTGTTCCTATTCCCATCCCGTACACCTCAGATAAGGCTGTCCCATGGCATTACGGTACTGATGTGTACTATCATGGTATTAAGCAAGATCCGAAGAATGAAGAAGCTGATACTGATGTCAGTAATATTGTCGGGACTAATAAAGTTACCCGAAGTGGAAGGGTCTTCTCTCCTGAGATTTCCCCGAAGACTATCATCAAGCCTACTATTATTCCAACTGCTGCTCCAACCAACACTCCTGACATTTCTCCTGTTCCTACTCCAGTTAGTACACCTGCTACTATTCCTATTCTTACTCCAGTTATCACCCCTGCTGCTGAGCCATCTGGGACTCAGGGCAAGGAAATCATAGGTGAGCCTGCCCGGACGGACGCACCTAAGAAAATCATTGTGGAAGCCTCTAAACAAGAAATAGAGGAAATACTGAAAATTATCAAGAAGAACGACTACAATGTGGTCGAGCAGCTGGGGCAGACCCCATCAAAGATCTCCATGTTGTCTCTGGTGTTGTGTTCTGAAGCCCATACAAAGACTTTGATTGCATTTCTCAAGACTGCGCATGTACCGCAGGAAACTTCAGCAGATCAGTTCAAAGATTGCGTGGCTAGCCTGACTGCTGACAATGGGCTAGGCTTTTCAGATGCGGATCTGACCCCTAAGGGGAGGAATCATAATGATGCTCTGCATGTCTCGATTGAGTCCAGGGGCACCACTATGGCCCATGTGCTGGTAGATACCGGGTCCTCACTGAATGTTCTGCCAAAGAAAGCGTTGGACCGTTTAGATTGTGAAGTTTTGGCCTTAAAGCCTAGTAACATTGTGGTAAGGGCTTTTGACGGATCAAAGAGAATGGTGCATGGGGAGGTCAACATCCCTGACAAAGTGGGTTCTCAGACTTTTGGGTCCACCTTCTATGTAATGAACATCAAGCCATCGTATTCTTGCATGTTGGGTCGTCCTTGGATCCATAGGGTTGGGGCAGTTACTTCCAAACTCCATCAAATGTTGAAGTATCCGGTGAAGGGGAAGATTATCACAGTGCGAGGTGAAGAAGAGTATATGGTGAGTCATCTCAATTCCTTCCGCTACATAGAGATGGACGGGGAATTCATAGAAACTCCTTTTCAGAATTTCGAAGAGGTCCCTCGGTTCTCGGCATCAACTGAAGTTACTACCAACAAACCTCCACCGAAGATGGCTACTCTCAAGGATGCCAGAGCCGTGGTCGAAGAAGGTGGGTGTACCAATTGGGGTCAGCTCCCTGATTTCACTCACAAAACTGACAAATTTGGTTTGGGCTTTACTACAGGGGCTCAAAGGGCTGTTAGGCGCGAACGGATCGGAAGACCTACTCTACACATCATCAATTGGGGAGTTAATGCAATTGAGGACAGTGAAGAAGATTCAGACATCGACAGTTGGATCTACCCAACAACCAACAGTGGACTGAATAACTGGACGGCGAGGGACTTCATACCTGTTTCTTTTATTTCACAATAATTGACTCATTTATTTTAAGATTTGTAATAAACAGTTTGAAACTTTACGACTCGGTGCCCTGCCCGAGGCACATTGGCTTTGCTTGTGAGGGCTATTATTTGTCATTTCATATATCATTAATAAAGCATTGGACGTTTCTTGCATACAAATTTTGCGCTCCTTGTTTTTCTTTTTTGTCTCTCACTTTATCAAAACAGCTATGCTCTTACACACACTCACGTATTATACTGCAGATCCATATCCACTATGGATACCATTGATAACAGCTCTGCTACTTCCAGTTATGACTTCGAAAATCCGATCAACCAAGCCGAGGACGAAGGTGAGTATAATTGTGAGGTGCCTGGAGAACTTGCTAGACTATTACAGCAGGAAGAAAGGGCCATACAGCCTCATGAAGAGCCAGTTGAGTCAGTGAATTTGGGTACAGAGGAAGACATGAAAGAAGTTAAGATAGGTGCGAATATGGAGCCTAGTGTCAAACAACGGTTAATACAGATGCTACACGACTATGTTGAGATCTTCGCCTGGTCCTATGAAGACATGCCTGGTTTGGACACTGATATTGTGGTACATCGCCTGCCGACTAAAGAAGACTGCCCTCCAGTAAAGCAGAAGGTCCGCCGTATGCGCCCTGAAATGTCAGAGAAAATCAAAGCAGAGGTCATGAATTCGACACATGATTCTTAGTTGTCACTTCATATCCGCAGTGGGTTGCCAACGTTGTTCCGGTACCTAAGAAGGATGGTAAGGTACAGATGTGTGTGGACTACAAAGATCTGAATAGGGCAAGCCCCAAGGATGACTTCCCACTTCCTCATATTGATGTTCTAGTCGACAACACTGCGCAGCACAAGATCTTTTCCTTTATGGATGGTTTTTCTGGCTACAACCAGATCAAGATAGCTCCTGAGGACATGGAGAAGACAACCTTTGTTACACAGTGGGGCACCTTATGTTACAAGGTAATGCCTTTTGGGTTAAAGAATGCTGGGGCAACTTATCAGCGCGCCATGGTCGCTTTGTTCCATGATATGATTCACCACGAGATCGAGGTGTATGTTGAGGACATGATAGCCAGGTACCAGACTGAGGAAGAGCACCTTGATCATCTCCAGAAACTGTTTGACAGGTTGAAGACGTACAAGCTGAGGTTGAATTCGAACAAGTGTACCTTCGGGGTAAGGTCTGGAAAGCTTTTGGGTTTCGTTGTCAGTGACAAAGGTATTCAGGTGGATCTTGCAAAGGTAAAAGCCATACAAGAGATGTCGGCTCCCCGCACAGAGAAAGAAGTTAGAGGTTTCTTGGGACGTCTGAATTACATTGCCAGGTTCATTTCACATCTGACTGCTACTTGTGAGCCAATCTTCAAGCTGCTGAAGAAAGATCAAGTGGTAAAGTGGAATGGTGAATGCCAGACTGCTTTTGAAATAATTAAAGAATACCTTCAAGAACCACCAATTTTGATGTCTCCAGTTGAAGGAATACCTTTGATGTTATACTTGACAGTGCTAGACAATTCAATGGGGTGTGTGCTGGGGCAGCATGACGAGTCTGGTCGAAAAGAGCACGCCATTTATCACCTTAGCAAAAAGTTTACTGACTGTGAGACCCGATACTCATTGCTCGATAAAACTTGATGCGCTTTGGCATGGGCTGCTCGCCGACTGAGACAATATATGCTGCCTCACACTACCTTGTTGATATCAAAGATGGATCCGATCAAGTATATTTTCAAGAAGCCCGCTCTCTTCGGAAGGATAGCAAGATGGAAGATGATCTTAACCGAGTACGACATCCAATACACAACCCAAAAAGCAATCAAGCGGAGTGTATTGGCGGATCATTTGGCGCATCAAGCCGTGGATGACTACTAGTCCATGAATTTCGAGTTCCCGGATGAGAATATCATGTTGGTAACCGACTGCGAAGAACCTGGACCGGATGAAGGACCCGAGGAGGGGTCCCGGTGGTCTATGTATTTAGATGAAGCCACGAACGCATTGGGTAACGACATTGGCGTTGTAATCATATCTCCTGAGGGCTGTCATACTCCGTTCACCGCCCGATTATGTTTTAATTGCACCAACAATATGGAGGAGTATGAAGCGTGTATCATGGGTCTTCGAGCTGCTATCAACCTGAGGATTAAGTTCTTGAGTGTATTCGGAGATTCCGCTCTGGTGATAAGTCAGATCAAGGGCGAGTGGGATACGAAGCACCCGAATCTTATTCCTTACAAAGAGTATGTACTGACATTGTTCCCACACTTTGAGGAGGTGACCTTTGAACATTTCCTAAGAGAGGAGAATCAGTTAGCGGACGCGCTAGCTACTATGTCTTCTATGTTCAAGGTCAGGTGGGACAATGAGGCTCCCCAGATTACCATTGAGAGGTTGGACGAACCTGCATATTGCTGTGACATTGAGACTGAAGAGGTAGTAGATAAACCCTGGTTTCACGAGGTAAAGAGGTATCTTGAGGCTCAAGAATACCCCGAGGGGGCATCTGTTAATAATAAGAAGTTTCTGAGAAGGTTCGCTGCAAAGTTCTTCATCTGTAATGGAATCCTCTATAAGCATAACCATGATTCAACCTTACTACGATGTGTAGACAAGAGCAAAGCAGAGAGGATCATGGCAGAGTTACATGAAGGTACTTTCGGAACCCATTCTAGTGGACACACCATGGCTAAGAAAATCCTACGGGCATGATACTACTGGTCTACCATGGAAGCCGATTGTTATTAGCACTCTCGAACTTGTCATAAATGTCAAACCTATGCTGATAAGGTGCATGTACCTCCGGTTCCCCTGAATGTTTTGACGACTCCTTGGCCCTTTGCAATGTGGGGTATTGACATGATCGGCGAGATCAGACCTACTGCGTCTAACGAATATCGCTTCATTCTGGTAGCAATTGATTACTTTATGAAGTGGGTTGATGCAGCTTCCTTTGCTACGATAACCAAGAACGTCGTGGCGCAGTTTATCCAACATAATCTGATCTATCGATATGGTGTACTAGAGAGGATTATTACTGAAAATGGTACAAATTTCAATAATACGATGATCAGCGAGCTCTGCAGACAGTTCAAGATTCAGCATCATAACTCTTCACCCTACCGGCCGAAGATGAATGGGTCTGTTGAAGCGGCTAACAAGAACATCAAAAATATTATACAGAAGATGACAGTGACATACAAAGACTGGCACGAGATGTTACCATTCGCTCTTCATGGGTACCGTACCTCAGCACGGACGTCGACAGGGGAAACACCCTACTCTTTGGTGTATGACATGGAGGAAATCCTACCCATCGAGGTCCAGATACCCTCTCTCAGGATTATGAATGATGCGGGTTTGAACGAAGACAACTTGATCCAAACCCGACTTGATCAGCTAAATCTAATCGATGAAAAGAGACTTACTGCTATCTGTCATGGTCAGACGTATCAAAAGCGGGTGATCAAGGCTTTTTATAAGAAAGTCAGATGTCAAGAATATCGAGTCAAGGATCTAGTAATCAAGCGCATCATACTACTTCAAGGTGCCCACATGGCTTGATTACAACATGAAGTTCACTTGTAGGAGCATGTTGAATGCCCACATGAATTTGGCATTCTTGGCATCCCTTGGCAAATTCAATACAATCTTTAAACATGGTTGACCAATACATGCAATATCAAAACAAAAGCCAGTTCATCTTGTGACTTACTTAACATGCTCCACATTCTCCACTATGCACATTCGGCAGTGCCAAGCATACTTCACTTACTCCTAAACATTTGAGTAAGACTCCTTTTGGTGTTTTCTTGAAAAGTTAATTTTCCATCAATACATAACTTAGCGCACGATACTTAACCTTCCCATCTCAGCAATATAATGTCACCATGACGTGGTGGAAGTCATCGATTTGAATCTGATTATCTCTAAACCCAATATAAATTGTTGATTCAATATAAATTATTTGATTTTGATGACAAGATTCAATCCAAATAGATAAGAGGTTGGGGGGTTGATGAAAAGGGGCAGAGGGATGTATTATATTTCTGGGAGGAAATTCCAGGCGAATATTAAGCCCACAGATACAAGTTATATCTTCTCAGCAAATAAAAATTAGAATCAATTTTGTTTAGAAATAAGTAAGAGGCTCAGGGGTGTTAACAAAAGAGGGAAGAGGGTTGTATTATATTTCTGGGAGGAAACTCCGAGCGAATTTTAAGCCCATGGATACAAGTTATGTCTTCTCAGCAAATAAAATAAAATTTTGAATCAGTTTTGTCTAGAAACAAGGAAGTTATAAGTAATGCAACTAGGAATCTTATGGAGAGTTTGATCCTGACTCAGGATGAGCGCTGACGGCATGCTTTACACATGTAATTCGAATGGGAAGTAGTGTTTCCAAATGCGGATGGGTGAGTAACATGTAAGAACCTGTCCTTGGAGGGGGACAACAACTGGAAACGACTGCTAGAACCCCGTAGGCTGAGGAGCGAAAGGAGGAATCCTCCCAAGGAGGGGCTTGCGTCTGATTAGCTAGTCGGTGAGGTAATAACTTGCCAATGCGATGATTAGTAGCTGGTTTGACAGGATGATCAGCCACACTGGGACTGAGAGGCCCAGACTCCTATAGGAGGCAACAGTGGGGAATTTTTTGCAATGGGCGAAAGCCTGACGGAGCAATGCCGCATGGAGGTAGAAGGCCTACGGGTCAAGAACTTGTTTTCCTGGAGAAGAAAAAATGACGGTATCCGGGGAATAAGCATCGTCTAACTCTGTAGGTGGATTTTTAACTTCTACATTAAATTCCAGGGCTCAAACCTGGACAGGTGGTGAAAACTACAAGCTAGAGTATGGTAGGGGCGGAGGGAATTTCTGATTGAGTAATGAATTGAGTAGAGATCAGAAGGAACCCCCAACACTGAAAGCGCTCAGCTGGGGACGACACTGACACTGAGAGATGAAAGCTAGGGGAGAAAATGGGATTAGAGACCCCAGTAGTCGTAGTCGTAAATGATGGATACTAACCAGCTGTGTGTATCGACCCGTGCAACGCTGTAGCTAACATGTTAAGTATCTCTCCTGGGGAGTATGTTCGCAAGAATGAAACTCAAAGGAATTGATGGGGGCCTGCATAAGCGGTGAAGCATGTGTTTTAATTCGATACAAAGCGAAGAACCTTACCAGGGCTTGACATATGCCGTGAGTCCTCTTGAAAGAGAGGAGTGCCTTTGGGAATGCAGACACAGGTGGTTTGTGGCTGTCGTTAGCTCGTGTCGTGAGGTGTTAGGTTAAGTCCCGCAACAAGTGTAACCTTCCTATTTAGTTGCCAACATTTAGTTTGGATCCCTGAATAGACTGTCAGTGATAAGCCAGAGGAAGGTGAGGATAACATCAAGTCATCATGCCCCAGGCGACACACGTGTTACAATGGACAAGACAAGGGATCGCGACCCCGCAAGGGTGAGCTAACTTCAAAAACCCGTCCTCTGTTTGGATTGTAGGCTGTAACTCTCCTACATGAAGTTGGAATTGCTAGTAATCTCTGGTCATCCATAAGGCATTGAACTCGTTCCAGGGCATTGTACACACTTCCCGTCACACTTTAGGAGTTGGCCATGTCTGAATTTGTTACCTTAACCACAAGGAGGGGGATGCCGAAGCCAAGGCTAGTGACTGGAGTGAAGTCGTAACAACGTAGTTGTACTGGAAGGTGCAACTGGATCACCTCCTTTTCAGGGAGAGCTAATGCTTTTTGGGTAATTAGTTGTTACACTACTTCACACCCCAATAATTTAGTAAATAAGTAAACTACATCTCATTAACAAGATAGTCATTATTTTTGGTTTCTTGATGGTGAAGTTACACCTAGCCCTTGAGCTAGCTTATTCCAGGGAGAGATCACGCTTTTTGGATGATTGGATTTCTTACTGTTACACACATTCATTGAAGCAACAATGCATTTACAACTAGCCCTTGAGCAAGCTTATTCTCCCATTCTGGGAGAGCTCACGCTTTTTGGGTGATTAGGTTTCATACTATTGCACATCATCGCTTCAACGATAGTGAAGTTAGACATAGCCCTTGAGCTAGATTAAGCGAGCTTATTCTAGGGAGAGCTCAAGCTTTTTGGGTGATTGGGTTTCATAATGTTGCACACTGTTGAAGCAAAAAGGTGGTTGAGTTAAGGTTAATCGATGGAAGTCTTCTTTCGTTTCACGAGCTCGAGGGCTTGGTGTAACTTCACTATTGCTGAAGCGATGGTGTGCAATAGTATGAAACCCAATCACCCAAAAAGGAATCTATTGAATAGGAATCTATTTTATGAAAAATATTGGCTTTCGTGCTTTGGTGGGTCGTTGAGATCCTTTCGATGACGGTATCCGGGGATCTTCATTCTTATACTTGAATTTTGTTGAAATTTTGTCATGATAAATAATCAAAACTCCAACTCCGGTTCCATCTTTATGAGTAGAACCATCGAAGAATAACTTCCAAGATTCTAATTCCACATAATTCTGAGGAACTTCGACCACAACATGGTCCACAATAAAGTCTGAGACTAGATATCCTTTCATAGATTTTAAGGGAATGAAATCCAAGGAATATTCAGTTAAGGCGAGTGCCCATTTTCTAATTCAACTGTGCAGGATTGGCTTTGAAAGCATATGCTTAATGATATCGAAATTAGATGAAACGTACACATCAATTGGCTTTATATAATATTTCAACTTTGTACAAGAAAAGTATAAACAAAGACATAAATTTTCTATAATACTATACCTACTCTCTGCATCGTTAAGTACTCGACTAAGGTAGTAAATGGCTCTTTGATGCCATTCTCATCCTCTTGAGCAAGCATACTTCCTATTGTTACATCTGATGCATATATGTACAATCTCATACATCTATTCCTACAAGGTGGTGCCAATAATAGAGGCTGAACATGATATTTCTTAATCTTATTGAATGCCTCTTGATGTTCCCACCTCTATTCAAAGATTCCTTGTTTCAAACATAGAAGGGGAGACAAGGCGTGAGTGCGCCCACTTAAGTTTGAGATGAATCTTCTTAAGAAATTTATCTTCACAAGTAAAAAATGTAACTCTTTCTTTGTCATTGGCTCTTTCGCTTCCATTATGGCCTTCGTCTTGTTTTGGCTAATTTATATTCCCTTCTTATGGACCACAAAGCCTAGGAAATCACATGCCTTCACAAAAAGGCATATTTAAGGGGATTTATCTTCAACCCATGTTTCCCTATTCTTTCAAATGATTGTTGAAGGTGATCCAGATGACTTTCATCAAACACAGATCTTACCACTATGACATCAATGTAAACCTGCATTAAAGTCTCAATGAAATCATGAAATATGGAATTCATTTCCCTTTGGCAAGTTTCCCCAATATTTTTTAATTCAAAAGGCATAACCACCCATTCATAAGTGCCTAATTCCCCTGGGCATCGAAAATTTGTTTTGGGCACATCTTCTTCAACAATGAAAATTTGCGGTTGAATCAATCAACATTTCTACCACGGGCATTGGATATTCATCCTTTGGGGTTGCAGAATTTAAATCATGAAAATCAATGCAAACCCTTAAGGATCCATTATTTTTAATAATATGCACTATATTTGCAATCCATTAGACATACCTTGTAATCCTGATGAATTTGCAATGGATGGGTCTTTCAATCTCTTCTTTTATCTTCGAAAGAATCTCTAGCGCGAATATTATTGGAGTCTGCTTAATGGGCTTCTTGCCATCCTTTATAGGCAGCTTCAATTTAACCAGATCTTTGCTTAACCCTGGAATTTCGTCATAGTCCCAAGCAAAGAAATCCTTGTATTTCTTTAGCAGTTGGATCACCTTGTCTTTCATTTCTAGGTTGAGTTTGGTGTTGATGTACATGGGTCTTTTAGTGAGCCCATCGCTAAATCCACTTCTTCGAGAGGATCTTACGCAATCATCTTTGTAATTGGTGTTGTTGGATCCTTCTTGAATTCCAAAGTTTTTTCTTCATAAATTGCATCTAGCCTCTTTCCTTTTTCTTCCATGGATTTTATCTCGTCAAGGGGCTCTGGCTTGAAGTTGATCCAAGGTCCCTTTGTGTGACTTTCTTTGTTGATGGCTTTGACATCCATGTACTTGACTTTAGCCTCCAAGGCCATTTTTAATTTATTTTTGGCTAAGTAAGCCGAAATATTTTTGAAGCAACTTGACTCAGACATCATTATTGTCTTTTTCACTCCAGCCAGTTGGACGAAGTCCAGGTATTCCCTCTACATCATTTTTTCCCCCATTTTTTCCTTACCCCAGTGAAAGCCATGGGTTAGATGTAGTGTGAGGAAGTAGAAAGAATTGTTCATTGGGGAGTATGCAGCATATGCAGGAGTACATGGGCCTATGTTGGCTAAGTTCCTGTCGAAGTTTTTTCTATCGACATGGTTGATCTCCGCCATATAATAACTTTGATCTGCCTCTATGTTCTCCATAATCCCATCTTCTCTCCATATTTCCAACTTTTGGTGCAATGATGAACTTCCCCCACGCCATGATTCTATTCACAACGCAGCAACACATTGTAATTCACCTTCAACGCAATCACCATGAACATGGTGGGAATTATAATGGATCCCAGAGTGAGATCATCCTGGATTACCCCTAAGGTATGACCCACTTTTCCTTCATAGTTTGATAGGACCATGTTGTGAGGTTTACGGTCCGTATCAAACATCCCAATCTTTCGGAGCATGCATTATGGCATTAAATTAATCGTTGCTCCTCCATCAACCAATATTTTTTTATTACCATGTTCTCCACCTTACCCTTAATAAACAAGGGCTTGATATGGTTCTTCATACCTAAATCAGGTCGCTCGAAGAATGCATTTTGTTCTTCCACCGCTCCATTGTTCATAACATAGTAACAAATTGGCCTATGTCTGGCCATTTCAACTTCATCAACCATTTCATCCTCTTTGACTCCAGTCAATTGATTATATTCATGTGGCAATGCAAATACCAAATTGTATTTTAAACCCAGAGACAATTCATCTTCTCGGTCAAAGTTTTCAATCAGAATCTCTTTGTCCTCTATGGACTTTCTTGTCTTTTTTCATTGATTTTTTCCTTTGAGGAAAATAATTTTCTCCCCACTGCCCATCTCCCCCTATCTTACTTTGAGGAGGGAGTTGATTTGTGCGTAATTCACCCATATCTTTCGCAGCATTCTCCCTTTGAGCTTTCTTAAGTCTGGTGTCTCCTCCATTGAGACCTTGACATTGGGTGCTTTCCTTCATAGTTTTCAGATTGACAAGCTTTCTGCTTCGACACTTGTAATTCCTTCATGTATGTAATGGATTAACCTCTTTCAAATTCAGTGCTTTTCTATTTCTCCTGCCCATATCCCCTAAGGGACCATGTGTGAAATCAGCATCTATTTTGGATGGCATCTTTAAGCCCATCTCTGACAACTCTCTGTCATCATCTCTAATGGCATATGTAATCCCATTCCCGACATCATCAACCATCAATGTTATTTCATGTGAGTGCAAATTTTTGGGCACTCTAGTGTTCAATCATCTTCAACCTTCATATCACGAAAGGCAGACAAGCCAATCTACATATTCAGGTTTAAGAAGATTGAACAGGGGCTGCTGTTGTACCCCAAAAGTTTCCCTCTCATGTTTCCCAAGGTTTCTATTACATGGTTGGTTACAAACGCTTACCTAAAGAAAAATGAAAATTTTGAATGATAGCAAAGGGTATTTTGATTGGCATGCCCAACAATACCTTTCGATTGGCATCTGAATAATGTCCTTCGATTGGCACATCAGATTAGTGTCCTTTGATTGGAACATCAGAGCAATGTCCTTTAATTGGCACATCAGAGCAATGGCCTCTTTTACGCTTACCTTGACCTGTCCCATGCTAGCGCCCACAAGGCATTGGCTGCCTTTGTGCCAGCTCCGACTGGGCAAGGGTCCCCTGTGAAACAGTTTTCACACTTTGACACGCATGATAGTCCCTTCGAAGGAATATTCATGTGGTCCCTTCGAAGAAGCATTCACTGATTCATTCGAAGGACACATTATTATTGAAGACAAGTTGGCTTTATGGTGAGTTTTGGTCCAAGATGCTTGCTGGCCAAAATCCTGCATATTTCCAAGCCCAAGCCCCTGTACAGGGACATTCCTACCAAAGGTAGCTTCGACTAGCCAGAGTAAAGTCTTTCGATTAGGCTAGTTGAGTAAGGCCAGGGCAATCAAAGAAAGCGAGCTTAGGGGCTGATTGAAGAAGCCAGGATGTTGAGGCCTTGTCTAGCTTTGCGACAATTTGGCCGTGCTCGAAAGGATGGTCCCCATGAGTTACTTCTCGAGGACATTGTATTCGACTATAAGGATGATGTTAAGGAGCATCGCCGGAGGTTCATACGAGCTTGGGGCATGGTAAACAGATCTGACCCTGAAGAATTGGGACCGAAGACTTCCCTTCCTATGCAGCCTTATCTCCAATGGGTCCAAGCTCGTGCCCATAAGCTTATGATGCCTTATGAGGTCGTATTACCAGTGATTGTGGAGCCCACTAATGAAGAAGGCATTCCTTACACGGTTCTATATCCTTACATGCCTACTGATCCTGGGGAGCTACATAGGTCTTGGATTCAGTTGAGGAATGAGCGGGATACTTACCGAGAGCAGTTCCATGAGAAAGAAAGGAAGGGTTTGAAGCTTACCGGGCAACTCGAGGAAGAAAGAGTGATCAATGACTATATCAGCACAAAGAGGAACCGTCCATGGGAATTTTGATTTTGCTTTTGCTAGTTTTAAATTTGTTTTATTTACTTCTTTGTAACGCCTTAAAGGCATTGTTGAACCTTTCAAAGTTAAGCTAATAAAGTTTTGTTTATTTTTGGTTTGCAAATTTAAATCTCCCAAAGTCTTTGAAATCATTACATGCGCATCCCATTATCATGCACATCATTATAGGTACCACTACAGGTTTCTCATCTTCTTCGCTGTTTATTTCAGCAGAAATGTCTTCCGATCAAGCCATCAAAGATATTCAGGCACAAAACACCCAATTCCAACAAATGTTCATAAGTATGGCTAAGGGGCAAGAGGATCTGAAGACCCTTATTCTGAAAGAGAAGAAGAAGAAGAAGAAGAAGACTGGTATTCTGAATATGGGTAGAAGATTTGGAGAAAGGTTGAAGCATCAAATTGATCCGACCTCTTCATCCAAGGACGGGGAGAACCAAGAAAGGGAAAAGGACCCTAGTCCTGAAGTTTCTGACAATGATACTGATTATGACGATGAGGAATATCCTTCGGCCGAGGATAGATACAAGCAGTTAGAAGACCGTCTGAGTGCTATGGAGATTCAGAAGATACCTGGTTTGGATTTTGGAGAATTGGGAATGGTATCGGGAGTGGTGATCCCTCTAAAGTTCAAAGCTCTAGTTTTTGCCAAGTATGATGGGGTGTCCTGCCCAAAACTCCATCTCCGCTCATATGTCAGGAAAATCCAACCCCACACTACTGATAGAAATTTGTGGGTGCACTTCTTTCAAGATAGTCTGTCAGGGACTCAGCTTGAATGGTTATACCAGTTGGAAGGAGCCAGTGTCCGAAACTGGGAAGATCTTGCTGCTGCTTTTTACAAGAAGTATTAGTATAATGCCGACCTTGCTCTCACTCGTACTCAGCTCCAGGGTATGTCCATGGGTGCAGGTGAAGGTTTTAAGGACTATGCTCAAAAGTGGAGAGACTTGGCTGGAAGAGTCCAACCCCCTTTGTCTGATAGGGAGTTGGTTGATATGTTTCTGGGGATGCTATCTGGTCTGTTTTTCAATCACTTGATTGGTAGCTCATCATCTGGTTTCACTGAGTTAATTTTAACTGGAGAAAGAGTAGAAGCTGGAATTCTAAGTGGTAAAATACAGAAGGATGCCTCCTCGAGTTCAACTAAGAAGCCTTTTACTGGTAAGAAGGAAGCCAGTGCAGTCTACAGCCTGAGGGGCCAAAGCAGATTTGAACACCATCAAACGGTAAATGTTGTAGTGATACCAAGACTCGCAGTTGCTCCACAACACAACAATCAACAAAGGGTGGAAAGACCACAACGGCAGTTTACCCGCACCAACATGACATTGGATGAAGTGTTAGCTCACCTGCTGAAATCCAACTTGGCGACCTTGAGAGAGGCTCCCAAGAATCCAAACACTACTTCTCCCAGATACAATCCCAACGTGCGGTGCGCCTACCATTCTGAGAGTCCAGGCCACGATACAAATGATTGTTGGGCCCTGATAAATAAAGTACAAGATTTGCTCGAAGCCAAGGATATAGAGTTTGATGCTCCAGAAAAGCCGAATGTTATAACTGCTCCCATGCCCAAACATGGTCGTGGAGTTAATGCTGTTGACACCGATTTATTTGTAACCGTTGTTGAAGAAATTTCAACTCCTCTGATGACTGTTAAGAAGAATTTGCTATTGGCCAGTTTATTTCCGGGTTATGGTGAAGGTTGCCACATGTGTTAGATTATACCTACTGGTTGCCGTTTGTTGAAGTCAGGTGTTCAGCGCCTGATGGATAATAAAGAGATTTTGTTTGAGAAGACTATGATTCTCGTTGTTCCCACTAAAGAACTTGCCATTATAACCATTTCCGCCAATCCTTCCAAGGTTTCCACGAGAAAACCTGTTAGGATTACACCTGTTCAAAGAATTGCTCCGCTAATAATCACTGTTCCTAGTCCCATCCCGTACACCTCAGATAAGGCTGTCCCGTGGCATTACGGTACTGATGTGTACTATCATGGTATTAAGCAAGATCCGAAGAATGAAGAAGCTGATACTGATGTCAGTAATATTGTCGGGACTAATAATGTTACCCGAAGTGGAAGGGTCTTCTCACCCGAGATTTCCCCGAAGACGATCATCAAGCCTACTATTATTCCAACTGCTGCTCCAACCAGCACTCCTGACATTTCTCCTGTTCCTACTCCAGTTAGTACACCTACTACTATTCCTATTCTTACTCCAGTTATCACCCCTGATGCTGAGCCATCTGGGACTCGGGGCAAGGAAATCATAGGTGAGCCTGCCCGGACGGAGGCACCTAAGAAAATCATTGTGGAAGCCTCTAAACAAGAAATAGAGGAAATACTGAAAATTATCAAGAAGAACGACTACAATGTGGTCGAGCAGCTGGGGCAGACCCCGTCAAAGATCTCCATGTTGTCTCTGCTGTTGTGTTCTGAAGTCCATACAAAGGCTTTGATTGCATTTCTCAAGACTGCGCATGTACCGCAGGAAACTTCAGCAGATCAGTTCAAAGATTGCGTGGCTAGCCTGACTGCTGACAATGGGCTAGGCTTTTCAGATGCGGATCTGACCCCTAAGGGGAGAAATCATAATGATGCTCTGCATGTCTCGATTGAGTCCAGGGGCACCACTATGGCCCATGTGCTGGTAGATACCGGGTCCTCACTGAATGTTCTGCCAAAGAAAGCGTTGGACCGTTTAGATTGTGAAGTTTTGGCCTTAAAGCCTAGTAACATTGTGGTAAGGACTTTTGACGGATCAAAGATAATGGTGCACAGGGAGGTGGACATCCCTGATAAAGTGGGTTCTCAGACTTTTGGGTCCACCTTCTACGTAATGGACATCAAGCCATCATATTCTTGCTTGTTGGGTCGTCCTTGGATCCATATGGCTGGGGCAGTTACTTCCAAACTCCATCAAATGATGAAGTATCCGGTGAAGGGGAATATTGTCACAGTGCGAGGTGAAGAAGAGTATATGGTGAGTCATCTCAATTCCTTCCGCTACATAGAGATGGACGGGGAATTCATAGAAACTCCTTTTCAGAATTTCGAAGAGGTCCCTCGGTTCTCGGCATCAACTGAAGTTACTACCAACAAACCTCCACCGAAGATGGCTGCTCTCAAGGATGCCAGAGCCGTGGTCGAAGAAGGTAGGTGTACCAATTGGGGTCAGCTCCCTGATTTCACTCACAAAACTGACAAATTTGGTTTGGGCTTTACTACAGGGGCTCAAAGGGCTGTTAGGCGCGAACGGATCGGAAGACCTACTCTACACATCATCAATTGGGGAGTTAATGCAATTGAGGACAGTGAAGAAGATTCAGACATCGACAGCTGGATCTACCCAACAACCAACGGTGGACTGAATAACTGGACGGCGAGGGACTTCATACCTGTTTCTTTTATTTCACAGTAATTGACTCATTTGTTTTAAGATTTGTAATAAACAGTTTGAAACTTTACGGCTCGGTGCCCTGCCCGAGGCACCTTGGCTTTGCTTGTGAGGGCTATTATTTGTCATTTCATATATCATTAATAAATCATTGGACGTTTCTTGCATACAAATTTTGCGCTCTTTGTTTTTCTTTTCTGTCTCTCACTTTATCAAAACAGCTATGCTCTTACACGCACTCACGTATCATACTGCAGATCCATATCCACTATGGATCCCATTGATAACAGCTCTGCTACTGCCAATTATAACTTCAAAAATCCGATCAACTAAGCCGAGGACGAAGGGGAGGATAATTATGAGGTGCCTGGAGAACTTGCTAGACTATAACAACAGGAAGAAAGGGCCATACAACCTCATGAAGAGCCAGTTGAGTCAGTGAATTTGGGTACAGAGGAAGACAGGAAAGAAGTTAAGATAGGTGCGAATCTGGAGCCTAGTGTCAAACAACAGTTAATACAGATGCTACACGACTATGTTGAGATCTTCGCCTGGTCCTATGAAGACATGCCTGGTTTGGACACTGATATTGTGGTACATCGCCTTCCGACTAAGAAGACTGCCCTCCGGTAAAGCAGAAGGTCCGCCATATGCGCCCTGAAACGTCAGAGAAAATCAAAGAAGAGGTCATGAATTCGACACCGGATTCTTAGCTGTCACTTCATATCCGCAGTGGGTTGCCAACGTCGTTCTGGTACCTAAGAAGGATGGTAAGGTACATATGTGTGTGGACTACAAAGATCTGAACAGGGCAAGCCCCAAGGATGACTTCCCACTTCCTTATATTGATGTTCTAGTCGACAACACTGCGCAACACAAGATCTTTTCCTTTATGGATGGTTTTTATGGCTACAACCAGATCAAGATGGCTCCTGAGGACATGGAGAAGACAACCTTCGTTACACAGTGGGGTACCTTATGTTACAAGGTAATGCCTTTTGGGTTGAAGAATGCTGGGGCAACTTATCAGCACGCCATGGTCGCTTTGTTCCATGATATGATTCACCACGAGATCGAGGTGTATGTTGAGGACATGATAGCCAGGTACCAGACTGAGGAAGAGCACCTTGATCATCTCCAGAAACTGTTTGACAGGTTGAAGACGTACAAGCTGAGGTTGAATCCGAACAAGTGTACCTTCAGGGTAAGGTCTGGAAATCTTTTGGGTTTCGTTGTCAGTGACAAAGGTATTCAGGTGGATCTTGCAAAGGTAAAAGCCATACAAGAGATGTCGGCTCCCCGCACAAATAAATAAGTTAGAGGTTTCTTGGGATGTCTGAATTACGTTGCCAGGTTCATTTCGCATCTGACTGCTACTTGTGAGCCAATCTTCAAGCTGCTTTAGAAAGATCAAGTGGTAAAGTGGAATGGTGAATGCCATACTGCTTTTAAAAGAATCAAAGAATACCTTCAAGAACCACCAATTTTGATGTCTCCAGTTGAAGGAGGACCTTTGATGTTATACTTGACAGTGCTAGACAATTCAATGGGGTGTGTGCTGGGGCAGCATGACGAGTCTGGTCGAAAAGAGCACGCCATTTATTTCCTTAGCAAAAAGTTTACTGACTGTAAGACCCGATACTCATTGCTCGAGAAAACTTGATGCGCTTTGGCATGGGCTGCTCGCCGACTGAGACAATATATGCTGCCTCACACTACCTTGTTGATATCAAATATGGATCCGATCAAGTATATTTTCAAGAAGCCCACTCTCTCCGGAAGGATAGCAAGATGGAAGATGATCTTAACCGAGTACGACATCCAATACATAACCCAAAAAGAAATCAAGGGGAGTGTATTGGCGGATCATTTGGCGCATCAAGCCGTGGATGACTACCAGTCCATGAATTTCGAGTTCCCGGATGAGAATATCATGTTGGTAACCGACTGCGAAGAACCTGGACCGGATAAAGGACCCGAGGAGGGGTCCCGGTGGTCTATGTATTTTGATGAAGCCTCGAACGCATTGGGTAACGGTATTGTCATTGTAATCATATCTCCTGAGGGCTGTCATACTCCGTTCACCGCCCGATTATGTTTTAATTGCACCAACAATATGGCGGAGTATGAAGCGTGTATCATGGGTCTTCAAGCTGCTATCAACCTGAGGATTAAGTTCTTGAGTGTATTCAGAGATTCCGCTCTGGTGATAAGTCAGATCAAGGGAGAGTGGGATACGAAGCACCCAAATCTTATTCCTTACAAAGAGTATGTACTGACATGTTCCCACACTTTGAGGAGGCGACCTTTGAACATTTCCTAAAAGAGGAGAATCAGTTAGCGGACGCGCTAGCTACTATGTCTTCTATGTTCAAGGTCAGGTGAGACAATGAGGCTCCCTAGATTACCATTGAGAGGTTGGACGAACCTGCATATTGCTGTGACATTGAGACTGAAGAGGTAGTAGATAAACCCTGGTTTCACGAGGTAAAGAGGTATCTTTAGGCTCAAGAATACCCCGAGGGGGCATCTGTTAATAATAAGAAGTTTATGAGAAGGTTCCCTGCAAAGTTCTTCATCTGTAATGGAATCCTCTATAAGCATAACCATGATTCAACCTTAATACGGTGTGTAGACAAGAGCAAAGTAGAGAGGATCATGGCAGAGTTACATGAAGGTACTTTCGGAACCCATTCTAGTGGACACACCATGGCTAAGAAAATCCTACGGGCATGATACTACTGGTCTACCATGGAAGCCGATTGTTATTAGCACTCTCGAACTTGTCATAAATGTCAAATCTATGCTGATAAGGTGCATGTACCTCTGGTTCCCCTGAATGTTTTGACGGCTCCTTGGCCCTTTGCAATGTGGGGTATTGACATGATCGACGAGATCAGACCTACTGCGTCTAACGGATATCGGTTCATTCTGGTAGCAATTGATTACTTTATGAAGTGGGTTAAGGCAGCTTCCTTTTCTACGATAACCAAGAACGTCGTGGCGCGGTTTATCCGACACAATCTGATCTATCGATATGGTGTACTAGAGAGGATTATTACTGAAAATGGTACAAATCTCAACAATACGATGATCACCGAGCTCTGCAGACAATTCAAGATTCAGCATCATAACTCTTCACCCTACCGGCTGAAGATGAATGGGGCTGTTGAAGCGGCTAACAAGAACATCAAAAAGATTATACAGAAGATGACGGTGACATACAAAGACTGACACAAGATGTTACCATTCGCTCTTCATGGGTACCGTACCTCAGCACGGACGTCGATAGGGGCAACACCCTACTCTTTGGTGTATGACATGGAGGCAGTCCTACCCATCGAGGTCCAGATACCCTCTCTCAGGATTATGAATGATGCGGGTTTGAACGAAGACGACTTGATCCAAACCCGACTTGATCAGCTAAATCTAATCGATGAAAAGAGACTTACTGCTATCTGTCATGGTCAGACGTATCAAAAGCGGATGATCAAGGCTTTTTACAAGAAAGTCAGATGTCAAGAATATCGAGTCATGGATCTAGTAATCAAGCGCATCATACTACTGCAAGGTGCCCACATGGCTTGATTACAGCATGAAGTTAACTTGCAGGAGCATGTTAAATGCCCACATGAATTTGGCATTCTTGGCATCCCTTGGCAAATTCAATACAATCTTTAAACATGGTTGACCAATACATGCAATATCAAAACAAAAGCCAGTTCATCTTGTGACCTACTTGACATGCTCCACATTCTCCACTATGCACATTGGGCAGTGCCAAGCATACTTCACTTACTCCTAAACATTTGAGTAAGACTCCTTCTGGTGTTTTCTTGAAAAGTTAATTTTCCATCAATACATAACTTAGCGCACGATACTTAACCTTCCCATCTCAGCAGTATAATGTCACCATGACGTGGTGGAAGTCATCAGTTTGAATCTGATTATCTCTAAACCCAATATAAATTGTTGATTCAATATAAATTATTTGATTTTGATGACAAGATTCAATCCAAATAGATAAGAGGTTGGGGGGTTGATGAAAAGGGGCAGAGGGATGTATTATATTTTTGGGAGGAAATTCCAGGCGAATATTAAGCCCACAGATACAAGTTATATCTTCTCAACAAATAAAAATTAGAATCAATTTTGTTTAGAAATAAGTAAGAGGCTCAGGGGTGTTAACAAAAGAGGGAAGAGGGTTGTATTATATTTCTGGGAGGCAACTCCGAGCGAATATTAAGCCCATGGATACAAGTTATGTCTTCTCAGCAAATAAAATAAAATTTTGAATCAGTTTTATCTAGAAACAAGGAAGTTATAAGTAATGCAACTAGGAATCTTATGGAGAGTTTGATCCTGACTCAGGATAAGCGCTGACGGCATGCTTTACACATGTAATTCGAATGGGAAGTAGTGTTTCCAAATGCGGATGGGTGAGTAACATGTAAGAACCTGTCCTTGGAGGGGGACAACAACTGGAAACGACTGCTAGAACCCCGTAGGCTGAGGAGCGAAAGGAGGAATCCTCCCAAGGAGGGGCTTGCGTCTGATTAGCTAGTTGGTGAGGTAATAGCTTGCCAATGCGATGATTAGTAGCTGGTTTGAAAGGATGATCAGCCACACTGGGACTGAGAGGCCCAGACTCCTATAGGAGGCAACAGTGGGGAATTTTTTGCAATGGGCGAAAGCCTGACGGAGCAATGCCACGTGGAGGTAGAAGGCCTACGGGTCAAGAACTTGTTTTCCTGGAGAAGAAAAAATGACGGTATCCGGGGAATAAGCATCATCTAACTCTGTAGGTTGCTTTTTAACTTCTACATCAAATTCCAGGGCTCAAACCTGGACAGGTGTTGAAAACTACAAGCTAGAGTATGGTAGGGGAGGAGGGAATTTCTGATGGAGTAATGAATTGAGTAGAGATTAGAAGGAACCCCCAACACTGAAAGCACTCAGCTGGGGACGAAACTGACACTGAGAGATGAAAGCTAGGGGAGAAAATGGGATTAGGGACCCCAATAGTCGTAGTCGTAAATGATGGATACTAACCAGCTGTGTGTATCGACCCGTGTAACGCTGTAGCTAACATGTTAAGTATCTATCCTGGGGAGTATGTTCGCAAGAATGAAACTCAAAGGAATTGATGGGGGCCTTCATAAGCGGTGAAGCATGTGTTTTAATTCGATGCAAAGCGAAGAACCTTACCAGGGCTTGACATATGTCGTGAGTCCTCTTGAAAGAGAGGAGTGCCTTTGGGAATGCAGACACAGGTGGTTTGTGGCTGTCGTCAGCTCGTGCCGTGAGGTGTTAGGTTAAGTCCCGCAACAAGTGTAACCTTCCTATTTAGTTGCCAACATTTAGTTTGGATCCCTGAATAGACTGTCAGTGATAAGCCAGAGGAAGGTGAGGATGACATCAAGTCATCATGCCCCAGGCGACACACGTGATACAATGGACAAGACAAGGGATCGCGACCCCGCAAGGGTGAGCTAACTTCAAAAACCCGTCCCCAGTTTGGATTGTAGGCTGCAACTCGCCTACATGAAGTTGGAATTGCTAGTAATCTCTGGTCATCCATAAGGCAGTGAACTCGTTCCAGGGCATTGTACACACTTCCCGTCACACTTTAGGAGTTGGCCATGTCTGAATTTGTTACCTTAACCACAAGGAGGGGGATGCCGAAGCCAAGGCTAGTGACTGGAGTGAAGTCGTAACAAGGTAGTTGTACTGGAAGGTGCAACTGGATCACCTCCTTTTTAGGGAGAGCTAATGCTTTTTGGGTAATTAGTTGTTACACTACTCCACACCCCAATAATTTAGTAAATAAGTAAACTACATCTCATTAACAAGATAGTCATTATTTTTGGTTTCTTGATGGTGAAGTTACACCTAGCCCTTGAGCTAGCTTATTCCAGGGAGAGATCACGCTTTTTAGATGATTGGATTTCTTACTGTTACACACATTCATTGAAGCAACGATGCATTTACAACTAGCCCTTGAGCAAGCTTATTATCCCATTCTGGGAGAGCTCACGCTTTTTGGGTGATTAGGTTTCATGCTATTGCACATCGTCGCTTCAACGACATTGAAGTTAGACATAGCCCTTGAGCTAGATTAAGCGAGCTTATTCTAGGGATAGCTCACGCTTTTTGGGTGATTGGGTTTCATAATGTTGCACACTGTTGAAGCAAAAAGGTGGTTGAGTTAAGGTTAATCGATGGAAGTCTTCTTTCGTTTCACGAGCTCGAGGGCTTGGTGTAACTTCACTATTGCTGAAGCGATGGTGTGCAACAGTATGAAACCCAATCACTCAAAAAGGAATATATTGAATAGGAATCTATTTTATGAAAAATATCGACTTTCGTGCTTTGGTGGGTCGTTGATATCCTTTCGATGACGGTATCCGGGGATCTTCAATCTTATACTTGAATTTTGTTGAAATTTTGTCATGAGAAATAATCAAAACTCTAATTCCGGTTCCATCTTTATGAGTAGAACCATCGAAGAATAACTTCCAAGATTCTAATTCCACATAATTCTGAGGAACTTCGACCACAACATGGTCCACAATAAAGTCTGAGACTAATTATCCTTTCATAGATTTTAAGGGCATGAAAGCCAAGGAATATTTAGTTGAGGCGAGTGCCCATTTTCCAATTCAACTGTGCAGGATTGGCTTTGAAAGCATATGCTTAATGATATCGAAATGAGATGAAACGTACACATCAATTGGCTTTATATAATATTTCAACGTTGTACAAGAAAAGTATAAACAAAGACATAAATTTTCTATAATACTATACCTACTCTCTGCATTATTAAGTACTCGACTAAGGTAGTAAATGGCTCTTTGATGCCAATCTCATACATCTATTCCTACAAGGTGGTGCCAATAATAGAGGCTGAACAAGATATTTCTTAATCTTATTGAATGCCTCTTGATGTTCCCACCTCTATTCAAAGATTCCTTGTTTCAAACATAGAAGGGGAGACAAGGCGTGAGTGCGCCCACTTAAGTTTGAGATGAATCTTCTTAAGAAATTTATCTTCACAAGTAAAAAATGTAACTCTTTCTTTGTCGTTGGCTCTTTCGCTTCCATTATGGCCTTCGTCTTGTTTTGGCTAATTTATATTCCCTTCTTATGGACCGCAAAGCCTAGGAAATCACATGCCTTCACAAAAAGGCATATTTAAGGGGATTTATCTTCAACCCATGTTTCCCTATTCTTTCAAATGATTGTTGAAGGTGATCCAGATGACTTTCATCTGACACAGATCTTACCACTATGACATCAATGTAAACCTGCATTAAAGTCTCAATGAAATCACGAAATATGGAATTCATTGCCCTTTGGAAAGTTTCCCCAATATTTTTTAATTCAAAAGGCATAACCACCCATTCATAGGTGCCTAATTCCCCTGGGCATCGAAAATTTGTTTCGGGCACATCTTCTTCAACAATGAAAATTTGCGGTTGAATCAATCAACATTTCTACCACGGGCATTGGATATTCATCCTTTGGGGTTGCAGAATTTAAATCATGAAAATCAATGCAAACCCTTAAGGATCCATTATTTTTAATAATATGCACTATATTTGCAATCCATTAGACATACCTTGTAATCCTGATGAATTTGCAATGGATGGGTCTTTCAATCTCTTCTTTTATCTTCGAAAGAATCTCTAGCGCGAATATTATTGGAGTCTGCTTAATGGGCTTCTTGCCATCCTTTATAGGCAGCTTCAATTTGACCAGATCTCTGCTTAACCCTGGAATTTCGTCATAGTCCCAAGCAAAGAAATCCTTGTATTTCTTTAGCAGTTGGATCACCTTGTCTTTTGTTTCTAGGTTGAGTTTTGTGTTGATGTACATGGGTCTTTTAGTGAGCCCATCGCTAAATCCACTTCTTCAAGAGGATCTTACGCAATCATCTTTGTAATTGATGTTGTTGGATCCTTCTTGAATTCCAAAGGTTTTTCTTCATAAATTGCATCTAGCCTCTTGTCTTTTTCTTCCATGGATTTTATCTCGTCAAGGGGCTCTGGCTTGAAGTTGATCCAAGGTCCCTTTGTGTGACTTTCTTTGTTGATGGCTTTGAGATCCATATACTTAACTTTAGCCTCCAAGGCCATTTTTAATTTATTTTTGGCTAAGTAAGCCGAAATATTTTTTAAGCAACTTGACTCAGACATCATTATTGTCTTTTTCACTCCAGCCAGTTGGACGAAGTCCAGGTATTCCCTCTACATCATTTTCTTCCCCCATTTTTTACTTATCCCAGTGAAAGCCATGGGTTAGATGTAGTGTGAGGAAGTAGAAAGCATTGTTCATTGGGGAGTATGCAACATATGCAGGAGTACATGGGCCTATGTTGGCTAAGTTCCTGTCGAAGTTTTTTCTATCGACATGGTTGATCTCCGCCATATAATAACTTTGATATTCCTCTATGTTCTCCATAATCCAATCTTCTCTCCATATTTCCAACTTTTGGTGCAATGATGAACTTCCCCCACGCCATGATTCTATTCACAACGCAGCAACACATTGTAATTCACCTTCAACGCAATCACCATGAACATGGTGGGAATTATAATGGATCCCAGAGTGAGATCATCCTGGATTACCCCTAAGGTATGACCCACTTTTCCTTCATAGTTTGATAGGACCATGTTGTGAGGTTTACGGTCCGTATCAAACATCCCAATATTTCGGAGCATGCATTATAGCATTAAATTAATCTTTGCTCCTCCATCAACCAATATTTTTTTATTACCATGTTCTCCACCTTACCCTTAATAAACAAGGGCTTGATATGGTTCTTCATACCTAAATCAGGTCGCTCGAAGAATGCATTTTGTTCTTCCACCGCTCCATTGTTCATAACATAGAAACAAATTGGCCTATGTATGGCCATTTCAACTTCATCAACCATTTCATCCTCTTCGACTCCATTCAATTGATTATATTCATGTGGCAATGCAAATACCACATTGTAGTTTAAACCCAAAGGCAATTCATCTTTTGGGTCAAAGTTTTCAATCAGAATCTCTTTGTCCTCTATGGATTTTCTTGTCTTTTTTCATTGATTTTTTCCTTTGAGGAAAATAATTTTCTCCCCACTGCCCATCTCCCCCTATCTTACTTTGAGGAGGGAGTTGATTTGTGCGTAATTCACCCATATCTTTCGCAGCATTCTCCCTTTGAGCTTTCTTAAGTCTGGTGTCTCCTCCATTGAGACCTTGACATTGGGTGCTTTCCTTCATAGTTTTCAGATTGACAAGCTTTCTGCTTCGACACTTGTAATTCCTTCATGTATGTAATGGATTAACCTCTTTCAAATTCAGTGCTTTTCTATTTCTCCTGCCCATGTCCCCTAAGGGACCATGTGTGAAATCATCATCTATTTTGGATGGCATCTTTAAGCCCATCTCTGACAACTCTCTGTCATCATCTCTAATGGCATATGTAATCCCATTCCCGTCATCATCAACCATCAGTGTTATTTCATGTGAGTGCAAATTTTTGGGCAGTCTAGTGTTCAATCATCTTCTACCTTCAGATCACGAAAGGCAGACAAGCCAATCTACATATTCAGGTTTAAGAAGATTGAACAGGGGCTGCTGTTGTACCCCAAAATTTGCCCTCTCATGTTTCCCAAGGTTTCTATTACATGGTTGGTTACAAACGCTTACCTAAAGAAAAATGAAATTTTTGAATGATAGCAAAGGGTATTTCGATTGGCATGCCCAACAATACCTTTCGATTGGCATTTGAATAATGTCCTTTGATTGGCACATCAGAGTAGTGTCCTTTGATTGGAACATCAGAGCAGTGTCCTTTAATTGGCACATCAGAGCAATGGCCTATTTTACGCTTACCTTGATCTGTCCCATGCTAGCGCCCACAAGGCGTTGGCTGCCTTTGTGCCAGCTCCGAATGGGCAAGGGTCCCCTGTGAAATAATTTTCACACTTTGACACGCATGATAGTCCCTTCGAAGGAATATTCATGTGGTCCCTTCGAAGAAGCATTCACTGATTCATTCGAAGGACACATTATTATTGAAGACAAGTTGGCTTTGTGGTGAGTTTTGGTCCAAGATGCTTGCTGGCCAAAATCCTGCATATTTCCAAGCCCAAGCCCCTATACAGGTACATTCCTACCAAAGGTAGCTTCGACTAGCCAGAGTAAAGTCTTTCGATTGGGCTAGTTGAGTAAGGCCAGGGCAATCAAAGAAAGCGAGCTTAGGGGCTGATTGAAGAAGCCAGGATGTTGAGGCCTTATACAATTCGAATCAAGATCTGAGAAATTTGAATTGAGGTAGACAAACTCAATCGAAGGAACTATAAGGGTGAAACCAAAGCCAGTCAAAAGAGGAAACTTGAGGTCAATCGAAGGGCAGGGACTGAAGGTATTCGAAAGTCAAAGGTGTCCACATTCTTTCAAATTTAAAAAGAGACAAGTTTCCATGAGTTTGGCAAAGTTACAAAACATCATTCATGGCTTTGAAAACACTTGTTTATGGATGTTTAAACCTTTGTTTTCTTGTCTCCTCCTTCCTCTCTATATAAAGAACACATTAGCAAGCATTAAAAAAAAACAGATTGCCTATCAAAAGAACACTCACACCGCCACAGAAAACATATCAAAATTCTAACCAGTTTTGCATGCACCCTCAAACCAGACGAAGACCATACTTATGTTCCTGAGACTCCCAAGAGTATGATCCTAGCCAAGCCACACCCAAAAGTGCCAAATCGAATCATCTCATCCTTGGTAAACTTTCGAATTCATATTTATGTTTTCATGATGTATTGATATTTTCCAGTGTTTGATTTATGACCAGGGTATCATATAGCACAGTGTTCACATGGACATACAAAGATAGAGGGCACGATCTATTCTTTTCATTGAATCTCAAGAAACTATGAGTTATAAGGCAAACAAACCCAGATTCTAACTCAAAGGAGTCGAATTAGTGGGAGGTCGAATTAGGAAAAAGACCTGGGTTCACACCCAGGTCATGCTTTTGCTTTGTTGACACCTTTTCTTGCAGGTTTTAGTGCTTTTCTCCACAGGCAAGTCATCAGACGCCTCCAACAACATTCTTTGTTGGATCGAAGGCCTGTCTTCACACAATTAAAGGCTATCCTTCACATGGATCAAAGATCATCTGTCTTCATAGGATCGGAAGCCATCCTTCATGGATCGAAGATCATCATTTCTTTGGTCAAAGGATTCTTTTTATTGCATTTATTCTCATTTTTATTTTTACTCACTTCTTTTAAATAAAAAATCAAATAAAAAAACCACAAAGAACTTAGGATTAATTTTTTTATTAATCAAATAAATTTCTGATATAATTAATTAATTGATTTTAACATCCTCATTTCAAAAAGAATTAAAATAAATCAGAATGTAGGTCTAATTTTATTCTCAATTTATTTTCTTTGCATAAAAATAAAAAACAAACAAAAAGATTCTTCCTTCTTAGGATGTTTTTAGACGTTATTTTCAATTTCACGCGCGTTTATTTAATTTCACATTTTTATTATTAATGTGCTTGCTCATGGTCTGTAATAGTAACTAGAACTTTACTTTCCGCATTTCTCCAATGTACCTCTCACAAAGCCATGTAATAGTGTAGATTTAATTTCTGCATTTAAAGTCATGTACATATATTAACTGTTAGATGTATGTTAATAGGAACGCATGACTAGAGCTTAATATATAAATAATTAGCAAACTTAATACAAGACAAAATAACTGAACACAACACACTTGCACATATTCACCTCTAGGGTACCCCACTTCAGTTGCCTTCAGAAAACGGTCAGAATTCTCGGAACGTGAGGAGTTTTAGTGATTGTCCTCTAGTTTGAAAGATCATAAGTCCCTCAATGACCCTCTCGATGTTTCCTCGGTTTAAAGTGATCTTAGAAACATTAGGACAATTACTAAAATTTCTTGCCAAGTTGCCTTCGTGACCGTATCGTCCCTTCGATGACCCTTATACATTCAACGATAGGGCTACCTACTCACTAACAGTGGGATAACACTGTATAAAGGATAAGGAAGAAAATAACAAACCTTTTCGAGTACAAGTAGATAGTTGTTAGATGCTATGCTCAAATAAAAACAAACTTTTCACACTTACACATTTCAAAAACACTTTCAAAAAACATTCGCTTTGTTAATACTCTTGAGGACTGATACAAGAGTTATCACAAAGCGAATAGCCGCACTAAGGAATTTCAAAACATATTTTCAAAAGCACAAAGCTACAAGCAATTTTCAAAACATGAGCTAGCATCTAAGAGCCCGTAGAAAACTACGAATGGAAAGGGTGCTAACAACTTCCCTTTCCATAATCTACCCCCTTACTCAGAAAACTCTCAAAAAGGTATTTTTTTGTTCTTTTCACCCTTTCCTTAATTTGGATAAAAAAAGTCGGTGGCGAGTCTCGCTTACCGCAACATTTGCAAACATAAATGCAAAACCAGTATTAACAGTCGGTTCTGCCACCGTATCACACCCGGCAACGACGCCAAAAACTTGATAGGAAAAATAGCAAGTGTACTATTTTTGCCTTGTAGTAATAATGGGAAATTCCTAAGATGTCAATCTCAAGGAGTTCTTGAAATTATTGAGTTAAATCCATAGTTCAATTAAATAAAAACTTAATTTGGGGGTTTGGTTTTGATATTGTCACTTAACAAAAAGCAGAAATATAAAATGACTTTTTCATAGATATGAGGAGCATGCTAGGGTAAGGTGTATAATTTTCCAGGTAACTATCTTGAATCCTAATCTCTTAAACAAGTTCATATCCTTCAATTACCAGCCCTTTAAATTATCTTCCCATAAGTCCTTAGTGGGAAAACCTTTAACCATTCATCCTACATCCTAAGTCCTTAGAGATATCTGATGGATCAAGCCTTTATTTTATCAAGGGTTAAATTAGGTAACTATATGGTACCCCTAGTCCTATGTGATATCTACTATAGTCTAATTGTACAAAAACCTTAACAACTACGGTCCAGCTGGTTATTAACATTAAATCAATCCTAATTTGTCCGATCAGAAAGGCATAAAAACACTGTATAATTAAATTGAAGAGAGAAGACTATTGTATTAAAGAAATTCAGGAATCAAAATCATTTACAGATGCAAATCAGGGACACCCCCTAGCATTGGGAAATTTAGCCACTCATACTATTCAAAGAAAAAAAAAGATAAATTGTAAACATGACTAGTATTTGGGAGAAATTTGAGCTTCAATACTTTTCGTTCCTGAAAATCTCCTTCCACCGAAACCCTTGTCTTCTCCAATATTGTCCTGTGGTGTAAACTATCCTCTTTTTTTGCCAAACAAATTCTTATAAACCAAATAAGGGTTTTTGCTCCTAACTCAAATTGGGTCGGAAACATAAAACAGGCCCGTAAAACAACCTGAAACAACTAAATTTCTAAAGTCTGCAACTTTAATGAATTTTTCGAGTCTTCTACAGTCTGAATCAGCTTCTGACAAAAACATGAAAGTTGTAGCTCTTTCTCTCAGCTTTTCAACGAATATTAGAACACGTCGATCCAATTTTCGTAGCTAAAATTAAGAATTTTTTAGTGAAACTCATCAATCAACACATTGGCTGACACGGCCCGTGTCAGGTGACATGGGTGGCCGTGTCAGGCCTCCTGAAGCGTGTTGGAAACTTTTTCGAAACTCTAAATTTTTCACTTTTTTTGTACTGATTTGTCCCGTTTTATTCCTGTGAACCTGAAAACACTAAAACACACAACCGAAGCATAAAATACGGTAAAATAAAATAAAACACCTGAAAATTAAAATAAAAGATAACTGCAATTAATGGTAAACATCCATCTAAAAACCACTGAAGCAAAAGCAAAAAAGGTTCTTTGAAGACTTTGAATTATAGGGAATCGACCACAGAAACAGTCAATCGAAAGAGGTTTCATAAAAGGCAAATTTGGGCTTGTGAACACAGTCGACCAGGAAAAAAGGCTTCATGAGGAATGGATTGGGCCCAGGAGTGTTAAAAAGCCCAAAAGAGGGCATAACTAGCAAAGCAAAGTGTTGTGAGTGGAGAACGTGGGTTCGATAGGAAGGATGGAGAATGTGGATTCATGGAGGGAAGTTACAAGAGACACGTGGCTCATAAAGAAGCCAAGTCTGCTAAAAAAGTAGATATTTTCATGTATAATAAATAAAGAACTTAGTGCATAGTGTAGAGGGTTCAAACTTTCACATTCCCACGCGCTAGTCACTCAGAGTAACCAAGCGAACAAGTGAAATGAGTCAAGCACATGCAATGTATGTTTTAATCAATCCATTTTCAATTATTTTGAAGTCCTGACATCTATTTTATAGTTTTGAACGTCTTTGTTTTATTTTACAATTCCAGTTTTATTTATTTTAAATTCGTTTCGCCTTAGTCGAACGGGCCCTTTTGAACATACTTTGTGAAAATACTCGAAAACTGAAGCACCATACTGAGATTCCCTGGTCGATCTCGCCAGTCAACTTTATCTTGAGAGATCGACGTTGTTTAGCAAAACCAGAGGTAAACTAATTGGCACACATGGTGGGACGGTGATAATAATTTTGTATTTTGTGTGTAGTTTTACAAAGTTTCTTAGCTAGCGTGTGTATGAATTTGAGAAGTGGTAAACTTTTTTCCAAGTCTAAAATGCCACGCTCTGTCACAAAAACAACATATACGCAAATTTCTATACAAAATGTGGATGTCATACCAATAAGTACCACAACTCAAGGCACGACAGTTTTATCTCCCGTGAGATCGACCGATGTCCATGGTTCAGGGACAACAACCACAATGAGAGAACCTAGGTGTTGTACCCCAAAATTTTCCCTCCCATTTTTGAAGACATATAATTTAAGACACCTCCTCATGCTACTAAAGGTCTCAAGTACTCAAGGGTTGACCAGTCAAACCTCCTCTTAAGCAAATGACCTACAACTAGGGTATTGTTTTTCTCAAAGAAAATTGAGCCTCTAATTCCTCGAGTTAGTTTCATGGTTCCTCATATGATTCAAGGTACCCACATGAGAAGTTTCAAGCCTTGCATCACAAGTTTGCTCAGTCAATTGCTCAGATGATTGAAAATCAACTATATTGAACAAAAAGTCAATTGTGGTCAACATACAGTCAAACTTCAAGACTTTTGGTCAAAATAAAAATTTTAAAGTCATATTCATCATTTGATCAAGGGTTGATCATGATTCATCAAGAAAACTCTCAATTCATCAAAAGTCAAAAGTTATCAAATTAGGGTTTTCTTAAAGATAAGTCAACTGAACTTTGACCAAGCATAACTTTCACATGGCTCATCACATTTTTCTCAACCAAAGCTAATCTTGAAGGAAATTCAATTATTTAGAACTTTGTCTAAGCTCAAGTCCAAAAAATGCTTCATTTGAGTGGTATGGGCCAAAACAGTATAGGTCATTTCAAAAGTCAACAAAAAGACACTTCTTGTCAAGGCTACTTACATCAAGATAAATTCTTCAAATGAAAAAATGATCAACATAGAGATTGTAGGGGACATATTGATCTTTCCAGAAAGTCAAAGATCACCTTCAAATGATAAAATTTGAGAGAGTTATGTTTGGTGCAAGTTGAAATTTTTTTGAGAAATGCATGAAACTTACATTGATCAATTTTGAAATTATGGACTAATAGACCTAATTTTTTAAGTTCAAACATGTTCGTGACATGATAAGAGACCCATAAATCCATTCATACCTTTTTTTATTTTTATTTCATTTATTTTTTTATTCAATTAAATACAAAATAAATTAAATAAAATAGTAAATGATAGACCAAGGCATATGGGCCTGGTTCTCGGATCAAATTTGAGATCCAAAGACCATTGGACAACCATGCAAACCATGGGAGACAAGAGTTGAGACATAACCCTCTTAAATTGGAATGTTTGAAAACATGTTTTTTTTTTTGTGTTTTGGCAAGGCAATGAATAATTGATCTTTTCCTCTTTTGTCTTGATCCATTCTTTCCTCTATAAATACATGCAACACTGAGCTGCAAAGGACACACGAAGCTACTCTCAAAATAGACCCAAACTCTCCAATTTTTTCTTAAAACCAGGGCAGAAGCAAACCCTTGTTTCTAGTCTCTCTAAAGAAAAATCAAGCAACGCATTAGTCTCAAGGATCTATTCCAGTCATTGACTCAAGTTCAAACGCGCCAGAACTCACCAACCACATTACTCCGGTTGGCTCATATCCTTGGATCTCAAACTTTATATTTCTCATATAAATTATTATTATGCATTGATATGAGTTTGTTAGACCATTTAGAGCAGGTTGAGATGATTACATGTGAAGATAAATGCCTCAGGCGCTAGATGCCATTGATAGGGCACATAATTTATGTTTTCTTGTATCTCTGTTTGCAGGAACTTCCAGAGCAAGGGGACAACACCATTGAATTTGGAATTTTCGAATTAGGTGGATATGGTCTTTCTTTTGTTTTGATTTTACATATTTTGCAGGTTCCACTTTCTTGCTCGCCAGAGAAGATGAAGTTGACCACCGCGAGGGGTGGTTGGAATCGCCTGAGGGCACACGTGGTGTTGTACCCCAAAATTTTCCCTCCCATATTTCTCAAAACATTTCAAGAAAGATCCCCAAGTTGCTCAAGGTAGTCCAAGGGTTGGCCAAACAAGCTCTCTCCTAAGATAGTCTACCTCAAATTAGGGTTTCATGTTGCATCAAGAAACTTGATTCCAAGTGATCCCAAATTCTCACCAATGTCTTAATATGTTATAAAGATCATCCATGTCAAGTTTCAAGCCTTGCAGAGGAAGTTTGCTCAGTCAATTGCTCAAAGGCCTTAAAATCGACTATGCTAGGGCAAAAGTCAACTGTGGCCCACATACAGTCAAACTTCAAGATTTTTAGTCAACATTCTCATTTTGACGGATATTTCATAATTTTATCAAGTGTTGATCATGATTCATCAAGGATTGCTCATAATTCATCAAGACTCAAAAGTTGCTAAATTAGGGTTTTGTAGGAAAAGTCAACTCAACTTTGACCAAGCATAACTTTCTTATACTTTATGAGAAATGACCCATACAAATCTCATTTTGAAGAGGATGCAATTCCCTACAATCCATATTCAGCTCCCAAGTTCAAAATATGCACTCACAAGAAGTTATGAATTTGGACATTATAGGTCATTTTGAAAAGTCAACAAAAACACCTTTTTTGTCAAAGCTTCATACATTATCATGGAATATCAAATTGAGATTAGACCAAAAGGGTTTCTTATAGGACATCTCAAGCTTTCTAAAAAGTCAAAGAACACCTTCAAAGAGTCAAAATTGAGGAAGTTATGCATTGGTGAAGTTGACCCTTCTTGCAAAATTGCCAAAAGTCAACTATGCCTAAAACTTCAAATTTTGCCAAATGGGCCCAATCTTTTTCACTTGTTTTGAGTTGGCAACATAGTCCACGAGCTCTAGCCATTGCAACTTGGAATTATCATATTTTTATTATTTATTTTGATTTTGATTTGATTTAAATCATGATTTTGATTTGAGATCAGTTATCAACCCTAATCCATTCCTTGATACATATAGAACAAAGGCAGACCAAAAACTAGGTGAGAGGGAGGCGTGTGGTCAGAAAAAAAAACTTGAAAAAACAAGAAAAAGTGTAAGCACGAATTCCTGTTTCCAGGCATCCTCAAGGCATCCTAGCTATCTCAATCACTTCCTGAGATTCCCAGCAGGCGAAAGCAAGCGAAACCAAGCATTTTCAAGCCCTATATCTCACTGTAAGTCAGTCACGATACCTAACATTTCTTGAATTCGAACTCCATGATTTAGGCATTGGTAGCATGAACTAATGGTATATTCTTGATCCTTAAGACATATGCAAGCTTTCTGTATTGTTTAATTGCATTTATATGGCCTATATTGGATTTCACCATTGTTAGGGTTTGTAGCTTCGAATTACGGTTTTTGTTTACAGGTAAAATTAGCCTTCATGAATGGTACCATCACGTCCAGGAGGACAAGAAGAATCCAACCATGGCATTAGAAATCATTTATCTTGCTCATGGTGGATTTTAAGAGAACGCAGGTTGTAGCTACGACCAAGTGTCCGTAGGTAAAAGTTTGGAACTTTTACCAACGGATCCGAGGAAGGAGACGACCAGCTGGCGAACAATCATTGCCTTGTTCAAATTTGCGCGCGTGGATTTGATACATAGGGCCTTTTTAATATTTGTTTATTATTTTGCATTATTATGACAACAAGAACAATTGGCCCAGTGGTATCCAGGCAAACATTAAGGCATTGGAAAGCTTGAGGTCAGGGGTTCGACCCCTGCCTCCAACGTTTGGTATTTTTCTTAATTTCTTTCAGGTTATCCAGCGCGCTCACAAGCCTGAGGACCATCATGTGTCCTCATCATCCAGCCTGCCAGATGGCCAAATCTAAAGGTCATCAATGAAGGAGTACAATAGACCAGGGTCAACGCATGGCATGGAATTCTGAGGGTCAATGTGGACTTCTTTGTTTTGGGCCCAGGAAATTGCTTTTCACACCCCTCAAGCTACTAATCAGGCCCAAGTTTCTAATTCTTTTTTTTTCTTTTTATGTTTGTTTTAATTTAATTCATTTATTTATTTATTGTACTAACCAATTAATTTTTTTTTCCTTTATCAAAGATCATAAAAATATTTTTCACCAATTAGATTTAGGTATTTTATCAATAAATTTATTAATTTAATTAGATTTAATTTTAGGTAAAACTTTAATTATTATTAAATAACTTAAAATTAATTAGAAAATTAGGATTTTAATTCTAACTTAATTATATTTTTCTTTTTCTTAAAATAACCCAAAAAACTAAAAATAGGTCATTCTAATTATTTTCATTAATTAATTTAATCACTAATTAATTTTGTCATTTAATTTAGGAAATCAAATTCTTTTCTTTAAAAAATAATTAAAAACAACAAAAAAACAAGTTTTCTTTTAATTAGGTTAGAAGGGTCAAAACCCTATTTTCTTCCCGATCTTAATTTTTCTCGCGCATTTTATTTTTATTATTTATCATATTGATGTAACTGCCTACAGTTTGTAATAGTTTAATTAGGACGTTTATTTACATTTATCGCTTTAATTTCAAAGAGTTTGTTTTTGGCTATGTAAATACCTGAAGCCTTGTAATAGCGTAGTTTAAATTCCACAAATATTTAACTGTTAGATGTATGATATTAGGATGCATGACAAGAATGTATGTGAAAAACTTTAAAACAGTTAGACAACCCTAAACATGTGCAAAGATAAATAATCTGAAAATTGAATCACTCGCACATGCGTACTCCTAGGGTACACTCCCACTTGGTTGCCTTCGGTAAACGGTCATTAAGTATAGGATACTTTAGTGGTCGTCCTTTTGTCCAAAGATCAAAGTTGCCTCGGAAAGGTTGCCTCAGATATTGTTGTCTCGGATAATTTATCTAAGGCACTAGGGTTACTACTAAGACGTCCTAACGTTGCTTTAGTGACCGTACGTCCCTTTCGAATTGACCCTCAAAACTCCAACGATGATGCTACCTACTCACTAATAGTGGGATAGCGCTGTCTAAAGGAAACGAACATAGAACGATTCTTTTTTCGAGTAGCTAGATTAGTTCTTAAGTACTTGCTCAATCAAAACAAACTTTTTTCACACTTACACTCCTTTACAAACAAGTTTTCAAAAACACTTCATTACACTCTTGAAGACAGAAGCAAGAGTTAAATCAAAGTCAAAACAAAAACTTTTCAAAACACACAAACACAAAGAAAACAATTTTGAAAATGATGAGAAAGTACCTAAGAGCCCGTAGATAACTACGGATAGAAAGGGTGCTAACACCTTCCCTTTCTATAATCTACCCCCCGTACTCAGAAATATCTCGAAAAAGGAATTTTTCTGTGCTTTTTTCCTTTCCTTGTTGGATAAAATAAAAGACGGCGGCGACTCTTGCTTACCGCGACATTTTGCAAACACAAACACAAAACGTAAACCAGAAATTCCTTAAAAAAGGGAAACACGTCCCGGTTCTTGCCACCGTATCACAGAACTGGCGACTCTGCTAGGGAGTTAATAAGTGGGGTGTACCTTAGGATTAGTTCATCATATTGTTTTCAATTGTTTGATCTGTATGCTTTATCTTTGTGGGATTTGTATCGGAGTTATTATAGATCCTAACCCGGATCTAGGGATACCTTTTAGGTAAGTAGCAATAGACTGTGAGGGAACTGTACAGCGTAAACCGATACGGTTGAAGAAGTAGCTATGTTGATGTGGCACATTAGTTGGTACCGATATCTCTTGTGGAGAACAAGGAGAGTATGGGGCTGCTAATGGGTCATTAAGCATCAACTGACCTTAGAACCCATAATTGACCAACTTGGCCATAGAAAGTAGCAGTATGCTACACTCATTGAGACCATACTCTCGAGATGGTTCTGGCTGCAAGAAAAGATTGCGTGACTGGAATTATGACCGATGGAGGATGGTCAGTGATATTGAGAACCTCTAGAACCCGATTATTATTACTAGGACAGGTTGAACCAACTGAACTTCAAGAGGGTAATACCCAGACCCCATGCAAGCCTAAACCTAAGGATGTTTGTGTGACTTGTGTGCCTTCAACTTGAACTACTTGCACATTTTTATTGTCTGACAACATGAGTTCCTTGCAGGTTTTGTTTACAATCCTTATCCAATAAATTGGATTTCTTGCCGAGTTTACTTGTTTGCATCACCTCGCATTTTTGCTTGAACGCATAGCATACACATCATAACACCATGTCTTAACATTTCCTTAACCATTTCAACAATCTCAAGGGCTTGTGACGTAAGTTATGGTAAATCAAATGTCCAGCAAGGGGCAAAGGGGATTTATTTTCCTCTAGCCAATGTCGTCTAGAGATCAAAACACGATGACTTGAATCGGGGGCTATGACCCACTCGATATGGTGAGCTTAACTCTTGAAGGAGGACTCTCAACGACACGAAGTTTCTTCAATCAAGCTGCAATCAAATTCTAACGGTTTCTTGTTTACCCAGCGAGATCCTTGAAAACATTGCATACATATATCATACATATCATTGCAGAACAGGTCTTCCAGTACAGGTCTCTCATGTGCAGCAACAACCTCGCCAAAAACAACGGGTTAATCAGAGTAAACCGGATATTCCCAAAAGGCAGTTTACCAAACTAAACATGTTGTTGTCTCAAGCTTTGCAACACCTGTTAAGGATGAATCTGATTACGTTATTAGGACCTCATCCGAATCCCAAGACTTCTTCGCCTAACTACAATCCTGATGCTAGGTGTGTATACCATTCCAACAGCCTGGGGCATGATACCGATGACTATTTGGGCATTGAAAAATAAAATTCAAGACCTGTTTGAGGAAGAAGCGCTAGAATTCGCACAAGACAGTCAGGCTGAGTTCTTCTACTATCCCTCTAAGGCATACCATCTGAAGTGACAAGTTCTCACAAGAAGACTTTTCGTTCATTAGAATTTTCAATGTGTAATTTTCTTTTGATTTGTTTGAACATTTAGTCATATCAAACCTCGTTATTTCTTCAATGCATTGCACATGTTTGTCTTGAATCAATTCATTTGTATTCACTATTTCAAAAATGTGTTCTTATTTCCTTTTGTGGTATTCAACTCTCGACTAAAAAACTGTAAGCCTTTAGAGGGAGGATAACAAAAATGATATCAAAATCTCTACAGTATGCTTTTGAACAGACCCCGCTGATGATGTACATGCGTTGTTTCAAATCCTAAACAGTGGAGTTATAAGGAAGATAATCCCTAGTCAACCCCTTTGAGCCAAAGAAGTAGGAGTTTTTCTTTTCACACATATTAAAACCCTTAATCATAACCTGGGGCAGGGTAGTTTTCTCAGTTAATTCAGAGGCGCATTCAGTCACAATCTGCCGCTTCGTACACAATGAATGGCATCAAAGACGTCCTTCCGAAACAAAAGATGGTGATGGTTCCCTATAATCATCAAGACATGCAGTCATTATCTCTCGAAATAAAAGCCCATTAAGTCAAAACCTATGAAGGAGACTTAAGAAAAAACACTGGTGCATCTCGCTGACTGTAATCACAAAAAGAAACAGTTCAGGCAAAAGACAAGGATAATAAAATAAAAAAGAAAGAGATCCTACAAACTCTCAACAAAAATGACTTCCTATTAAAAATAAATTTTCAGTATCCAAACCATCACTGGAATATCAGAGCAAAGACTCAAACGGGATCTAATGCACGATTAGCTGAGTTTAGGATCGAAGAACATCACGAAGAACATCACGAAGAACAGGTAGGTACAAATACATTTTGAGCCTTTATCCTTTGTTTCTTGAACCGTGAACCAGGCCACGTTATAACCCTTAAAAGTCCTAGCTGAAGCATGGGTTAGTTCGAAAGCATACTGTTACAAGAGGTATCCTGACTCCTGTAGGACTTGCTGTAAATCCTGAGTTGACATCACATTTTACAAAAACTTGTTTAACTAAAAAATGCATTTTCAAAAATTTCAAGACAGACATAAGCTTTGCATTCTTAAAATAACATCGTTTGCATATGACTATTTGTTCAACAACAGAGAAATTCGCATGACGAATATCTAGTGAACAAAAACCTTCTCAATAAAAAGGATCACCTCAAGTGGAAAAACACTTCCAACCAAGGGGCATGGCATGATCATTGTCCATCATCTGGGGCAGCCAAGTCAAGATTCATGGAATCTCGCAAAGATGCCAAATAGCCAGGGGCAAGTTTCCATCTGAATCACTTGGGGCATTGGACATAAATTCCAGCAACTAATCTTGCATGATCAAATGAACATCTTCTGGTAGTATGGAAACACAACGCTACCGATAATGACAACTCCCTACACCTTGAGAGCGTGGACATAGTAAAAAAAGTATTGCACATGAATAAAGACCCGCTAGGTTGACTGGCCTAGGCAAAAATAAGGGCATCCCGGCGAACCAAAAGGGTTCAGGCAAAAATTAGGGATAAAAAATGAAAAAAAGCTGTACACCCGGCAAGTCGAAAACCCAAAAGGGCATCTTGGGCAAAAAAGGGTATCCCGGTGGACCGAAAACCCGAAAGGGCGGTCCAAGCAAAAATTAGGGATCAAAGCGTACGACTATGTCCCTTCAGTTTGTCACTTGCCTACCAGAAGGAGACTAATCATTTCGATCGAAAGTTACCAAGCGCCTCCTAAGTTGGGATAACACTCGATCCACAAGGCCTCCGTAAGCACCTTCTCCAGCAGATACAGGGGCAGAAAAGTCTCGATATGAAGTCATTGTCATATCCTCAGCATGTGTCCCAGTCACATTCACTCCCCGCAGAGTAAGAGAAAGACAGTGGTGTTAATTCTCCCCAGCTAAGGCTCGCAACCGTGGATGAGTCGGCAATGTTCCCCCAAGCAGAGTTTATCTACCATCAGCACTGGAAATTTATCCCCAGTGGACTCTGGAAGATTGTCCCCAGTAGATTCTAAAAGATTATTCCCAGTGAAGTCGCAACTGGAAAATCATCCCCAACGGAGGTCATCTCTTTTAAAAACAGAAACTCAATCCCCAACAGAGTTTATCTTCACCGACAATGATGGTTCATCCCCAGCTGAGTTTATTTCTCCGATATCAGTAGACCTTCTAGCAGAGTATCTCTTCTCCCCATAGAGTCATTTCCTCATCAGTTTATTCCCCAGCGAAGTTATTCTCTCCTGCAGGATCATTCTCACAAACATCTTCATTCACTATCCCCAGCAGAAGTGAAAAATTCAATTTCTTGCACTCTCCAGCAACAACCCGAGATTTATTTCCCCCTGTTAAAGAGCATCATAAAAACATCACATATCCATACATCAGGACATACGCATAAACATCATACAACACAATCTCATTTATGTTGAGAACATCATTGCTTGATACATGTCATGCATTACATACAACTAACCATTACCTTTCGGGAAAGATACAATCAAATTTCAAGCTATGAAGCCTGGACCACGACCAGATAGTAGTTAAAATTCAACTTTCCTCTTCAATAGAGATGATTCCTCAGTTGAATAATGGACGATCGAAGTTCCTAAATGTCAGCAAAGATGATTCCTCAGTTGAATAACGGATGACCAAAGTTCCTAAATGTTAATAGAGATGATTCCTCGGTTGAATAACAGACGAACGAAGTTCCTAAATGTCAGCAGAGATGATTCCACAGTTGAATAACGGACGACCGAAGTTCCTAAATGTCAGCATAAATGATTCCTCAGTTGAATAACGGACGACCGAAGTTCCTAAATATCAACAGAGATGATTCCTCAGTTTAATAACGGACGACCGAAGTTCCTAAATGTCAACAAAGATGATTCCTCAGTTGAATAACAGACGACCGGAGTTCTTAAATGTCAGCAGAGATGATTCCTCATTTAAATAACAGACGACCGAAGTTCCTAAATGTCAACAAAGATGATTCCTCGGTTGAATAACGTACGACCGAAGTTCCTAAATGTCAACAGAGATGATTCCTCGGTTGAATAACGAACGACCAAAGTTCCTAAATGTCAGCAGAGATGATTCCTCGGTTGAATAACGGACGACCGAAGTTCCTAAAATTCAACAGAGATGATTCCTCAGTAGAATACGGACGACCGAAGTTCCTAAAATTCAACAGAGATGATTCCTCAGTAGAATACGGATGACCGAAGTTCCAAAAATTCAACAGAGATGATTCCTCAGTAGAATACGGATGACCGAAGTTCCTAAAATTCGACAGAGATGATTCCTCAGTAGAATACGGAAGACCGAAGTTCCTAAAATTCGACAGAGATGATTCCTCAGTAGAATAAGGATGACCGAAGTTCCTAAAATTCGACAGAGATCTTTCCTCAGTAGAATACGGACGACCAAAGTTCCTAAAATTCGATAGAGATGATTCCTCAGTAGAATACGGACGACCGAAGTTCCTAAAATTCGACAGTGATGTTTCCTCAATAGAATACGGACGACCGAAGTTCTTAAAATTCGACAGAGATGATTCCTCAGTAGAATACGGACGACCGAAGTTCCTAAAATTCAAACAGATACGACTCACCAATAGAATACGGACGACCGAAGTTCCTAAAATTCAACAGAGATGTTTCCTCAGTAGAATACGGACTACCGAAGTTCCTAAAATTCAAACAGAGACGACTCACCAGCAGAATAATGGACGACCGAAGTTCCTAAAATTCTACTTCTCTCAACAAAGATCAACCTTCCCCAGCGGAATCTTCCTCAATGACAGGTATACCAGCTCTCGCTAAGGAATCTCTTATGCGATCGACACTCCTTTGGATGGCATCTTTAAGCCCATCTCCCATTATCAGTCTCCAAATGGCATCAATAAGCCCATTCCCGACATCAAAAGACAATTACCACTTCATGTGAGTGCAAATTTCTGGGCACTCTAGTGTTCAATCATCTTCCACCTTTAGATCACGAAAGGCAGACAAGCCAATCTAAATCTTCAGGTTTAAGAAAATTGAATAGGGGCAGCTGTTGTACCCTAAAATTTGCCCTCCCATATTTCTCAAAACATTTCAAGAAAGATCCCCAAGTTGCTCAAGGTAGTCCAAGGGTTGGCCAGACAAGCTCTCTCCTAAGACAGTCTACCTCAAATTAGGGTTTCATGTTGCATCAAGATACTTGAGTCCAAGTGATCCCAAATTCTCACCAATGTCTTAATATGTTATCAAGATCATCCATGTCAAGTTTCAAGCCTTGCAGAGGAAGTTTGCTCAGTCAATTGTTCAAAGGCCTGAAAATCGACTGTGCTAGGGCAAAAGTCAACTGTGGCCCACATATAGTCAAACTTCAATATTTTTAGTCAAAATTCTCATTTTGAAGTATATTTAATAATTTTATCAAGGGTTGATCATGATTCATCAAGGATTGCTCATAATTCATCAAGACTCAAAAGTTGCTAAATTAGGGTTTTGCAGGAAAAGTCAACTCAACTTTGACCAAGCATAACTTTTTCATACTTTATGATAAATGACCCATACAAAGCTCATTTTTAATAGGATGCAATTACCTACAATACATATTCAGATCCCAAGTTCAAAATATGCATTCACGAGAAGTTATGAATTTGGACATTATAGGTCATTTTGAAAAGTCAACAAAAACACCTTTTTTGTCAAAGCTTGATATATTAGCATGGAATATCAAATTGAGATGAGACAAAAAGGGTTGCTTATAGGACATCACAAGATTTCTAAAAAGTCCAATAACACCTTAAAAGAGTCAAAATTGAGGAAGTTATGTATTGGTGAAGTTGACCCTTCTTGCAAAATTGCCAAAAGTCAACTATGCCTAAAACTTCAAATTTTGCCAAATGGGCCCAATCTTTTTCACTTGTTTTGAGTTGGCAACACAGTCCACGAGATCTAGCCCTTGCCACTTGTCATTATCATATTTTTATTATTTATTTTGATTTTGATTTGATTTAAATCAATTTTAATCAAAATAAATCATGAGAAAATCCAAAATATTGAGAACAAAAGATTTTGTGCTTGTTTCAGGTTTCAATTACCACTAGCATCAAATCAAACTCGTGCAAGGCATTAGGGTGGACAAAAAGATTGGTTTTAGGACAATTCTGGAAAGATTTTTAAGGTGTATCAAATCAAGATCCAATTCATTGATGGAGGAAGATTGAGACCAGTTATACACCCTAATCCATTCCTTGATACATATAGAACAAAGGCAGGCCAAAAACTAGGTGAGAGGGAGGCGTGTGGTCAGAAACAAAAACTTGAAAAAACAAGAAAAAGTGTAAGCACGAATTCCTGTTTCCAGGCATCCTCAAGGCATCCTAGCTATCTCAATCACTTCCTGAGATTCCCAGCAAGCGAAAGCAATCGAAACCAAGCATTTTCAAGCCCTATATCTCACTGTAAGTCAGTCACGATACCTAAAATTTCTTGAATTCGAATTCCATGATTTAGGCATTGATAGCATGAACTAATGCTATATTCTTGATCCTTAAGATATATGCAAGCTTTCTGTATTGTTTAATTGCATTTATATGGCCTATATTGGATTTCACCATTGTTATGGTCTGTAGCTTCGAATTAGGGTTTTTGTTTACAAGTAAAATTAGCCTTCATAAATGGTACCATCACGTCCAAGAGGACAAGACGAATCCAACCATGGCATTAGAAATCATTTATCTTGATCATGGTGGATTTTAAGAGAACGCAAGTTGTAGCTACGACCAAGTGTCCGTAGGTAAAAGTTTGGAACTTTTACCAACGGATCCGAGGAAGGAGACGACCAGCTGGAGAACGATCATTGCCTTGTTCAAATTTCCGCACGTGGATTTGATACATAGGGCCTTTTTAATATTTGTTTGTTATTTTGCATTATTATGACAACAAGAACAATTGGCCCAGTGGTAGCCAGGCAAACATTAAGGCATTGGAAATCTTGAGGTCAGGGGTTCGACCCCTGCCTCCAACGTTTGGTATTTTTCTTAATTTCTTTCAGGCTATCCAGCGCGCTCACAAGCCTGAGGACCATCATGTGTCCTCATCATCCAGCCTGCCAGATGGCCAGATGGCCAAATCTAAAGGCCATCAATGAAGGAGTACAATAGACCAGTGTCAACGCATGGCATGTAATTCTGAGGGTCAACGTGGACCTCTTTGTTTTGGGCCCAGAAAATTGCTTTTCACACCCCTCAAGCTACTAATCAGGCCCAAGTTTCTAATTCTTTTTTTTCTTTTTATGTTTGTTTTAATTTAATTCATTTATTTATTTATTGTACTAACCAATTAATTTTTTTTCCTTTATCAAAGATCATAAAAATATTTTTCACCAATTAGATTTAAGTATTTTTTATCAATAAATTTATTAATTTAATTAGATTTAATTTTAGGTAAAACTTTAATTATTTTGTAAATAACTTAAAATTAATAGAAAATTAGGATTTTAATTCTAACTTAATTATATTTTTCTTTTTCTTAAAATAACCCAAAAAACCAAAAATAGGTCATTCTAATTATTTTCATTAATTAATTTAATCACTAATTAATTTTGTCATTTACTTTAGGAAATCAAATTCTTTTCTTTAAAAAATAATTAAAAACAACAAAAAAACAAGTTTTCTTTTAATTAGGTTAGAAGGGTCAAAACCCTATTTTCTTCTCGATCTTAATTTTTCTCGCGTGTTTTATTTTTATTATTTATCATATTGATGTAACTGCCTATAGTTTGTAATAGTTTAATTAGGAAGTTTATTTACATTTATCGCTTTAATTTCAAAGGGTTTGTTTTTGGCTATGTAATTACTCGAAGCCTTGTAATAGCGTAGTTTAAATTCCGCAAATATTTAACTGTTAGATGTATGATATTAGGATGCATGACAAGAATGTATGTGAAAAACTTTAAAACAGTTAGACAACCCTAAACATGTGCAAAGATAAATAATCTGAAAATTGAATCACTCGCACATGCGCACTCCTAGGGTACACTCCCACTTGGTTGCCTTCGGTAAACAGTCATTGAGTATAGGATGCTTTAGTGGTCGTCCTTTTGTCCAAAGATCAAAGTTGCTTCGAAAAGGTTGCCTCGGATATTGTTGCCTCGAATAATTGATCTAAGGCACTAGGGTTACTACTAAGACGTCCTCACGTTGCTTTAGTGACCGTACATCCCTTTCGAATTGACCCTCAAAACTCCAACGACGATGCTACCTACTCACTAATAGTGGGATAGTGCTGTCTAAAGGAAACAAACATAGAACGATTCTTTTTTCGAGTAGCTAGATTAGTTCTTAAGTACTTGCTCAATCAAAACAAACTTTTTTCACACTTGCACTCCTTTACAAACAAGTTTTCAAAAACACTTCATTACACTCTTGAAGACAGAAGCAAGAGTTAAATCGAAGTCAAAACAAAAACTTTTTAAAACACACAAACACAAAGAAAACAATTTTGAAAATGATGAGCAAGTACCTAAGATCCCGTAGATAACTACAGATAGAAAGGGTGCTAATATCTTCCCTTTCTATAATCTACCCCCCGTACTCAGAAATATCTCGAAAAAGGAATTTTTCTGTGCTTTTTTCCTTTCCTTGTTGGATAAAATAAAAGACGGTGGCGACTCTTTCTTACCGCGACATTTTGCAAACACAAACGCAAAACGCAAACCAGCAATTCCTTAAAAAAAGGAAACACGTCCCGGTTCTGGCCACCGTATCATAGAATTGGCGACTCTGCTGGGGAGTTAATAAGTGGGGTGTACCTTAGGATTAGTTCATCATATTGTTTTCAATTGTTTGATCTGTATGCTTTATCTTTGTGGTCTTTGTATCGGAGTTATTATAGATCCTAACCCAGATATAGGGATACCTTTTAGGTAAGTAGCAATAGACTGTGAGGGAACTGTACAGCGTAGACTGATACGATTGAAGCAGTAGCTACGTTGATGTGGCACATTAGTTGGTACCGATATCCCTTGTGGAGCAACAAGGAGAGTATAGGGCTGCCAATGGGTCATTAAGCATCAACTGACCTTAGAACCTATAATTGACCAACTTGGCCATAGAAAGTAGCAGTATGCTACACTCATTGAGACCATACTCTCGAGATGGTTCCAGCTGCAAGAAAAGATTGCGTGACTGGAATTATGACCGATGGAGGATGGTCAGTGATATTGAGAACCTCTAGGATCCGGTTACTATTACTTGGACAGGTTGAACCAACTGAACTTCAAGAGGGTAATACCAGACCCCCTACAAGCCTAAACCTAAGGCTGTTTGTGTGACTTGTGTGCCTTCAACTTGAACCACTTGCACATTTTTATCGTCTGACAACATGAGTTCCTTGCAGGTTTTGTTTACAGTCCTTATCCAATAACTTGGATTTCTTGTCGAGTTTACTTGTTTGCATCACCTCGCATTTTTGCTTGAACGCATAGCATACACATCATAACACCATGCCTTAACATTTCCTTAACCATTTCAAGGATCTCAAGGGCTTGTGATGCAGGTTATGGTAAATCAAATGTCCAGCAAGGGGCAAAGGGGATTTATTTTCCTCTAGCCAATGTCGTCTAGAGATCAAAACACGATGACTTGAGTCGGGGGCTATGACCCACTCAATATGGTGAGCTTAACTCTTGAAGGAGGACTCTCAATGACACGGTGTTTCTTCAATCAAGCTGCAATCAAATTCTAACAGTTTCTTGTTTACCCGGCGAGATCCTTGAAAACATTGTATACATATATCATATATATCATTGCATAACAGGTCTTCCAGTACAGGTCTCTCATGTGCAGCAATAACCTCGCCAAAAACAACGGGTTAATCAAAGTAAGCCGGATATTCCCAAAAGGAAGTTTACCAAACTAAACATGTTGTTGTCTCAAGCTTTGCAACACCTGTTAAGGATGAATCTAATTACGTTATTAGGACCTCATCCGAATCCCAAGACTTCTTCGCCTAACTACAATCCTGATGCTAGGTGTGCATACCATTCCAACAGCCCGGGGCATGATACCGATGACTGTTTGGGCATTGAAAAATAAAATTCAAGACCTGATTGAGGAAGGAGCACTAGAATTCGCATAAGACAGTCAGGCTGAGTTCTTCTACCATCCCTCCAAGGCATACCATCTGAAGTGACAAGTTCTCACAAGAAGACTTTTCGTTCATTAGAATTTTCAATGTGCAATTTTATTTTGATTTATTTGAACATTTAGTCATATCAAACCTCGTTATTTCTTCAATGCATTGCACATGTTTGTCTTGAATCAATTCATTCGTATTCACTATTTCAAAAATGTGTTCTTATTTCCTCTTGTGATATTCAACTCTCGACTAAAAAATTGTAAGCCTTTTGAGGGAGGATGACGAAAATGATATCAAAATCTCTACAATATGCTTTTGAACAGACCCCGCTGACGATGTACATGTGTTGTTTCAAATCCTAAACAGTGGAGTTATAAGGAAGATAATCCCTAGTCAACCCCTTTGAGCCAAAGAAGTAGGAGTTTTTCTTTTCACACATATTAAAACCCTTAATCATAACCTGGGGCAGGGTAGTTTTCTCAGTTAATTCAGAGGCGCATTCAGTCACAATCTGCCGCTTCGTACACAATGAATGGCATCAAAGACGTCCTTCCGAAACAAAAGATGGTGATGGTTCCCTATAATCATCAAGACATGCAGACATTATCTCTCGAAATAAAAGCCCATTAAGTCAAAACCTATGAAGGAGACTTAAGAAAAAACACGGTGGCATCCCGCTGACTGTAATCACAAAAAGAAACAGTTCAGGAAAAAGATAGGGATAATAAAATCAAAAAGAAAGAGATCTGTTGCACCCCAAAATTTGCCCTCTCATGTTTTCCAAAGTCTTCCCCCTGCATGGTTGATCACAAACCCTTGCCTAAGGAAAAAGAATATTTTTGAGTGGTGCTTTAAGTACCTTTCGATTGGCATTCTGAAAGACCCTTTGATTGGTATTCTGAAGGAGCCTTTCGATTGGCATGGATAATTCCCTTCGATTGGCATTATGGACAAGCACTTCGATTGACATTCCAAAAATGCTTCGATTGGCATTATGGACAAGCACTTCGATTGGCATTGTGTCAAGGTCTTCGATTGGAATTCTGAAAGACCTTTTCATTTGGCACCCTGGGCCAAGCCTTTCAATTGGCATGCCAAGGGATTCTTCGATTTAGCATTGTGTCAAGGCAGCTTTGACAGGCATGTTAACCATGTCCTTCGATTAGCATGAACAACACCTTTCGATTAGCCTGTTAACAAAGCCTTTCGATTGGAATTTTAATTAGTACCCTTCGATTGGTATCTGAACAAGATCTTTCCATTGGCGTAGCAAAGGACTCTTCGATTGATATTTCAATAAATACCCTTCGATTGATGTTTGGACAAGGGACATTTGAAGAACTCCTTCCAGGCCATTCGAAAGAGGCCATCAAGAGAGCACTCAAAAAACATGTCCAGGTACACTGAACATGAGAAAATGGCATGTTTTCCTTACAAATATGGCAATAATTCAATTGATTGTGGATTCAATTCCTGAGTTAAGGGCCAGATTCTTGCCTTTTCTGTTCCTAACTCCACAAGAGCTGATTCGACCAGAGTGATTCTTTTCAAATCAGGACCAATCGAAGAGCAGGGCCTGAATGCATTCGAAAATCAAAAGTGTCCAGGTTCATTCAAGATTCCAAAGAGACATGAATATTTCAAAAAAGGAAATCTTTTAATATGTCTGATTCTTGTCTCATGGCTTTAAAGGCCTGGTTAAATGGTTGTCCCTTGCCATTTTCTTGCACCCCCACACTCCTATAAATACGAGGCCAGTGACACATTACAAGGGGGAACAAAAAGAAAAAAAAAGAAAAAAAGGAGGATTTGGAGATACGCTGCCCACAAACCCACCAAAGGTTATCAACATTTTCATAAGTGTTCCAGGCCAAAGCAACCCTTCAACAAAAGTATCCACGCCCATAAATCCCAGATCGAAGGTACTCACATCCAGAAAGTGCCAAATCGAAGGTTCCAACTACTGGTAAGAGAGGGTAAAATGTCAAACCTTGTGTTTACATAACACATCCATATTTGTTGTTTCATTCGATTGTCATTCTAGATAGAATCAAAGGGTTTGGGTTTGGCACCAGGTCATGTTTTTTTGTTACTAACACTTGCTACAGATATAGCCTGAAAAGACCCAGCGCGCGCAGGATCGAAGGACCTGGGTTTCGACACCCAGGTCATGCGTTTTATTTTGCTAACATATTTTTGCAGATGCAGTGCCTCCACAGGTGACCCTTCAGGCCTTTCCAGCAACACCCTTCATAGAATCGAAAGGAAGCCTTCTTCCTCTGAATCGAAGCCCCCTTCTCCCTGCAATCGAAGTTTGCCCATATCCTTCCCAAACCCAATCGAAGGAGTCAGGAAAGGGTGCAAATCGAAGATTTCCCCGTCAATTCCCAAACACCAAATTCAGGCCCAGCACCCCCCTGAGTTTGTTTATTTTATTTTTTCTTTTCACTACTTTCTATTTTCTATTTTCTATTTTCTATTTTATTATTATTTTAATTAACTAATTAAATATTCATAAAATCAGAAAACCCCAAAAAAATAATATTTTTTTAATTTCATTATTTTATTATTTTTGTAAATAAATTGTAATAAATTAATTTAGTTTTAATTATGTTTAATTTTAACATATTTTGCATTAAATTAAAATTGATTTAGAATTAGGTTTTTTTTAATCATTCTCATTTTATCTCCTTAATTAAAATAAAAAACCAAAAATATTTTCTTTTAATTAATTAATTAATTATTAGTTAGACTTAATTCTTAATTCAAAAAAGACCAAAAATATGCTTTATTTAATGAAAAAAGGGTCAAAACCCTCGGACACTCCGATTCAATTTTTCTCACGCGCATATTATTTTTGATCCATATATTGTAATTGCTCCGAGGATGTAATAGCGTAACTAAGACTTTTACACTTTACTGCTTTATTCCCCCAATTTTGGACATGTAAATAATCCCCCTCCCTGAAGCCTTGTAATAGTGTAGGATTTACAATTCCCGCACTTTAAATTCCTATACATATATTAACTGCTTAGATGTATGCTAACTAGGATTGCATGACAAGATCTGAAAACAAACGGTAGAACACCTAAATATACAAAGATAATATAACTGAAAAACAATACACTCGCACATGCCACTCTTAGGGTACACCTCACTTGGTTGCCTCGAACGTGGTCATTGAGTATAGGATGTTTTAGAGGTCGCTCTCTTGTCCAAAGATCATAAGTTGCCTCGAAACGGTTGCCTCGAAAAAATGATCTAAGACATTAGGGTTACCGCTAAGGCGTCCTAACATTGCTTTAGTGACCACACGTCCCTTAAATCGAATTGACCCGAAAACTCTAACGACGGTGCTACCTACTCCTCAATAGTGGGATGACATTGTCTAAAGGACATTTGCATAGTTTAATTCCTTTTTGAGTAGGTAGAGGTTCTCAAGTACTTGCTCCTTTTAAAACAAAACAAAAACTTTTCGCACTTACACTTTCTTCAAAATAAAAAAACTCTTTTCAAACCCACAAACACAAAGAAAAGAAAACTTTTGAAAACACAATGAGCAAGTACCTAAGAGCCCGTGGATAACCACGGATAGAAAGGGTCCTAACACCTTCCCTTTCTATAATCTACCTCCCGAACCCGAGAAACATCTCGACAAGGAATTTTTCTGTGCTTTTGTCCTTTCCTTGTTGGATAAAATAAAAGACGGTGGCGACTCTTGCTTACCGCAACATTTTGCAAAAACAAACGCAAAATGCGAACCAGCATTCAAAAACAGTCAGTTCTCATTCCCATCGATCACAAGATCCTACAAACTCTCAACAAAAATGGCTGTCTGTTCAAAATAAATTGTCAGTATCCGAACCATCACTGGAATATTAGAGCAAAGACTCAAACGAGATCTAATGCACGATTAGATGAGTTTAGGATCGAAGAACATCACGAAGAACGGGTGGGTACAAATACATTTTGAGCCTTTATCCTTTGTTTCTTGAACCGTGAACCAGGCCACGTTATAACCCTTAAAAGTCCTAGCTGAAGCATGGGTTAGTTCGAAAGCATACTGTTACAAAAGGTATCCTGACTCCTGTGGGACTTGCTGTAAATCTTGAGTTGACATCACATTTTACAAAAAACTTGTTTAGCTAAAAAATGCATTTTCAAAAATTTCAAGACAGGCATAAGCTTTGCATTCTTAAAATAACATCGTTTTCATATGACTATTTGTTCAACAGCAGAGAAATTCGCATGACGAATATCTAGTGAACAAAAACCTTCTCAATAAAAAGGATCACCTCAAGTGGAAAAACACTTCCAACCAAGGGGCACGACATGATCATTGTCTATCATCTGGGGCAGCCAAGTCAAGATTCAAGGAATCTCGCAAAGATGCCAAATAGCCAGGGGCAAGTTTCCATCTGAATCACTTGGGGCATTGGACATAAATTCCAGCAACTAATCTTGCATGATCAAACGAACATCTTCTGGTAGTATGGAAACACAACGCTACCAAAAATGACAACTCCCTACACCCTGAGAGCGTGGACATAGTCAAAAAAGTACTGCGCATGAATAAAGACCCTCTAGGTTGACTGGCCTAGGAAAAAATAAGGGCATCCCGGAGAACCAAAAGGGTTCGGGCAAAAATTAGGGATAAAAAATGAAAAAAATCTGTACACCCGGCAAGTCGAAAACCCGAAAGGGCGGCTTGGGCAAAAAAGGGTATCACGGTGGACCGAAAACCCGAAAGGGCGGTCTAGGCAAAAATTAGGAATCAAAGCGTACGACTATGTCCCGTCATTTTGTCACTTGCCTACCAGAAGGAGACTAATCATTTCGATCGAAAGTTACCAAGCGCCTCCTAAGTTGGGATAACACTCGATCCACAAGGCCTCCACAAGCACCTTCTCCAGCAGATACAGGGGCAGAAAAGTCTCGATATGAAGTCATTGTCATATCCTCAGCATGCGTACCAGTAACATTCACTCCCAACAGAGTAAGAGAAAGACAGTGGTGTTAATTCTCCCCAGCTGAGGCTCACAACCGTGGATGAGTCGGCAATGTTCCCCCAAGCAGAGTTTATCTACCATCAGCACTGGAAATTTATCCCCAGTGGACTCTGGAAGATTATCCCCAGTATAGTATAAAAGATTATTCCCAGTGAAGTCGCAACTGGAAAATCATCCCCTACGGAGGTCATCCCTTTTACAAACAGAAACTCAATCTCCAACAGAGTTTATCATCGTCGGGAATGATGGTTCATCCCCAGCTGAGTTTATTTCTCCAAAATCAGCAGACCTTCTAGCAGAGTATCTCTTCTCCCCACAAAGTCATTTCCTCATCAGTTTATTCCCCAGCAGAGTTATTCTCTCGTACAGGATCATTCTCACAAACATCTTCATTCATTATCCCCAGTGGAAACGAAGAATTCAATTTCTTGCACTCTCCAGCAATAACCCATGATTTATTTTCCCCAGTTAAAGAGCATCATACAAAACATCACATATCCATACATCTGGACATACACATAAACATCATACAACACAATCTCATTTATGTTGAGAACATCATTGCTTGATACATGTCATGCATTACATAATACTAATCTTTACCTTTCAGGAAAGATACAATTAAATTTCAAGCTATGAAGCTTGGACCATGACCAGATAGTAGTTCAAATTCAACTTTCCTCTTCAATAGAGATGATTCCTCAGTTGAATAATGGACGATCGAAGTTCCTAAATGTCAGCAGAGATGATTCCTCAGTTGAATAACGGATGACTGAAGTTCCTAAATGTCAACAGAGATGATTCCTCGGTTGAATAACGGACGTCCGAAGTTCCTAAATGTCAGCAGAGATGATTCCTCAGTTGAATAACGGACGACCAAAGTTCCTAAATGTCAGCAGAGATGATTCCTCAGTTGGATAACGGACGACCGAAGTTCCTAAATGTCAACAGAGATGATTCTTCAGTTGAATAACGAACGACCGAAGTTCCTAAATGTCAACAGAGATGATTCCTCGGTTGAATAACAGACGACCGAAGTTCCTAAATGTCAGTAGAGATGATTCCTCAGTTGAATAACGGACGACCGAAGTTCCTAAAGGTCAACAGAGATGATTCCTCGGTTGAATAACGGACGACCAAAGTTCCTAAATATCAACAGAGATGATTCCTCGGTTGAATAACGGACGACCAAAGTTCTTAAATGTCAGCAGAGATGATTCCTCGGTTGAATAACGGACGACCGAAGTTCCTAAAATTCAACAGAGATGATTCCTCTGTAGAATACGGACGACCGAAGTTCCTAAAATTCAAAAGAGATGATTCCTCAGTAGAATACGGACGACCGAAGTTCCTAAAATTCAACAGAGATGATTCCTCAGTAGAATACGGACGACCGAAGTTCCTAAAATTCGACAGAGATGATTCCTCAGTAGAATACGGATGACCGAAGTTCCTAAAATTCGACAGAGATGATTCCTCAGTAGAATACGGACGACCGAAGTTCCTAAAATTCGACAGAGATGTTTCGAATCAAACCAAAAATGCACAAAAAAGTTAGTTTCTAATATTTTAGATGTTAAGACTTAAAGAAATAAATTTTTGCAAATATTTTGTGTACTTTCGGCATTTATTTTATTTGAAATCATTGTATAGGTCGCATAAGTTTTTTTTATAATAGCTTAGCGTTTAAAATTCCCGCAAAGTTGTAAATATTGTAAATCTCCCAAAGCCATGTAATAGTTGTAGCTCTTTACTTTCCCGCATTTTGTTTTCTTGCGCTTATGCTTTGTATGTGTGATATGGTGGGAGAACTGACTTGGTTGTTTTACGTTTTTATCGCAATTGTTGCGGATAGCAAGAGTCGCCACCGACTTTTCTTTTATCCAATAAAGGAAAGGGTGAAAAGAACAGGAAAGTTCTTTGAGATATTTTCTTGAGTTCGGGGGGTAGGTTATAAAAAGGGAAGGTGTTAGCACCCTTTTCATCCGCAGTTATCTACAGGCTCTTAGTTGCTTGCTAGATCACTTGAAAATTTGATTTGTTTGAAATGTGTTTTTGTGATGGGTGTAAGTTTGAAAATATTTTGAAAACGCCTTAGTTTTGGCAAACTTTGTAATGATTCTCGTCTCTATAAGAATGTATACAAAGTGTTGGTTTTGAAAATAGTTCAAAGAGATGTTTGTTTTTGAAGATGTTTTGAAAGTATAAGTATGGAAATGGTTTTAGTTTGTGAGCAAGCAACTACGAGTGTCCTACTTACTCAAAAGGTATTTGTTCTTTTCCTCCTTCTTTAGAGGTTTCTATCTTACCATGGATTGGTAAGAAGCTCTATCATTGGATGTGAAGGGACAGGCGTGGGCCATCGTATAGTCTTAGAAGGCAACTTATGAGACGTTTCAGCAATTTTCATAAGGGACTAGATTGTTTACCGGAGGCAACATCAAGGGACATCGAGGGACTACGAGCTTTTTTTATCGATGGTCTTTTCTAAAACACCCATATTCGAGGGACATGACTATTTTTCGAGGAAACAAGGGAGGTTAACCTAGAGGTGCACATGTGTGAATAGTGTGTTTGATTGCATGCATTTTTGTCTTTGAAATTAGGGTTTTCTAACGGTTGATTTTATCTTGTCATACACACATAATTACTAACCATTTATATTAAAGCGGTAAATTGCGGAAATTAAAATCCTAAGCTATTACATCATTAGGGGATGGGGGATACAAATCTACAAATAGGGATTGCAAGAAATTAAACATAATTATCTATTACAACCATATTGAATAAATGTACAAGAAACATAAAAAGAAATGGATTTTGCTTTGGATTTTTGTTAGGAAAATTGTTTTAACCTAATTAACCTAAAGGGATATGATTAAAAAAGGAAAATTAATCCTAAGTTAAAAGGAAATCAAACTAGTCAAGAAATAATTTTTTTAGGTTTTTTTATGGAAGGTTTTGGTTATTTAAAATAAATATGAAAATATAAAAAAAACAGCGCAAAAGAGAGAGAAAACAAATCTTTCGACAGCATGTATCGAAGTGTGTTTCGAAGCATGCTTTATATGTATCAAAGCATATCCTGTAGTTATAAATTGAAGCATAATGTTATGTGTCAAAGCATTCTTATACGCATCAAAGCATATCCTTCTTTCGACCCCTTTTTCCCTTCCGTTTGGGCATGTAAAGCAGTATGTGTCGAAGCCTAAGGCTTTGTGTCGAACCATGCTGTAATTTCTCACTTCAACATTGTTTTATGGTCTGTACAGGTTAGTTATTAACATATAATTGATAACAAACAAAAAAAAACAAAAGGGTAACTTTAAAGGCAATGATTATTACATGTTATCTTTGAAGATGAATCATTGATGCTTGAAACGAAGGGTTTAAAGTCAAGAAGACTTACCTTGAAGCTGGAATGTGTGTTTCGAACTTGAGTTACTGCCTTGAAGATTCTTGGGTTCAAAAGAAAAGAAAATAGGTGTTGTGTTTTTGGTTCTGGGATTAAGAGTGTTTTAAGGCTCCAGCCTTCGTGTTCTCTCTTCTCTCTTTTTTTCTTCTTCTCCTTTTTCCTTGCCCAAAAGCCCCCCCCCCCCCCCCCCCTTTGTGTGTTGTGAAACAAACTTATTTATAGAAGAATCTTTCTGGGGTTTTGGGGGGGAAAACAAATAAAATTTAAACAATTTGGGTATGCTCTTTTCATAGATTTCGAGGTGCAACTCTTATATGCTAGTTTGGTGCAAAAATGGGACTGGTTTAGGAGCAGCATAGCAAGACTGTTTTGTAGCAGTACAACAAACTACTTTTTGACATGGTTTTACGCTGTTATATGGACAATACAATAAGCTTGGGCTTGACAGCATATAAGACTTTTTTAAACAAGCATCTTTAATCTCTAAAAGATATTGAATACTTCATCCTTTCGTTTTGATCAACCTTCGACCAAACTCATCAACAGATAAAACAATACTTGTTTCCACCAATTATGTGTTCTTCGAATGGACCACTTACAACCTTCGACCAAACTCATCAACAGACAAAACAATATTTGTCTCCACCAATTGTGTGTTCTCCAAATGGCCCACTTACAACCTTCGACCAAACTCATCAACAGACAAAACAATACTTGTTTCCACCAATTATGTGTTCTTAGAATGGACCACTTACAACCTTTAACCAAACTCATCAATAGACAAAATAATATTTGTTTCCACCAATTGTGTGTTCTTCGACTGGACCATATTCATCTTAATGTATCACTTTGAGTATGCAAGATGATCTCATTGGCATAGTCAAAACGAAAGAATTTCTGGATTGTTTCCTACCAGTAACCATCAGTTGATTAAGTGGTCGAAAGTTCAAATGTCCAAACCTCAAATTGTAATTCATAGTGTAGAAACTATGTGTGTCGGAGGGTTTAGAGGTTGAATCGAAGCAGGTTACTTCGAAGGGAGCCATTGACCAGTCTAAGCTTGTAGATTGAAGCAAGTATGAAGATAGACTTGTAATCCATAATGTTGAAACTATGTGTATTGTAGGGTTTAGAGGTGGAATCGAAGAAGGTTGCTTCGAAGGAAGCCATTTCCCAGTTCAAGCATGGGGATCGAAGTAGGCTTTCTCTTCTTCGACTTGTCAAAATCTTTCAACCACTCCTTTCGATCAATCATGTAGTTCAAACAACCAATTTTACCTTGCTCTTCTTCGATTTGTCAAAATCTGCCAGCCACTCCTTTCGATCAGTCATGTAGTTCGAACAGCATGGACTAGATTTTGAATTCGACATAGTTATCTGCAACTGAACACTTTTTCTTTTATCTGCTTTTCTCTTTTGACAGTTTTCTCTTCCTTCTTTCGAAGATTCAGAAGTTCCATCTTAGACCTAATGCTTGAAAGTCCAATATGATCCATGGAAATTATATGGGGCGTTAAAAGTCCAATTGTGCTTGTGCAAACTTGAGCTTTTGAAAATCTTTGAGAAATTTCTTGAGAAAAGATAGGTCAGATTTTGGGGAACAACAGCTGCCCCTATTCAATCTTCTTAAACTTGAAGAGTTAGATTGGCGAGTCCACCATTCTTGACTTGAAGGTGGAAGATGATTGAACACTAGAGTGCCCATAAATTTGCACTCGACCATTTGTTAGTTGATTGTGTAGGGAATGGGTTTAAATATGCCATTCAGAGAGATGATAGAGAGTTGTCGTAGATGGGCTTATAGATGCCATCCAAAGGTGATTGTTGAGAGAAATTAGACTAAGTCTAATCTTGATTGTAACTGGGAGAAGTATCAGAATAAATCTTTGGTCGATATAATTCTGAATGACATGCTGGAATGGACCTGTGTAGGGCTGCTTCGGGATGAATCTGTGTGAAACTTTATCTGGAAATATATGAGAAGGAGCCTGGGTAGGGCTGCTTCAGGATGAGTCTATGTGAAACTACATCTGAAAATTTATGAGAAAGATTCTGGGTAGGGCTGCTTCGGGATGAGTCCGTGTGAAACTGCATCTCAAAATTCATGAGAAAGAGCCTGGGTGGGGCTGTTTCGGGATGAGTCCGTGTGAAACTACATCTGAAAATTATGAGAAGGAGCCTGGGTAGGGCTACTTCGAGATGAGTCCGTGTGAAACTTCATCTGGAAATATATGAGAAGGAACCCGTGTAAGATTGCTTCGTCTGGTCGTGTAGATAGTTGCTTTGTCTGGTTTCAGGAACTGATCTTTATCTGACCAAATAGAAAGAAAGATAGTTTCCCCGTCTTGTTTCGGGAGTTAACCTTCAATCAGCTCATGTAGATAGTTGTCCTGTCTTATTTCAGGTATTAATCTGGAACTTATTTTTTGTTGGATAATAGGATTTTATGGCAAGATAATAATCAAACGTTAGAAAACCCGAATGAAAGATAAAATAACCGAATCAACACACTTGCACCTCTAGGGTAACCTCCCTCTGTTGCCTTCAGAAAAACAAACGGTCATGTTCTTCGAAAGTGGGGATGCTTTAGCAAAGTCACTCAAATCAAAGATCATAGTCCCTCAATGACCCTTCGATGTTGCCTTTCGATAAATGATCTAGTCCCTTACGAAATTGCTAAAGCATCCTTATAATTTTCCTTCGGTGACTGTACGATGATCCTACGCCTATCCCTTTACATCCAACGATAGGGCTTCCTACTAACTAATGGTATGGACAACACTATCAAAAGGAGGGGAAAAAGTACAAGAACAACCTTGAGTGGGTAGATACTTTTAATCGCTTGCTCACAAAAACAAAAACATATCACACTACACTCTTAAAAACATTTTCAAAACACTTTGTACGCGTTCTTGAGGATCGATACAAGAATCATTACAAAGTTTCACCTTACATTGGCACTTTCAAAACATTTTTTAAACATACACAAAAAAAACAAATTTTCAAAGTGAGCTAAGTGATTAAGAGCCTGTAGATAACTACGAATGAAAAGGGTGCTAACACCTTCCCTTTTCATAACTTACCCCTCGAACTCAAAAATCTTAAAAGGTCTTTCCCGTTCTTTTCACCCTTTTCTTATTGGATAAAATAAAAGTCAGTGGCGACTCTTGCTATCTGCAACATTTGCAATAAAATGCTAAACAAATCAGTTCTCCCACTGTGTTATAGAACTGGAGACTCTGCTGGGGACAAAAATGAAAGAGGGGTTACCTTAAGAATTTAGATCACTTTACTTTTGCTTTATTTTCATTGTCTGCTTTATGTTTAAGGGTTGCTTGGGTTTCATTACTTGTAAAGATCCTACACCCGGATCTAGGGATGCCTTAGGTAAGTAGCAATAGATCATGGAAATTGTACGGCATAGACCGATATAGTTGAAGTGATGGCTACGTTAGTGCGACACTTTGGTTTGTACTGATGTTCCTTGAGTCAGTCGAGGATAAAATTGGGTTGCCGCGTGGTGTCATAAGCACTGACTGGCTTTTAGAACCTTAATTGACCCATCTTGGCCATTAGAAGGTAGTGAGATAGCCGGCTTTGGTGCATTCCAAAGTTGGTTGATATTCGATGCTACGCTCATTGAGATTCGACTCTCGGGTTTTTCTTGGTGGCAAGTCAGTTGTCGTACTAAATAAAGCCTGTGAGAAAGATCAGTGATATTGAGATCCCTAGAACCCGGTTACTATTTTAGGACAGGTTGATCCAACTTAACTCTAATAGAAAAGGGTAATTACCTATGGACCTCATGCAAGCCTTTAAACCAAAGGCTCTTGTGTGATTTGTTTGTGTTTACTTCTTGTCTAAACATGAACATAACATCATGACATTATAACATCATAACATTTTCACTAACTGTTTCAAGGATCTAGGGATTTATCTTTATCCTTTGTTGCAGGTCATGGCTTTCGATCGCTGAAATACTATCCGAATCAACTTTGTAAGGGTACCTTCCAAGCTTGAGGAGTTGGTCTCAAAGGTTCCAGAAAATTCTCAATTTATCAAAAGACATGGCCATCTACTAAGTTTGGTTACTCCCGGTTTCAAAGAAGACATGATAAGTGTTCTGTTCCAGTTCTTTGATCCTAAGCATCATTATTTTACCTTCTCGGATTATCAGTTGGTTCCCATAATAGAATAATTGTCTAAGTTACTTGGAGTGCCTATTCTTGATCAAACACCTTTCACCGGTCTAGAGCAAGTTCCAAAACCGAAAGATATTGCAGCAGCCTTACATCTGAAATGATCAGACATCGTATCTAATTGGGAAACAAGAAGTGGAGTTAAAGGTCTTCTTGCTACATTTCTGATAGAGAAGGCTCAGTTGTTTCTAGATGCCATGAGTTTTTGTGCTTTTGAAGATATTTTGGCTTTGGTGATCTATGGTTTGGTACTATTCCCTAATCCGACCAACTCATAGATGTGAGTGCCATCAAAATATTTCTTACTCACAATCTTGTGCCTTCTTTTCTTGGAGATGTTTTGCATTCTCTTTATACTCGTACTATGAGAAAACGAGGGACTCTCATGTGTTGTATACCTTTACTTTCCAGGTGGTTTATTTCACACTTGCCCTTATCAGTGATTAATAATGAACAAGGTTTGAGGTGGTCTCAAAGGTTGTGTCACTCGCTCATTCAGATATCCATTGGTGTTCCTGATCTTAGGAAGATATCACTGTTATTAACCGCTGTGGGGAATTACCTAATGTACCACTCCTCAGCATCAAGGGAGGAATTACTTACAACCCTTCTCTAGCTCTACGTCAATTTGGTTACGCTCGAAGAGACAGTCCTCATGATATTCTCATCAAGGGTATTGTATTCGACTATGAGAATGATCCTCAAAGTTACCGTCAAAGGTTTATACGTGCTTAGGGAATGGTCAATAAGATTGATAGCAAGACTTTGGGGTATAAGAACTCTATCCCTTTAGAGCCCTACCTCAGATGGGTACGGTCTCATGCTCAAAATCTTAGCATGCCATATCCTGCAATCCTACCAATGATCGTAGAGCCTATTGTTGAAGGAGATGTTCCTCATACCATTCTTCATCCTGCCATGCCTACTGACTTCGAGGAACTACATAAGTCCTGGATTCAACTCAAGGAAGAAAGGGATACCTTTGAGGCTCAGTTCTATGCTAGTGAAAAGAAAGTATTGGAGCTGATGAAACGACTCCATGAAGAGCAGAGCCTTAATGCATATCTCAACACAAAGAGGAAGCATCCATGGGAGACTTGATACCTTAGGACTCAAGAATTTTATAATTTAACTATCTTGTTTTCATTGTAAGCCTAGAAGGCAATTATAAATTGAACTTACGACTAAGTTTCTTTGTTTCCTTTTTGTTTAACAAATTTAAATCCCACGAGGTCCTTGAAAATAATGCATATGCATTTACATACCATATCATTGCATAACAGGTATTCCCAAGACATGTTTTCTCACCTTCTTGCTGTTTATATCCACAGAAATGGCTCTTGAACAAACTGTCAAAGATCTTCAAGCTCAGAATGCCCAGTTCTAGCAGATGTTCCTGAACCTAGCAAAGGGGCACGAAGAACTGAAAGCAGTCATCACCAAAGAGAAGAAGAGAGAGACAAAGAAACCACCTGGCATCCTTAACATGGGAAGAAGGTTCATGGGACTAGTCAAGCGAGTTAAGGATCCCGATACTCCATTAGAAGAAGAAGACGATCATGATAAGGATGATAAGAGTGGTGAAACTGATAAAAGCAACGTTGGTTCTGCCAAGTACTCTGATGAAGAGGAGGAGAATTATCTGAATGAACAATACCCCCCTGCTGATGAAAAATACAAACAGCTGGAAGATCGTCTGAATGCCATGGAGATCCAGAAAGTGCTTGGGCTAAATTTTGAAGAGCTAGGATTAGTCCCGGGGGTTGTTATTCCTCACAAATTCAAGGTCCCTACTTTTACAAAGTATGATGGTGTTTCTTGTCCTAAGCTTCATTTGAGGTCTTATGTCCGGAAGATAAAATCTCACACTGCCGACAGAAAATTATGGGTGCACTTCTTTCAAGAGAGCTTTTCGGGAACACAGTTGGAATGGTTCTATCAACTTGAAGGAACCAATATTCGTACTTGGGAAGATTTGGCTGCTGCATTTTACAAACAATACCAATACAATGCTGATCTTGCACCAACCCGTGTGCAATTACAAAGTATGACCATGGGCTCTTACGAAGGCTTTAAAGAGTATGCCCAGAAATGGAAAGGCCTATAAGGAAGAGTTCAACCTCCTTTGTCTGATAGGGAGTTGGTTGACATGTTTATGGGAACTTTGATAGGTACTTTATTCAACCATCTGATCAAAAGCTCTTTAGTCGGATTCACCGAGCTGATATTAACAGGGAACATGTTGAAGGTGGAATCAGAAGTGGAAAAATTCAAGTGGTTGCATCTTCAAGTACTATGAAGAAGACATTCAGCGGGAAAAAAGAAGCTAATGTTGTGTATAGCCAAAAGGGTCAAGGTAAAGGTGACCGCAACCGATCTGTGGGGGCAATGCTAATTTTTAATCTTGCGCTAGTGCAACAACATCAACAAGGCAACCAGTGTAGGTCGGACGCACGCATGAGACAATTTACCAAGATCAACATGTCATTGTCTTAGGCATTGCATAATCTATTAAAAGCAAAGTTGATTACATTGAGAGATCTTCCTCAGAATCCTAACACTTCCTCTCCTCGGTACAATCCTAATGTAATATGTGCCTATCATTTCAATAGTCTTGGACATGACACAAATAACTGCTGGGCTTTGAAAAATAAGTTTCAAGACATGATTGACTCCAAATAGATTGAATTTGATCCTCCCGAGACTCCCAATGTGATCACTACACCTATGCCTAAGCACGACAATGGTGTTAATGTTATTTATGGAGTCAACGCGGTAGAAGATACTGGTAGTGACTATGACCTAGACAGTTGGATCTTTCCCACCACCGGCAACGGGCTCAATAATTGGAATACTGAAGACGTTATACCAATCTCCTTTAGTCATGAGTAAATGCTATTTTCTATTTTCTTGCTTTCAAGTTTTGGTTATGTAATTTTAAACAATAACTTTAAGCCTTGTGCCTTACCCGGGGCACAACGGTCCACTTGTTAGGGTTGTCATCTTTCATTCACATATTTTCATTCAATAAATCATTGGACGTCTGCATTCAAATTTTGTGTTCTTTGTCTTTCTTTTACTTTATTACTTTCAAATAGCTATGTGTTCTCACGCACACTCGCACAACAAATTGTTGATCAATATCCACCCTGGATCCCATTGATAACAATTATGCTATTGCCAATTATGACTTCGAAAATCAGATCTACCAAGTCGAGGACAAAGGTGAGGGAGATTGTGAAATGCCTGGAGAGCTTGCTATGCTATTAATGCAATAGGAAAGATCCATACAACCACATGAAAAGCCAGTCGAGGTTGTGAACTTGGGAACTGAAGAGGACAAGAAAGAAGTTAATATAGGTGCTGACCTGGAAGATAGTGTCAAAGAGAGGTTAACCTAGATGTTGCGTGACTATGTTTATATATTTACTTGGTTGTACCAAGACATGCCAGGGGTTGATACTAATATTGTGGTGCACCATATACTAATGAAGGAAGGTTTCCCTCTCTTGTACCCCAAAATTTTCCCTCTCATTTCATCAACATTTTCTCAATCACAAGACTCTTAGAACTCAAGACCAAGCTAGGGTTTGCTCTGCTCAAGACACCTCCTTGCACTGTTGACCTAAATTAGGGTTTGAGTTTGCACAGTGATGTTTTGACCTACAATTCCCAAAGTGACTTTCATACTTCATGTTGGACTCACAAGTTTAACCATACCAAGTTTCAAGCGTTGATTCAAATTTTTGCCCAGTCAATTGGACAGTTGACCTAGAAATCAGCTGTATTGGGGAAAAAGTCAATTATGGCCAATTGACAGTCAAACCTCATGAAATTTGACCCACATCAACATTATGAACTCATATGAACCATTGGATCAAGCTTGGATCACAATTCCACAAGAAATTTGATCAGATCACCAAAAGGGCAAAATGGTCCTTTTTAGGGTTTTGACTGCACAAAGGCAATTTTTGACTATTTGACCTAGCCAATGGCAAATCAAGCTCACACATGGACTCAAGGACTCAATGACATTGTCTTGACCCATTCAACAAGTTCAAAAGATCTCAAATGCATAGGATTGACAAATGAATTTTTCAGTCAACTGATCAAAATTTGACTGTACACTGAAAAGTCAAACTTTGACTTTTTGGTCAGAATCAAGTGCCAAGAGTCATTTTTCACCAATACATGTCAAATTATGAAAATTGTTCATCAAGAAACCCAAAAATGCAAATTAGGGTTTAAAATGGAAAATTTTCATAACTTAGAAATTTTCTAAGTTATGAAATTTTCTTATTTTTTCCTAATTTTGTCCCATTGTTTAACCAAGATGCAAATGGATTCAAACAAAACTTGAAACATGAAAGTTGTAGTCCATCACAAAGTCTACAACTTTGATTCACAAAGTTTTCTCAAAAGAGGCTTGTATATCAAGTTATGATTTTTGGAACAAGGGTACCTAAAACTTTTAACTTAGAGAAATTTTGCCCTAATTTAGGCAGGATTTTGACCCATCTTCTTGGCCATTTTTCACATAGTTCCACTTGGAGTTTCAAGTTGCATTGCAAATATGTATTATAGTACATGTTCAAAGCTTTCCAAATTGTCCAAGAACTCCTCAAACACCCTTGTGGTTAGAGAGAGTTGAATGCTTGAAGTTGGCAAAAACTCACTTTGATCCATGGCCAATACATGTTCATACCAATTTGCAAATCTGATCTAGCTAGCTTGGTTCACAATTACAGGCCTCAAAACCAGTTTGTACTCCATAATTTAATGCATATCCTTTGAGCTAAGGTATTGTCTTGGTCATTAGGGCATTGTACACTAGATTAAGCCTTAAATGGAAAAAGTAACAATGTCATTTTTGCTTAAACTTCACTTTATGTCAAAACAAGACCCTTGAGGCATGGGGCCATATCTCTGAGGCAATATCAAATCTACCAATTCCAGTAACCAAGGGCAAAATATGCAGCATGATATAGGACTTGTACAGGCCTACATTGAACAGATAGACACTCTTGCTTCAAGAAGAAGAAAAGTTGCAAACCACAAGCCATCTCTCACATCTGTTAAAACCAACTTACACAAACATTGCAAACAAGTTTCATACCTCCTAACAAGCCAGAAACACAACCCCTTTGCCTCTCAAAACTCCTAGTGCACAAATTCCCCATTTTCTTGCAAAACAGGGCCAGTTCTACATTTTGCAAGCCATCTTCAAATTCCATCGTGCGTTTTGCCCAAAGATACTTCAAACACCTTCCAACCAACTCACTTGAACTATTCCAGGCATCCATTGCTAGCTGTAACACCATTAACACACATTGCCATTTTTGTTTCAAAGCTTTGCAGGTTGAGTTCTGTGGCACGATTCAAGCCACTTCAAAATAAAGTAAGCATTGGGAAAGCTTCATTGGACCTCAAGCAAGCTCAAAAAAAGCTCAAGCGCCCTTGGAAGTTGCTGCATTGTCCAGCTCGAAGTCAACTGAAACAGGTATTTCATGAACTTCTATCTCTCTATTTAGGAATAGTTAGACTTAGGTTTGTGAATGAAAGATGTTGTACTCATAGCCCTGAAGCCATACATATGCTTAGTTTTCATTTATATTAATCGTGCTAGGAGAATTTCATCCATGAACTTTCTGAAAAAACTAGGTTAGAAATTAGGGCCAGAGAAATTCTCTCTGGTCTTTGAGAGTTAGCTTAAGTTTTTTATATGGTTAGATTCGTTGTTTGATGCTCTACAAGTTTCGTGTTATGAGTTTTGTCAAAAAATCAAAGAATCAGGAAATAGCAGTTGATGTACAGAACGCGCGTTTTTGTGAAACAAGGAAGAAGATGAAGTCTGATTGGGCTGGGCCTGGTCATTTTTGCTTCTAACACCCCATTTTTCAGTTTACACCCCCTGGCCCATTTATTTGTATATTTGTCATTTTGATATTTTTATTTTTTATTCTGACTTTATTATTTTTTGTCCAAATATAAAAAATGCCAAAAAATTATTTTTATATTTTTTCATATTTATTTGATATTTATTTTTATTTTACTAGTATAAATATGTAAATAATTTATTTTCTTTTATTAAAACTTAAAGAATAATGTAAAAAATATGTTCATTTTCATTTATTATTTTATTTATATTTAAAAACATTTTCTTGAATATACACATTTGTTTGTAAATAATTAATTTTAATTTTTATATATGTAATATGTTTAATAATATATACATACTTATATACTTTATTTTATTAAATAATTAGGACAAAAATACAAAAATATTACATTTTCATTTTTTTAATATTTTACACTAAAAATATTATTTTTACAATATACTTTTATTTTATACAAATCAATACATTATTGCATATAAATAATAAATAAAAATTAGGGTTTTTGCCCTAAATAATAAAATAATTAAAATTGACCCTTTTTATTATTATTTACATTTCACATTAAAAAATACTTTTTACATACATAAAAACTTTTTGCATAATACATTTTATCTAACATTTATTTGTTGTATTTTATTTAATTATTGCACATTTAAATATTGTCTTATACATTCGATTTGGTTGTAATAATTTAGAATTTAATTTCTTGTCAAATACCCCCAATTCATATTTGTACCCCCCTCCCTATATCATGTTGTAATAGTGTAGGCTTTAAATTCTCGCACCTTTAAATGCTTTCAATTATGTCATGGTTAGACTTAGGGTTTGTATGCAAAAATCAAATTAACAAGTAGCTTGACCTAATTCAAAGATAACCATGCATGAAAAAAAACAAACACAATGCACACTTGCACCCCTAGAGTTACAATCCACTTGTTGCCTTCAAAAATGGGCCATGGTTGCATGTCAAGTACTTTGGCAAAACAAAAACAAAACAAAAGATCATAGTCCCTCGATGACGCTATCTGAGTTTCCTAAACAAAATGATCAAGTCCCTTAAGAAAATTGCCAAAAATACTTGACACAATTGCTATCATGGTCTATACGATGACCCGCGCCTGTCCCGTTTAACATCCTAACATAAGATCGTTCACCAAATACAATGGTGAAACGGCACTGTTAAAAGGGTTAAAAACATAAGAAAAATCTTTGAGTAAAATAGGGTAGATAACTCTTAGTTACTTGATCAAAAGCTTGCAAAAAAAAAAACATCCTTGCTATTTTTCAAAACACACTTCACAACACAATTTCAAAACCCTACTTTCAAACTTTGAAAAATTTTCAAAAGACAAAAACACCTTTGTATACATTCAAACAAGAATCATTACAAAGGTTGACACAACGATGGCCTCTTTTCAAAACATCTTTCAAAATCACACAACAAAGCACCATTTCAAACAATTGAAGAGCACTATTTCAAACAATTGAAAAGCAAAGCAAGTGATCTAAGAAAGTAACTAAGAGCCCATGGATAACCATGGATAGAAAGGATGCTAATACCTTCCCTTTCTATAATTTATCCCCGAACCCAAGAAAACATCTCAAAGGTCATTCATGTGCTTTTTGACCTTTCCTTAGGATAAAATAAAAAGTCGGTGGCGACTCTTGCTAAACCAAAACATTTGCAAACACGAACGCAAAATCCCAAGTCAGTTCTCCCACCGTATCACAGAACTGGCGACTCTGCTGGGGAGAATTCTAAAAGTGGGGTTACCTTAGGGTTTTAGATCACCTTTACATGCTTACCTTTATTGCTTTGATTGCTGTACTTTTTGGGTTCCTTGTTTGGGTTTGTTTTAAATCCTACACCCGGATTTGGGGGCACCTTTTAGGTAAGTAGCAATAAACTATGAGGGAACTGTGCGGGGTATACCGACATGGTTGAAGCAGTAGCTACGTTAGTGTGACATATTTGTGGGTACCGGTAGCCTTTGAGTTAATCAAAGATAATATGGGGCCGCTGAGTGATGTTGTGAAGCACTAATGAACTCTTAGAACCTTACTTGACCATCTTGGCCTTTTTAGGGGTAGTGAGATGACCGGCTTTGGTGCAGTCCGAAGTTGGTAGATACTCGATACTACACTCATTGAGGGTTGTTTTCTTGGAATATTTTGGTCGCTAGTTAAGTGGCTAAACCAAAACAATGAACATAGAAAACAATCCAGTGATATTGAGCTCCTTAGAACCCGGTTACTATTTATAGGACAGGTTTGAGCCAACTAAACTCAAGAGGGTATTTACCTATGAAACCTCATGCAAGCCTGAAACTAGGGTTTTGTGTGACTTGTTTGTACATGTGCTTGTGCATACATCATAAAGCATCATATGCATCCACTAACCATTTCAAGGGTTTGGATCTTCATCTTTGTTCTTGTTTTGTAGGTTATGGAATCTCTTCGCAGGAAAACAATTCAAGTCAACCTTGTGAGAATCCCTCCTCAACTCAAGGAGCTTACTTCCAGGATTCCAGAGAATTCTCTCTTCAGTGAAAGAAATGGTAGACTTCTCAACTTGGTCAACTCTAACATTGAAGAAGACATGGTGAAAGTTCTCTTCCAGTTCTTTGACCCCCTACACCACTGTTTCACATTCCCTGATTTCCAACTAGTACCCACTTTGGAGGAATTTTCTCAGCTCCTGAGAATTCCTATTCTTCATCAACTACCCTACAACGGTACGGAAAAAGAACCAAAGCCTGAAGATGTTGCTCAAGCATTACACTTGCAACCATCTGACATCAAGGGACATTGGGAAACCAGAAGTGGTGTCAAGGGTTTCTTGGCAAAGTTTCTGTTTGAGAAGGCACAAGACTGCTGGAATTATCTTGATCTGCAAGCCTTTGAAGAGATTGTGGCACTCCTTATCTATGGGTTGGTCCTGTTCCCAAACCCGGATCAGCTTATAGATGTGAATGCTGTCAAGATTTTCATATCCAGGAATCTTATACCTACATTGCTTGGGGACATCCTACACTCATTTTACACACGAACAATGAGGAAAAGAGGTGTTCTCATGTGTTGTACTCCTCTCCTAGAAAGGTGGTTTATTTCTCACCTTCCACAATCAGTTTTGAAGAATGAGCAGGGTCTAAGGTGGTCACAACGATTGATGACCCTCACACATTCTGATGTACATTGGTGTTGTCGGTCCATAGAAAATGTCATCATCATTGATCGTTGTGGGGAATTCCCTAATGTCCCACTACTTGGAATTAAGGGAGGCATTACCTACAACCCCTGTCTAGCTTTGAGACAATTTGGATATGCTCGGAGGGATGGCCCTCATGACATGCTGATTCCTGACCTAGTCTTTGATTTCAACAACGATGCGCAAGGACTTCGACAAAGGTTCATCAGAGCTTGGAGAACGCCTAACAAGGTGGATAGTAAGACACTGGGGCACAAGAATTCCATCCCCCTTGAGCCTTACCTCAAGTGGGTACGAACCCGCTCCCAGAATCTTATGATGCCATACCCTCACATTCTCCCCTTGATCAAAGAGCTTGTTATGGAATGAGAGGTTCCATACACCATCCTACATCCTGACATGCCAACATCATGGAAAGAAATGCAAAAGAGTTGGATCCAACTCAAGGAAGAACGGGATACTTTTGAAGCCAGCTTCTATGCCAGTGAGAAGAAGGTTTTGGAGCTTACCCTCTGACTTCACGAGGAGGAAACTCTCAACACTTACATCGCGCCAAAGAGGATGCACAATGTCTTTTTACATTAAGAATTTTGTAATATTTCTCCCATGGGGCACTTATGTACTAACAAATTTCTTCTTAATATGACGCGCGTTCTTTTTGTTTGCAACAAATTTGAATTTTTGAACCCTTGAATGCATTACATGAATAACATACCATTCATCATATGCATAAACAGGTCTTCGCGCCAGTTTTCCTTATCTTTCTGCTGTTTATTTCAGCAAGATGGATTTGGAGCAGACGGTAAAGGATCTGCAGGCACAAAATTCACAGTTCCAGCAACTCCTCATGACCTTGGCAAAGGGTCAAGAGGACCTCAAAGTTTTGTTGGAGAAGAATAAAGAGAAAAAGAAAAAGAGACCTGGGGTGGCCACTTTTGGAAGAAGGTTTGAGAGCAATGTTAGGAAGGTTCTTGAGTTCCCCTCAACGTCTGACGAGGGGGCCGGTAAAGGGAAAGGGATTGTTGTGCCTTCTGAATCCAAGGTTGAAGAGGAGGAAGAGGAAGAAGACGAAGACTACTCCGAACAACAGTATCCACCAGCGGATGATAAATATAAGAACCTTGAAGATAGACTGGCAGCTATGGAGTTGCAGAGGGTGTCTGGGTTGGATTTTGAAGAACTAGGGCTGGTAGCTGGGATTGTTATCCCTCCCAAGTTCAAGGTGCCAACATTTGCCAAGTATGACGGTCTGTCATGCCCAAAGATGCACCTGAGGTCGTATGTCAGAAAAATCCAACCCCACTCATTCGATAAGGACCTCTGGGTACATGTTTTCCAAGACAACTTGTCTGGCACGCAGTTAGACTAGTTTTGTCAACTCGAGAGATCTGAGGTTCACAATTGGGAAGACTTGGCATCTACTTTTTATCGTCAGTATCAATACAATGCTGATTTGGCGCCCACTCGTACTCAGTTACAAAGTATGGGGATGGCTTCCAATGAAGGGTTTAAAGAGTATGCCCAGAAGTGGCATGATCTGGCTGGAAGGTTGCAGCCACCACTATCAGATAGGGAGTTAGTTGACATGTTTATGGGGACCCTGTCTGGCCCTTTCTTCAACCATCTAATCAGGAGTTCTTCCACGGGATTTACTGAACTGATTTTTACTGGCGAAAGGGTTGAGGCCGATATTAAGAGTGGAAAGATTCAAAAGGATGCTTCCACATCCACGGCTATTAAGAAACCTTTCCCAGCCAAGAAGGAAGCATCTGCTGTGTATTCTTAGAAGGGACAGGGAAGAACTGAGCACCGGCCGACTGTAGGGGCTGTGATGATTCAAAACTCATCAAATGATCAACCTCGTAACAATCAGTCGAGACCTAATCAATAACAGGTGGAAAGGCCACAACGGCAGTTCACCCGCATCAACATGACGCCCGCTCAGGTACTTCCTCATTTGTTGAAGCTGAATCTGACCAGTTTGAAGGAAGCGCCAAAGAACCCTAACACCTCCTCTCCATACTATCACTCTAATGCCAAATGTGCTTACCATTCTGACAGTGTTGGGCACGATACCAATAATTGTTGGGTGCTTAAGAACAAAATCCAGGACTTGATTGATGCCAAATAAGTAGAATTCGATGCGCCTGAGAAGCCCAATGTGATATCTGCTCTGATGCCCAAGCACGGCCACAATATTCATGCCGTTATAGAAGACCTCCATGTTACTGATGTTGCCGATCTTTTGACTCCATTGTTAGTGATTAAAGAGAAGTTGATGAGAGCCGGGATATTCCCAGGCTGCGGGAAGGACTGTTATTTTTGTTTTAACATACGAGTTGACTGCCCAATGTTGAAATCAGGTGTCCAACGCCTGATGGATACCCAAGAGATACTTTTCCAGAAAACCCCTGTTGATACCTTCAATCCTGTTACTCTTGATACTTTTGCTACTTCAACCAATGATATTGCAATCATAACCATTTCCGACAATCCTCCCAAGGCTTGCAAAAGGCCTATCAGGATTACACCAAACTCTGAATGTGTACCTTTAAAGATCACCATGCCGGGACCTGTCCCGTACCAATCAAGCAAAACGATACCATGGAATTATAGGGGAGAAATCTTCTACCATGGTGTCAAACAAATTGAGACAGTCCAAGAAATTTCTGAAGAAGAAAACCCTGATATAGGGAACATTGCGGGTACAAGCAAGATAACCCGCAGTGGCCGGATCTTTTCTCCAGAGATTGCTCCCCCTCGAGCAGTTTTCGGACCCTTGAAAGCTTCTGTACCTGTTGGACCATCTGTGCAAGGCCCAGTGATTGAAGAATTGGATACTCCTGAAGTAAGACCATCTGCTGATATTACCAACAAAGGTAAGGGGATACTGGAAGTTCCTGTCAGGACGAAGGCTCATGTTGTGGTTATCCCTGAAACCAGTCAGAAAGAAATGGATGAAATCTTGAAAATAATCAAAAAAAAGTGACTACGGTGTTGTGGAACAGTTAGGGCAGACCCCTTCTAAAATTTCAATGTTAGCTCTCCTGCTCTGTTCTGAGGCCCATGCTAAGGCCCTAATCAAATTCTTGAAGGCGGCACATGTACCCCAAGAGACTTCGGCGGACCAGTTTCAGGAATGTGTGGCCAGTCTCACTGCTGATAATGGCCTGGGCTTTTCCGATGCGGATTTGACTCCCAAAGGAAGAAAACACAACGACGCGCTACATGTCTCAGTTGAATGCAGGGGAACCACCCTCTCCCATGTCTTAGTTGATACTGGTTCTTCCTTGAATGTGCTGCCGAAGAAAGCTTTAGACCGTTTGGATTGCGAAGGATTGACCCTCAAACCTAGTAACATCGTTGTTAGGGCCTTTGATGGGTCCAAAAGAATGGTTCATGAAGAGGTTGATATTCTTATCAAGGTAGGCACAGAAGTTTTCAACTCCACCTTCTACGTGATGGACATCCATCCGTCATATTCATGTTTGCTAGGGAGACCGTGGATCCATTATGCCGGGGCAGTTACCTCCTCTTTGCACCAAATGCTGAAATATCCTGTTAAGGGTAAGATTATAACAGTGCACGGGGAGGAAGAATACATGATAAGTCATCTCAATTCCTTCCGCTATGTGGAGTTGGATGGCGAGTTCATCGAAACGCCTTTCCAGCATTTTGAGGAAGTTTCTCCCGAGATAGCGTTTGCGAAGACAATGGTTGGGGTGCCTATCATTCCCTAGCATGTATCTAGGATGGCATCTCTCAAGGACGCATAGGCTGTAATTAAAGAAGGGAAGAGTACAGTATGGGGACAATTGCCTGACTTTCCCCATAAGACAGACAAGTTTGGGTTAGGGTTCACTGCTGCAGGACAAAAGGCTATGTGTCGCTCCAAGGCTGGAGGGCCACCCGTCAAGATCTCACACCATGGAATCAATGCTGTAGAAGATGAAGATGAAGAGAGCCACTTTGAAGATTGGATCTTTCCGACCGTCAAAGGGGGTTTGAGCAACTGGGAAGTAAAGGATTTTGTTCCCATCACCTTTATCAACCAGTAATTTTATCTTTGAACAATTTCCCATTTATGGTCTGTAATAACTAAAACAATTTGCACACTATTTTCACCTCATGCCTTGCCCGGGGCATGTAGGTCCATTTGTAAGGGCTTGATTTTATTCATAATCATATGCCATGTTTTAATGAATCATTGGACGTTTTTCATCTATAAACTGTTGTGGTTATTTTCTTTCCTTTTGCATTTTTGTTTGTTTAAGGATGGCTATCCCTTACACACACCCAAACTCACAAATGCAGGTACCCATCCACTCCGGATTCCATGGGTGACTATTCTGCTTTAGCCTTCGATAACTCTGAAGATTTGGTCAATCATGCTGAGTACGAAGTTGACGAAGATTGTGAAGTGCCAGAAGAGTTAGCCAGACTTCTACAACAAGAAGAGAGGGCTATTCTGCCTCATGAAGAGTTGTTAGAAACCATCAACTTGGAGACAGAGGAAGACAGGAAAGAAGTAAAAGTGGGTTCCAACCTGGAACCAGGTGTCAAGGAGCGCTTAGTGCAGTTGTTGAACGAATATGTTGAAATCTTCGCTTGGTCTTACGAAGACATGCCAGGGTTAGACACAGATATCGTGGTTCACCGTCTCCCTACAAGAGAAGTTTGTCCACCGGTCAAGCAAAAGGTCTGCCGAATGAGGCCTGACATGTCTGAGAAAATCAAGGCTGAAGTAATGAAGCAATTCAACGTTGGCTTTCTGGCTGTTACCTCCTATCCATAATGGGTTGCTAACATCGTGCCCGTGCCTAAGAAGGATGGCAAAGTCAGAATGTGTGTGGACTATCGAGATTTAAACAGGGCAAGCCCTAAAGACGATTTTCCACTGCCGCATATTGACATCTTGGTTGACAACACAGCTCAGCACAAGGTATTTTCCTTCATGGATGGATTCTCGGGATACAACCAGATCAAAATGGCCCCCGAGGACATGGAGAAAACTACTTTCGTCACGCAATGGGGTACCTTCTGCTACAAAGTGATGCCATTCGGACTGAAGAATGCAGGGGAAACTTATCAACGCGCCATAGTAGCTTTGTTTCATGATATGATACATCATGAGATCGAAGTTTACGTAGACGACATGATAGCTCGATCACAAACAGAAGAAGAACACCTTGGTCATTTGCAAAAGCTGTTTGCCAGGTTGAAGGAGTATAAGCTCAGACTAAACCCAAGCAAGTGCACTTTTGGGATTAGGTCTGGTAAACTTTTGGGATTTATTGTCAGCAACAAAGGCATTAAGGTTGATCCAGCTAAAGTGAAGGCTATACAAGAAATGCATGCCCCCCGTACTGAAAAGGAGGTTAGAGGATTCTTGGGACGCTTGAACTATATCGCCAGATTCATCTCTCACCTGACTTCTACCTGTGAGCCAATTTTCAAACTGTTAAAGAAGGATCAGGTAGTTGAATGGAACAATGATTGTCAAGTTGCTTTTGATAAGATCAAGTAGTATTTACTAGAACCTCCTATTTTGATGCCACCCGTCGAAGGAAGGCCGTTAATCATATATCTGACTGTTTTGGATAACTCAATGGGGTGCGTGCTGGGCCAACATGACGAGTCTGGCCGAAAAGAGCATGCCATTTATTACCTTAGCAAAAAGTTTACCGACTGTGAGACTCGCTACTCACTGCTCGAGAAAACTTGCTGCGCTTTGGTATGGGCTGCTCGCCGGCTGAGACAGTATATGTTGACTCATACCACTTTGCTGATTTCGAAGATGGATCCGATCAAGTATATCTTCGAGAAGCCTGCTTTATCTGGAAGAATCGCTAGATGGCAGATGATCCTAACTGAGTATGATATCCAATATACTACCCAAAAAGCTATAAAGGGGAGTGTACTAGCTAACCATCTAGCTCATCAAGCCGTCGAAGATTACCAATCTATGAGATTCGACTTCCCTGACGAGGACATCATGACTTTGGACAACATCGAAGGTAACAGACCGTATGACGGACCTGAACAAGGATCCCGATGGACCCTGTACTTTGATGGTGCTTCAAATGCACTTGGCAACGGTATCGGTGTGGTACTCATTTCTCCTGAAGGTTGCCATACACCCTTCACTGCCCGACTTTGTTTCAGCTGTACCAACAACATGGCCGAATATGAAGCTTGCATCTTTGGTCTCAAGGTTGCTATAGACTTGGGAATCAAATCTTTGGTCGTATTTGGGGACTCGGCTTTGGTTATTAGTCAAGTCAAAGGAGAGTGGGACACTAAACATCCTAATCTTATCCCATACAAAGAACATGTCCTGACGTTGTTGCCTCATTTCGAGCAGATTACTTTCGAGCACTTCCCGCGAGAAGAAAATCAGCTAGCAGATGCTCTGGCTACAATGTCTTCCATGTTTAAACTCAATTGGGATAACGAGGCTCCCCAAATTACCATCGAGCGAATGGACAAACCCGCGCACTGTCATGAGATTAATACCGAAGAAGTAGTGGAACCACCTTGGTTTCATGAAATCAAAAGGCATCTCCAGACTAGAGAATATCCTGAAGGAGCTTCAGTCAATGATAAAAAATTCTTAAGGAGATTTGCTGCCAAGTTCTTCCTAAGCAATGGCATTCTTTATAAGCGCAACCATGATTGTGTTCTACTTTGTTGTGTGGACAAAGCTGAAGAAGAGTTGATCATAACTGAGATACATAGCGGCACATTTGGCACCCACTTGAGCGGACATACGATGGCTAAGAAGATTCTAAGGGCAGGCTACTATTGGTCTACCATGGAAGCTGATTGTCATCAACATTCCCGTACCTGCCGCAAATGCCAAGTCTATGCCGACAAGGTACATATTCCTCCTGTTCCTCTCAACATTATGACAGCTCCTTGGCCATTCGCAATGTGGGGCATTGGCATGATTTGAGAGATCAAGCCTACGGCATCCAATGGACATCGCTTCATCTTGGTCGCTATTGATTATTTCACCAAGTGGGTTGAAGCAGCTTCTTATGCCTCTGTTAAAAAGAATATGGTTGCCCGCTTCATAAAGCAGAACCTCATATGCCGGTATGGTGTCCTCGACAGGATCATCACAGACAACGGTACAAATTTTAACAACACTATGATCACCGCCCTGTGCGAGCAGTTCAAGATTTATCATCACAATTCATCTCCCTATCGGCCGAAGATGAACGGTGTTGTTGAAGCCGCGAACAAAAATATCAAGAAGATCATTCAAAAGATGACAGTCACCTACAAGGACTGGCATGAGATGTTACCGTTTGCTCTGCATGGATATCGTACCACGGCACGTACTTCAACAGGGGCAACCCCATTTTCTTTGGTGTATGGCATGGAAGCTGTTTTGCCTATGGAAGTTCAGATTCCTTCCTTGAGGATTATGAAGGACGCTGGTTTGAGTGAAGACGATTGGATTCAGACCCGGCTTGATCAACTTAATTTGATCGACGAGAAGCGACTTACTTCTGTTTGTCATGGTCAGACGTATCAAAAATGCATGATCAAGGCGTTCAACAATAAAGTCAGACGTCAGGTATATCAAGTCGGAGATCTTGTAATCAAGCGGATCATCTTGCCGCAAAGTGACCCCAGGGGCAAGTGGACTCCTACTTACGAAGGACCATTTGTGATTAAGAGTATCTTTTCTGGTGGAGCAATGATTCTGACCACCAGGGATGGTGACGATTTTTCGCACCCTGTGAACACAGACATAGTCAAAAGATACTACGCATAAAACGACCCGACAAGTTGAAAACCCGAAAGGGAGACTTGGGAAAAAAGGGGTTTCCCGGTGAATCGAAAACCCAAAAGGGAAGTTCAGGCAAAATTAGGGATAAAACAAAAAAATCTGTACACCCGGCAAGTTGAAAACCCGAAAGGGCGACTTGGGCAAAAAGGGGTTTCCCGGTGGATCAAAAACCCGAAAGGACGGTCCAGGCAAAAGTTAGGGAATTAAAGCGTATGATTATGTCTCGTCGGATCATTTTAAGAACAATCTCTTCACCAACAAGCTCCAAGCTTCTGATCAATCCAGTCATCGGCGGATGAAGCAGCGAATGGACAAGATATTCAGAGTTGTGAAGGCTATAGCAGAATGGGAACCCCATGGAATTGATACACATAGCCATCTTTCTTTTGTATAAAATTTTTCAATTTTTACGACAACATTCTCTTACTAGGATGTTTGTCTCCTTTGTACAAAAATACTCACAAAAGTTAAGACAAAAATACTTCAAAGTGCAGAAATTCGCTCGCCTTTATTTTCTTTTTTACACTTATGTTTTATTTGAAAACGTCCAATGTTTGGTTAAATAGGCATATGCATTTGAATATAATCACTGCTTACAAATAAAACAAATTTGAAAAAGGATAATTACTGATAGGTTGAAGGTGTAGGAAGATATCTTGGCGCCATATCAGAAGAAATCCCCTACGATACATCATTCAGATCCTCAACAAAGCTAAAATTTAGAGTATATTTCCCCAGCGGAGTTAAGCTTCAAGATCCTCAACAGAACCAGTGCTTTCTAAAACTTGATTCCCCAGCTGAGTTAAGTTTCAAATTTCCCATCAGAGTTAAAGCTTCAAGATCCCCAGTGGAGCCCGAAAATCCTGAAAACCCAATCTCCAGTAGAGCCAGAATAGTCTAAACATTCTCCCCACAGAGTTATTTCCCAGCAGATTGAAGATTCTCGGTCTCATTTCTCCAGCAAAAGTCTCTCAGGTTTTAACTCCCCAGTAGAGATTTTTAGAGTTTTCCTTATTTCCCAAGAAAGTCATGAAGGATTCTCATTCCCCGCAGAAGTTGCCAAAGCTCTTGTTAATCCCCACAAGACACCAAGGATTTTAAATCCTCAACAGTGGTCTCAGGATTTCTCATTCTCAACATTCAGAATTCTTTAATCCCCAAGAAGTCAGCAAGGATTTCTCATCTTCAACAATCAAAGATTTTTGAATCCTCAGCATCGGTCAAGGATTTATTTTCCCCGACAGCAGTCAAAGATTTCATTATCTCAAGCTATCCAGAATTTATCTTCCTCAACAAGACAGCTACTCAGCTTACATGCATAACCATTACATTCATATATCATAAACATGGATTACAGTTCATTGCATCATACATATCATGCAATATAAAGTCGTGTTTTAGCTAATGTTTTACCCTTTTCAGGATAAGATTAAAAGGCTATCGTTAACAATTATTCAGATACAGTACAGATACACCCCAGACACAGCGGTCATCCTATTACTCATTCAGAACTTCAAGTTAAAATACAGTATGGATACACCCCAGACACGGCGGTTATTCTACTACTCATTTAGACTTCAGCAATCAGATACAGACTAGATATGCTCCAAACACGGATGTCGTTCTGGCCTTTACACCAACAGTTTTATTCCCCCAGTGCAGTCGCCACAGAAGTCATTTTGTCACTTATTCAGATCCCAGTTACAGTACGGATACACTCTAGACACAGAAGTCATTCCACTACTCATACAGATATAAACTTCAGATACAGTCCAGATACGCTCCAGACACGGTTGCCATTTTGTCACTCATTCAGAGTTTATCCCCAGCACACAGTTGCTCTATACACAGATGTTTCTCTGTTACCCAGATACAATACAGATACACTCTAGACACAGAAGTCATTCTGATATTCATTCTAAGTTCAAATACAGTGACAACTCAGATACGCTCCAAACACGGACGCCATTCCTTTTCTCATACAGACTCAGTCTCCAGGTACAGTTCAAATGTATTCCATACACGGATACCATTTTGATGCTCATTCTTCTGACCTACCACATTGCAGTTCAATAAACACTCTTGGATGGCATCTTTAAGCCCATCTCCAGCAAGGTTCTACCATCTCCAAATGGCATCTTTAAGCCCATTCCCTCAACAATATTTTGACGAGTGCAAATTTACGGGCACTCTTGTGTCCAATCCTATTTTACCTTCGAGTCGCGAAAGGCAAACTTTCCAATCTAACTCTTCAGGTTCAAGAAGATTGAACAGGGGAAACTGTTGTACCCCAAAATTTTCCCTCTCATTTCATCAACATTTTCTCAATCACAAGACTCTTGGAACTCAAGACCAAGCTAGGGTTTGCTCTGCTCAAGACACCTCCTTGCACTGTTGACCTAAATTAGGCTTTGAGTTTGCACAGTGATGTTTTGACCTAAAATGCCCAAAGTGACTTTCATACTTCATGTTGGACTCACAAGTTTGTCCATACCAAGTTTCAAGCCTTGATTCAAATTTTTGCCCAGTCAATTGGACAGTTGGCCTAGAAATCAGCTGTATTAGGGAAAAAGTCAATTGTGGCTAATTGACAGTCAAACCTCATGAAATTTGACCCACATCAACATTATGAAGTCATATGAACCATTGGATCAAGCTTGGATCACAATTCCACAAGAAATTTGATCAGATCACCAAAAGGGCAAAATGGTCATTTTTAGGGTTTTGACTGCACAAAGGCAATTTTTGACTATTTGACCTAGCCAATGGCAAATCAAGCTCACACATGGACTCAAGGACTCAATGACATTGTCTTGACCCATTCAACAAGTTCAAAAGATCTCAAATGCATAGGATTGACAGATGAATTTTTCAGTCAATTGATCAAAATTTGACTGTACACTGAAAAGTCAAACTTTGACTTTTTGGTCAGAATCAAGTGCCAAGAGTCATTTTTAACCAATACATATAAAATTATGAAACTTTTTCATCAAGAAACCCAAAAATGCAAATTAGGGTTTAAAATGGAAAATTTTCATAACTTAGAAATTTTCTAAGTTATGAAATTTCTTATTTTTTTCCTATCTTTGTCCCATTTTTTCACCAAGATGCATATGGATTCAAACAAAACTTGAAACATGAAAGTTGTATTCCATCACAAAGTCTACAACTTTGATTCACAAAGTTTTCTCAAAAGAGGCTTGTATCTCAAGTTATGATTTTTGGAACAAGGGTACCTAAAACTTTTAACTTAGAGAAATTTTGCCCTAATTTAGGCAGGATTTTGACCCATCTTCTTGGCCATTTTTCACATAGTTCCACTTGGATTTTCAAGTTGCATTTCAAAGATGGATTTTATTACATGTTCCAAGCTTTCCAAATTGTCCAATAACTCCTCAAACACCCTTGTGGTTAGAGAGAGTCGAATACTTGAAGTTGGCAAAAACTCACTTTGATCCATGGCCAATACATGTTCATACCAATTTGCAAATCTGATCTAGCTAGCTTGGTTCACAATTACAGGCCTCAAAACCAGTTTGTACTCCATAATTTAATGCATATCCTTTGAGCTAAGGTATTGTCTTGGTCATTAGGGTATTGTACACTAGATTAAGCCTTAAATGGAAAAAGTAACAATGCCATTTTTGCTTAAACTTCACTTTATGTCAAAACAAGATCCTTGAGGCATGGGGCCATATCTCTGAGGCAAGATCAAATCTACCAATTCCAGTAACTAAGGGCAAAATATGCAGCATGATATAGGATTTGTACAGGCCTGCATTGAACAGATAGACACTCTTGCTTCAAGAAGAAGAAAAGTTGCAAACCACAAGCCATCTCTCACATCTGTTAAAACCAACTTACACAAACATTTCAAACAAGTTTCATACCTCCTAACAAGCCAGAAACACGACCCCTTTGCCTCACAAAACTCCTAGTGAAAAAATTCCCCATTTTCTTGCAAAACAGGGCCAGTTCTGCATTTTGCAAGCCATCTTCAAATTCCATCGTGCGTTTTGCCCAAAGATACTTCAAACACCTTCCAACCAACTCACTTAAACTATTCCAGGCCTCCATGGCTAGCTGTAACACCATTAACACACATTGCCATTTTTGTTTCAAAGCTTTGCAGGTTGAGTTATGTGGCACGATTCAAGCCACTTCAAAACAAAGTAAGCATTGGGAAAGCTTCATTGGACCTCAAGCAAGCCCAAAAGAAGCTCAAGCTCCCTTGGAAGTTGCTGCATTGTCCATCTCGAAGTCAACTGAAACAGGTATTTCATGAACTTCTATCTCTCTATTTAGGAATAGTTAGACTTAGGTTTGTGAATGAAATATGTTGTATTCATAGCCCGGAAGCCATACATATGCTTAGTTTTCATTTATATTAATTGTGCTAGGAGAATTTCATCCATGAACTTTCTGAAAAAACTAGGTTAGAAATTAGGGCCATAGAAATTCTCTCTGGTCTTTGAGAGTTAGCTTAAGTTTTTTATATGGTTAGATTCGTTGTTTGATGCTCTACAAGTTTCGTGTTATGAGTTTTGTCAAAAAAATCAAAGAATCAGGAGATAGCAGTTGATGTACAGAATGCGCGTTTTTATGAACCAAGGAAGAAGATGAAGTCTGATTGGGCTGGGCCTGGTCATTTTTGCTTCTAACACCCCATTTTTCAGTTTACACCCCCTGACCCATTTATTTGTATATTTGTCATTTTAATATTTTTATTTTTTATTCTGACTTTATTATTTTTTGTCCAAATATAAAAAATGCCAAAAAATTATTTTTATATTTTTTCATATTTATTTGATATTTATTTTTATTTTACTAGTATAAATATGTGAATAATTTATTTTCTTTTATTAAAACTTAAAGAATAATGTAAAAAATATGTTCATTTTCATTTATTATTTTATTTATATTTAAAAACATTTTCTTGAATATACACATTTGTTTGTAAATAATTAATTTTAATTTTTATATATTTAATATGTTTAATAATATATACATACTTATATAATTTATTTTATTAAATTATTAGGACAAAAATACAAAAATATTACATTTTCATTTTTTTAAATATTTTACACTAAAAATATCATTTTTACAATATACTTTTATTTTATACAAATCAATACATTATTGCATATAAATAATAAATAAAAATTAGGGTTTTTGCCCTAAATAATAAAATAATTAAAATTGACCTATTTTATTATTATTTACATTTCACATTAAAAAATACTTTTTACATACATAAAAACTTTTTGCATAATACATTTTATCTAACATTTATTTGTTGTATTTTATTTAATTATTGCACATTTAAATATTGTCTTATACATTCGATTTGGTTGTAATAATTTAGAATTTTATTTCTTGTCAAATACCCCCAATTCAATTTTGTATCCCCCTCCCTATATCATGTTGTAATAGTGTAGGCTTTAAATTCCCGCACCTTTAAATTCTTTCAATTATGCCATGGTTAGACCTAGGGTTTGTATGCAAAAATCAAATTAACAAGTAGCTTGACCTAATTCAAAGATAACCATGCATGAAAAAAAACAAACACAATGCACACTTGCACCCCTAGAGTTACAATCCACTTGTTGCCTTCAAAAATGAGCCATGGTTGCATGTCAAGTACTTTGGCAAAACAAAAACAAAACAAAAGATCATAGTCCCTCGATGACGCTATCTGAGTTGCCTAAACAAAATGATCAAGTCCCTTAAGAAAATTGCCAAAAATACTTGACACAATTGCTATCATGGTCTATACGATGACCCGCGCCTATCCCGTTTAACATCCTAACACAAGGTCGTTCACCAAATACAATGGTGAAACGACACTGTTAAAAGGGTTAAAAACATAAGAAAAATATTTGAGTAAAATAGGGTAGATAGCTCATAGTTACTTGATCAAAAGCTTGCAAAAAAAAACATCCTTGCTATTTTTCAAAACACACTTCACAACACAATTTCAAAACCCTACTTTCAAACTTTGAAAACTTTTCAAAAGACAAAAACACCTTTGTATACATTCAAACAAGAATCATTACAAAGGTTGCCACAACGATGGCCTCTTTTCAAAACATCTTTCAAAATCACACAACAAAGCACCATTTCAAACAATTGAAGAGCACCATTTCAAACAATTGAAAATAAAAGCAAGTGATCTAAGCAAGTAACTAAGAGCCCATGGATAACCATGGATAGAAAGGGTTCTAATACCTTCTCTTTCTATAATCTACTCCCCGAACCCAAGAAAACATCTCAAAGGTCTTTCCTGTGCTTTTTGACCTTTCCTTAGGATAAAATAAAAAGTCGGTGGCGACTCTTGCTAAACCGAAACATTTGCGAACACGAACGCAAAATCCCAAGTCAGTTCTCCCACTGTATCACACACTCCTATAAAGCATAAGGTTCGTCGTATGCATCCCGAGATGTCTGAAAAGATCAAGGTTGAGGTTATGAAGCATTTCAACGCAGGTTTCTTGGCCGTTACGTCCTATCTTGAGTGGGTTGCAAATATGGTTCCAATAGCTAAGAAGGATGGCAAGGTGCATATGTGTGTAGACTATAGGGATCTGAATAGGGCAAGCCCCAAAGATGACTTTCCGCTTCCACATATTGATGTTCTGGTTGATAATATAACTCAGCACAAAGTATTTTCCTTCATGGATGGCTTCTCTGGGTATAATCAAATCAAGATGGCTCCTGAAGACATGGAGAAGACTACTTTTGTCACATAGTGGGGAACTTTCTATTACAAAGTGATGCCTTTCGGTTTAAAGAACGTTATTGCGACATATCAGTGTGCCATGGTAGCTTTGTTCCATGATATGATCCATCATGAGATAGATGTTTACGTCGATGACATGATAGCCAAGTCTCAAACTAAATAAGAGCACCTTGATCACTTACACAAGTTGTTTGAGAGGTTGAAGAAATTTAAGTTGAGACTAAATCCAAACAAGTGCACCTTTGGGGTAAGATCCAGTAAGCTCCTAGGTTTTTTTGTTAGTGGTAAAGGTATTGAAGTTGATCCGGCCAAGGTTAAATCCATTCAAGAAATTTCAGCTCCCCGTACTAAGAAGTAAGTCAGAGGTTTCTTGGGATGATTGAACTACATTTCCAGATTCATTTCCCATTTGACCGCTACTTGTGAGCCAATCTTCAAGTTACTGAAGAAAGATCAAGTAGTAAAGTGGAACAACGATTGTCATATAGCCTTCGACAAAATCAAAGAATATATTCAAGAACCTCCAATTCTGATGCCACTGGTCGAAGGAAGACCCATGATCATGTACCTAATAGTATTAGAGAACTTAATGGGGTGTGTATTGGGGCAACATGATGAGTCTGGTCGAAAAGAGCATGCAATATACTACCTTAGCAAAATGTTTACCGACTGTGAAATAAGATACTCATTGCTCGAGAAACTTATTGCGCTTTGGCATGGGCTTCTCGCCGACTAAGACAGTATATGTTGACTCATACTACTTTGTTGATATCTAAGATGGATCCAATAAAATACATATTCGAGAAGCCTGCTCTCTCCAGAAGAATAGCAAGATGGAAAATGGTCTTGACAGAATACGATATTCAGTACACTATTCAGAAATCAATCAAAGGAAGTGTATTGGCAGATCATCTGGCTCATCAGGCTGTAGACGACTAACAGTCTATGAATTTTGACTTCCTGGATGAGAATATTATGCTAGTTATTAATTATGAAAAACCTAGACCACATGAAGGACCTGACAGGATCCCAATGGATTATGGTTTTTGATGGAGCTTCTAATGCGCTTGGTAGTGATATTGGTGTTGTGATTGTCTCTCCCAAGGGTTTACATATGCCCTTCACCTCCAGATTATGTTTTGACTACACCAACAATATGGAAGAATACGAAGCATGCATCATGGGCATCAAAGCTGCCATCGACATGAGAATCAAATTCTTGGATATATATATGGGGACTCAGCCCTAGTGATCAATAAAATTAAGGGAGAATAGGATAAGAAACATCCAAATCTCATTCATTATCAAGAATATATATTGACATAATTATATACTTCGAGGAAATCACTTTTGAACACATTCCACGGGAAGAGAATAAATTGGCAGACGCATTAGCTACCATGTCATCTATGTTCAAGGTCAGATGGGATAACGAAGCTCCTCAAATTACTATTGAGAGACTAGACGAACCTTCATATTGCTATGAAGTTGATACTGATAGAGTAGAGGAAAATCCATGTGTGATACGGTTGGAAAACTGACTTGGTGTTTTGCGTTTTATCGCAAATGTTGCGGATAGCAAGAGTCACCACCGACTTTTCCTTTATCCAATAAACGAAAGGGTGAAAAGAACAAGAAAGACCTTTTGAGAATTTTCTTGAGTTCGGGGGGTAGGTTATGAAAAGGGAAGGGTTAGCACCATTTTCATCTATATTTATCTACGGGCTCTTAATTGCTAGCTCACTTTGAAATGCTTTGTGGTTGTGTAAGTTTGAAAATATTTTGAAAACGCCTAAGTTTGGAAAATTTTGCAATGATTCTCGTATCGTTGAGAATGTATACAAAGTGTTGGTTTTGAAAATATTTGTTGAGAAGGAGTGTTTGAAATATGTTTGAAAATGCCAATGTAAGGCAAATTTGTGATGATTCTCGCATCGTTGAAAATGTATACAAAATGTTTGTTTTTGAAAGATGTTTTGAAAGTGTAAGGTGTGTGTTGTACCCCAAAATTTTCCCTCTCATGTTATCAAGATTTTCCTCACAAGACTTCTTGGACTCCAGACATGATTATGGTTTGGTCAGCTCAAGGCATCACCTTGCACTGATAGCCTGAAATTAGGGTTTGAGTTTGCACAAGGATTTTTGGACCATCAATGCTTCATGTGACTTTCATACACCTTCTTGGACTCCTAAGGTTACTCATACCAAGTTTCAAGCCCTGAATCACATTTTTGCCCAGTCAACTGGACAGTTGACCTAAAAATCAGTTGTATTGGGGGAAAAGTCAACCATGGCCAATTTACAGTCAAACTTCATAATTTTTGATCCACAACAAAATTTTAGACTCATATGAACCATTTGATCAAGTTTGGACCACAACTCCTCAAGAAATTTGATCAGATCATCAAAAGGGCAAAATGGTCAAAATTAGGGTTTTGACTAAGGAAGGGCAATTTATGATTTTTAACCTAGCCAATGGACAATTGAGTTCAATCATGGTTTCAAGGATCTAATGGCATCATCTTGACCTAATCACAAGGTTCAAAAGATCTCAAGTACATAGGATTGACAGATGAATTTCCCAGTCAACTGATCAAAAATCAATTGTACACTGAAAAGTCAAACTTTGACTTTTTGGTCAAAATCAAGTGCCAAAGGTCATAATTCATCAAAACATGTCAAAATGTGAAACTTGTTGACCAAGAAACCTAAAATTGAAAATTAGGGTTTTAATTTGAAATTTTTCATAACTTCAAATTTTTCTAAGTGTTGAAAATTTCTTATTTTTTCCCAACTTTTTCACCATTATGCAATTGGATTCAAAGAAAACTTCCAACATGAAAGTTGTATTCCTACATGAAATATACAACTTTGTTTCACAAAGTTTTCCCAAATTATGCTTGGATCTCAAGTTATGATTTTGTGAATAGGGGTCCATAAACTTTTTAACTTAGTGAAAATTTGCCCTAATTTAGGCAGGTTTTTGACCTAACTTCATGGGCATTTTTCACCTAGTTCCAAGAGGTATCTCAAGTTGAATTTCAAATATGGATTGTAGAGCATGTTACAAGCTTTCCAAAATGTCTAATAACTCTCCAAGATCATTTGTGGTTAGGGAGAATCGAAAGAGAAAATGGCAATTTGTCACTTTTGTTCAAGCCATTTTCACAATGGTTCAAGTTGAAAATCAGATCCTAGCATGCTTGTACCTTGTATTACAGGTCCTAATCCCTTCTACACTCCATAATTAAATGCAAAATCAATTGATAATGGCTTTGTTTTGACTTTTGAAGCATTGCACAATGAATTAATCCATAAATGGCATAAAGTTCACAATACTACTTTGATAAAGCATGCTTTTTGCAACTTTGCAATTCTTGAGCCATGGACCTGATCTTTTGTTGCAAGCAAGATCCCCAAACATCAGGCAAAGTATACCAACCCTCTGCAGTCCACAAGCTAGCCTGTACAGGCCTTTGGCATAAGTCATGTCAACTTTCTTCAAAAGCAAGCAAATTGGAAAAAGTCAAGATAACTTGTCCATCTGATAAAGAGAGTTTTGGTTTTCATTCTAAACAACTTCATAAACTTGTTGCAAGCCAATACACGATTTACTAACATCCCAAACACTCTCAAACACCAAAATCACATTTTTCTGTCCAAACAGGGTAGCTCCTGCAAATTTCTTGCCAACTCAATATTGGCTCGTGCGTTTCTTGATTCAACACTTAAAACACCTTCCATACATCACATCTAAATTATCCAGGCCTTTGTCTTGCAATTGTAACCCCTATTTCAAACATCACCATTTTCATTTTGGAAGGTTGTAGGTTGACTTCTACAAGGAGTTTCAGCCATCTACAAGGCCAGCTAATCATTGGAAAAGATTGAGGGAACTTCAAGGAAGCTCACACGATCTCCAGGCCTCACTCAAAGTTCCCACATTTCCATATCCAAACTCAGTTGAACAAGGTATTTTTCAAAGTTCTATCTCCTTATTTAGGCATCCTTAGGTCACGATTTGTGAAGCAAAAATGTAGTCCTTAACTTGCTGAAGTTGTACATATGCATACTTTCCATTTATATTAACTGAGTAGTGAGAATTTGAAGCTTGAAGTTCATGAAAAAACTAGGTCAGAAATTAGGGGTGATTAAATTCTCCATGATCCTTGAGAGTTAGATTATGTTTTTTATATCACTGGAATCGTGAGATCATGAGCTACATGTTTTGTGTTATGGGTTTTTGCTTTTGTGCACGTATGTGAGAGTTGCAGGTTTGTACATGGGATGCGCGCGCAAAGCTAAAGACAGGGATGAAGATGGTGTTCTGGGCCTGGTGCCTTGGGCCTGTTATTTTTCACACCCCTCATATTCCTATTTGCACCCCCTGACCTATTTTCTTATATTTTTCATATTTTCTTTTCATTTTTATATTTATTGCTTTTATTTATTTTTCTGAACATGAAAAAATCTTGAAAAATATTTTCTTTATTTTTTGCATTTTTATTTTATTTTTTTATTATTTTTTGGTATAAAAAATAGTTTATTAGTAATAATATACTTTATTTTCTTAAATAAATTGTGAATATATTTAAATAAATATCATACATTTTTATTTTTATTATTCACATACATAAAATATTATTTCCACACATATTTTATTTTTTAATACTTATAAATATCTTTATTTATTTATTTCTTGTACATAAATGAATAAAATAAATGATATAGAACATATTTTCTTTTAAATCAAAAAAATTAGGGTTTCCCCCTTCAAAAAATAATAATATTATTTTTTCTTATTTTGAGGACTTAAATAATTTATTTTTATCATACATAGAATAAATACAAAAACATTTTTGTATCCGTACATTTTATTGCATATTTAAATAATTGCTTATTTATTTATTGTACAAAAATTCAATTGGGTTGTAATAATTCTTTAGGGTTTTATTTGGAGCAATATCCCCCATTCAAAACTTGTATCCCCCCTCCCATAATATTTTTGTAATAGCTTATATTTATTTTACGCAATTTATCGCATTATATACATGTTTAGTAAAACTAGGGTTTGTATGATAAGACAAAAATCAAACAAATAGCATGACCTAATATAAGCAAAAATGCATGAAAAATGACAACACGTTGAACACAAGCACCTCTAGGGTTTCACCCACTTGGTTGCCTAATAAAATGGCCATGGTATGCATGCAAGGTATCTTGGCAAAACAAAACAAAACAAAACAAAAGATCATGGTCCCTCGATGACGCTATCAAAAGGTTGCCTAAACAAATTATCTTAGTGCCTCAAAACTTGCTAAGATACTTGGCAATATTGCTATCATGGTCATACGATGACCCACGCCCGTCTCATTTAACATCCAAAGATAGGATTGTTTACCAAATCAATGGTAAATCAACAATGTCAAAGGAATAAAAATGTACAAGAAAGACTTTTGAGTAGGTAGATAGCTTCTAGTTACTTGATCAATTTGCAAACAATCCTTGCTATTTTCAAACACACACACATCTTCAAAACATTTCCAAATAACTTTCAAAACATTGAAACATTTTTTAAAAGACAAACATCTTTGTATACATTCTTACGAACGAGAATCATTACAAAGATTGCCTAAACAATGGCCTCTTTTCAAAATACTTTCAAAACCACACAAAGCACCATTTCAAACAAATGGAAAAGCAAAGCAAGTGATCTAAACAAGTAACTAAGAGCCCATGGAAAACCATGGATGAAAAGGGTGCTAGCACCTTCCCTTTTCATAATCTACCCCCCGAACTCAAGAAAACATCTCAAAGGTCTTTTTTGTGCTTTTTTACCTTTCCTTTTGGATAAAATAAAATTCGATGGCGACTCTTGCTAAACCGAAACATTTGCGACAAAATGCAAAACCTCAAGTCAATTCTCCCACCGTATCACAGTGCTGAAATGGTTTTTGTTTATGAGCAAGAAACTACGAGCAATCTACCTACTCAAAAGGTCTTTGTTCTTTTCCTCCTGCTTTAGATAGTGCTACTTTACCATTGGTTGGTAGGGAGCCATATCATTGGATGTGAGGGACAAGCACGGGTCATCGTACAGTCATAGAAGGCAACTTGTGGGACGCTTTAGAAATTTTCATAAGAGACTAAGATCTTTTTACCTAAGGCAGCATCGAAGGGTCATCGAGGGACTACGATCTTTTTTAATCGAGGGTCTTTGCTAAAGCGTCCCATATTCGAAGGACATGACGGTTTTATCTGAAGGTAACAAGCGAGATTACCCTAGAGGTGCGTGTGTGAATTGTGTTTTAGTTTCAATTAATTGGTCTTAATTAGGGTTATCTAGCGGTTGATTTTAAATCTTGCCATACACGCCTAATTACTATACAATAATAAGTAAATGCGGTAAAGTGCGGAAAATAAAGTTCTATGCTATTACAACGCTTTGAGAATGGGGGTACAAATTCATGAATGGGGATGTATTGAATCGAAAGTTCGATTAAAAGTCTAAATAAGCAATCAATACAACCCAATAGAATTAAAAAATAATAATTAGTTAAACTAAAACAAATCTATTTAATAAAAATTAATGAACAAAATAATTAATAATAAAAGTAATATTTTTGGCATTTTTATTTGTGAGAAAATTTGAAAAGAAAATAAAAACCTATTCTATTTAAACAAAAGAAAATGATTGATTAAAATAAGAGAAATTAAATTATACTAATGTATATTTTGGTATTTATATATATCAAAGAAAATTAAATTAAATTCACAAGGTTCTAAACTAATTCTAAGACTAGTCTAATTTAACAAAGAAAAGATTACTTAATTGATTATTATCAGCTAAACTAAATTAATGAAAACTAGAAAAAATTTAATAAACTAAACTAAACTTAATTATCAATGGGTGTAAACAGCATAATGGGGTGAGTATGCTGAATTTGGGAGGGGCAGAGAATAGGAATTGGTTAGCAAGGCCCAATGAAAAGAAGAAAAAATATTTTTTTAAACAAAAAAAATCAGCAGGACCGGACCGGGTTGACCCAGATCCAGACCCAACTCCCACTAACTAAAAGAAACATACGACTTGGAAACCCTAGTGAAATCAAGCCAGCGTCTCAAATTATCCTCAGTTCCAAAACTCCTCTTCTTCTTCCAATGGTTATTCTTTCATGGATTCTATCAATCTTCTACTTCCAGTTCTCTCTATCTCCTCATCTCTGAAAATCTCCTCAGTTTTAGGTTTAAAACCTTCAGTCTCTTCTCAACTCACAGTCGTAATGCCTCAACAAATTAACAATTCCAAAGCAGACAATACATTTTTATCAAAAATCACATACTCAGAAAATTACAAGTCCGAGATCGCATTTACGCAAGCAAGATAAAGAAATGAAATGTTGCAAGATAATAAAATTAAAAAGGAAACAAAGCTTACCGATCGAAGTCGATCTAATGACGTTTCAACCATGACATCGTTGAAGAGATGTCTGTGATGCTTCAGGTAATTTGCACTGCTTACTCCTTCTTTCTTCGTACTAGTTCATTTTCTGTCTTCTCTGTGTTTTGTTGTTGTGGATTTAGTTGCGTGAGCATCGATGTCGTGCATGTGATGAAGGTTGCGGTGAGGTTAGGATTTGGGTCAGTTTCTGAGTGTTAATTGAAAGGTAAGATTTAGTTTGTGGATTTAGCTCAGTCGAATGTTGGAGGTGTGAAGGTGTTGCAGATCCGTTTATGCGAAGTATGCGGTTTATGTGAGGTTTTTATTGTGGTTCTGTGTGCGTGAGGCAGGTGATGAGAGTTGTTGATTGAGGTGAGTTTGGTTATGATGGAGTGAGGATTTGTAAATGGTGGTGATGGGCTGCGGATTTCAATAGAGGGTGATGAAGGTTTTTATTTGTATGAGTTTGATGGTGATGAAAGGGTGTTAAGCAGACTCAATGAAGAGTGTATAGAGGGTTTTTGGAGCAAAATTTTGGGAGTGATTTTCTATGTGTGTTTTTTTCGTTCCCTGGGATTTCTGTTCTCTCTTCAATAGAGGGGTTTAGAGTATATTTTTATAGATGAGAAAGGGTGCAAATTGGGGGGAAAAGTTGGTGGAGTTTGAAATAATTATGGCATACTATTTTAAGCTTTGTTGATGTAGATTATGTTTGATATATTTTTGTGTAATTGTTGGACAGATTTTTGATGCAGATTATGAACATCATTGCAGGTTTTGAAGCATACTGTTTTGGACTGGTTATGGGCAGATTAGCAGCTAGTGCATGGCTGTTTTGTAGCAAGTGGACAGCAGCCTTTGGACTGCTTTGTGTATTTTTTATTGGATTGTAATGCAGATTTTTATTTGGCACATTTCGAGCAAGTTTTTAGCAAGATTTGTGGACTGATTAGGGGTTTAGTAACAGAGTTTTGGACATCAATGTGCATAATTTTTGTTTGGCCATGAAGAACTTGGTAGCTTGAAGAGGACATTAAAGCTTTACAAATTAGGATTTAGGAAAATTTGTATTTTTCTTGTATTCGAAACCCAACTTGTAACTTTTGAAACTTTGATTAGAGAATTTGATATGAGAAACTTGAATCATGAATGAATTTGAAGAATGGTATTTAAAACTTGGTCCTAAAGACACTTTCAATGAATCTTGAATGAAACAAATGATTTTTATGAATGACAATGCTTGACTCTTGATAAATCTTTGAATTAGGCCAAGATAATTGTTTGGAATTTGTTATGATAATGCATCAATTTAAATAGGAACTTGAATGAAGTTATTTGGAATACTCGATTCCATGAACTCATAATAAAATTGAATCAACAAATGTCCATGTGTACTGTTTTTTAATCTTGACAAAACCATATACAAAACCCTAATTAGGAAGGAGGAGATAGATGAAACCACACCTTGTAGCCTAACGAATCGCTAATTTTAATTCTCCAAATTCAAATTAACTTGTAATTCAAGCAAACAAGTATTTGGTGAGAACTAAAATTATATCGACCAAAATGAATTGCAAATTTTATTTCAACCCACCACAATCCACAATGCTTTCATGAATTGAAATTAGAAGCCAAAATTTTCTTTAAGTCAAGAATTGACCTATAACATTTCGATAAGTTTCAAAACCTTCTAAGCATAATTTGACTCTGATACTTAAAGAAAACTTGTAGATGACATTCCTTATGACAATGTGCAAAAATAATTGTCTCAAGATCTTGAAAATTGAGGAAATTACGATTCTTGGAAGTCAGGCGACAGTTACTTGAGATTAAGTCAAAGTCCAGAAAGTGACTTCTAAAGTATTCAAACTTTTGGTGATCTTACACACATAATTAGCCCTTGACTTGTAAAGAGAAGTTGGAGATGACGTCAAGGAGAGTTAAACTCAAAAAGAACCACTCAAAAATATTGAATAATGAAGAAGTTACAATCGTTTGAACTTGATCTTGAAAATGTTGACTTTTTGGTCAATATAGTTGATTTTCAGTCATCCGAGTAATTGAGTGAGCGAACTTATGATGCAAGGCATGAGATTTGATATGAGCATTCTTGAATACATATGAAGCACCATGAAAGCAACTTGAGACCTTGAAAACCCAATCTTGCTTGAGAAATACCAAACCCTAGTTGTGAACCCATTGCTTAGGAAGAGAATTTGTCTGACCAATTCTTGAGCCACCTTGAGCATTTGAGAACCCTAGGAGAATATCTTGAATGAAAACTGGGAGGGAAAATTTTAGGGTACAACACCGTGGTACCATGAAATCAAAAGATACCTCGAGGCTCAAGAATATCCTGAAGGGGAATCTATTAATGATAAGAAATTCCTAATAAGGTTCTCTGCCAAATTCTTTCTAAGTAACAAAATTTTATTCAAGCGCAATCATAATTCGACTCTGCTTTGTTGTGTAGACAAGAAGGAAGCTGAGGAGATTATGGAGCATATGCAGGAAGGAGTCTTTGGTACTCCCTCCAGTAGACATACGATGGCTAAGAAAATTATGAGAGCGGGTTATTATTGGTCTACTATGGAAACTGATTTCCATCATCATTCTAAAACTTATCACAAATTCCAGATTTATGCTGACAAAGTAATGTGCCTTCGGTTCCGCTGAATGTATTAACTACTCCTTGACCATTTGCAATGTGGGGCATTGATATGATCAGATAGATTAATCCTACCGCTTCTAAAGGGCATCCTTTCATCCTGGTCGCTATTGATTACTTCACAAAATGGGTTGAAGCAGCCTCGTTTTCCTCTGTTACCAAGAATGTTATGGCCCGGTTCATCAAACATAACCTCATCTGTCGGTATGACATACCTGAAAGGATCATTATAGAAAATGGTACTAGTCTTAACAATACTATGATCATGGAACTTTGCAAGTAGTTCAAGATTAAGTACCATAATTCTTCTCCATATCGACCAAAGATGAATAACACAGTGGAAGTCGCCAACAAGAATATCAAGAAGATCTTGTAGAAGATGACGGTGACATACAAAGACTGGAACGAGATGTTACCATTTTCTCTTCATGGTTATCGCACCTCAGTACGTACATCAAATGGGGAAACCCCATTTTCTCTAGTCTACGGTATGGAGGCTATCTTACCTGTCGGAGTCTAGATTCCTTCCGTAAAGATTATGACAGACGCAGGTTTAGATGAAGGCAAGTGGATTCAGACTAGACTCGACCAGATAAATTTGATTGATGAGAAAAGGCTTGAGGTTGTTTGTCATTGTCAGTGTATTAGAAGCGCATGATCAAGGCTTTTAACAAGAAAGTCACACATCAGGTATACCAGGCTGGTGATTTGGTAATAAAGTGCATCATCCTACCACAAGGTGATTCCAGGGGAAAATAGACTCCCACATACGAAGGGCCATTTGTAGTCAAAAGTATATTTTCAGGTGGTGCTATGATATTTACCACCATGTACGGTTAAGATCTTACGCACTCTGAATGCGGACATAGTAAAAAAATACTACGCATAAAAGAGACCCGCTAGGTTGACAGGCCTAGGCAAAAATAAGGGCATCCCGGTGAACCAAAAGGGTTCGAGCAAGAATTAGGGATATATATATATATATATATATATATATATATATATATATATATATATATATATATATATATATATATATATATATATATATATATATATATACCCAACAAGTCAAAAACCTGAATAGGCGGCTTGGGTAAAAAAGGGTATCCCGGTGGACTAAAAACCCGAAAAGGTAGTCTAGGCAAAAGTTAGGGATTAAAGCGTATGACTATGCTCCATTAGATCACACCTAGCATAATTACCAACTCCAAAGTTCAAACGGTAAATTTCAGTTCAATCAACTTCTCCCGACAGCAAAGGATGAGATGCTTGAAGACATAGGGGCAATGGCAGAGTTGAAACTCGACGAGATCATTTCCACATATCTGTTTTTCTTTATTATACTCTTTGCCTTATACGACGATTTCCTCTTACTAGGATTACTATCTCTTTGTATAAAACTCTATGTTTATACGCAAACTTTCCAAATCAATACAAATATGCTTCAAAACTCAAAATTGTTTTTATTTTCTCTGTTTTGTTTACGAAAATGTCCAATGATTATTGTGAATGAACATATGCATTTGAATATGATTACTGTTTATAAATATATGCATGAAAATAGGATTATCATTTATCAAAGACTCTAGGAGTTGGGATAATGTTTAAGTCATTCCTAAATCTCCACAGAGCAGTCTTCATGAAACTATCTCTATAGAGATATCTTTGCAAGCTCATCCCCAACAGAGATATATTCCTCAACAAGTTCAGTATACTCTCAGGAAGAAATTGGGGCATCTTCCAATAGTTCACCTCCATATCCCTAATGGATAGCTTGACCTTATCATCATCCCTAATAGGTCCCCTAGTGGATAAGGAAGTTTGATCTTATCCCCAGCATACAGTGGAGACTTCCTCAGTGCAGCCTATGAAATACCAATCCCCATCAGAGTTTATTCCCTCAACACGGTCTACAGGACTGAATTTCACAGTGGAGTTTAGTACTCCAACACTGTAAATCCCTAATAAAATTCTCTTCTCCAACAGGGTTTAATCAAAGTTGCTATCCCTAGAAGAGTCTGGATAAATAGCACACCGGAGGAATATCCATCTCTTTTATCCTCAGTCAGGGCACGTAAGAATAAAATCCTTAAAAAATAACAACGAACGACCGACTCTCCTTGAATGCCTCTATCCTCAAGAAGAAGTTGAAGATCCCCAACAGAGTATCCTCAAACAGAAAGCAGGAATCCCCAGCAAAATTATTCCCAACAGAAATTGAAGAATCACTTTCTTCACCCCCAACAACAGTCAGGGATTTATTTTCCCTAGCCATAGTTGTTACAAGGAGCTACCGATACGCTTCAATGACATATTACGTCCATACATCATTTCACAATACAGTATAGAATATGCATACCAAAATACATATAACATTCTCATTTATTTTGAGAGCATCATTACGCAATGCATTACATGCATCATGACATTACATAAAGCCAATTTTGTCTTTTCAGGTAAAATTTGCGAACAGACAAATATCATCAGCAATTTTCAAACAGGTCAGAGATTAATTCCCGAAATACGGATGGGGCAACTATCTATATGACCAGGCGGTATGAATTCCAAAAATAGAATGGGTTTAACAACAAAAAATAGGTCATAGATTAACTCCCGAAACAGGACGGGGAAACTATCCATATGACTAGGCGATATGAACTCCCGAAACAAGATGGCTTTACCAATAAAAAATAGGTCATATATTAATTCCCGAAACAGGATGAGGCAACTATCTATATGACCAGGCCATATGAATTCCCGAAACATGACGGGTTTACCAACAAAAAATAGGTCAGAGATTAACTACCGAAATAGGACGAGGCAACTATCTATATGACCAGCGGTATGAATTCCCTAAACAAGACGGGTTTACCAACAAAAAATAGGTTAGAGATTAACTCCTAAAATAGGACTGGGCAACTATCTATATGACTAGGTGGTATGAATTCCTGAAATAGGACACGTTTACCAATAAAAAACAGATTACAGATCAATTCCTGAAACAGGACAGAGTGACTATCTACATGACCAAATGATCTCCTTTTGGGCCTCTGTTCTGAAAAAGCACCCCCCTGGAGACTGAATTCTGGCGAGCATTCTCCTTCTGAAAAGCATTCTTCAGATACAGTCAGGCGTAAACTCATTCTAATACTCATATCAACATTTACTTTGGATTGCATCTGTAAGCCCATCTCCAGAAACACTCTACCATCTCCCTGAATGGAAACTTTAGACCCATTCAAGCAATACTATCAACCTACAACATTACTCAGTTCCCCGACAAGTGCAAATCTCTGGGCACTTAAGTTTTCGATCCTCTTTCGCCTTCAGATCACAAATGGAGGACATGCCAATCTAACTCTTCAGGTTTAATAAGACTTAACAGAGGCAGTTGTTGTACCCCAAACTTCTCCCTCCCATTTTTGAAGACAATTTATTCAAGACACCTTCTCATGCTCATGAAGGTTTCAAGTACTCAAGGCTACTCAAGGGTTGACCAATCAAACCTCCTCCTACGCAAATGACCTACAACTAGGTTTTTGTGTTTATCAAAGAAAATTGAGCCTCTAATGCCTCAAGTAAGTTTAATGGTTCCTCATATGCTTCAAGGTACCCTCATGACAAGTTTCAGACCTTGCATCACAAGTTTGCTCATTCAATTGCCCAGATGATTGAAAATCAACTATATTGAACAAAAAGTCAATTATGGTCAACATACAGTCAAACCTCAATACTTTTGGTCAACATCAACATTCTTAAGTCATATTCATCATTTTATCAAGGGTTGATCATGATTAATCATTAAAACTCTCAATTCATCAAAATTTAAAAGTTACCAAATTAGGGTTTTCTTAAGGAGAAGTCAACTAAACTTTGACCAAGCATAACTTTCACACTCCTCATCATATTTTTCTCAACCAAATCTCATTTTAAAGGAAATTCAATTCTCTACAACTTTTCCTCTCTAAGCTCAAGTCCAAAAAATGCTTCATTTGAGAGATATGGGCCAAAACATTATAGGTCATTTCAAAAGTCAACAATAAGACACTTTTTTCAAGGCCACTTACATCAAGATAAAGTCTTCAAGTGAAAAAAATGATCAACATAGAGATTGTAGGGGACATCTTGAGCTTTACTAAAAGTCAAAGATCACTTTCAAATTATGAAATTTGAGAGAGTTATGATTGGTGTAAGTTGAGCAAATTTTGAGAAATGCATGAAACTTACATTGATCAATTTTGAAATTATGGACTAATGGACCTAATTTTTTAAGTTTGAACATGTTCATGACATGATAAGAGACCCATAAATCCACTCATGCCTTATCTTTTATTTTTATTTCATTTATTTTGTTTTTTATTCAATTAAATATAAAATAAATTAAATAAAATAGCAAATGATGGACCAAGGCATATGGGCGTGGTTCTTGGATCAAATTTGAGGCTCAAAGACCCTTGGACAGCCATGCAAACTGTGGGAGACAAGAGTTGATACACAATCCTATCAAATTGGAATGTTTGGAAACATATTTTTTGTGTTTTGGCAAGTTAATGAATAATTATTTTGTCTTGATCCATTCATTCCTCTATAAATACATGCAACACTCAGTTGCAAAGGACACACGAAGCTACTCTCAAAACAGACCCAAACTCTCCAAAATTTTCTTAAAGCTAGGGCAGAAGCAAACCCTTGTTTCCAGTCCCTCTAAAGAAAAATCAAGCAGTGCATTAGTCTCCTGGGAGTCTCAGGGATATGTTCCAGACATTGACTCAAGTTCAAACACGCTAGAACTCACCAACCACGTTACTCCGGTTGGCTCATATCCTTGGATCTCAAACTTTATATTTATGTCATATAAATTATTTATGTGCATTGATATGTGTTTGTCAGACTTTAGAGAAGGTTGGGACGATCACATGTGAAGATAAATGCTCCATGCTCTAGATGCCATTGATTGGGCACAAAATTTACGTTTGCTTGTATCTCTGTTTGTAGGAACTTTCAGAGCAAGGGGACACCACCATTGAATTTGCAGTGTCTGAATTAGGTGGATAAGATCTTTCTTTTGTTTTGATTTTTCATATTTTCTAGGTTCTATTTTCTTGCTCTCCGGAGAAGATGAAGTTGACCACCGTGAGGGGTGGTTGGACTCGCCTGAGGGCGCGCATGGCATAATGGTGCATCTTGATTCGTCAATTCAAAATCATTTGGACCCCATCCTCAACACGCACGTTTCACTTTTTTATTTATTTATATTTTTAATTCATTTTATATTATATTTATTTATTTGTGTTAAATGACCGGATGAGAGCATAGAACCGCTGGTCAAGGAGAGGGTTTGTAAATATAGGGGCATGGGTTCGATCCATGCGTTTGCAATATTTTTAGCTTTTTTTTTCCAAATTGTTGCAGGTTTAAATTATAATGATTCAATCTTGTTTTTCTAACACCAAGCGCGCATGGCTCAGATGGCAAAGGATGAAGGCAGTAAAGGGAAGGGTGTGGGTTCAAACCCCAGCGCCTGCACCCTATTTTTTTCCCTTCAACATTTTTTAACTTTTCTCCTATTTTCTTTTTCTTTTGTTTATTTAATTTTAATTTTCTTTTAATCAATAAAAATCATAAAATAAAATAAAATAAAATTAGATTTAGACTTTTAATAGGTTAATTTAATTTTTTACAATATTTTCTTAATTAATTAATTAGACATGAGTTTTTTTATATAACTAATTAAATCTTTAATTTATGTTTAATGTCTATTTATTTTATCATTCAAATCAAACCAAAATGCACAAAAAAATTAGTTTCTAATCTTTTAGATGTTAAGACTTAAAGAAATATCTTTTGCAAATATTTTGTTTACTTTCGCCATTTATTTTATTAGAAATCATTGTATAGGTCGCATAAGTTTTTTTGTAATAGCTTAGCATTTAAAATTCCCGCAAAGTTGTAAATATTGTAAATCTCCCAAAGCCATGTAATAGATGTAGGTCTTTACTTTCCCGCACTTTATTTTCTTGCGCTTATGCTTTGTATGCCTATATATATGTATATATATATATATATATATATATATATATATATATATATATATATATATATATATATATATATATATATATATATATATATATATATATATATATATATATATATATATATATATATATATATATATATATATATATATATATATATATATATATATATATATATATATATATATATATATATATATATATATATATATATATATATATATATATATAACTGTTAGCTAATAGGATTGCACCTCTAGGGTAACCTCCCTCTGTTGCCTTCAGAAAAATAAACAGTCATGTTCCTCGAAAGTGAGGACGCTTTAGCAAAGTCCCTCAAATCAAAGATCATAGTCCCTCGATGACCCTTCGATGCTGCCTTTCGATAAATGATCTAGTCCCTTACGAAATTGTTAAAGCGTCCTTACAAGTTGCCTTCGATGACTGTACGATGACCCTACGCATGTCCCTTTATATCCAATGGTAGGGCTTCCTACTAACTAATGGTACGGACAACACTATCGCTTGCTCACAAAAACAAAAACACATCACACTACACTCTTAAAAATATTTTCAAAACACTTATTACGCATTCTTGAGGACCGATACAAGAATCATTACAAAGTTTCACCTTACATTGGCATTTTCAAAATATTTTTTAAACACACACACACACAAAAGAAAGTTTTCAAAGTGAGCTAAGCGATTAAGATCTCGTAGATAACTATGGATGAAAAGGGTGCTAACACCTTCCCTATTCATTACTTACCCCCCAAACTCAAAAATCTTAAAAGATTTTTACTGTTCTTTTCACACTTTCCTTATTGGATAAAAGAAAAGCCGGTGATGACTCTTGATATCCGCAACATTTTCGATAAAATGCAAAACAAGTCAGTTCTCCCATCGTGTTACACTAGGCACGAGATATCGCCAATTGACCCAAATCGACCACTCTTTCTAGGGGGTCTAGGGTCATTATTTTTCCCTTACCAATATGGTATGCCTTATTCGATGATGGTTGGGTTATAGTCGAACACAGCCACATATACAGAGAACAAAGTGGCCACTGGAAACCAAGGAAATTATATCCCAAGTGGTCGACCAGGTGGTGTTAGTTATGTCCCACAGTCAACACCATCTTTGAATACTACTTTCGTTATGGCTTTGAGGAAATAGATAGATGAGAGTAATTTAGAGTTAGTAAATGTATTAACTCAACAAATGGGAGTTGCCCTCAATCCTATAGTTGACCAAATAAGTAGATTAATTGACTCATTAGGGGTCCAACAAGCTCAAACACGCCACAAGACATTGAGAGTTTTTAAAGAACTAGAGGGGGAAGCACTGAGTGTCCCTTTAGACCTCGAAGAGTGGAAGCACCCACTTATGAAGAGGAATAATTCGTTAAACAATACGAACCTATGCCAGTTGTAGTTAGGAGAAACCAAGATGCTGATCGAGTGCTAAGAAATGCCACCGTTGGGCGTAACAACATAGTGAATGTGGTAGAGAAGTATTAACATGGTCTGGACTAAACACTGGCTTCCAGAGGACCAATAACTCTCCGCCCTTGCCTGATCACATTCGACATCCAGAATTGTTAGTAATGCCAATGAGTCAACTATAGAACACATTGCTAGGTACAAAACAAAAGTTGGAGATATAGCCAAGGATGAGGGTTTAAAATTAAGATATTTTCCTAATTTATTAACAAAAATGCTTTTACTTGGTTTATGATGTTGACTCCAAACTCCATACGCACTTGGGAAACTTGAGGGTCTATTTCAAGAGTAATTTTATACTAGTCAACCTAAGATAAGTTTTAAAGATTTATCCTCAATCAAGAGGAGCTCGATGGAAGATTATTTAATAGGTTTAGGGTCCTAAAGTCTAGATGCTTTACTAGAGTTCCTAAATATGAGCTGGTCGAAATGGCCGCTGGGGGGTTAGATTATTCTATTAGGAAAAAGTTTGATCCTCAATCTATCACAGATATGTCCCAACTAGCTGATAAAGTTTGATATGTCGAACGTTTGAAGACATAGAAAGCTAGGGTGTCAAAGGACCATAGAAATGTAATTGCCTATATAGACACAAAAGATTATTCCATAAAGTCTGAGGATGAATACATGGAAGAAGGAGAAGTTAATGTGGCTGAATTGAAAGTCGAACCTCTGTATGCATGTAAACCTATAAGAACGTCAAAAGGAAAGGCAATCGAAGAAGCAAAAAACAATGTGTCTAGTACTAAAACATATACTTTTGATGTGTTAAAACGTGGTGAAATATTTGATGTTTTAGTTTTAGATGGTCAGATTATAGTGCCTCCAAGTAGTAAAAATCCACCAATAAAGCAGAAAAAAGAGGTTTTTACAAGTATCATAATTTTTTGGATCATAAGACTTCCCAATGTTTTCTTTTCATAGATTTGATTCAAAAAGCTCTGAAAGATGGTCGATTGAAATTTGGTGAGAAAACAAAAAGCTCCATGAAGGTTGACTCAGACCCTTTGCATGTTGCTAATGTGCACTTTGTCGAACCATTGAAAGTGATGATGGTCAAGGCTATTGATGGTCTCAAAGGAAAATAGGTGGGCATTATCAATTCACTCGCAGCATTGACAATCAAGACCACTAATGGTTTTGAGAGTTAACAAGTTGTAACTGATGATCCAATGATAGTTGCAACAATTAAGAATTCTGAAGGTCTCTGTTGTACCCCAAAAGTTTTTCTCTCTTTTCTCAAGACATTTCTCACAAAAAATATCTCCAATGAACAAGGATTCTCCCAGATTTGATCAGACAAACTCATCTCCTAGCACTGAGGCCACAAATTAGTGTTTTGATTTTCACAAGGACAATTGGACTTCTAATGTCTCAAATGACTTTAATTGTTCATTATATACCTCCAAGAATACTCATGTCAAGTTTCAAGTCTTAGATCACAATTTTGCTTAGTCAATTGATCAGGTGACTGAAAATCAACTATATCGGGTAATTAGTCAATTGTGGTCAACCCACAGTCAAACTTCAATATTTTTGGACAATATCAACATTTTGAACTCATATTTATCAATTCATCAATTTTGGGTCACAATTCTTCAAGAAAAGTGTTCAAATTATCAAAGGGGCAAAATGGTCAAAATTAGGGTTTTGACTGAGAATGACTGATTTTTGACTTTTGACCTAATACATGGCCTATTAACTTGAGGCATAATCTTAAGGATTCAAAGACAAGATCTTGACCTAATTCCATGGTGTAATACAGTGGGAGAACTGACTTGGGTGTTTTGTGTTTGTTCGCAATTATTGCAGATAGCAAGAGTCGCCACCGAATTTTCTTTTATCCAATAAGGAAAGGTTGAAAAGAACAGGAAAGACCTTTTGAGATTATTTCTTGAATTCAGGGGGTAGGTTATGAAAAGGGAAGGTGTTAGCACCCTTTTCATCTGTAGTTATCTACGGGCTCTTAGTTGCTTGCTAGATCACTTGCTTTTGTTTGAAAATGTGCTTTGTGGTGAGTTTGAAAGTATTTTTGAAAACGTCTTTGTAATGATTCTTGTTTCTATAAGAATGCGTACAAAGTGTTGGTTTTGAAAATAGTTCAAAGAGGTGTTTGTGGAAGATGTTTTTTGAAAGTGATTTTGAAAAGTGTCTTTGTAATTATTCTGGTCTCTATAAGAATGTGTACAAAGTGTTTGGTCTTTTGAAATTGTTTCAAATGAAAGTGTTGGTGTGTAAAATGTTTTTGTTGTGAGCAAGCGAGCAACTATGAGCATCCTACCTACTCAAAAGGTCTAATGTTCTTTTCCTCCTTCTTTAGATGTTGCTATCTTACCATTGATTTGGTAAGAAGCCCTATCGTTGGATATGAAGGGACGGGCATGGGTCGTTTGTATAGTTATAGAAGAAAACCTATGGGGCGTTTTAGCAATGTCTTTTAGGGACTAGATCGTTTACCGAAGGCAACATCGAGGTTCATCGAGGGACTATAATCTTTTATCGAGGGTCTTTGCTAAAACGCCAATATTCGAGGGACATGACTATTTTACGAGGAAACAAGTGGGATTACCCTAGAGGTGCATGTGTGCAAAGTGTGTTTGATTGCATGCATTTTGTCTTTGATTTTTGGGTTTTCTACTTGTTGGCTTTATCTTGCCATACATCCTAATTACTAACATTTGTATAAAGCAATAAAAATGTAGAAAATAAATATCCTACACTATTACAACCATATTGAATAGTAAGAAAATGTAAAGACAAAACAAAATAAAAGAAGGGAAAGTAAGCCTTTCGATTCACGTAGCAACATCCTTCGATTTTGCTCTTCTGGCTCCTTTCAATTTTGCCTGGAAGTCAGCATGTGCAAACAACCTTCGATTCATCTTCTTGGATGCTTCCTTCGATTGGGCCTGGCAGTCAGTGTGAATGTATCCTTCTATTACGTCATTTTCTGCTTCCTTCAAATGGCCTGGAAGTCAGTGTGTGGAGAAGCCTAAGGCCACACTCTTTGTTCTGCTTGCAACTGTGAAGCAGCCAGGGGTGAAGCCTAAAGCTTTGATTCACACCTCCTTCCACCTGTTTTCTTTCATTTGGGATTTAAATAGCAACATGGCTGAGGCCATGCTAGTATTATCTCATGGCCAGGTGAGTTCTTAAAAAAATGTTTGATAAACCAAGAAACAAAAACAAAAGGTTAGCAATGAAAACAAACTGAAAAGGTGGAAACGAAAAGGAAACAAATGTTATGTACATGCTTAAAACGAAACGTTTAAGGTCATAGTGACTTACCTTGCTTGAAGCTGGAACGTGTGTTTGACCTTGAGTTATTGGACTAGATGCTCCTGGATTTGAAGGAAAGAAACAAGTGTGGTGTTTCTTTGACTGGATTCGAAGGTCAAGAGGAGTGGGGTGGTGTTTGTTATTTCTGGATTTGAAGGAGAATAACATTTGTAGTGTTCCTTAAGCTGGATTCGAAAGAAAAATAAAGCGTGGGGTTGTTCCTGGATTCGTAAGGGAAAAGAAACAGGTGTTGTGTTTCTAGTGTTGGATTCGAAGGGGACAAAAACAAAGTATGGTCTTTTAAATCTGGGTTTGATAATGTGTTAAGTGTTTGATGATTTTCACACACTCAAAGTTTCTCCAGTTATCAAAAGCCTCTTGATGTATTGTCCAGCCCCTTAGACATGTTATGGGGCTTCTCATTTATAGGTGAAGTTGGATGAGGTTTAGGAGGCAAAACAAAATAACTTGAACAAATTGGGTATACTATTTTTGTAGCTTTCGAGGGGCAGTATTTGTATGCCAAATTGGTGCAAATACATGAGCAGTGTAGCAGGACTGCTGTGCAGTAGTTTTGGAGCGTTATGGCCAGTACAGTAGGTCTGAACTTGGCAGAAATCATCTTTGAATATTTCATATCCTTCGATTTGACTTCATGGGTCCAACCTTCGACCAAAAACTCTTTTCATACAACACTATTTGCTTCCACCCATAGTGTGTCCTTCGAATGGATTATATGTGTATCTTTTTAAAGGACCATATGCATCATTTGTATGCCCCATTTACAATTATTCAAATGGGCCACCAAGACATGTCTTTCGAATGGGACACCCAGGCATGTCTTTCAAATCAGACGCCCAGATATGTCTTTTGAATGGGACACCCATTGTATGCCATAGTGTAGGAATTATGTGTGATCGAAACAGACTGTTTCCAAAGGAAATATTGCCCATTTGAAGCTAGCGTGAAAATGGTCAATGCTTTGTGGGCACTAGCATAAAGGGAAACCATTACCTTGTGAATTTGGAAAACATGCAAGACCATTGGCTTATGAGTCGAAGGATAGTTGCAGGAGGCCATTGCATTGTGCCTGTTGGCTTGGAGAAGGTCCTTGCAAGCATAAAGAATGCACTTGTCTTTTAAATCAAAGGAGACCAGTAGGAAATCACCAACTTCTGAATCGAAGGATATCAACAGGAGACTTTTCCCCTTTGGATCGAAGGACATCAACAAGAGGCTTTTCCTCTTTGAATCAGAGGAGGCTACAGGAGGCTCTTTTCCTTGTGCCTGCTGGTCTGGTGGGAGCCTCTTGCTTTAAAGCATGCAAGAAGGAAGTTATTTCTAAATCGAAGGTTGTATGCAGCTAGCCATTACTTTGTGCATCAAAGCAAACATGGAGGGAATTATTTGTCCAATCAAAAAAGGCATGCATGCATCAAATGTCCAATCGAAGCAAGCATGAAAACAACCATTTCATTGTAAACCATGTGAGGCCAATGGTGCAATCGAAGCTTGCATGCAGACAGCCATATGTCCAATCGAAACTTGCATGCAGGAGGTCACTTCCTTGTGACTCCAAGCAAGCATACAAGAGACCATCGCTCGAACGAAGGTTTACATGAAGAGCCAAGGTCCAATCGAAGGTTGCATGCAAGAAGCTCCTGCTTTGTGAGTCGAAGCCAGCGTGTCAGAGGCCAATGCTCAATCAAAAGGCGCAAGCCAAACTTGCATTGAAAGAGGCCAAAAGTCCAATAGAAGGATGTGAAATCGAAGCAGGCACTCTCTTTTTTCTATTTGATGTTTGAAAGCCCAATTGTACTTGTGAAAATTTGAACTTTTGAAAATCCTTGTGGGGAAATGTCTTGAGAAATGAGAGGGCAAATTTTGGGGTACAACAGTTGCCCCTGTTCAATCTTATTAAACCTGAAAAGTGAGTATGACATGTTGTCATCCGTAGCTTGAAGGTAGAAGATGATTGAACACTAGAGTGCCCAGAAATTTTCACTTGATGATGTGGTTGTTGATTATAGGGAATGGGATTAAAGATTCCATTTGGAGAGATGATGGAGAGTTGTCGAAGATGGGCTTATAGATGCCATCCAAATGTGATTGTTGACAGAAATTAGACTAAGTCTAAGTTCGACTTCAACTGGAAAAGAATCAGAATAAGTCTTTGGAGCGATTTATCTGAACCAGAGAAAGTGTCTACCAGAAAGGAATCAGGATAAACCATTGATCAATTTAAACTAAACCAGTTGAGGCCTTGGATAATCTTTAACTGGAAAAGAATCAGAATAAATCTTTGGAGCAATTTATATGAACCAGAGAAAGTGTCTACCAGAAAGGAATCAGGATAAACCATTGATCGATTTAAACTGAACCAACAGAGGTCTTGAATATTCTTTAACTAGAAAAGAATCAGAATAAATTTTTAGAGTGATTTATCTGAACCAGAGTAAGTGTCTACCAGAATGGAATCAGGATAAACCATTGATCAATTTAAACTAAACCAGAAGAGGTCTGGAGGAAGTATTCATCATGTAGATAGTCACCCCGTCCTGTTTCGGGAGGTTATCTATAATCAATTTGTTGACAGATAGTTGTCCTGTATTGTTTCAGATATTAATCTGGAAATTGTTTTTTTTGTCGTAGAGATAGTTGTCCTGGATGGTTTCAGGTATTAATCTATAATCAGTCATTCGCAGATAGTTTTCCTGTCTTGTTTCAGGTATTAATCTGGAACTTGTTTTTGTTGGTCGCAGAGATAATTGTCCTGGCTGGTTTCAGGTATTAATCTATGACCTCTTTGAAAACTATTGATGATAGATATCTGTTGATTGATCTTTTCCTTGCAAGGAAGAGGGTTAGTTGCATGCAGATGTATGCATGGCTTGATGATGTTCTCAAAATAAATGAGATTATGCCGTATGCATTTATCATGTATGTAATATGACGCATGAAATGTGAAATGTTGTCGGAGTGTATCTTTGTTTTGGAAGATAAATCCTTGAAAAATGTTGGGGAGTTTTTGGGAAGTTAAATCCTGGACTGCCATTGGGGATGAAGAGTATGCACCTCTCTAGACCTTGTTTTAGGATGTTCCCGCTTGGGATTCCTGTCTTGTTGTTTGAGGAGGACCCCGCTGGGGAATGTATATTTTGCTTGAGAAGAAACTCTATGAAGAGTGTTGATTTCCACTTGGGGAAAAGAGTTCAGGAGTTTTAGTTGTCTGTTGCTCTATTGGGGAGTTATCTCTTGATGGAAGAGGAAGGAAGTTAACAACTTGTTAACTGTTATCTGGTCGGCTCCCAGGCTTTGCAACAACTCACTAGGGATTGTAGAACAGTCTATTGGGTAAGAGGGGTTGTGATCCCTTGATTTATGATAGCTTGAGGGGCAAACTCAAGCTGGGGAATATGTAATTTGTTGGGGAAATAAACCTTGTTGCCAACCTGCTGGAGAGGCGTCTTCTTTTGGCAGAACTCCTCGAGGATTCTTGAGATCAACTCAGCTGGGGAGTGGTTTTCCGAAGGTTGAAACTATGACTGAGGATTTCCTGGATCCAACTTTATGGGGATATCAATTTATTTGGCCTGGAGGGGTTTGTGCCCTTATCTGTGAAGATTATTCTGTGGGGATAATCTTATAGAGATGATTCTATGGAGACTTGATTGGGGATCACTTTATGAAGAGGAATTTGTGGGAATTTGTCGTTGCCCTAAGTAGTAAGTGTTGCAGTACTGCCATAAAATGTTTGCTTGACCGTACGCGGCCCTTTGTTGGGGTTCATGTTCAATGCCCCAAGTGGTTCAAATGTAGACTTGTCCCTGGTTATTCAGCATTCCTTGAGAGATTTCTTAGAATCTCGACTTGACTACCCCAGACGAGTTGGATAGTGACATATCATGCCCCCTTGCTTAATAGGAGATTTGTCGTTGGAAGTGTCATCCCATTTGAAGTGATTTTGTTCACTGGGAGAGTTTTTGTTCGTTGGATATTCGTCGTGTGAATTTATCTGTTGTCAAACAATTAGCCATATGAAAACAACGATATTCAAATAATGCAAAGTTTATGCTTGTCTTGATATTTTGAAATGCGTTTTAGCAAATAATAGAATTTTGTAAGAATGTGAATTCAACTCAGGATTTAGAGTAAACCTTGCAAGAGTCAGGATACCTTTTATAACAATATGCTTTTGAACTAACCCATGCTTCAATTAGGACTTTTGAAGGGTTGTAGTATGGTATAGCTCACGGTTTAATAAACAAAGGATAAGGCTCAAAGTGTATTTGTACCCTCCCATTCTTCATGATGTTCTTCAGTTCCTAAACTCGGTTAATTGTGCGTTTAAACTCCAATTGAGTCTGAATGACGTTTTGGTGATGGTTCAGATAAGTTAAGTTTATCGGAAGGTAGTCATTTTTGCAAAAAATTTTGTGTTGTTGAGGATTTATAGTAACCTCTTTTTAATTTATTATCCCTGATTTTTGCCTGACTGTTCTCGTTTTGAGATTGCAGTCAGCGGGACGCCCCAGTTTTCTTAAGTCTCCTTCGTAGGTTTTGACTTAGTGGTTTTTTTTCTTTTGAGAGATAATGATTGCCTATGTGATAGGGAACCATCTTCGTCTTTTGATTCCAGAGTAATATTTTTGATGTCATTCGTTGTATACGAAGTGAAAGCTTGCGATTGAACGCGCACTTGAATTAACTGAGAGACTACCCTGCCCCAGGTTTTGATTAAAGGTTTCATTTTGTGTGAAAAAGAAAACTCCTACTTCTTAGGCTCAAAGGGGCTGACTAGGGATTATCCTCCTTATAACTCCAGTGTTTAGGAATTGAATCAAATTCCTATACATCGTCAGCAAGGTCTATTCAAAAGCATACTGTATGTGATTTGGCATTGTCTTCGTCATCCTCCCTCTAAAGGTTTGCAACTTTTTGAAACAAGAGTTGAATATCATAAAGGGAGTAAAAAGCATAGTTTTAAGTATAATGAATATGAATGGATTAATTCAAGCAAACATATTCAATACATTAATGAAAGTAACCAAAGTCTAACATATAGATAAGTGTTTAAGTAAACAAAGAAATTACAACTGAAAATTTGAATAAACAGAAAATTTCCTCGCCCAGACCATTACTTCATATGGATGCCCTTGAGGGGTGGTAGAAGAGATCCAGTTGACCGTCTTGTGTAAACTCCAACGCTCCTTCGTTGATAAGGTTTTGAATCTTATACTTTAGCGCCCAACAATCGTTTGTATCATGCCTAGGACTGCCAGAATGATAGGCACACCTTGCATCGGGATCGTAGTTAGGAGAAAAAGTTTTGGGGTTTGGATGAGGTCCTATCTGTAATACCCCAAATTTGTCCTACCATTTGTCTTTTATCTGACTTATGCATCTCACACTTTTCTCATGTACATAACTTCCATTAGGTCATTCTGCATGTCATGCATCATTAATCAATAAATTTACGGCATGGGATCATAGATTTCAAGGAATTAGGATTGTTGTATGGCCTTAAGGCTCTCATCTTCGCACAAGCTTGTTTTGGTTGATTTCTCCATAAATCATTTGTTCGAAGCTAAGGTTTTATTTCCTGGACTGCTTTATCGTCAGACTACAGGGGTATTCTTTTTTCCCGACATCAAGTTGTAATATTTCTTCAAGGCTTAAGAATTAGGGTTTTTGTCTGTTAATATTCAACTGAGGATCATTGGATTTTCAAGTCAAGGCTATCTTCCATATTCCCATATTCATTCTCCATATTTCCTCAAGGCTTTATTGTTGTATTAAGAACACCGTTGAACCATGACACAAGGTGTTGTGTTTGAAGGTCCATTATGCTCAGGGAGTCATTATTTCAAATGTTTGTTGCTCTACACACAAGTTTGCTTTAGATTGAGGAATTGAGTTGAATTAGGGATCCATTGTTATTTACTTGGTACATCAAATTAATTTGTTCAAGAGCATGTGTATTCATGATGTCAAGAAGATGATTCAAGCAAGGAACTATGGCAAAAAAAGTTTGAATTGCAAAAGATGCAAGTTTACAAATTTACTAGTTTGCTAGTTTGCAAGTTCGCAAGTTCACAAGGAACATCACTACAAAGTTACACTACAAGCTGCTTTTTTTCAAAGCCAAAGCAACAAGCTGCTGAACAAGAGGAACAATTTCACGATACTCCGAGACGTTGATGTTCATTGAAGGATTTCCTACACGTTTGGGTTGTGCAATTTTGTTGGAAGGAATGCACAGTGATGAGCTAAAGAGAATCAAATGTGTTATACGGTGTGCGAGTATCATGGCATATAGCTTAATCATCGAAACCTCATTTATTGCTGATCATAAAGTAATAATATCTACCTTTCCTCTAGTTACCATGGCATATATTTTTCCAATCAATCAAAAAACACAGCCTGCATTTAATAGAAAAAACCAATTAGAAATCCAACACAGTCTACAACATTTCAAAGTCAGAATCAAGTCTATAGTAGAGAAATCGCAGAGAAACGGTTAAGTAAAAAAAATCAGGAAAGTTGTAATCCAAACAAAATCAATTATCCAAATCTGCATAACAAGAAAATTAATCATATGAGTATCACAAGTAAACCAGTTATCCAGAAAATAAAATCAGACAAGCCTTGTGCTCAAACAAAACAGACTTTTTTCACAAGATAAACCGTGACCTTGCATCAATTTCCAGCTCAGCGTATAGAAAATCAGAAATGACTACAGTAGAAAAATCAGAAAGTTACGGAGGCAGAAAAGAAAAATAAGGAGAAATAGAATTGCTAGTTCATTCCAATACCAGATTCAACCAATTTTATAACAGATTTTTCTAATTGAAAAAAGCATGGGCAAAATAGCAGTAAATCAGAAGGAAAATGCTAAGATCAATTTTACGACCACAACTCACTCAGTTCAATAGGAGATTTACAACAGAAAACAGGAAAATATTGGAGCAGAGAATAAAATCGTGAGAAATTAACTCAGTAAAAAAGACAGCTCAGCAAAAATTGCTAACAAAGCCTCATTTTATATTAATCCTAACCATCGATTCTGTAACAGAAATTTTAGATTCTATGGCTCAGATTTGATTCAGCTCTAACTAACTATTTCCAATCTAACAGACTATAAGAACATAACTCACCTCTTTCATTCTGGATTTTTTCTTTATTTTGCAGAAGAATCGTGCAAACTTCTCTCTATTCCTCTCACTTTCAGTCTCAATTATTTCTCTCTCTGAAATATCCAAAACCCTTTCTTCATCTATGGTAACAACGACAAAACGTATAAATATAAATCAGAATAAGAAGAAAACAGAAAATGCAGGAGTAATAGAACGAAGCTACCTGAATTTCGGAGTCTCTATATTTCTCGTTACATTCGTTACAATTGAAGAGGCGCCAGACTGACTCCAGGAGGTAATTATTTTAAATTTTGTTTCTGGTGTAGCTTGAAGCATGTGAATCTAAAGCGTATGCGATACAGTTTCATTTCTGCAATTTAGGCTACCGGTTTGGGGAGGGATTTGAAAAATCAGAGCGGAGGGGTTTGATTTTCATATAGAGTAGGAAGAGACATAGGTGTTTGAGAACGGATGGAAGTAGACCGGAATTCGACGGTGGTGGTGCGGACGGGTTGGAATAAATGGAGAGAGACTGAGAGTCCATGGCGGTGGAAGTCAGTGGAGATCGGAAAAGAAAGTTTCGTTGGAGGTTGAGAAGCAATGAGAAGTAGAAAGGAAGGATAATAGAAGGAGGCGGGGATGCATTGGTTGACGGAGATTGGAGTGTGTTTAGGTCTCCGGCACGGTGGATCCCTTGATCGGAAATCACTGACATTTTGAGCAAGGAGAGTGAAAGTTGAAACGTCACAAACAGAATGTATTGTTTTTACAAAAAAAAAATTATTCTTGTTTTAATCATGAAAATTAATCTGCTGGAAATAAGAGAAGAGTTGAACTTATTGGACCGGGCCACTCTTTCTTTGGGACCATTAAGAATTTTTTTGGAAAATGTAAGTAATTAAACAAAATGCTTGTTGGACTGCTTCGGACATGGGCCAAATTACCAAGGCATGTATTCGTTTTTTTATATATAAATAAAGATATACGAAAACAGTTTCTATACTTTTTGAAGTGGGCCTTGCACCTTGAGCAGTTTACTACATTATAGCTTCAGTTTCAGGCCTTCACCCCCTGACTCTTTCTAATTATTTTAGGATGTCTTTTATTCTATATTTTTGTTATGATAAAATTGAAAAAGTCAATAAAACTTGTTAGAACTCTTTAGTCAATTTTAGAAATTAATTCTTTAATTTTTGATGTAATTTTTCTTCACATAAAAAACTAATAAAAAATTACTTTTTTCCTTTAGTTTTTCTATCCGCATTTTCGTGCCGCTTTGCCATGTTATATTTTGATGCGTTTGTTCATTGTGCGAGATATATTTTTTATGCTTTCGTTCATGTAACATAACAGGTGGTTATATGATCGAAGCATACAGCTTATGCTCGCTTCTGATGCGACACGCCTTAATTCTCATCGTCCTGAGAAATTCATATCGTATTATATGTTGTCCTGATACATGTGATACTTTATGATGTATTATGCAGGAACTTCTGATTACGCGTTGCATTCACAACACGCGTTTTCATTTATCTTAGTTGGATATCATTTCTGACTTTGTTTGTTTCTTGGTGAAGCTTGCTCGACGCATATTCCTTGCTTCTCTGGTGCTTTCGGCTGCTCTTAACGACTTGCTCGCTTTGGTAGTCACCGCTAGCACCTTCGTACTTCTTCGCACTTTATTAAATTTCTTTATTTCTTTTCTAGATATCATGAGAAGTAGGATTCTACTGCTTTCTGATGCCATGAGAAGTAGGAATAGAGATGTATGAAAGGGGTCTCTGTTGCTGATCATGTCAGGAACCCCTCTGGTTTATTTAAAGACCCGTTTAGGGAAATTCCGCATTGTTTGCATTATGTTTGGTACTTGTGTGTGGTTTGTTTAAAACCCTACCTTTGTGTAGGTATTTTGAAGGTGTGTTTACGTTTTTTGCATGCATTATTCCCCCATCCCTTATTGAAGTCCTCAAAAGGAGGCGAGCGAGGAGGGTTAGCAATCAACCCCTTAACTTTGTCTGTGTCATCCTTAGCTCATGTCGTATGTCGATGCTTCAGAGTCGTGCATATCTTGTATATATAGTCGTTAAATAGGGAAGGGTTCCACAGTTGGACCCCCATGCTTTGTCAAGAGTTCGCATTGGCGATGCTGATACTCAGTGATTGTTCATATTTCTTTCTGTCACTTACCTCGATCTTCTATATCTTTGTTAGGTGTTTATCTGCTTTGGACATCACTTTTTGTTTCTTCATCTCACTCCCACTTGTTTGTCTCGGGTGATACGCTCCCCTTGGCTAAAGCATTTCTCTTCTTTTCCTTACTCTTTTATGTGTGTGCTCTTTCAAGCTTATTTGTTTACTCGCTTTCCATACTATGTTTCCTTAGGACGCGCTTGCTCCTTTCGAGCGCAAGTTAGACCTTAGGATGTAATCCATGCATGCTAACTTTAGGTAGAGATTTCCCTTTCATCCTTGACGTAGGGATACCTTTGTATGATATCATTAGGTTAGAAATAGGCTAGTCCCTTGTAGACTCTTTTCTTCCCTTTTTGCATCCTTGCATCTAAAACTAAAACCTTTTTCTTAAGAAAATCATAAAACGTGTTAATCTCACTTAAACCCTTTTTCAAGGTAACAAAATACAAACCAATTCAAACCTTTTTTGTGCGCTCAAGCACCTTTTCTCTAAAACCCTTTTCAGGTAAGGACATGATTAATTTACTTTTGTTCCAACGCATAAGTCTCCAAAGGTCGAGCTGTGGCAGAAGGCAGAATTAACATTGTCCATAAAAAACACAAAATAAACAAAAACATGTGAGCCGAACTACGGTGGCTCTGATTCCTTAAAAAGGATACGTAAGCATTAGGGTAGGGCCCAAACGAGTATAATTTTATTTTCCCTACATTCTTTTCTCTTTTCGTATGCATGCATTCTTCCTTAATAGTAAACAGTAAGCATAGATTAAACGCACCCATAAGATAGATAATAAGAGTGGATACCATAGAGTACTACAGGAATGTGGGGTGCTAATACCTTCCCCTCGCGTAACAGACTCCCTTACCCAATCTCTCGGTTGCAAGACTGTGACTTCTCCCTTCTCGAGTTTTCTCGATGTTTACCTTTCCCTTCATGTGGGATAAAAGACATTCGATGGCGACTTCACTGTTTGATGATTTTCAACCGGTTGTTTCAGCTAGTGACTTCATTGGGGAATGGTCGACCAAATGCTGGTCCATCTCGGAGTCACTCCTAGCTCTTGTTTCCTTTCTTTGGGTGTTTATTTTTACGCTTTCAGTTTATTCATTCATTTTGTATATACCTGAGCATATGTATGCATGACATTTTACTTCTTTCCATATACTACTATTGTACTGGATCTTTTTCTTATTGGGTGGGTGTTACTATGAGGTAAAAGGCCCAATACCCGGGCCAGAGTTGAATACCATATAATACCTAGGAAAAGAGTGGAACATGAATGGATAGTTGACTTAAGTCTCACTATCTCCGCCATGTCGTCCATGCTCAGATGAGGTACAAATGAGGGGCTATCATTTTCACGTAGGTGATACGATGATAGTTTTTCAGGAGTATCCTCGACTCTGAGTTACCCGACCTTACCTTGACCTAGTTTTCACCCGTGAGTAGGGAGGGAATTATTATTGCAGGTACAGATGGTGACTATGTTCAGATGGTTACTCATGTTCAGACAGTGACTATTGGTTCTAATGGTTATATTCTGGATTTCTGTTGATGACTTATTCAGATGCTATATTCTGTTGGTGACCGTATGGTTCTCAGATTTATTTTGAGTTCCTGACTTGTTTACTTGGAGGTTCATTCGAGCCTTCTATCTTGGTATTCCCAGCATGTTCAAAAAAGGATCAACAATATCTGATGTTACAGAAGCCTTGATCCCGTACAATGGGATATCTACATGGTACTTGGTTCTTGTATATACAGAAGCTATGTCAGACCTTTGATCTGGTAATATCCATATTGTGATCGGTGGATCTGGAACTGACTGTTTAACGCTGGTTCGCGAAATGTCGCGGAAGCAAGAGTCGCCACCGTCTTTTATTTTCTCCAAATGGAAAGGACAAAAGCACAGAAAAATTCCTTATAGAGATTGCTCTCGGTTCGGGAGGTAGGTTATAGAAAGGGAAGGTGTTAGCACCCTTTCTATCCATGGTTATCCATGGGCTCTTAGATACTTGCTCAATGTGTTTTCAAAATTGTTTGCTTGCTTTTCAATGTGGGTTTAAAAAGTTTCTTTTGAAAAATTTCAGATCGACTCATACGTCAGAGTGTTTGAAAAGTTTGCTTTGAAAGCTTTTAAAAATGTGTCAGTGTGAAAAGTCTTTTGAGTTGTTTTGAGATTAGAGCAAGTATCCTTGAGAACCTACCTACCCTAAGGAATTCGTCTGTGTAAGAGTCCTTTAAAGTAGTGCCATCCCACCATTGAGAGGTAGGTAGCACCACCGTTGGAGGTGTTCGGGTCAATTCGAAGGTTCGGGACATGGTGATCACCAGAGCAATGGGAAGACACCTTAGAAGCTATCCTCATGCCAGGTTCCCGGATCATGAGGACTTACTAAGACATCCTCTACTCGACGATCACCTTTCGAAAGGCAACAGTGAGGCGTACCCTAGGGGTGGTGTGTGATTCGTGTGTCAGATTCAAATATTTTATCTTGTCATGTTATTAGTGATCTATGCGTTTGTTTTTATTTTTTTGTCATTCGTTCTTGCATGCATATTTAACAGTTATAAAGTTTGCAAAAAATAAATCTAAGGCTATTACAAAGGCGCGGGTCCACATCGCCAAAATTAAACCGGACCCGATTTAGCGGAAAATAAGTAAAGCGGAAAAATAAAGTGCGAAAAGTAAAGTTACATGGCTTTGGGAGATTTACAGAATTATATTAAGCAATAAAGTAAATGCGCAAAAGAAAATAATCAAAACAAAACTAGGGCGTTGGACCCTTTTGCAAACAATTAAAATTAATGGGAATTAAAAATTAAATGATTAAATGTTTTTGATATTTTTGTATTTTTTAGATTTAATAAGGAAAAGAAATTAATTGAAATTAAATTAAAAGGCAAACCCTAATTCTAATATTTTTATTTATTATGAAGGAATTAAAATATAATCTAAGTTAAACCCTAATTTATTTATACACAATTTTTAATTTATGAAAATAACTAAATAATATTATTCTGAAAAGGAGGAAAAATTAAAAGAAAAATAATAAAAATAAAAAAAAGATATTAAACCTAAATTCTATTTTTGGTGTTTTTTATTAAAAAGATTAAAACTATAACCTAATTAAACTAAATATTTACATATATTAATTTATTGATGAAAATAATTAAAATTAAAAATTATATTTTTATTTGGACATTTTTTATTTTTATGATGTTTTTTTGTATTTTTTTGTAAAAGAGGATATTTAATTAAATCAGAAAATAAATAAACAAATAAATAATTAAAAATAATAAAAGATAAAAGAAAATTAGAAAAGATAGAACCAGGGGGGTTTTCTGTCCCATTATGGAGGTGTAAATTTGAGAGGCCTGGCCCAATTGAGTTGCCACATGTTGACTTTCCTGGATCGTTTGCTAGTGCATTGACCACGTTCACCATAGGCCTGGGATCTGAGCCCTTGATCTGCCTCTCCTGGACACCTGTGCGTTTGGATCTTGTGGACACACGGTATGCATCATTGCTGACGCTGCATAGGAAATTGGTTTGAAAAATAATAATGAAATTTGCAAGACCTGGGACTTGAACCCAGGTCTTTGATGTCACATGCATAGCGTGTTACCACTGAGCCAAGCGCGTTTCATTTAATATATTATGGTTAAATAACAACAAAAATCAAAACCAATGCATGATGGGTAAAACGCGCGAAACTTCAAACGGACGTATCACTGGCTGCCACGACTTCTTCTTCTTCACATACCTGAAAATATAAAACACAATAGCAACGGTTTTAACGCGTTGCTTTAAGCATGCTATGGGAAAATAGCGAATAGGGCTATGGGGCATATAAATTGATCGCGAGTATATTTTCTTCCTCGTCTCTAAGCGCTGATTTCAACCATGGTATCTATGAACCCTGATTTTTCCTCTACGCAAAAGCCCTATTTCAAGAAACCTGTAACCCTAAAAAACGCGCATGGTGGATTCTTATATACAGTGAAATAATGTAATTAAACGTAGTGGTTAGCTCAGAAACATCAATATGAACACGAATCAACAAAGAAAAATGCAAAAAGATGATGGAATCATGCTGTGCGATTTCAAAATTTTCAAGGTACAGTTGGACTTAGGGGTACCAATTCAGGGTCTTTTGATTGATGTTAATGATTGAGAGATGTTCAATGGGGTCTCAGGATGCTAATAGGACAAGAATTGGGGTTTGAATCGAGCTTGAAACTGGTTTTCAGTGTTTGAGTTTTTGTGAAAAATTTCAATATGCCAATGCTTGTTTGGGCGCAGCTTGCAGTCTAAGATCATTAGGGTTATGTTCTAGTACTTGTATGGAATGATTTAGGTCAAAAAGATTGAATAAAATCCATGGCCATAATGATTTTTGAAGATTTGATTTCCATGATCTTTTTCATATCTTTTCCATGTGCATTTTGGTTCAAATCTGATCAATTCTCATCAAAACTTGCTTAATTAAGAAGTGCACGAAATATTAAGAATAAACATGCATGAAAAGATTTTTTTTAGGTTAAGTTTGATATTTTCCATGTATTAAAATGATTTAAATGAATATAAATTAATATAAATTCAAATAAATAATTAGAAAATATGAAAATACTTCCCTTTGGGCCTAATGGTCGTGCATAGGCTTGGCATGAAGAAACTTGGAAGAAAAATGGGCCCATTTGCATTTTTAGGCCTTTTGCATCAATGTTGACTTTTCAAAATTCCCAAAAATTTGCCAACTTCCACAAGGCATAACTTGGTCAATTTTTAATCTTTTCACATGTTCTTGGACATTTTGGAAAGGTCTTTGAGTCCTTTAACCAATGCCTTTGGTCCCATGTCATTTTGATTTACCAATCTCAAGTTATGGCCTTTGACTTAAAGTCACTTTTTGTTGACTTTTGAAAATGACCTATAATGTTGAAATTGATAACTTTTTGTGAGAGCATTTCTTGGACTTGGAACATGAAGATGAATTGTAGGAAATGTCTTTCTCTTCAAAATGAGCTTTGGATGGAATTTTTCTGATAATCCATGTGAAAGTTATGCCCTGGTCAATTTCAGTTGACTTTTTCAACTGTCCAAATATAGCAACTTTTGCATCTTTGATGATTTCTGAGCCAAATTTTGAGAATCATGATCAAGCATTGATCAAATGATGTTTGTGGCTTCAAAATTATATGTTGACCAAAAATTTGAACTTTTGACTGCCAAATGACCATTTTGCCCCTACAGTTGACTGTAGTGCAATCTAGGGTTTTGACTGTGCAATTTTGAGCTGAATGCCTTGAAACTTGACATGAGGATACTTGACCATCTTTGTAGGCATATGGGACTTGATTGGGACCTTGAAAAGTTATTTCTTTGATCAGAACTCAAACCCTAGTTTTGACTGTCTAGGAGACAGTTGAGCTGCACAACCCTGGGGAAATTTTGTGACCTTGACTTGGTAATTTCTTGATGAATATGGGAGGGCAAATTTTGGGGTACAACAGTTGCCCCTGTTCAATCTTCTTAGACCTGAGGATGCAGATTGGCTGACGTGCCTTTCGTAATCCGAGGGTAGAAGATGATTGGACACTAGAGTGCCCAGAAATTTGCGCTCACATAGTAGCAATGATGATGAGGGAATGGGCTTATCGATGCCATTTGGATGTTGCTTGGATAGGATGATGGGCTTATAGATGCCATCTGGACGTTGATCGCGTAGGAGATTCCTTAGCGAGAACCTGCATACCTGCAAAACAGGAAAATGAGTACCTGACACGTCGCAGGAGCTGATTTTAGATGCTTGATATAGATATGTCCTGACTGGTTACAGGAGCTGGGTCTGGAGCTTCAAACGCTGATGAATGAACCAGGTATGGTTACTGCCTTAGCATGAATGGTAAGAGAATCCTGAATGATTTCAACCTCAACAACGCTCGTTGAGAAAATCTTGGTGAGAATTACCATCTTCGTAGTGTCAGGAAGAGAACCGAAGGACATTATAATCTCAAAGGGAGTCACCTCACTCACCGTTGGAGAGGGAACTATAGGAAATTATAATCTGGAAGGAAATATCACCTCACTCGCCGTTGGAGAGGGGACCATAAGAGAATATCACCTCACGCTCATGCCGGAGAGGGAAACATCTGAAGAAGGAATTACCACCTCACTCGCCGTTGGAGAGGGGACCATAAGAGAATATCACCTCACGCTCATGCCGGAGAGGGGAACATCTGAAGAAGGAATTACCACCTCACACGCCGTTGGAGAGGGGACCATAAGAGAATATCACCTCACGCTCATGCCGGAGAGGGGAACATCTGAAAAAGGGATTACCACCTCACACGCCGTTGGAGAGGGGACCATAAGAGAATATCACCTCACGCTCATGCCGGAGAGGGGAACATCTGAAAAAGGGATTACCACCTCACACGCCGTTGGAGAGGGGACCATAAGAGAACTTCTACTGAGTCTTTATCAGAAAAATCTGTCTGGAGTCGATTTAACTGGACTAGAGAAGTCCTTGAAATGTGTTTGAGAATTTCAACTGCATCTTTCCTGAAAGGTAAAGGTCAGTTATATGCAATGCATGATATGGATCAAGCAATGATGTTCTCAACATGGATGCGATTTATATGATATGATGCGTACATGCATGCTATAATGATGTATGCGAAGTTTTATGTATGTGTTTCATCTAGGAAAATAAATCCTTGACGGGTGCCGGGAAGTCATATCCTGGGCTGATGTTTGAGGAAGAGTTTTTGCTTCCGCTGTGGATGATCGTTGCAAGAATACCGGTAGGAGAAGATAACTCCGTTGAGGAATAAACTTGGCAAATGAAATAATTATGCGGGAGAAAAGATACTCTAGCGATCATGCTGGGGAGTGCTACTCTGTGGGGATAGCGATGCTTTGCTGAAATGATGAAGATAACTCCGCTGGGGATACCGTTGATGAGTTATGCTGGGGATATCCTTGTTGTGCTGGAAATGTTGATAGACTTCGCTGGGGGTAGGAAGATACTTTGCTGAGGACGCTCTTTCCGTGGCTTTTGGCTGAGGATAACCCAGTTATATCCTGTTACGGAAATAACTCTTTAAATAAAGCCGGACGACGCGTTCGTGCTCTGAGGATAAGCTTCCAGAATCTACTGGGGATAAGCTTACTGCTTGGGGGTATGAACTCCAAATTTCTTGGGGAACTGGATTGGACTCTCATGGGGAGTTTTGATATGCTGGAGGATGATCCCTTTGAATGGTGGTATGCTGCCGGGGAACAATCTTTAGACCAAGACTGCCGGGGATACTTGTTAAGAATATATGTATTGCTGCTGAGGAATGTTTGAGATCGGCTGGAGGATACTCAATTCCCTTGATATCTGTAATTTTGCTTGGAGAGACATGTACTGTTTTACTGAACTACTCTCTGGGGAATTAAGATACTCGGTCATGTTCTTTGGCTGAACCTACCTTGGTACCTTGGAGGATAGAACAATTAGACTGCTCAGACAACTTTTTATTGCCCCTGTTTCTAGTGTCACCTGCAATGAATTCCTTTGTTTCGTATGCAAATATTTATGAGTTAGCAAATTATTGTCAATGCATACATCACAAATTGAACCTTGGACGTTCTTCGCAAAACAAAACAGAAAAGAAAAACACTTGGCACATTTAACTGAAAATATATTTTTATTGATTTTTTTGAATGGCCTGAAAATAGGCGTTTTGTATACAAGAGGCTGACGCCCTAGTAAGAGGTACGTCGCCGATCAAAAGAGTTTATACAAGTTTTGTACAAAAGAAAAGTAAAACAGCTGTGTGAAAGATGAATGATCCACTGGGTTTCAACTCTGCTATTGTCTTTATAACTCCGAGCGTCTCATCACTTGATGACCTTGGTTGAAGGTGAAGCTGACTGATCGATGCCGTCTGAACTTGATGTAGATACCGGATTCTGGACGCAAAGTGATCAATGAGACATAGTTTTACGCTTTTATCCCTAACTTTTGCCTGGACCGCCCTTTCGGGTTTTCAGTCCACCGGGATACCCATTTTTGCCCAAGCCGCCTTTTCAGGTTTTCGACTTGTCGGGTGTACAGATTTTTTTTATTTTCATCCCTTCATTTTGCCCGAACCCTTTTGGTTCGACGGGAAGCCCTAATTTTTGCCTAGGCATGTCAGCCTAGCGGGTCTTTTTCATGCGTAGTATTTTTTAACTATGTCTGCATTGGCGGGGTGAGGAAGGTCGTCACCATCCATGTTGGTTAAGATCATTGCTCCTCCTGAGAATACATGCTTAACCACAAATGGCCCTTCGTACGTAGGGGTCCATTTGCCCCTTGGATCACTCTGAGGAAGGATGATTCTCTTGATAACCAGATCCCCAACTTGATATTCTTGTGGTCTGACTTTCTTGTTAAATGCCCTGATCATCCGTTTCTGATACGTCTGACCATGACAGATAGCAGCAAGTCTCTTTTCGTCAATGAGATTGAGTTGGTCAAGTCGTGTCTGGATCCAGTCATCTTCGTTCAGATTTGCATCCTTCATTATCCGGAGAGAGGGAATTTGCACTTCGATCGGCAAGACTGCCTCCATACCATAAACCAGAGAGAAAGGAGTTGCCCCGGTTGATGTCCTAGCTGAGGTACGGTACCCATGCAGAGCGAACGGTAACATCTCGTGCCAATCTTTGTAAGTTACTGTCATTTTTTGCACGATCTTCTTGATGTTCTTATTCGCTGCTTCTACAGCCCCATTCATCTTCGGTCTGTAAGGAGAAGAATTGTGGTGCTGTATCTTGAATTGTTCGCAAAGCTCAGCGATCATCTTATTGTTCAGATTGGTACCGTTGTCTGTAATAATCCGCTCAGGGACGCCGTATCGACAGATCAGATTGTGCCGAATAAACCGTGCTACAACAGTCTTGGTTACTGTAGCATAGGATGCTGCTTCAACCCACTTCGTAAAATAATCAATCGCTACTAGGATGAAGCGATGTCCATTGGATGCCGTAGGTTTTATCTCGCCGATCATGTCTATGCCCCACATTGCAAACGGCCAAGGCGCAGTCAGAACATTCAGGGGAACCGGAGGAACATGCACCTTGTCTGCATAGATCTGGCATTTGTGGCATGTCCTAGAATGTTGGTAGCAATCAGCTTCCATTGTGGACCAGTAGTATCCTGCCCGTAGGATTTTCTTAGCCATAGTGTGCCCACTGGAATGCGTACCAAAAGTCCCTTCATGTAGCTCCTCCATGATTCTTTCCGCTTCAATCTTATCCACACAACGCAGTAAAGTTGAATCATGGTTTCTCTTGTACAAGATGCCGTTGCTTAGGAAGAACTTTGCTGCGAACCTCCTCAGGAATTTCTTATCGTTGATAGAGGCACCTTCAGGGTATTCCTGAGCTTCCAGATATCTCTTCACTTCGTGGTACCAAGGCTTCTCAGTCACCAATTCAGTTTCGAGATCACAACAGTACGCCGGTTCGTCCAATTTCCAGATGATGATCCGGGGAGCTTCGTTATCCCATTTAACCTTGAACATTGAAGACATTGTAGCTAACGCGTCCGCTAACTGATTCTCTTCTCTTGGAAAGTGTTCAAAAGTTATCTCTGTGAAGTGGGGAATCATGGTCAACACACATTCTCTGTAAGGGATCAAGTTTGGATGTTTCGTATCCCACTCCCCATTGATCTGATTGATCACTAGAGCGGAATCTCCGAAGACACTGAGGAACTTGATCCTTAAGTCGATCGCAGCTTGAAGACCCATGATACATGCCTCATACTCCGCCATGTTGTTGGTACAGTTGAAACATAGCCGGGCAGTGAGTGGAGTATGAGTACCTCGAGGGGATATGATGATGGCGCCGATACCATTTCCCAAAGCATTGGAAGCCCCGTCGAAGTGCATAGACCATCGGGATCCTGGTTCAGGTCCTTCATCCGGTCCAGGTACTTCACAATCAGTTACAATCATGATGCTTTCATCCGGAAACTCGAAGTTCATAGATTGGTAGTCATCTACAGCTTGATGAGCTAAGTGGTCTGCCAATACACTCCCTTTGATGGCTTTCTGGGTTGTATACTGAATGTCGTATTCCGTCAAGATCATCTGCCATCTTGCAATTCTCCCAGACAGAGCAGGCTTTTCGAATATGTATTTTATCGGATCCATCTTTGAGATCAACAAGGTAGTGTGAGTCAGCATATACTGTCTCAGCCGGCGAGCAGCCCATACCAAAGCGCAGCAAGTTTTCTCAAGCAGTGAGTATCGGGTCTCACAGTCGGTAAACTTTTTGCTAAGGTAATAAATGGCATGCTCTTTTCGGCCAGACTCGTCATGCTGCCCCAGCACACACCCCATTGAGTTGTCTAACACTGTCAGATATAGGATCAGAGGTCTCCCTTCAACCGGTGGCATAAGGATGGGTGGTTCTTGGAGATACTCTTTGATTTTGTCGAAGGCAGCCTGACATTCATCGTTCCAACGTACTACCTGATCTTTCTTCAACAGCTTGAAGATTGGCTCACAAGTAGCAGTCAGATGAGAGATGAATCGAGCAATGTAATTCAGGCGCCCTAAGAAGCCTCTGACTTCCTTCTCTGTCTTAGGAACCGGCATCTCTTGAATAGCTTTGACCTTAGCAGGGTCCACTTGAATTCCTTTATCACTGACCACGAAGCCTAGCAACTTCCCAGATCTTACCCCGAAGGTGCACTTGTTCGGGTTCAATCTCAGCTTGTATAGTTTCAAACGATCGAACAACTTCTGTAGATGATCTAGATGCTCTTCCTCAGTCTGGGACCTAGCGATCATGTCGTCCACATACACTTCGATCTCATGATGGATCATATCATGAAATAAGGCAACCATGGCACGTTGGTAGGTTGCCCCAGCATTCTTTAATCCGAACGGCATGACCTTGTAACAGAAGGTGCCCCACTGAGTAACGAATGTAGTCTTTTCCATGTCTTCAGGTGCCATCTTGATCTGATTGTAGCCTGAAAAGCCATCCATGAAAGAGAATACCTTGTGCTGAGCTGTATTATCAACAAGGACATCAATGTGAGGCAAGGGGAAGTCATCCTTGGGGCTGGCCCTGTTCAGATCCCTGTAATCAACACACATTCTGACCTTGCCGTCCTTTTTAGGTACCGGCACCACGTTAGCAACCCACTGAGGGTAAGAAGTCACTGCAAGGAAACCGGCATCAAACTGTTTCATGACTTCGGCTTTAATCTTCTCGGACATCTCTGGGCGCATCCGACGGACCTTCTGTTTAACTGGAGGGAAGTCTTCCCTAGTCGGCAAATGATGGACAACAATATCGGTATCCAACCCGGGCATGTCTTCGTAGGACCAGGCAAAGATCTCCATATAGTCATGTAACATCTTGGTTAACCGTTGCTTCACGCTGAGCTCTAGGTTGGCACCAATCTTTACCTCTTTTCTGTCTGCCTCAGTACCCAGGTTTATTGTTTCCACTGGCTCTTCGTGGGGTTGAATTGCCCTTTCTTCCTGAAGCAACAATCTTGCAAGCTCGCCAGGCACTTTGCAATCATCTTCACCTTCGTCTTCGGCTAAGTTGATCGGATTTTCGAAGTCATAATTGGCATTAGCAGAGCTGTTATCAGTAAGATCCAGAGTGGATTGGAACCTGTATGAGTGAGTGTGTGTGTAAATACAGCTGTTTTGAAAATTATGTAAAGGAAAGGAAAGATAGAAAAGGAACACAATATTTGCAATGCGAAAATAGTCCAAGATTTTCATTCATGATGTATAAAATGACAGTTTGTATGCCCTCACAAATAGAACCACGGTGCCTCGGGTAAGACACCGGGCCATAGAGTTTATCATTGTTTATTACAAAATAACAAAACATGGGAATTCATTACTGTGTCACAAAGGTAACAGGGGTATGATCCTTTGCACTCCAATTGTTCAATCCTTCTTCGGCCGTCGGATAAATCCAGCTGTTGAATTCGGCTTCGTCCACTTCAAGGTCTTCCCTGACAGCATTCACTTCTGAACCCTTAATAAATATCGGAGGCCTTCTGATCTTCTCTTTCCTCATAGCTCTCTGACCTTCTGAGGTGAAACCCAGCCCAAGTTTATCAGTCTTCTGGGTGAAGTCTGGAAGTCTGCCCCAGTTGGCACCTTCACCCTTCTGCACCACAGCCCTGGCATCCTTTAGGGAAGCCATCTTCAGAGGACCACCTGCTTCTGCTGTTTCTGCTGCAATTGGAAACACCTCCTCGAAATGCTGAAAGGGGGTCTCAATGAACTCCCCATCCATCTCAATGCACCTGAAGGAGTTCAGGTGGCTTACCATATATTCTTCCTCACCTTGCACGGTGACAATCTTCCCTCTGACGGGGTACTTCAGCTTTTGATGCAAGGTAGAGGTCACTGCCCCAGCTTTGTGTATCCAGGGTCGGCCCAGCAGACAAGAGTAAGATGGACGGATGTCCATCACATAAAAAGTGGAGTCGAACACCTGAGAGCCCACCCGAATCGGAATGTCAACTTCTCCATGGACCATCCTCTTTGAACCGTCAAAGGCCCTGACGATAATGTTGCTGGGTTTCAAATCCAGGCCTTCGCAATCTAGACGATCCAGAGCCTTCTTGGGTAGCACATTCAAAGATGACCCAGTATCAACCAACACATGTGCCAAGGTGGTGCCCCTGCATTCGATTGAGACATGCAGAGCATCATTATGATCTTTCCCCTTTGCGGTCAAATCAGCATCGGAGAAACCCAAGCCATTGTCTGCCGTTAGACTTGCCACGCAATCGGTGAACTGGACTGCAGAGGTTTCATGTGGCACATGGGCCGTCTTGAGGAATGAGATGAGGGCCTTTGCATGGGCCTCAGAGCACAGCAGTAAAGAGAGCATGGAGATCTTGGAGGGCGTATGCCCCAACTGTTCCACAATGTTAAAATCGCTCTTCTTTATAATTTTCAAAATCTCCTCCATCTCTTGTGGGGAGGCCTCAGCAGCTATGGGTATGGGTGCCTCCATCTGGGCAGGCTCAGTTTCAATTCCCTTGCCCCGAGCATTGGATGACTCGGCAGCAGGAGAAACAATCGGATCAGCGGCAGGAACAACAACTTGATCAGCAGCGGGAATAGGTGTACTTGCAGGAATTATCAGGAGTGGTCTTCGGGCAGCAGGTGGCGCAATGTCAGGCGAGAAGAGCCTGCCACTGCGGGTAACTTTGGCCGGGCCAGTGATGTCACAGATGCTGGCGCCAGCGTTGAGCTCTTGTTTAATCCCGTTTATATATACATCTGCCCCATAGTGCCAAGGGACAGCTTTATTAGATACATAGGGCAGGGGCCCAGGAACAGTGATAGTAACAGGTGCAACGGTCAGAATTTGGATGGGCTTCTTCTGGAGAGCCGGGATTGGATTGTTGAAGATAGTCACCACAGAGACTTCTTCCATTGGAACCATACGAACAGCAGACTTCTTGAATAGAATCTCCTTACTATCCATTAAGCTTTGGATGCCTAACTTTAGCAAGGGACAACCGGATGGGGACACAACACAGAACAAGCAACCCTCACCACAACCCGGAAATAAACCGGCCTGCAGTAGGTTCTTCTTAATGATCTTTAAAGGAGTGGCTAGATCATCCACAGAAACAGCATAAACGTCTTCATCAACAGCATTTACCCCGTGCTGAGGCATAGGGGCAGTAACTACATTCGGCTTTGCAGGCGCTTCGAATTGTATCTCCTTAGCATCGATAAGGTCTTGCACCTTATTCTTTAACGCCCAACAGTCATCAGTGGCATGCCCCGGGCTGTCTGAATGGTAAGCACAACGGGCATTCGGGTTGTACTTAGGAGAGGTAGTGTTTGAGAACTTTGGCGCCTCCTTGACGGTCACCAAATTGGTGGATAGTAACTGTGGCAGGATTTGCGATAGGGTCATGCTTAACCGGGTAAACTCTCTCCGGGGTCTATCAGCCCTTTGAGGATTGTTTGGCCGGGGAGCGGCAGCAGGCTTAGCGATCATTACCGCGCTGACAGATTGGCGGCGATCAGGTCTTTCTGATTTCCTGGAGCCATACACGGCACTAGACTCCTTTTTGAAGGGTTTCTTCTCTGCACTAGATGATGCACCCTTTGCAATCTTTCCAGATTTCAGCCCAGCTTCGATTCTTTCTCCAGTCAAGATTAAATCAGTGAAACCAGCAGAAGAATTCCCAATGAGATGGTTAAAGAACGGCCCAGATAGGGTCCCCAAGAACATGTCCACTAACTCTCGATCAGTCAAAGGTGGCTGCACCCTGCCAGCCAGATCTCTCCACTTCTGCGCGTATTCTTTAAAACCTTCACTTGCACCTAACGACATACCCTGGAGTTGGGTACGTGTGGGGGCAAGGTCGGCATTATACTGATACTGCTTGTAGAAAGCAGTAGCCAGCTCCTCCCAGTTACGAACTTTGGTCCCATCCAGCTGATAGAACCATTCGAGATGAGTCCCTGAAAGACTCTCCTGGAAGAAGTGGATCCATAGATTCTTGTCCGCAGAGTACGGCTGGATCTTTCGAACATAGGACCTCAAATGCAGCTTGGGACAGGACGCCCCGTCATACTTAGAAAAGGTTGGAGCTTTGAACTTGTGCGGGATAATTACACCAATCGACAAACCCAGATCTCCGAAGTCCAGCCCAGGTGCCTGTTGCACCTCCATAGCCTTCAACCTGTCCTCCAGTTGTTTGTACCTGTCATCTGCAGGAGGGTACTGCTCTTCATCAAAATCCGTCTCGTTGTCGGAGACCACTGGAGTAGGAACCTTTACTTCTGCCTGAGAAGGACTCCTGCCAACAGAAGAAGCAGCATCTTCATGTTGCAGAGTATTACCCAACCTTCGGCCCGAGTTGAATAGAACAGTTCTTCTTTTCTTCTTCTTCTCCTTCTTCAGGAGCATGGTCTTCAGTTCTTCTTGGCCTTTAGCTAGACCCAGGATTAGTTCTTGAAACTGCGCGTTCTGCGCCTGGAGAGCCTTGATTGATGTCTCTGTTGATTCAGATCCGGGATTCATGATGCTGAAATAAACAGCGAAGAACTGTAAGCAACCTGAAAAGGAGAAAAACCTGCTATGCACATGATGTATGAAATGCGTATGCAATGCATTCAAGGGTTCGAAAGTTCAAATTTGTTGTAGACAAGAAAAGAACACACGTTATCATTAAAGAAATCATTGTTTAATACATCAAGGCCTCATGGGCAAAAAGTACAAAAATCAAGTCAATCCCAAAATACACTGCGCATCCTCTTCGGAGCTATGTAGGTGTTGAGATTCCTTTCCTCATGCAACAGACGGGTGAGCTCCAAGACCTTCTTTTCACTGGCATGCAGACTAGTCTCAAGAGAATTCCTTTCTTCTTTAAGCTGGATCCAGCTCTTCTGCATCTCTTCCCAGGATGTGGGCATATCAGGGTGCTGAATAACATGAGACACTTCCCCTTCCAAGACAGGCTCCTTGATTACTGGAAGCATGTGAGGATAAGGCATCACTAACTTCTGGGAGCGGGCTCGTACCCACTTGAGATAAGGCTCCAAAGGGATGGAGTTCCGGTGCCCCAGTGTCTTGCTGTCTATCCTACTAGGCATCCTCCAAGCTCTGATAAATCTCTGACGAAGTCCTTGAGTATCACTGTCGAAGTCAAAAACTATGTCGGGAATTAACATGTCATGAGGACCATCCCTCCGAGCATAACCAAATTGTCTCCAAGCCAGGCATGGGCTATAAGTAATACCTCCTCTGATTCCAAGTAAAGGAACATTAGGGTACTCCCCACAACGATCAATGATAGTGACATCTCCTCTGGATCTAGGACACCAATGTATATCTGCATGTGTAAGGCTCATCAACCGTTGTGACCATCTCAAACCCCGCTCATTCTTCAGGACTGATTGGGGAAGGTGCGAAATAAACCACCTTCCCAGGAGAGGAGTGCAACACATAAGGACACCTCTTTTTCTCATGGTTCGAGTGTAACATGAGTGAAGGATGTCCCCCAGCAATGTAGGTATAGGATTCCTGGACATAAAGATCTGAACGGCACTGATATCAATGAGCTGATCTGGGTTAGGGAACAACACCAAACCCTAAACAAGGAGGGCTACCACTTCTTCAAAAGCTTGTAAGTCAAGGGAGTTCCAACATTCATGGGCCTTCTCAAACAGAAACCTGGCTAAGAACCCTTTGATACCACTTCTGACTTCCCAATGTCCCTTGAGGTCAGATGACTGTAGGTGTAAGGCTTTAGCAATCTCTTCCAGCTTAGGTTCCTTTTCTGTACCGTTGAAGGGTAGCTGATCAAGGATAGGGATCTTCAGGAGCCGGGAGAACTCCTCCAATGTAGGTACCAACTGATAGTCCACGAAGGTAAAGCAGTGATGCAGAGGGTCAAAGAACTGGAACAAGACCTTAATCATATCTTCCTCAATGTTGGTGTTGACCAAGCTGATGAGGCTTTCATGCCTTTCACTGAATGAAGAGTTCTCGGGAATCCTGGATATAAGCTCCTTAAGCTGAGGAGGGATCCTTACAAGATTGACCTGAATTGTCTTTCTACGAGCAGTTTCCATGTCCTACAAAACAAGAACAAAGATGAAAATCCGAACCCCTGAAATGATTAGTCAATGCATATGATGCTGGATGATGTCATGATGCTATGATTAAACACACCACAGATATTTACAAAGACAAACATGTAAGGCACACAAGGCACACAAGACAAGCCCTTAAGGTTTAAGGCCAGCATGGGGTCTGGGTAGTACCCTCTTGAGTTGGTGGGTTCAACCTGTCCTAATCAAAGTAACCGGGTTCTAAGGTTCCCAATATCACGGGATCGTTTTCATTGTTCATCGTTTCGATTTAGCCACTGAACTGGCGACCGAAATATTCCAGGAAAGCAACCCTCAATTGAGTGTAGTATCGAGTATCAACCAACCTCGGACTGCACCAAAGTCAGTTATCTCACTACCCTAAAGAGGCCAAGATAGTTCAATTAAGGTTCCTAAGGTCTGTTGATGCTTCACGACACCACGCGGAGGCCCCGTACTCTCCTTGACTGAACTCAAGGGTTACCGGTACACACCAAAGTGCCACATCAACGTAGCAGACTGTTTCAACCGTGTCGGTATACCCCGCACAGTTCCCTCACAGCCTTGTTGCTACTTTCTAAGAAAGGTATCCCCCAGATCCGGGTGTAGGATCTATAGAACTCCCAAGCAACCCACAATAATAAAGCAAGCAGGGAAGACAATTGAAAACATAGTTATGACCTAGCCCTAAGGTACACCTCACTTTATAAAGTATATCCCCAGCAGAGTCGCCAGTTCTGTGATCGGTGGATCTGGAACTGACTGTTTAACGCTGGTTCGCGAAATGTCGCGGAAGCAAGAGTCGCCACCGTCTTTTATTTTCTCCAAATGGAAAGGACAAAAGCACAGAAAAATTCCTTATAGAGATTGCTCTCGGTTCGGGAGGTAGGTTATAGAAAGGGAAGGTGTTAGCACCCTTTCTATCCATGGTTATCCATGGGCTCTTAGATACTTGCTCAATGTGTTTTCAAAATTGTTTGCTTGCTTTTCAATGTGGGTTTAAAAAGTTTCTTTTGAAAAATTTCAGATCGACTCATACGTCAGAGTGTTTGAAAAGTTTGCTTTGAAAGCTTTTAAAAATGTGTCAGTGTGAAAAGTCTTTTGAGTTGTTTTGAGATTAGAGCAAGTATCCTTGAGAACCTACCTACCCTAAGGAATTCGTCTGTGTAAGAGTCCTTTAAAGTAGTGCCATCCCACCATTGAGAGGTAGGTAGCACCACCGTTGGAGGTGTTCGGGTCAATTCGAAGGTTCGGGACATGGTGATCACCAGAGCAATGGGAAGACACCTTAGAAGCTATCCTCATGCCAGGTTCCCGGATCATGAGGACTTACTAAGACATCCTCTACTCGACGATCACCTTTCGAAAGGCAACAGTGAGGCGTACCCTAGGGGTGGTGTGTGATTCGTGTGTCAGATTCAAATATTTTATCTTGTCATGTTATTAGTGATCTATGCGTTTGTTTTTATTTTTTTGTCATTCGTTCTTGCATGCATATTTAACAGTTATAAAGTTTGCAAAAAATAAATCTAAGGCTATTACAAAGGCGCGGGTCCACATCGCCAAAATTAAACCGGACCCGATTTAGCGGAAAATAAGTAAAGCGGAAAAATAAAGTGCGAAAAGTAAAGTTACATGGCTTTGGGAGATTTACAGAATTATATTAAGCAATAAAGTAAATGCGCAAAAGAAAATAATCAAAACAAAACTAGGGCGTTGGACCCTTTTGCAAACAATTAAAATTAATGGGAATTAAAAATTAAATGATTAAATGTTTTTGATATTTTTGTATTTTTTAGATTTAATAAGGAAAAGAAATTAATTGAAATTAAATTAAAAGGCAAACCCTAATTCTAATATTTTTATTTATTATGAAGGAATTAAAATATAATCTAAGTTAAACCCTAATTTATTTATACACAATTTTTAATTTATGAAAATAACTAAATAATATTATTCTGAAAAGGAGGAAAAATTAAAAGAAAAATAATAAAAATAAAAAAAAGATATTAAACCTAAATTCTATTTTTGGTGTTTTTTATTAAAAAGATTAAAACTATAACCTAATTAAACTAAATATTTACATATATTAATTTATTGATGAAAATAATTAAAATTAAAAATTATATTTTTATTTGGACATTTTTTATTTTTATGATGTTTTTTTGTATTTTTTTGTAAAAGAGGATATTTAATTAAATCAGAAAATAAATAAACAAATAAATAATTAAAAATAATAAAAGATAAAAGAAAATTAGAAAAGATAGAACCAGGGGGGTTTTCTGTCCCATTATGGAGGTGTAAATTTGAGAGGCCTGGCCCAATTGAGTTGCCACATGTTGACTTTCCTGGATCGTTTGCTAGTGCATTGACCACGTTCACCATAGGCCTGGGATCTGAGCCCTTGATCTGCCTCTCCTGGACACCTGTGCGTTTGGATCTTGTGGACACACGGTATGCATCATTGCTGACGCTGCATAGGAAATTGGTTTGAAAAATAATAATGAAATTTGCAAGACCTGGGACTTGAACCCAGGTCTTTGATGTCACATGCATAGCGTGTTACCACTGAGCCAAGCGCGTTTCATTTAATATATTATGGTTAAATAACAACAAAAATCAAAACCAATGCATGATGGGTAAAACGCGCGAAACTTCAAACGGACGTATCACTGGCTGCCACGACTTCTTCTTCTTCACATACCTGAAAATATAAAACACAATAGCAACGGTTTTAACGCGTTGCTTTAAGCATGCTATGGGAAAATAGCGAATAGGGCTATGGGGCATATAAATTGATCGCGAGTATATTTTCTTCCTCGTCTCTAAGCGCTGATTTCAACCATGGTATCTATGAACCCTGATTTTTCCTCTACGCAAAAGCCCTATTTCAAGAAACCTGTAACCCTAAAAAACGCGCATGGTGGATTCTTATATACAGTGAAATAATGTAATTAAACGTAGTGGTTAGCTCAGAAACATCAATATGAACACGAATCAACAAAGAAAAATGCAAAAAGATGATGGAATCATGCTGTGCGATTTCAAAATTTTCAAGGTACAGTTGGACTTAGGGGTACCAATTCAGGGTCTTTTGATTGATGTTAATGATTGAGAGATGTTCAATGGGGTCTCAGGATGCTAATAGGACAAGAATTGGGGTTTGAATCGAGCTTGAAACTGGTTTTCAGTGTTTGAGTTTTTGTGAAAAATTTCAATATGCCAATGCTTGTTTGGGCGCAGCTTGCAGTCTAAGATCATTAGGGTTATGTTCTAGTACTTGTATGGAATGATTTAGGTCAAAAAGATTGAATAAAATCCATGGCCATAATGATTTTTGAAGATTTGATTTCCATGATCTTTTTCATATCTTTTCCATGTGCATTTTGGTTCAAATCTGATCAATTCTCATCAAAACTTGCTTAATTAAGAAGTGCACGAAATATTAAGAATAAACATGCATGAAAAGATTTTTTTAGGTTAAGTTTGATATTTTCCATGTATTAAAATGATTTAAATGAATATAAATTAATATAAATTCAAATAAATAATTAGAAAATATGAAAATACTTCCCTTTGGGCCTAATGGTCGTGCATAGGCTTGGCATGAAGAAACTTGGAAGAAAAATGGGCCCATTTGCATTTTTAGGCCTTTTGCATCAATGTTGACTTTTCAAAATTCCCAAAAATTTGCCAACTTCCACAAGGCATAACTTGGTCAATTTTTAATCTTTTCACATGTTCTTGGACATTTTGGAAAGGTCTTTGAGTCCTTTAACCAATGCCTTTGGTCCCATGTCATTTTGATTTACCAATCTCAAGTTATGGCCTTTGACTTAAAGTCACTTTTTGTTGACTTTTGAAAATGACCTATAATGTTGAAATTGATAACTTTTTGTGAGAGCATTTCTTGGACTTGGAACATGAAGATGAATTGTAGGAAATGTCTTTCTCTTCAAAATGAGCTTTGGATGGAATTTTTCTGATAATCCATGTGAAAGTTATGCCCTGGTCAATTTCAGTTGACTTTTTCAACTGTCCAAATATAACAACTTTTGCATCTTTGATGATTTCTGAGCCAAATTTTGAGAATCATGATCAAGCATTGATCAAATGATGTTTGTGGCTTCAAAATTATATGTTGACCAAAAATTTGAACTTTTGACTGCCAAATGACCATTTTGCCCCTACAGTTGACTGTAGTGCAATCTAGGGTTTTGACTGTGCAATTTTGAGCTGAATGCCTTGAAACTTGACATGAGGATACTTGACCATCTTTGTAGGCATATGGGACTTGATTGGGACCTTGAAAAGTTATTTCTTTGATCAGAACTCAAACCCTAGTTTTGACTGTCTAGGAGACAGTTGAGCTGCACAACCCTGGGGAAATTTTGTGACCTTGACTTGGTAATTTCTTGATGAATATGGGAGGGCAAATTTTGGGGTACAACAGTTGCCCCTGTTCAATCTTCTTAGACCTGAGGATGCAGATTGGCTGACGTGCCTTTCGTAATCCGAGGGTAGAAGATGATTGGACACTAGAGTGCCCAGAAATTTGCGCTCACATAGTAGCAATGATGATGAGGGAATGGGCTTATCGATGCCATTTGGATGTTGCTTGGATAGGATGATGGGCTTATAGATGCCATCTGGACGTTGATCGCGTAGGAGATTCCTTAGCGAGAACCTGCATACCTGCAAAACAGGAAAATGAGTACCTGACACGTCGCAGGAGCTGATTTTAGATGCTTGATATAGATATGTCCTGACTGGTTACAGGAGCTGGGTCTGGAGCTTCAAACGCTGATGAATGAACCAGGTATGGTTACTGCCTTAGCATGAATGGTAAGAGAATCCTGAATGATTTCAACCTCAACAACGCTCGTTGAGAAAATCTTGGTGAGAATTACCATCTTCGTAGTGTCAGGAAGAGAACCGAAGGACATTATAATCTCAAAGGGAGTCACCTCACTCACCGTTGGAGAGGGAACTATAGGAAATTATAATCTGGAAGGAAATATCACCTCACTCGCCGTTGGAGAGGGGACCATAAGAGAATATCACCTCACGCTCATGTCGGAGAGGGAAACATCTGAAGAAGGAATTACCACCTCACTCGCCGTTGGAGAGGGGACCATAAGAGAATATCACCTCACGCTCATGCCGGAGAGGGGAACATCTGAAGAAGGAATTACCACCTCACACGCCGTTGGAGAGGGGACCATAAGAGAATATCACCTCACGCTCATGCCGGAGAGGGGAACATCTGAAAAAGGGATTACCACCTCACACGCCGTTGGAGAGGGGACCATAAGAGAATATCACCTCACGCTCATGCCGGAGAGGGGAACATCTGAAAAAGGGATTACCACCTCACACGCCGTTGGAGAGGGGACCATAAGAGAACTTCTACTGAGTCTTTATCAGAAAAATCTGTCTGGAGTCGATTTAACTGGACTAGAGAAGTCCTTGAAATGTGTTTGAGAATTTCAACTGCATCTTTCCTGAAAGGTAAAGGTCAGTTATATGCAATGCATGATATGGATCAAGCAATGATGTTCTCAACATGGATGCGATTTATATGATATGATGCGTACATGCATGCTATAATGATGTATGCGAAGTTTTATGTATGTGTTTCATCTAGGAAAATAAATCCTTGACGGGTGCCGGGAAGTCATATCCTGGGCTGATGTTTGAGGAAGAGTTTTTGCTTCCGCTGTGGATGATCGTTGCAAGAATACCGGTAGGAGAAGATAACTCCGTTGAGGAATAAACTTGGCAAATGAAATAATTATGCGGGAGAAAAGATACTCTAGCGATCATGCTGGGGAGTGCTACTCTGTGGGGATAGCGATGCTTTGCTGAAATGATGAAGATAACTCCGCTGGGGATACCGTTGATGAGTTATGCTGGGGATATCCTTGTTGTGCTGGAAATGTTGATAGACTTCGCTGGGGGTAGGAAGATACTTTGCTGAGGACGCTCTTTCCGTGGCTTTTGGCTGAGGATAACCCAGTTATATCCTGTTACGGAAATAACTCTTTAAATAAAGCCGGACGACGCGTTCGTGCTCTGAGGATAAGCTTCCAGAATCTACTGGGGATAAGCTTACTGCTTGGGGGTATGAACTCCAAATTTCTTGGGGAACTGGATTGGACTCTCATGGGGAGTTTTGATATGCTGGAGGATGATCCCTTTGAATGGTGGTATGCTGCCGGGGAACAATCTTTAGACCAAGACTGCCGGGGATACTTGTTAAGAATATATGTATTGCTGCTGAGGAATGTTTGAGATCGGCTGGAGGATACTCAATTCCCTTGATATCTGTAATTTTGCTTGGAGAGACATGTACTGTTTTACTGAACTACTCTCTGGGGAATTAAGATACTCGGTCATGTTCTTTGGCTGAACCTACCTTGGTACCTTGGAGGATAGAACAATTAGACTGCTCAGACAACTTTTTATTGCCCCTGTTTCTAGTGTCACCTGCAATGAATTCCTTTGTTTCGTATGCAAATATTTATGAGTTAGCAAATTATTGTCAATGCATACATCACAAATTGAACCTTGGACGTTCTTCGCAAAACAAAACAGAAAAGAAAAACACTTGGCACATTTAACTGAAAATATATTTTTATTGATTTTTTTGAATGGCCTGAAAATAGGCGTTTTGTATACAAGAGGCTGACGCCCTAGTAAGAGGTACGTCGCCGATCAAAAGAGTTTATACAAGTTTTGTACAAAAGAAAAGTAAAACAGCTGTGTGAAAGATGAATGATCCACTGGGTTTCAACTCTGCTATTGTCTTTATAACTCCGAGCGTCTCATCACTTGATGACCTTGGTTGAAGGTGAAGCTGACTGATCGATGCCGTCTGAACTTGATGTAGATACCGGATTCTGGACGCAAAGTGATCAATGAGACATAGTTTTACGCTTTTATCCCTAACTTTTGCCTGGACCGCCCTTTCGGGTTTTCAGTCCACCGGGATACCCATTTTTGCCCAAGCCGCCTTTTCAGGTTTTCGACTTGCCGGGTGTACAGATTTTTTTTATTTTCATCCCTTCATTTTGCCCGAACCCTTTTGGTTCGACGGGAAGCCCTAATTTTTGCCTAGGCATGTCAGCCTAGCGGGTCTTTTTCATGCGTAGTATTTTTTAACTATGTCTGCATTGGCGGGGTGAGGAAGGTCGTCACCATCCATGTTGGTTAAGATCATTGCTCCTCCTGAGAATACATGCTTAACCACAAATGGCCCTTCGTACGTAGGGGTCCATTTGCCCCTTGGATCACTCTGAGGAAGGATGATTCTCTTGATAACCAGATCCCCAACTTGATATTCTTGTGGTCTGACTTTCTTGTTAAATGCCCTGATCATCCGTTTCTGATACGTCTGACCATGACAGATAGCAGCAAGTCTCTTTTCGTCAATGAGATTGAGTTGGTCAAGTCGTGTCTGGATCCAGTCATCTTCGTTCAGATTTGCATCCTTCATTATCCGGAGAGAGGGAATTTGCACTTCGATCGGCAAGACTGCCTCCATACCATAAACCAGAGAGAAAGGAGTTGCCCCGGTTGATGTCCTAGCTGAGGTACGGTACCCATGCAGAGCGAACGGTAACATCTCGTGCCAATCTTTGTAAGTTACTGTCATTTTTTGCACGATCTTCTTGATGTTCTTATTCGCTGCTTCTACAGCCCCATTCATCTTCGGTCTGTAAGGAGAAGAATTGTGGTGCTGTATCTTGAATTGTTCGCAAAGCTCAGCGATCATCTTATTGTTCAGATTGGTACCGTTGTCTGTAATAATCCGCTCAGGGACGCCGTATCGACAGATCAGATTGTGCCGAATAAACCGTGCTACAACAGTCTTGGTTACTGTAGCATAGGATGCTGCTTCAACCCACTTCGTAAAATAATCAATCGCTACTAGGATGAAGCGATGTCCATTGGATGCCGTAGGTTTTATCTCGCCGATCATGTCTATGCCCCACATTGCAAACGGCCAAGGCGCAGTCAGAACATTCAGGGGAACCGGAGGAACATGCACCTTGTCTGCATAGATCTGGCATTTGTGGCATGTCCTAGAATGTTGGTAGCAATCAGCTTCCATTGTGGACCAGTAGTATCCTGCCCGTAGGATTTTCTTAGCCATAGTGTGCCCACTGGAATGCGTACCAAAAGTCCCTTCATGTAGCTCCTCCATGATTCTTTCCGCTTCAATCTTATCCACACAACGCAGTAAAGTTGAATCATGGTTTCTCTTGTACAAGATGCCGTTGCTTAGGAAGAACTTTGCTGCGAACCTCCTCAGGAATTTCTTATCGTTGATAGAGGCACCTTCAGGGTATTCCTGAGCTTCCAGATATCTCTTCACTTCGTGGTACCAAGGCTTCTCAGTCACCAATTCAGTTTCGAGATCACAACAGTACGCCGGTTCGTCCAATTTCCAGATGATGATCCGGGGAGCTTCGTTATCCCATTTAACCTTGAACATTGAAGACATTGTAGCTAACGCGTCCGCTAACTGATTCTCTTCTCTTGGAAAGTGTTCAAAAGTTATCTCTGTGAAGTGGGGAATCATGGTCAACACACATTCTCTGTAAGGGATCAAGTTTGGATGTTTCGTATCCCACTCCCCATTGATCTGATTGATCACTAGAGCGGAATCTCCGAAGACACTGAGGAACTTGATCCTTAAGTCGATCGCAGCTTGAAGACCCATGATACATGCCTCATACTCCGCCATGTTGTTGGTACAGTTGAAACATAGCCGGGCAGTGAGTGGAGTATGAGTACCTCGAGGGGATATGATGATGGCGCCGATACCATTTCCCAAAGCATTGGAAGCCCCGTCGAAGTGCATAGACCATCGGGATCCTGGTTCAGGTCCTTCATCCGGTCCAGGTACTTCACAATCAGTTACAATCATGATGCTTTCATCCGGAAACTCGAAGTTCATAGATTGGTAGTCATCTACAGCTTGATGAGCTAAGTGGTCTGCCAATACACTCCCTTTGATGGCTTTCTGGGTTGTATACTGAATGTCGTATTCCGTCAAGATCATCTGCCATCTTGCAATTCTCCCAGACAGAGCAGGCTTTTCGAATATGTATTTTATCGGATCCATCTTTGAGATCAACAAGGTAGTGTGAGTCAGCATATACTGTCTCAGCCGGCGAGCAGCCCATACCAAAGCGCAGCAAGTTTTCTCAAGCAGTGAGTATCGGGTCTCACAGTCGGTAAACTTTTTGCTAAGGTAATAAATGGCATGCTCTTTTCGGCCAGACTCGTCATGCTGCCCCAGCACACACCCCATTGAGTTGTCTAACACTGTCAGATATAGGATCAGAGGTCTCCCTTCAACCGGTGGCATAAGGATGGGTGGTTCTTGGAGATACTCTTTGATTTTGTCGAAGGCAGCCTGACATTCATCGTTCCAACGTACTACCTGATCTTTCTTCAACAGCTTGAAGATTGGCTCACAAGTAGCAGTCAGATGAGAGATGAATCGAGCAATGTAATTCAGGCGCCCTAAGAAGCCTCTGACTTCCTTCTCTGTCTTAGGAACCGGCATCTCTTGAATAGCTTTGACCTTAGCAGGGTCCACTTGAATTCCTTTATCACTGACCACGAAGCCTAGCAACTTCCCAGATCTTACCCCGAAGGTGCACTTGTTCGGGTTCAATCTCAGCTTGTATAGTTTCAAACGATCGAACAACTTCTGTAGATGATCTAGATGCTCTTCCTCAGTCTGGGACCTAGCGATCATGTCGTCCACATACACTTCGATCTCATGATGGATCATATCATGAAATAAGGCAACCATGGCACGTTGGTAGGTTGCCCCAGCATTCTTTAATCCGAACGGCATGACCTTGTAACAGAAGGTGCCCCACTGAGTAACGAATGTAGTCTTTTCCATGTCTTCAGGTGCCATCTTGATCTGATTGTAGCCTGAAAAGCCATCCATGAAAGAGAATACCTTGTGCTGAGCTGTATTATCAACAAGGACATCAATGTGAGGCAAGGGGAAGTCATCCTTGGGGCTGGCCCTGTTCAGATCCCTGTAATCAACACACATTCTGACCTTGCCGTCCTTTTTAGGTACCGGCACCACGTTAGCAACCCACTGAGGGTAAGAAGTCACTGCAAGGAAACCGGCATCAAACTGTTTCATGACTTCGGCTTTAATCTTCTCGGACATCTCTGGGCGCATCCGACGGACCTTCTGTTTAACTGGAGGGAAGTCTTCCCTAGTCGGCAAATGATGGACAACAATATCGGTATCCAACCCGGGCATGTCTTCGTAGGACCAGGCAAAGATCTCCATATAGTCATGTAACATCTTGGTTAACCGTTGCTTCACGCTGAGCTCTAGGTTGGCACCAATCTTTACCTCTTTTCTGTCTGCCTCAGTACCCAGGTTTATTGTTTCCACTGGCTCTTCGTGGGGTTGAATTGCCCTTTCTTCCTGAAGCAACAATCTTGCAAGCTCGCCAGGCACTTTGCAATCATCTTCACCTTCGCCTTCGGCTAAGTTGATCGGATTTTCGAAGTCATAATTGGCATTAGCAGAGCTGTTATCAGTAAGATCCAGAGTGGATTGGAACCTGTATGAGTGAGTGTGTGTGTAAATACAGCTGTTTTGAAAATTATGTAAAGGAAAGGAAAGATAGAAAAGGAACACAATATTTGCAATGCGAAAATAGTCCAAGATTTTCATTCATGATGTATAAAATGACAGTTTGTATGCCCTCACAAATAGAACCACGGTGCCTCGGGTAAGACACCGGGCCATAGAGTTTATCATTGTTTATTACAAAATAACAAAACATGAGAATTCATTACTGTGTCACAAAGGTAACAGGGGTATGATCCTTTGCACTCCAATTGTTCAATCCTTCTTCGGCCGTCGGATAAATCCAGCTGTTGAATTCGGCTTCGTCCACTTCAAGGTCTTCCCTGACAGCATTCACTTCTGAACCCTTAATAAATATCGGAGGCCTTCTGATCTTCTCTTTCCTCATAGCTCTCTGACCTTCTGAGGTGAAACCCAGCCCAAGTTTATCAGTCTTCTGGGTGAAGTCTGGAAGTCTGCCCCAGTTGGCACCTTCACCCTTCTGCACCACAGCCCTGGCATCCTTTAGGGAAGCCATCTTCAGAGGACCACCTGCTTCTGCTGTTTCTGCTGCAATTGGAAACACCTCCTCGAAATGCTGAAAGGGGGTCTCAATGAACTCCCCATCCATCTCAATGCACCTGAAGGAGTTCAGGTGGCTTACCATATATTCTTCCTCACCTTGCACGGTGACAATCTTCCCTCTGACGGGGTACTTCAGCTTTTGATGCAAGGTAGAGGTCACTGCCCCAGCTTTGTGTATCCAGGGTCGGCCCAGCAGACAAGAGTAAGATGGACGGATGTCCATCACATAAAAAGTGGAGTCGAACACCTGAGAGCCCACCCGAATCGGAATGTCAACTTCTCCATGGACCATCCTCTTTGAACCGTCAAAGGCCCTGACGATAATGTTGCTGGGTTTCAAATCCAGGCCTTCGCAATCTAGACGATCCAGAGCCTTCTTGGGTAGCACATTCAAAGATGACCCAGTATCAACCAACACATGTGCCAAGGTGGTGCCCCTGCATTCGATTGAGACATGCAGAGCATCATTATGATCTTTCCCCTTTGCGGTCAAATCAGCATCGGAGAAACCCAAGCCATTGTCTGCCGTTAGACTTGCCACGCAATCGGTGAACTGGACTGCAGAGGTTTCATGTGGCACATGGGCCGTCTTGAGGAATGAGATGAGGGCCTTTGCATGGGCCTCAGAGCACAGCAGTAAAGAGAGCATGGAGATCTTGGAGGGCGTATGCCCCAACTGTTCCACAATGTTAAAATCGCTCTTCTTTATAATTTTCAAAATCTCCTCCATCTCTTGTGGGGAGGCCTCAGCAGCTATGGGTATGGGTGCCTCCATCTGGGCAGGCTCAGTTTCAATTCCCTTGCCCCGAGCATTGGATGACTCGGCAGCAGGAGAAACAATCGGATCAGCGGCAGGAACAACAACTTGATCAGCAGCGGGAATAGGTGTACTTGCAGGAATTATCAGGAGTGGTCTTCGGGCAGCAGGTGGCGCAATGTCAGGCGAGAAGAGCCTGCCACTGCGGGTAACTTTGGCCGGGCCAGTGATGTCACAGATGCTGGCGCCAGCGTTGAGCTCTTGTTTAATCCCGTTTATATATACATCTGCCCCATAGTGCCAAGGGACAGCTTTATTAGATACATAGGGCAGGGGCCCAGGAACAGTGATAGTAACAGGTGCAACGGTCAGAATTTGGATGGGCTTCTTCTGGAGAGCCGGGATTGGATTGTTGAAGATAGTCACCACAGAGACTTCTTCCATTGGAACCATACGAACAGCAGACTTCTTGAATAGAATCTCCTTACTATCCATTAAGCTTTGGATGCCTAACTTTAGCAAGGGACAACCGGATGGGGACACAACACAGAACAAGCAACCCTCACCACAACCCGGAAATAAACCGGCCTGCAGTAGGTTCTTCTTAATGATCTTTAAAGGAGTGGCTAGATCATCCACAGAAACAGCATAAACGTCTTCATCAACAGCATTTACCCCGTGCTGAGGCATAGGGGCAGTAACTACATTCGGCTTTGCAGGCGCTTCGAATTGTATCTCCTTAGCATCGATAAGGTCTTGCACCTTATTCTTTAACGCCCAACAGTCATCAGTGGCATGCCCCGGGCTGTCTGAATGGTAAGCACAACGGGCATTCGGGTTGTACTTAGGAGAGGTAGTGTTTGAGAACTTTGGCGCCTCCTTGACGGTCACCAAATTGGTGGATAGTAACTGTGGCAGGATTTGCGATAGGGTCATGCTTAACCGGGTAAACTCTCTCCGGGGTCTATCAGCCCTTTGAGGATTGTTTGGCCGGGGAGCGGCAGCAGGCTTAGCGATCATTACCGCGCTGACAGATTGGCGGCGATCAGGTCTTTCTGATTTCCTGGAGCCATACACGGCACTAGACTCCTTTTTGAAGGGTTTCTTCTCTGCACTAGATGATGCACCCTTTGCAATCTTTCCAGATTTCAGCCCAGCTTCGATTCTTTCTCCAGTCAAGATTAAATCAGTGAAACCAGCAGAAGAATTCCCAATGAGATGGTTAAAGAACGGCCCAGATAGGGTCCCCAAGAACATGTCCACTAACTCTCGATCAGTCAAAGGTGGCTGCACCCTGCCAGCCAGATCTCTCCACTTCTGCGCGTATTCTTTAAAACCTTCACTTGCACCTAACGACATACCCTGGAGTTGGGTACGTGTGGGGGCAAGGTCGGCATTATACTGATACTGCTTGTAGAAAGCAGTAGCCAGCTCCTCCCAGTTACGAACTTTGGTCCCATCCAGCTGATAGAACCATTCGAGATGAGTCCCTGAAAGACTCTCCTGGAAGAAGTGGATCCATAGATTCTTGTCCGCAGAGTACGGCTGGATCTTTCGAACATAGGACCTCAAATGCAGCTTGGGACAGGACGCCCCGTCATACTTAGAAAAGGTTGGAGCTTTGAACTTGTGCGGGATAATTACACCAATCGACAAACCCAGATCTCCGAAGTCCAGCCCAGGTGCCTGTTGCACCTCCATAGCCTTCAACCTGTCCTCCAGTTGTTTGTACCTGTCATCTGCAGGAGGGTACTGCTCTTCATCAAAATCCGTCTCGTTGTCGGAGACCACTGGAGTAGGAACCTTTACTTCTGCCTGAGAAGGACTCCTGCCAACAGAAGAAGCAGCCTCTTCATGTTGCAGAGTATTACCCAACCTTCGGCCCGAGTTGAATAGAACAGTTCTTCTTTTCTTCTTCTTCTCCTTCTTCAGGAGCATGGTCTTCAGTTTTTCTTGGCCTTTAGCTAGACCCAGGATTAGTTCTTGAAACTGCGCGTTCTGCGCCTGGAGAGCCTTGATTGATGTCTCTGTTGATTCAGATCCGGGATTCATGATGCTGAAATAAACAGCGAAGAACTGTAAGCAACCTGAAAAGGAGAAAAACCTGCTATGCACATGATGTATGAAATGCGTATGCAATGCATTCAAGGGTTCGAAAGTTCAAATTTGTTGTAGACAAGAAAAGAACACACGTTATCATTAAAGAAGTCATTGTTTAATACATCAAGGCCTCATGGGCAAAAAGTACAAAAATCAAGTCAATCCCAAAATACACTGCGCATCCTCTTCGGAGCTATGTAGGTGTTGAGATTCCTTTCCTCATGCAACAGACGGGTGAGCTCCAAGACCTTCTTTTCACTGGCATGCAGACTAGTCTCAAGAGAATTCCTTTCTTCTTTAAGCTGGATCCAGCTCTTCTGCATCTCTTCCCAGGATGTGGGCATATCAGGGTGCTGAATAACATGAGACACTTCCCCTTCCAAGACAGGCTCCTTGATTACTGGAAGCATGTGAGGATAAGGCATCACTAACTTCTGGGAGCGGGCTCGTACCCACTTGAGATAAGGCTCCAAAGGGATGGAGTTCCGGTGCCCCAGTGTCTTGCTGTCTATCCTACTAGGCATCCTCCAAGCTCTGATAAATCTCTGACGAAGTCCTTGAGTATCACTGTCGAAGTCAAAAACTATGTCGGGAATTAACATGTCATGAGGACCATCCCTCCGAGCATAACCAAATTGTCTCCAAGCCAGGCATGGGCTATAAGTAATACCTCCTCTGATTCCAAGTAAAGGAACATTAGGGTACTCCCCACAACGATCAATGATAGTGACATCTCCTCTGGATCTAGGACACCAATGTATATCTGCATGTGTAAGGCTCATCAACCGTTGTGACCATCTCAAACCCCGCTCATTCTTCAGGACTGATTGGGGAAGGTGCGAAATAAACCACCTTCCCAGGAGAGGAGTGCAACACATAAGGACACCTCTTTTTCTCATGGTTCGAGTGTAACATGAGTGAAGGATGTCCCCCAGCAATGTAGGTATAGGATTCCTGGACATAAAGATCTGAACGGCACTGATATCAATGAGCTGATCTGGGTTAGGGAACAACACCAAACCCTAAACAAGGAGGGCTACCACTTCTTCAAAAGCTTGTAAGTCAAGGGAGTTCCAACATTCATGGGCCTTCTCAAACAGAAACCTGGCTAAGAACCCTTTGATACCACTTCTGACTTCCCAATGTCCCTTGAGGTCAGATGACTGTAGGTGTAAGGCTTTAGCAATCTCTTCCAGCTTAGGTTCCTTTTCTGTACCGTTGAAGGGTAGCTGATCAAGGATAGGGATCTTCAGGAGCCGGGAGAACTCCTCCAATGTAGGTACCAACTGATAGTCCACGAAGGTAAAGCAGTGATGCAGAGGGTCAAAGAACTGGAACAAGACCTTAATCATATCTTCCTCAATGTTGGTGTTGACCAAGCTGATGAGGCTTTCATGCCTTTCACTGAATGAAGAGTTCTCGGGAATCCTGGATATAAGCTCCTTAAGCTGAGGAGGGATCCTTACAAGATTGACCTGAATTGTCTTTCTACGAGCAGTTTCCATGTCCTACAAAACAAGAACAAAGATGAAAATCCGAACCCCTGAAATGATTAGTCAATGCATATGATGCTGGATGATGTCATGATGCTATGATTAAACACACCACAGATATTTACAAAGACAAACATGTAAGGCACACAAGGCACACAAGACAAGCCCTTAAGGTTTAAGGCCAGCATGGGGTCTGGGTAGTACCCTCTTGAGTTGGTGGGTTCAACCTGTCCTAATCAAAGTAACCGGGTTCTAAGGTTCCCAATATCACGGGATCGTTTTCATTGTTCATCGTTTCGATTTAGCCACTGAACTGGCGACCGAAATATTCCAGGAAAGCAACCCTCAATTGAGTGTAGTATCGAGTATCAACCAACCTCGGACTGCACCAAAGTCAGTTATCTCACTACCCTAAAGAGGCCAAGATAGTTCAATTAAGGTTCCTAAGGTCTGTTGATGCTTCACGACACCACGCGGAGGCCCCGTACTCTCCTTGACTGAACTCAAGGGTTACCGGTACACACCAAAGTGCCACATCAACGTAGCAGACTGTTTCAACCGTGTCGGTATACCCCGCACAGTTCCCTCACAGCCTTGTTGCTACTTTCTAAGAAAGGTATCCCCCAGATCCGGGTGTAGGATCTATAGAACTCCCAAGCAACCCACAATAATAAAGCAAGCAGGGAAGACAATTGAAAACATAGTTATGACCTAGCCCTAAGGTACACCTCACTTTATAAAGTATATCCCCAGCAGAGTCGCCAGTTCTGTGATCGGTGGATCTGGAACTGACTGTTTAACGCTGGTTCGCGAAATGTCGCGGAAGCAAGAGTCGCCACCGTCTTTTATTTTCTCCAAATGGAAAGGACAAAAGCACAGAAAAATTCCTTATAGAGATTGCTCTCGGTTCGGGAGGTAGGTTATAGAAAGGGAAGGTGTTAGCACCCTTTCTATCCATGGTTATCCATGGGCTCTTAGATACTTGCTCAATGTGTTTTCAAAATTGTTTGCTTGCTTTTCAATGTGGGTTTAAAAAGTTTCTTTTGAAAAATTTCAGATCGACTCATACGTCAGAGTGTTTGAAAAGTTTGCTTTGAAAGCTTTTAAAAATGTGTCAGTGTGAAAAGTCTTTTGAGTTGTTTTGAGATTAGAGCAAGTATCCTTGAGAACCTACCTACCCTAAGGAATTCGTCTGTGTAAGAGTCCTTTAAAGTAGTGCCATCCCACCATTGAGAGGTAGGTAGCACCACCGTTGGAGGTGTTCGGGTCAATTCGAAGGTTCGGGACATGGTGATCACCAGAGCAATGGGAAGACACCTTAGAAGCTATCCTCATGCCAGGTTCCCGGATCATGAGGACTTACTAAGACATCCTCTACTCGACGATCACCTTTCGAAAGGCAACAGTGAGGCGTACCCTAGGGGTGGTGTGTGATTCGTGTGTCAGATTCAAATATTTTATCTTGTCATGTTATTAGTGATCTATGCGTTTGTTTTTATTTTTTTGTCATTCGTTCTTGCATGCATATTTAACAGTTATAAAGTTTGCAAAAAATAAATCTAAGGCTATTACAAAGGCGCGGGTCCACATCGCCAAAATTAAACCGGACCCGATTTAGCGGAAAATAAGTAAAGCGGAAAAATAAAGTGCGAAAAGTAAAGTTACATGGCTTTGGGAGATTTACAGAATTATATTAAGCAATAAAGTAAATGCGCAAAAGAAAATAATCAAAACAAAACTAGGGCGTTGGACCCTTTTGCAAACAATTAAAATTAATGGGAATTAAAAATTAAATGATTAAATGTTTTTGATATTTTTGTATTTTTTAGATTTAATAAGGAAAAGAAATTAATTGAAATTAAATTAAAAGGCAAACCCTAATTCTAATATTTTTATTTATTATGAAGGAATTAAAATATAATCTAAGTTAAACCCTAATTTATTTATACACAATTTTTAATTTATGAAAATAACTAAATAATATTATTCTGAAAAGGAGGAAAAATTAAAAGAAAAATAATAAAAATAAAAAAAAGATATTAAACCTAAATTCTATTTTTGGTGTTTTTTATTAAAAAGATTAAAACTATAACCTAATTAAACTAAATATTTACATATATTAATTTATTGATGAAAATAATTAAAATTAAAAATTATATTTTTATTTGGACATTTTTTATTTTTATGATGTTTTTTTGTATTTTTTTGTAAAAGAGGATATTTAATTAAATCAGAAAATAAATAAACAAATAAATAATTAAAAATAATAAAAGATAAAAGAAAATTAGAAAAGATAGAACCAGGGGGGTTTTCTGTCCCATTATGGAGGTGTAAATTTGAGAGGCCTGGCCCAATTGAGTTGCCACATGTTGACTTTCCTGGATCGTTTGCTAGTGCATTGACCACGTTCACCATAGGCCTGGGATCTGAGCCCTTGATCTGCCTCTCCTGGACACCTGTGCGTTTGGATCTTGTGGACACACGGTATGCATCATTGCTGACGCTGCATAGGAAATTGGTTTGAAAAATAATAATGAAATTTGCAAGACCTGGGACTTGAACCCAGGTCTTTGATGTCACATGCATAGCGTGTTACCACTGAGCCAAGCGCGTTTCATTTAATATATTATGGTTAAATAACAACAAAAATCAAAACCAATGCATGATGGGTAAAACGCGCGAAACTTCAAACGGACGTATCACTGGCTGCCACGACTTCTTCTTCTTCACATACCTGAAAATATAAAACACAATAGCAACGGTTTTAACGCGTTGCTTTAAGCATGCTATGGGAAAATAGCGAATAGGGCTATGGGGCATATAAATTGATCGCGAGTATATTTTCTTCCTCGTCTCTAAGCGCTGATTTCAACCATGGTATCTATGAACCCTGATTTTTCCTCTACGCAAAAGCCCTATTTCAAGAAACCTGTAACCCTAAAAAACGCGCATGGTGGATTCTTATATACAGTGAAATAATGTAATTAAACGTAGTGGTTAGCTCAGAAACATCAATATGAACACGAATCAACAAAGAAAAATGCAAAAAGATGATGGAATCATGCTGTGCGATTTCAAAATTTTCAAGGTACAGTTGGACTTAGGGGTACCAATTCAGGGTCTTTTGATTGATGTTAATGATTGAGAGATGTTCAATGGGGTCTCAGGATGCTAATAGGACAAGAATTGGGGTTTGAATCGAGCTTGAAACTGGTTTTCAGTGTTTGAGTTTTTGTGAAAAATTTCAATATGCCAATGCTTGTTTGGGCGCAGCTTGCAGTCTAAGATCATTAGGGTTATGTTCTAGTACTTGTATGGAATGATTTAGGTCAAAAAGATTGAATAAAATCCATGGCCATAATGATTTTTGAAGATTTGATTTCCATGATCTTTTTCATATCTTTTCCATGTGCATTTTGGTTCAAATCTGATCAATTCTCATCAAAACTTGCTTAATTAAGAAGTGCACGAAATATTAAGAATAAACATGCATGAAAAGATTTTTTTAGGTTAAGTTTGATATTTTCCATGTATTAAAATGATTTAAATGAATATAAATTAATATAAATTCAAATAAATAATTAGAAAATATGAAAATACTTCCCTTTGGGCCTAATGGTCGTGCATAGGCTTGGCATGAAGAAACTTGGAAGAAAAATGGGCCCATTTGCATTTTTAGGCCTTTTGCATCAATGTTGACTTTTCAAAATTCCCAAAAATTTGCCAACTTCCACAAGGCATAACTTGGTCAATTTTTAATCTTTTCACATGTTCTTGGACATTTTGGAAAGGTCTTTGAGTCCTTTAACCAATGCCTTTGGTCCCATGTCATTTTGATTTACCAATCTCAAGTTATGGCCTTTGACTTAAAGTCACTTTTTGTTGACTTTTGAAAATGACCTATAATGTTGAAATTGATAACTTTTTGTGAGAGCATTTCTTGGACTTGGAACATGAAGATGAATTGTAGGAAATGTCTTTCTCTTCAAAATGAGCTTTGGATGGAATTTTTCTGATAATCCATGTGAAAGTTATGCCCTGGTCAATTTCAGTTGACTTTTTCAACTGTCCAAATATAGTAACTTTTGCATCTTTGATGATTTCTGAGCCAAATTTTGAGAATCATGATCAAGAATTGATCAAATGATGTTTGTGGCTTCAAAATGATATGTTGACCAAAAATTTGAACTTTTGACTGCCAAATGACCATTTTGCCCCTACAGTTGACTGTAGTGCAATCTAGGGTTTTGACTGTGCAATTTTGAGCTGAATGCCTTGAAACTTGACATGAGGATACTTGACCATCTTTGTAGGCATATGGGACTTGATTGGGACCTTGAAAAGTTATTTCTTTGATCAGAACTCAAACCCTAGTTTTGACTGTCTAGGAGACAGTTGAGCTGCACAACCCTGGGGAAATTTTGTGACCTTGACTTGGTAATTTCTTGATGAATATGGGAGGGCAAATTTTGGGGTACAACACATATGGTTCAGAATAATGAAGTAATCATATTCAGGAATGACGAAACTTTGATCCCATGTATTTGCATACATAACATGGTTAACCACATGCTTAACATTCATGTTCTGTCATCTCCAGGGAATCACATTTGCAATTCTTGTGCAAAAGTCTTCCATCTTTTACTTGCGTAAAATAAAAAATCAAAGCATGTAAATTCCTTGGAAATGATGGAACATGACATGGCATCCATTTATGCACCCCATGCATATTCACGCATCCATAACAGGTATTCGAAGATTGGGGATTCTTATTCAGGCCTGGTATTCTCCTCAGAGGTTTAACGTGATTGCTCAGGGATCAGTTATGGAATAATTTCGTGTGGCATACATGCAAGCTTTGGCCCGGGGTCAGAAATTTCTTCGAGCAGGAAGATAGTCAATTGAAGACTCAGATGAACTAGGTTATAGAAGCTCTGCTATTTGGGGTCCTCCTCCCACAATCATCTTTTCTTATTCATGCAACCGGTTTTGATATTGAAAATTGTAAATGGGTTGAAACATGAAGCCCAACACCTGTCTAGCGTCTCTTCTAAAAGTTTAACTCCTATTTGGCCAACTGTTGGACTCTCTCTCATGAGTTGGATGTCTCTTCTGTTGTGATAGAAGACGAACTGTATTGTTGCTTTGTGGCATAATATGCTTGGTGATGCAGTTCATACCAACTCTCTTGGTAAATAATTCATTCGCTCTGTTGTACCCCAAAATTTTCCCTCTCATTTTATCAAGATTTCCCCTCACAAGACTCTTTGGACTCCAGACAGGATTAGAGTTTGCTCTGCTCAAGACATCTCCTTACACTGTTGACCTGAAATTAGGGTTTGAGTTTGCACAGAGATTTTTGGACTTCCAATGCCTCATGTGACTTTCATACTTCATGTTTGACTTATAAGATTTCCCATACCAAGTTTCAAGCCTTGAATCAAATTTTTGCCCAGTCAATTGGACAATTGACCTAAAAATCAACTGTATTGGGGAAAAAGTCAACTGTGGCCAATTTACAATCAAACCTCATAATTTTTTATCTACATAAATATTATAGACTCATATAAACCATTTGATCAAGTTTGGACCACAACTCCTCAAGAAATTTGATCAGATCATCAAAAGGGCAAAATGGTCATTTTTAGGGTTTTGACTGTAGAATGACAAATTATGATTTTTAACCTAGCCAATGGCAAATTGGGTTCAAGAATGGTTTCAAGGACTCAATGGCATCATCTTGACCTAATCACAAGGTTCAAAAGATCTCAAATGCATTGGATTGACAGATGAATTTTCCAGTCAACTGATCAAGAATCAACTGTACACTGAAAAGTCAAACTTTAACTTTTTGGTCAAAATCAAGTGCCAAGGGTCATTTTTCATCAAGATGTGTCAAAACATGTAACTTGTTCACCAAGAAACCTAATTTTGGAAATTAGGGTTTAAAATGGAAAATTTTCATAACTTAGAAATTTTCCAAGTTATGAAAATTTCTTATTTTTTCCCAACTTTTTCACCATGATGCAATTGGATTCAAAGAAAACTTCCAACATGAATTTTGTATTCCTCCACAAAATCTACAACTTTTATTCACAAAGTTTTCCCAAAATATGCTTGGATCTCAAGTTATGATTTTGTGAATAGGGGTCCAAAAATTTTCTAACTTAGTGAAATTTTGCCCTAGTTTAGGCACGATTTTGACCTATCTTCATGGCAACTTTTAACCTAGTTCCAAGTGGAATATCAAAAGTCATTTCAAAGATGGATTATAGAGCATGTTACAAGCTTTCCAAAATGTCAAAGAACTTTCCAAGATCATTCATGGTTTGGGAGAATCGAAAGTTTGAAAATGGCAAATTATCACTTTTGGCCAAGGCATTTTGCACATTGATACAAGTTGCAAATCAGTTTGGATCATGCTTGTACTTGGTTTACAGGTTCTAATCCTTTCTACACTCATAAATTAATTCAAACACATTGGATTAAGGCTTTGTTCTGAGCTTTAGAGCATTGTACAAAGAACTATTCCAAAAATGGCAAAAAGATAACAATGTTATTTTGATAAAGGTCACTTTTAGCAACTTTGTTTATCTTGAGCCAGGGACCCAATCTTTTGCAGCAAATAAATTCCACAAACTTGGGGCAAAGTACACCAACTATGTGCAGCTAAGAAGCAGGCCTGTACAGGCCTTGGCATTGTCAAAATCAACTTTTGCTTCAAAAGCAAGTAATTGGCAAAAGTCCACACAACTTTGTAATCTGATAAAGAGCAAGTCTTGTACACATTTCAAACAAGTTCAGCACAATATACCAAGTCCAAAACACGAGCTCTTAGCATCTCAAACACCCAAATACACAAAACACTCCATTTCTGCCCAAAACAGGGCAAGCCCTGCAGAACTCAAGCCATCTTCACATTGCCTCGTGCGTTTTGTCCCAAACCACTTCAAACACTTTCTAAACAATAAACCTAAGCTTTCCAGACCATTCTCAAGAAACTGTAACCTTGTTTTCACACTTCACCATTTTTACTTTGAAGCTTTGCAGGTTGAGTTCTACAAGCATATTCAGGCAAGTTCAAAGCAAGCCAAGCATTGGGGAAGGTTGAGTGAACTTCAGGAAAGCTAACACGACCTTCAGGCCTCATCCAAAACTCCTACATTTCCATATCCAAACTTGGATGAAGCAGGTAATTTTCAAACTTCTATCTCCTTATTTAGGAATCATTAGGCTTAGGTTTGTGAAGCAAAAATGTTGCCCTTAATGTCCTTGAACTATATATATGCATATAATTCATTTATGTTAACTGAGCAAGGAGAATTTGGATGTTGAAGTTGCTGAATTTTTTAGGTCAGAAATTGGGGGTGATAAAATTCTCCCTGGTTTCTTAGAGTTAGATTAAGTTTTTTATATGGTTAGAATCGTGTGATGATGAGCTATAACTTTTATGTTGCAAGTTTTTGTTTTTAAGCATGTATGCAGGAGATACGGTTTGAGTTGCAGAAGCGCGCGTTTCTTGTTCAAAGGACAGGAACGAAGTAGAAGCTGGGCTGAGCCTGGCTTGCCTTGCTGATGACACCCCCCTGTTTGCTTTCTGCACCCCCTTGGACCATTTGCTTTATTTTTGTATATTTTTTCATTTCTTTTACATTTCTGACTTTTATTTATTTTTTCTAAATATTAAAAATCACCAAAAATATTCTTTTAATTTTTCACATTTTATTTTATTATTTTTTTTTTGGACATAGAAATAGTTTATTAATAATAATATAACTTATTTTCTTAAATAAAATTTGTAAATAATGCAAAAATATAATATATTTTTATTTTTATTATTTATACACTTAAATAATATTTTCTCACACATTTTAATTTTTTAACACTTTTGTATATATATTTATTTATTTTCTTGTACATAAATGAAATAAATAATATAAAATATATATTTTCTTAAAACAAAAACTAGGGTTTTCTACCCTTTCCAAAATAATCATTAGTATTTTTCTTGTTTTTGGACATAAATAATTTTATTTTACATACATAAAAAATAAATACAAAAACATTTTTGCATATTTATATTTAATTGCATATTTAAATATTATTCATTTGTACAAATAAATTCAATATGGTTGTAATAGTTTTAGGGCTTTATTTTGTGCAAATATCCCCCTATTCAAACTTGTATCCCCCTCCCCATAATAATGTTGTAATAGTCTTAGATTTACTTTTACGCATTTTATCGCTTTGATATGCATGATAGTAAATTAGGGTTTGTATGCAAAGACCAAAATCAAAACAAATAGCATGACTAATACAAGACAAAAATGCATGAAAAATGACAACACAATGCACACAAGTATCCTTAGGATTTCATCCACTTGTTGCCTTAAAAACATGGCCATGGTATGCATGCTAGGTATCTTGGCAAAATCAATCAAAAAACAAAAGATCATAGTCCCTCGATGACGCTATCTTGGTTGCCTATACAAAAATGATCTAGTCCCTCAAAAACTTGCTAAAGATACTTGGCAATATTGTTATCATGGTCATACGATGACCCGCGCCCGTCCCGTTTAACATCCAAATACAAGGTTGTTTACCAAATACAATGGTAAAACAACAATGTCAAAGAGTTAAAAATGTGTAGGAAAGATCTTCGAGTTAGGGTAGACAACTCCTAGTTACTTGATCTCTTGCAAACCATCCTTGCTAATTTCAAAAACACACAACACAATTTCAAAACATTTCCTAAAACAAGCTTTCAAACATTGAAACATTTTTCAAAAGACAAACACCTTCGTATACATTCAAACAAGAATCATTACAAAGGTTTCCTAGACAAATGCCTCTTTTAAAAATACTTTCAAAACCACACGCAAAAGTACCATTTCAAACAATTGGAAAAGTAAAGCAAGTGATCTAAAACAAGTAACTAAGAGCCCATGGAAAACCATGGATGAAAAGGGTGCTAGCACCTTCCCTTTTCATAATCTACCCCCCAAACCCAAAAACAATATCTAAGGTCTTTCCTGTGCTTTTTGACCTTTCCTTCGGATAAAATAAAACGTCGGTGGCGACTCTTGCTAAATCGAAACATTTGCAAACACAAACGCAAAACCTCAAGTCAGTTCTCCCACCGCATCACAGAACTGGCAACTCTGTTGGGGAAAATAATGAAAGTGGGGTTACCTTAGGGTTTAGATCACCTTTACATGCTCATCTTACTTGACTTGATTTCTTTACATTTGGTTCTATTATTTGGGTTTGAATCCTCTACCCGGATTTGGGAAACATTCATAGGTAAATAGCAATATGTTATGGAAACTGTGCGGGATATACCGACATGGTTGAAGCAATAGCTATATTAGTGCGACATATTTGTGGGTACCGGTAGCCTTTGAGTCAATCAAAGAGAATACGGGGCCGCTGAGTGATGTCATGAAGCATTAATGGACTTTTAGAACCTTTACTTGACCAACTTGGCCATTTTAGGGGTAGTGAGATGACCGACTTTGGTGCAGTCCGAAGTTGGTAGATACTCGATACTAAACTCATTGAGGGTTGTTTTCTTGGAATATTTCGGTCGCCATTAAAGTGGCTAAACTGAAACAATAAACACAGAAAATAATCCAGTGATATTGATCTCCTTAGAACCCGGTTACTATTTATAGGACAGGTTGAGCCAACTAAACTTCAAGAGGGTACTTACCTATGAAACCCCATGCAAGCCTGAAACTAGGAACTTATGTGATTTGTTTGTACATATATACTTGTGCATAACATCATAACATCATGAAGCATCATATGCATCCACTAACCATTTTAAGGATTTGGATCTTCATCTTTGTTCCTGTTTTGTAGGTAATGGAATCACTCCGCAGGAAAACTATTTAGGTCAACCTTGTGAGAGTTCCTCCTCAACTCAAGGAACTTGCTTCTAGGATTCCATAGTATTCTCCATTCACCGAGAGGCATGGTCGACTTCTCAACTTAGTCAACACCAACACTGAGGAGGACATGGTGAAAGTTCTCTTCCAGTTCTTTGACCCCCTACACCACTGCTTCACATTTCCTGATTACCAGCTGGTGCCTACTTTGGAGAAATTTTCTCAACTCCTGAGGATTCCTATTCTCCATCAACTACCCTACAACGGTACGGAAAGAGATCCAAAGCCTGAAGATGTTGCTCAAGCCCTACACTTGCAACCATCTGATGTCATAGGCCATTGGGAAACCATAAGTGGTGTCAAGGGTTTCTTGGCAAAGTTTCTGTTTGAGAAAGCTCAAGAATGCTGGAATTCTTTGGATTTACAAGCCTTTGAGGAGATTGTAGCTCTTCTCATCTATGGGTTGGTCTTGTTCCCAAACCTTGACCAGCTTATAGATGTCAATGCTATCAAAATTTTCATGGCTCGCAATCCTGTGCCTACATTTCTTGGGGATATCCTCCACTCATTTCACACTCGAACAATGAGGAAAAGAGGTGTTCTCATGTACTGCACTCCTCTTCTAGCAAGTTGGTTTATTTCTCACCTTCCCCAATCAGTCTTGAAGAATGAGCAAGGTTTGAGGTGGTCACAACGGTTGATGACCCTTACACATTTAGATGTTCATTGGTGTTCTCGATCCAGAGAAAATGTTATCATCATTGATCATTGTGGGGAATTCCCTAATGTCCCTCTACTTGGCATTAGTGGAGGCATCACATACAACTCTTGCTTGGCTCTGAGACAGTTTGGGTATGCCCGGAGGGATGGCCCACATGACATGCTGATTCCAGACTTGGTTTTTGACTTCGACAACGACGATCAAGGACTCCGACAAAGGTTCATCCGAGCTTGGAGAATGCCCAACATGGTGGACAGTAAGACCTTCGGACACAAGAATTCCATCCCCCTTGAGCCTTACCTCAAGTGGGTACGAACCCGCGCCCAAAGTCTTATGATGCCTTACCCCTACATTCTCCCTGTGATCAAAGAGCCTGTTATGGAAGGAGAGGTTCCATACACCCTCCTACATCCTGACATGCCAACATCACTTGAAGATTTGCAAAGGAGTTGGATACAACTCAAGAGAGAACGCGATACTTTTGAAGCCCAATTCTACGCAAGCGAGAAGAAGGTTTTGGAACTTACTCGTCAACTTCACGAAGAGCAGACTCTCAACACCTACATTGCACCAAAGAGGATGCGCAACGTCTTTTTACATTAGAATTTTGTATCATTTTGCCCATGGGGCCTTGATGTACTAACAAATTATATCTTATTAATATGACGTGTGTTCTTTTTTGTTTGTAACAAATTTGAATTTTTGAATCCTTGAATGCATTACATGAATACATCTCATTCATCATATGCATAAACAGGTCTTCACACCAGGTTTCCTTATCTCTCTGTTGTTTATTTCAACAATATGGATATTGAGAAGACGGTTAAAGACTTACAAGTGCAGAATTCACAGTTCCAACAGCTACTCATGACCTTGGCTAAGGGTCAGGAGGAGCTCAAAACTTTGCTAGAAAAGGAAAAGGAGAAAAAGAAAAAGAAAAGAGTTGGTGTGGCTACTTTGGGTAGAAGATTTGAAGGTCAAGCTAGAAGGGTCCTGGATTTCCCCTCAACATCTGATGAAGGGGTAGGAAAAGGAAAGGGGGCTGCAGTGCCATCTGACTCTGAGGAAGAAGAAGAAGAAGAGGATGAAGACTATTCTGAACAGCAGTACCCTCCTGCAGATGAAAAATACAAGAACTTGGAAGAGCGTTTGGTAGCTATGGAAGTACAGAGAGTGTCTGGCCTGGACTTTGAGGAACTAGGGTTGGTTTATGGAATTGTCATTCCCCCTAAGTTTAAGGTGCCTCTTTTTGCTAAATACAATGGTTTTTCTTGTCCAAAGATGCATCTGCGATCTTACGTCAGAAAAATTCAACTGCATTCTTCTGACAAGGATCTGTGGGTCCATTTCTTCCAGGACAGTCTTTCGGGGACGCAGTTAGATTGGTTCTACCAGCTAGAGAGGTCTGATGTGCACAATTGGGAGGATTTGGCGGCCGCCTTCTACAGACAATATCAATATAATGCAGATTTAGCACCAACCCGTACTCAATTACAGAGTATGAGCATGGTCTCGAATGAAGGTTTCAAAGAGTATGCTTAGAAATGGAGAGACTTGGCGGGAAGGGTGCAGCCACCATTATTTAAAAGAGAGCTTGTTGATATGTTCTTGGGGACTCTGTCAAGTCCTTTCTTTAATCACCTGATTGGAAGTTCATCTACGGGGTTCACCGAATTAATTCTGACTGGTGAAAGAGTTGAAGCCGGAATCAAGAGCGGGAAAATTCAAAAGGATGCACCTGCTTCCCCTGCCATCAAGAAGACCTTTCCAGCAAAGAAGGAAGTCTCAGTTGTCTACTCCTAAAGAGGTCAAGGATGAGTTGAGCGCCAGCCAGCGGTGGGGGCCGTGATGATTCAGAATTCTGCAGCTGATCAGCCTAGAAACAATCAACCCAGAACCAACCAAACAAGGGTGGAAAGGCCTGTACGGAAATTCACTCAGATAAACATGACTCCCGCTCAGGTCCTCCCCCATATGTTGAAGTTAAAACTTGCCAGTCTGAAAGAGGCACCGAAGAATCCGAATACATCTTCTCCTTACTACCATTCAAATGCCAAGTGTGCTTATCATTCGGGGAGTATAGGGCACGACACCAACAATTGTTGGGCCCTCAAGAACAAGATTCAGGATTTAATAGATGCTAAAGAAGTTTAATTCGACACCCCTGAAAAGCCGAATATGATCTCTGATCCAATGCCAAAGCATGGCCACCATGACCATGCTGTTGAAAAAGATCTTTTTGTTGCTACTGTTGATGATTTGATGACTCCGTTACTGATAATCAAGTTGAATTTGCTGAAGGCTGGGATTTTCCCAGGTTGTGAAGAAGATTGCTACCTTTGTTCATCCTTACCAACCAATTGTCCGCTGTTGAAGTTAGGCATCCAACGCCTAATGGATAATCAAGAAATCCTTTTTGAAAAGACTCATGTTACATTGAATCCTGTCAATGATATTTCAATAATTACCATATCCGCCAATCTTTCCAAGGTCTCCAAAAGACCTGTTAAGATTACATCTGATCCGAAGATTGCACCTTTGAAGATAACCATGCCGGGGCCCATCCCGTACAAGTCCAACAAATCAATATCGTGGAACTATGAGGGAGAGATCTTTTACCACGGTAGATTGCCCCTCCAAAGGCAATCTTCGGACCCTCAGCCGCTCCTAAAGTTACTCCTGTACCGGTCAACATATCTGCGAGAACTCCAGTTATTGAAGAAGTTGTAACTCCTGTGGTTGTCCCCTCTGCTGTTCCTGATGATAGAGGGAAAGGAATCCAAGAAGAGCCCGTCAGGACGAGGGCTCAGCCATTGGTCATCCCTGAAACTACTCAGAAAGAAATGGAAGAGATTTTGAAAATAATCAAGAAAAGAGATTATGATGTTGTGGAGCAACTGGGGAAAACCCTCTCAAAGATCTCCATGTTGGCACTGCTGCTTTATTCAAAAGCTCATGCTAAAATCTTGATCAGATTTTTGAAGACGGCCCACGTGCCACAGGGAACCTCTGCGGATCAGTTCCAGGAATGTGTAGCTAGCCTAACAGCTGACAATGGTCTAGGGTTCTCCGGTGCCGATTTAACATCAAAAGGGAGAAAACATAATGACGCTTTGCATGTTTCGGTGGAATGCAGAGGGACTACTCTAGCACACGTTCTGGTAGACACTGGTTCTTCACTGAATGTCTTGCCGAAGAAGGACTTGGATAGGTTGGATTGTGAGGGCCTAACCCTGAAACCCAGTAATATCATTGTCAGAGCCTTTGAGGGTTCTAAAAGGATGGTCCACGGGGAGGTGGACATCCCGATTAAAGTGGGATATGAAACCTTCAACTCCATATTCTACGTGATGGACATCCGTCCCTCCTATTCTTGCTTGTTGGGAAGACCTTGGATTCACCATGTTGGAGCTGTTACCTCCACTCTGCATCAAAATCTCAAGTACCCTGTCAAGGGGAAAATTATAATTTTTCATGGCGAAGAGGAATACATGATAAGCCATCTAAATTTTTTCCGCTATGTAGAATTGGATGGTGAATTCATCGAAACCCCCTTTCAGCATTTTGAAGAGGTAGCTCAGGAGATTGTGGTAACCAAGACAGTGGCTTCTGCACCAATGATTACCAGACCTCTGCCTCGGATGTCATCCCTCAAAGATGTAAAGGTTGTGATTGAAGAAGGAGGAAGCACAATCTGGGGGCAGCTTCTTGATTTTCCTTTCAAATCTGATAAATTCGGCTTGGGTTTCACTGCTTCTGCTCAAAAGGCTGTGCGTCGCTCCCGGGCTGGAGGGCCACCAATGAAGATCACTCATCATGGAGTCAATGCTTTGGGGGATGGTGAAGATGAGAGCAATCTGGAAGACTGGATTTTCCCTACTGTTGAAGGAGGACTGTGCAATTGGGAGGCAAAGGAATTTGTTCCCATTACTTTCATGAATCAGTAATTTATCTTTCAAACATTTCTGTTGGTTTGTAATAATTCTCAGATAATTCGTAAACTTTTTACCTTGTGCCTTACCCGAGGCATATAGGTCCATTTGTAAGGGTTTGATTTTTCCTCTTCATATGCCATTTTAATGAATCATGGACGTTTTCACATATAAACTTTTGTGTTCATTGTCTTTCTTTTTACATTTTATTTGTTTAAAGGTGGATATCCCTTACACACACCCACACTCACCAATGCAGGTACCCATCCATTTCGGATTCCATGGGTAACAATTCTTCTATGGCCTTCAGTGACTCTGAAGATCTAGTTAACCATGCCAAATACGAAGGTGATGAAGATTGTGAGGTGCCTGGAGAGTTGGCTAGACTGCTACAATAGGAAGAAAGCGCTATTCTACCTCATGAGGAGTTGTTAGAGACAATCAACTTGGGAACTGAGGAAGACAGAAAAGAAATTAGAGTGGGTGCAAACCTAGAGCCAAGTGTCAAAGAGCGCTTAGTTCAGCTGCTACATGAATATGTTGAGATCTTCGCCTGGTCCTATGAAGACATGCTAGGACTTGATACATATATTGTGGTTCACCGTCTCCCTACAAGAGAAGATTGTCCACCAGTTAAACAGAAAGTCCACCGAATGAGGCCCGATATGTCTGAAAAGATCAAAGCAGAAGTTATGAAGCAGTTCAATGCTGGATTTCTTACTATTACTTCCTATCCATAATGGGTTGCTAACATTGTGACCGTGCCTAAGAAGGACGGCAAAGTCAGAATGTGTGTGGATTACAGAGACTTAAACAGGGCTAGCCCTAAAGATGACTTTCCACTTCCGCACATTGATATCTTGGTTGACAATACAGCTCAGCACAAGGTATTTTCTTTCATGGACGGATTTTCGGGGTACAACTAGATCAAAATGGCCCCTGAAGACATGGAGAAAACTACTTTTGTTACACAGTGGGGTACGTTCTGTTACAAAGTGATGCCATTTGGACTGAAGAATGTCGGGGCAACCTATCAACACGCCATGGTAGCTTTGTTTCATGATATGATACATCATGAGATAGAGGTTTACGTAAACGACATGATAGCCCATTCACAAACTGAAGAAGAACACCTCGACCATCTGCAAAAGCTGTTTGTCAGGTTGAAAGAGTACAAGCTCAGACTGAACCCTAACAAGTGCAATTTCAGAGTCAGGTCCGATAAACTCTTGGGTTTCATTATCAGCAACAAAGGCATCGAGGTTGGTTCTGCCAAAGTCAAAGCTATACAAGAAATGCATGCCCCTCGCACTGAGAAGGAGGTCAGAGGTTTCTTGGGACGCCTAAACTACATTGCAAGGTTCATTTCTCACCTAACATCTACCTGTGAACCAATCTTCAAGTTGTTGAAGAAAGATCAGGTGGTTAAATGAAATGATGACTGTCAAGTTTCTTTCGATAAAATCAAGGAGTTTTTGCTAGATCCTCTTATCTTGATGCCTACCATCGAAGGAAGACCGTTAATCATGTATCTGACTGTCTTGGATAATTCAATGGGGTGCGTGCTGGGCCAACATGACGAGTCTGGCCGAAAAGAGCATGCCATTTATTACCTTAGCAAAAAGTTTACCGACTGTGAGACCCGATACTCACTGCTCAAGAAAACTTGTTGTGCTTTGGTATGGGCTGCTCGCCGGCTAAGGCAGTATATGTTGACTCATACCACTTTGCTGATCTCTAAGATGGATCCGATCAAGTACATGTTTGAGAAGCCTGCTTTATCTGGAAGAATCGCTAGATGGCAGATGATCCTAACGGAATACGATATACAGTACACGACCCAAAAATCTATAAAGGGGAGTGTGCTAGCCGATCATCTGGCCCATCAAGCTGTCGAAGATTACCAATCCATGAGGTTCGACTTCCCCCGACGAGGTTATCATGACATTGGACAACATTAAAGATTTCAGACCATATGACGGGCCTGAACAAGGATCCCGATAGACCCTGTACTTTGATGGTGCCTCCAACGCACTTGGAAACGGTATCGACATGGTACTTATCTCTCCAGAAGGTTGCCATACGCCTTTCACCGCCAGACTTTGCTTCAGCTGCACCAACAACATGGTCGAGTATGAAGCTTGTATCTTTGGTCTCAAGGCTGCAATTGACTTGGGAATCAAATCTTTGATTGTATTTGGGGACTCAGCTTTGGTTACCAGTCAAATCAAATGAGAGTGGGATACTAAACATCCAAACCTCGTCCCTTACAAAGAACATGTCTTGACATTGTTACCACATTTCGAGCAGATTACCTTCGAGCACTTCCCGCGAGAAGAAAATCAGCTAGCGGATGCTCTAGCTACAATGTCATCCATGTTTAAACTTAACTGGGATAATGAGGATCCCCAAATCACCATTGAACGGATGGAAGAACCTGCACATTGTCACGAGATTAATGTCGAAGAAGTAGTGGACCGGCCTTGGTTCCATGAAGTCAAAAGGTATCTCGAGGCTCAAGAATACCCTGAAGGAGCTTCAGTCAACGACAAAAAGTTTTTGAGGAGGTTCTCAGCTAAGTTCTCCTTGAGCAATGGTATCCTATACAAGTGCAATCATGATTGCATTCTGCTCCGTTGTGTGGACAAGGTTGAAGCTGAGCAGATCATGGCTGAACTACACAATGGTACCTTTGGCACACACTCTAGCGGACATACGATGGCTAAGAAGATTTTGCGGGCTGGCTATTACTGGTCTACCATGGAAGCTGACTGCCATCAACATTCCAGAACTTGTCATAAATGTCAAATCTATGCAGACAAGGTGCATATACCTCCAGTGCCTCTCAATGTCTTAACAGCCCCTTGCCCATTCGCTATGTGGGGAATCAACATGATTGGGGAGATCAAGCCTACAACATCCAATGGACACCGTTTCATCCTGGTGGCCATTGACTACTTCACCAAATGGGTCGAAGCAGCTTCCTTCGCATCCGTTACAAAGAATGTGGTTGCCCGCTTCATCAAGCAGAACCTTATTTTCCGGTACGGCATCCCCGAAAGGATTATCACCGAAAACGGTACAAACTTGAACAATACTATGATCACCGCCTTGTGCGAGCAGTTCCAGATTCAACATCACAATTCATCTCCCTATCGACCAAAGATGAACGGTGTTGTCGAAGCTGCGAACAAAAATATCAAGAAGATCATACAAAAGATGACAGTCACCTACAAGGACTGGCATGAGATGTTACCGTTTGCTCTACATAGGTACCGTACCACGGCACGCACTTCAACTGGGGCAACACCCTATTCTTTGGTATACGGCATGGAAGCTGTTTTGCCTATCGAGGTTCAAATTCCCTCCTTGAGAATCATGAAAGATGCTGGTTTAAGTGAAGACGATTGGATTCAAACCCGGCTTAATCAACTTAACTTGATTGATGAAAAGCGACTTACTGATGTTTTCCATGGTCAGACATATCAAAAACGGATGATCAAGGCATTCAACAAGAAAGTCAGGCGCCAGGTATATCAAGTCGGGGATCTTGTAATCAAGCGGATCATCTTTCCGCAAAGTGATCCCAGGGGCAAATGGACTCCTACCTACGAAGGACCATTTGTGATCAAGAACATCTTTTATAGTGGGGCAATGATTATAACCACCATGGACGGCGACGACCTGCCACACCCTGCAAACACAGACATAGTCAAAAGATACTACGCATAAATGACCCAACAAGTTGAAAACCCGAAAGGGAGACTTGGGAAAAAATGGGCATCCCGGTGAATCGAAAACCCGAAAGGGAGACTTGGGCAAAAATGGGCATCCCGGTGAATCAAAAACCCGAAAGGGCGGTGTGATACGGTGGGAGAACTGACTTGAGGTTTTGCGTTTGTTTTCGCAAATGTTTCGATTGAGCAAGAGTCGCCACCGACTTTTTATTTTATCCTAAGGAAAGGTTAAAAAGCACAGGAAAAACCTTTGAGATGTTTTCTTGGGTTCGGGGAGTAGATTATAGAAAGGGAAGGTATTAGCACCCTTTCTATCCATGGTTATCCATGGGCTCTTATTTACTTGCTTAGGTCACTTGCCTTTGTTTTTCAATTGTTTGAAATAGTGCTTTGTGTGTGTGGTTTTTGAAAATGTTTTGAAAAAAGATGCCTTGTCTAGGCAACCGTTGTAACAATTCTTTACTCGAATGTTTTACAAAGGTGTTTGTCTTTTTGAAAAGATGTTTCAATGTTTTTGAAAGTTGTTTTTGGAAGTTGTGTTGGGGAGTGTGTTTTGAAAGTAGGCAAGTGTGTTTTGCAAGTTTGATCAAGTAACTAAGAGTTGTCTACCCCTAAATTTACTCAAAGATCTTTCCTTATGTTTTTAACCCTTTTAACAGCGTTGTTTCACCATTGTATTTGGTGGACAACTTTGTGTTAGGATGTTAACGGGACGGGCACGGGTCATCGTTTAGACCATGAATGCAATCGTGTCAAGCGTCTTTGGCGATTTTCTTGAGGGACTATGATCATTTTGTTTAGGCAACTTCGAAAGCGTCATCGAGGGACTATGATCATTTGATTTGTTTTTGTTTTGCCAAAGACGCTCAACATGCAACATGGCCCATTTTTGAAGGCAACAAGTGGAGTAACCCTAAGGGTGCAAGTGTGCATTGTGTTGTCCATTTTCATGCTTTTTTTTTGTCTTTGTATTAGTCAAGTTATTTGTTATTTGATTTGCATACAAACCCTAGGTCTATCATGGCATAATTGAAAGCTTTTAAATGCGGAAATTTAAAGTCCTAAATTATTACAACATGATTATGGGGATGGGGGTACAAATGTTTGAATGGGGGGATATTTGACAAGAAATTAAATCTAAACTATTACATCCATATCGAATATACAAATATTTAATTGTACAATGCAAAGTAAATATAATAAATATGCAAAATGTATTATGCACAAAATGATTTTTTTATGTATGTGAAAGTATTTTTCAATGTAAAATATAAACAAAAATAAAAGGGTCAAATTTTGAATATTTTTGTTATTTATGGCAAAAACCCTAGTTTTTGAATAAATAGTATTTATTTATTAATTATATACAATATTTATATATTAATTTATACAACAAAAAAAAAGAAGTATATTGTAAAAAAAAGTATTTTTAGTGTCATATATTAATAAAAATAAAATTGTATTATTTTTATATTTTTGCCCTAATTATCTAATAAAATATACAAGTATTTATATATTATATATTAAATATACTAAATATATACAAGAATAAAATATTAATTATTTACAAAAATGTGTATTTTAGAAAATGTTTTCAAAAATGTAAATAAAAAATAATGACTGAAAATAAATATATTTTTATATTATTTTTTAGTGTTTTAAATAAAAGGTATTATATTTATTTACATATATATGCTAAATAAAACAAATAAATGCCAAATAAATGCAAAAAAAGGTGGAAAAATATTTTTAATGTTTTTTATGTTTGGACAAAAAATATCAAGTCAGAATAAAAAATAAAAAGTCAAAAATAATAAATATTTCACACAATGGGCCAGGGGGTGTAAATGGAAAAAGGGAGTGCAAAGAGCAAGACTGACTCAGGCCCAGCCCAAGCCAGTCATCTTCAACCTTCAACATTGTTTGAACAACCAAAACGCGCACTTTCCATGCTTCATTCAAACTCCTGATTCTTTGACTTTTAACAAAAACTCATAACACAAACAATGTAGAGCATCAAGAGACGAATTCAGACATATAAAACACTTGACCTAACTCTAAGAAACGAAGGAGAATTTCTTCATCCCCAATTTCTGACCTAATTTTTCTTCAATGTTCATGGCCAAAATTCTCACAGCATACTCAATATAAATGAAAAGTAATCATATGTATGGCTTAAGGGCTATGAGTAGAGCATGTTTCATTCACAAACCTAAGCCTAACTCTTCCTATATTATGAGATAGAAGTTCATGGTTTTACCTGTTTCAGCTTGAGTCGTGTACAACAATGTGGCCAACTTCAATAGAGTTTGAGCTTTTGTACAGCTTGCCTGAAGTCCAAGGATGCTTCCCAAGTATCTAGCTTGCTTTAAAACTCTCTGAATCGTGCTATAGAAGTTCACCTGCAAAACTGAAAAGTGAAAATGGAAACAGAGGTTAGGGATGTTACAGTTTGTATCTAGGGCTTGGGATAGTTTGTGTGGATGATATGGAATGTGTTTGAAAGGTTTTTAGCCAAAGTGCACGAATGGAATGAGTTGTGGAAGTCAAACTGCAACAGATGCCCTGTTTCTGCAGCAAGAGGGTGTTTCTGAGTTTTGGGAGGTATGAGGGACCAATCAATCGTGTTTTAGGTTAGTTGGGATGTATGGAAGGTGAGAACAAAGTTTGAGTTTGGTTGTGCTTGCAGGAAGTGAGAGTTCTAGTTGTTTTGCAATCTTGCTTGTTTTTAAAGTAAGAAAGTTCAAGTCCTTATGCAGGCCTGTATACCCTTTCTATCTATGCTGCATACTTTACTCTTGATCAGTGGGATTTGCTTACAAACTCTTGCCTCAAAGATCTGGCTTGTACTTCTTGGATTTGGTATTTGACATAAAGCACTACTTTTCAAAAATGGCAAGTTTGCTTTTTCTACTTAAGGGATAATTCTTTGTGTAATGACTAAATGCACAAAACAATGCTTGAACACAATGGTTAGGCATTTAATTATGGAGTGCAAACTTGGTTTAGAGGCCTGCAAGCAAGTACCAAGCATGCTGATTTGAAAATGAAACTTGTATGAACATGTATTTGGTTATGAACAAAAGTGAATTTTGCCCAACTTTGCAAATTCGTTTCTCCCTAACCACAAGGGTGTTTGAGAAGTTCTTGGATAATTTGGAAAGCTTGGAATGTGTACTATAATCTATCTTTGTAATGAAAATTGAAACTCCAAGTGGAAGCATGTGAAAAATGACCAAGAAGTTGGACAAAAATCCTGCCTAGAATAGGTCAAAAATTTCTCGAAGTTAAAAATGTTTTACACCCTTGTTCCAAAAATCATAACTTGAGATACAAGCTTCCTTTGAGAAAACTTTGTGAATAAAAGTTGTAGATTTTGCAATGGACTACGACTTTCATGTTTCAAGTTTTGTTTGAATCCATTTGCATCTTGGTGAAAAAATGGGACAAAGTTAGGAAAAAATAAGGAAGTTTCATAACTTAGAAAAATTCTAAGTTATGAAATTTTCTCATTTTAAACCCTAATTTTCAATTTTGGGTTTCTTGATGAACAAGTTTCATAATTTGACATGTCTTGATGAAAAATGAATCTTGACACTTGATTTTGACCAAAAAGTCAAGGTTTGACTTTTCAGTATACAATCAAATTTTGATCAGTTGACTGAAAAATTCATCTGTCAATCCTATGCATTTGGGATTTTTTGAACTTGTTGAATGTGTCAAGACAATGCCATTGAGTCCTTGAGTCCATGTGTGAGCTTGGTTTGCCATTGGTTAGGTCAAACAGTCAAAAATTGCCTTTGTGCAGTCAAAACCCTAAAAATGACCATTTTGCCCTTTTGGTGATTTGATCAAATTTCTTGTGGAATTGTGATCCAAACTTGAACAAATGGTTTATATGAGTTAATGATGTTGATGTGGGTCAAAAATCACGAGGTTTGACTGTCAATTGGCCACAGTTGACTTTTTCCTCAATACAGCTGATTTCTAGGTCAACTGTCCAATTGACTGGGCAAAGATTGGAATCAAGGCTTGAAACTTGGTATGGATAAACTTGTAAGTCCAACATGAAGCATGAAAGTCACTTTGGGCATTTTAGGTCAAAACATCTTTGTGCAAACTCAAACCGTAATTTGGGTCAACAATGCAAGGAGGGGTCTTGAGCAGAGAAAACCCTAACTTGATCTTGAGCTCCAAGAGTCTTGTGGTGAGAAAATGTTGATGAAAAGGGAGGGCAAATTTTGGGGTACAACAGTTGCCCCTGTTCAATCTTCTTGAACCTGAAGAGTTAGATTGGCAAGTTTGCCTTTCCCGTCTCAAAGGTAAAAGGAGATTGGACACTAGAGTGCCTGTAAATTTGCACTCGTCAAAACATGGATGCGGGAATGGGCTTAAAGATGCCATTTGGAGATGGGCTTAGAGATGCCATCTGGAGATGTGACAGAATCTTGTCGGGGGATGGGCTTAAAGATGCCATCTAGAATGCTTGTTGAACTGTATGTCGTTGATGAGTGAGCGAGTATTAGAAAGGTATCCATGCTTGGAATATCTCTGAATTGGCGATCTTGAATAAGCAATGGATTGACATCCGTGTTTGGAGAATCCGTAAACTGTTTTCAAAAGTTGTGTCTGAACAAGCGATAGATTAACATCCGTTTTTGGAGAATCCGTAAACTGTTTTCAGAAGTGTTGAGTTTGAACAAGCGATAGATTAACATCCGTGTTTGGAGAATCTGTAAACTATTTTCAGAAGTCTTGAAATTGAATAAGAAATAGAGCAGTATCCATGTTGGGAAGCGTCCGTAAACTGTTTTCAAAAGTTGAGTCTGAACAAGCGATAAATTAACATCCGTGTTTGGAGAATCCGTAAACTGTTTTCAGAAGTCTTGGATCTGAACAAGCGATAGGTTAACATCCGTTTCTGGAGAACCCGTAAACTATTTTCAGAGGTCTTGAAGTTGAATAATCAATAGATCAACATCCATGTTGGGAAGCATCCGTAAACTGTTTTCAAAAGTTGAGTCTGAACAAGCGATAGATTAACATCCGCGTTTGGAGAATCCGTAAACTATTTTCAGAAGTCTTGAATCTGAACAAGCGATAGGTTAACATTCGTTTCTGGAGAACCCGTAAACTGTTTTCAGAGGTCTTGAAGTTGAATAAGCAATAGATCAGCATCCATGTTGGGAAGCGTCCGTAAACTATTTTCAAAAGTTGAGTCTGAACAAGCGATAGATTAACATCCGCGTTTGGAGAATCCGGAAACTGTTTTCAGAAGTCTTGAATCTGAACAAGCGATAGGTTAACATCCGTTTCTAGAGAACCCGTAAACTGTTTTCAAAGGTCTTGAAGTTGAATAAGCAATAGATCAGCATCCATGTTGGGAAGCGTCCGTAAACTGTTTTCAAAAGTTGAGTCTGAACAAGCGATAGATTAACATCCGCGTTTGGAGAATCCGTAAACTGTTTTCAGAAGTCTTGAATTTGAAGCTTATTAATCTTATCCTGAAAAGGGTAAAATATTAGCTGAAACACTAAGTTATGTTGTATGAAATGTATGATGCAATACATGTTATATCAATGTTTATGATATGAATGTAATGAATGCGCATGTAAACTGATGAGTTGTCTTGCTGTGGAATGAGGAATCCTGGATAGCCGGAGATAATAGAATCTTGATTGCAGCCAGGGAAAGTGAATCCTTGCTGCTGCAGGGAAGTGTAAGAATCTTTGATTGCTGAGGATGAGACATCCTTGTTGACTGCTGACTGCTTGGGGAACAAGATCTTCAATTGTTGAGGGATCTTAGGACCACTGCTGGGGATTGGAACTCCTTGGTGACTTGTAGGGAACGAGAATTCTGATGATCTCTACTGGGGAGTCCAGAACCTGGTAGACTTAAGCTGGAGAAGTAAAAATAAGAATCTTCAATCTGAGGGGAAGTATCTCTGTGGTGAGAAGGTTCGCTAGTCTGGTTCCGCTGGGGATTGATAATTGGATGTTTTAGCTCCGCTGGGGATTGATAGTTTTGACTTCAACTGGGGATAGGATTTTCAGATTTTTAAGGCTCCACTGGGGATACTGAAATTTAACTCTGAGGGGAATTAAGTTCCGGAAGGCTCTCTTAGCTGGGGAAATCAGTTTTGAGAAAGCTTTCGTTTTGTTGAGGATCCTGAAGTTTAACTCTGTTTAGGGAATTAAGTTCTGGATTTTAACCTTGTTGAGGAATTTGGAGTTTAATTCCGCTGGGGAGTTCTTCTGAAAGGGCATCAAGATATCTATCTGTACCTTCAACCTATCATCAATCATCTTTCTTGATTTGTAAGGAAATGATTATGTTCAAATGCATATGCCTATTTAACAAAACATTGGACGTTTCTCAAATAAAACATAAGTGTAAAAAAAGCAAAAGGAAGACAAAGTAAATTTCTGTATCTGTAAAAGTATTTGTATTAACTTTTTATGATTATCTTTGTACAAAGGAGACAGACATCCTAGTAAGAGGATATTGCCGTAAAAAATTGAAAATTTTATACAAACGAAAGATGGCTATGTGTAATAATTCCATGGGATCCCATTCTGTTATAGCCTTCACAACTCTGAATATCTTGTCCATTCAATGCTTCGTCCGTTGATGACTGGATTGATCAGAAGCTCGGAGCTTGTTGATGAAGAGATTGTTCTTTAAAGTGATCCGACGAGACATAGTCATACGCTTTAATTCCCTAACTTTTGCCTGGACCGCCCTCTCGGGTTTTCAATCCACCGGGAAACCCTTTTTTGCCCAAGCCGCCCTTTCGGGTTTTCGACTTGCCGGGTGTACAGATTTTTTTGTTTTATCCCTAATTTTTTCCTGAACTGCCCTTTCGGGTTTTCGGTTCACCGGGATGTCCATTTTTGCCCAAGTCGCCCTTTCGGGTTTTCGACTTGTCGGGTGATTTTATGCGTAGTATCTTTTGACTATGTCTGCGTTTGTAGGGTGCGGCAAATCGTCGCCGTCCATGGTAGTCAAAATCATTGCACCACCAGAAAAGATGCTCTTGATTACAAATGGTCCTTTGTAAGTAGGAGTCCATTTTCCCCTGGGATCACTTTGCAGCAAGATAATCCGCTTGATTACGAGATCTCCGACTTGATATACTTGACGACTGACTTTCTTGTTGAAAGCCTTGATCATCCGTTTTTGGTACGTCTGACCATGGAAAACAGCAGTGAGTCGCTTCTCGTTGATCAAATTGAGTTGATCAAGTCGGGTCTTAATCCAATCGTCTTCACTCAAACCAGAGTCCTTCATAATCCTTAAAGAAGGAATCTGAACTTCCATGGGTAGGACAGCTTCCATGCCATATACCAAAGAAAATGGGGTTGCCCCTGTCGAAGTACGTGCCGTGGTACGGTATCCATGCAGAGAAAACGGTAAAATCTCATGCCAGTTCTTGTAGGTAACTGTCATTTTTTGAATGATCTTCTTGATGTTTTTGTTCGCAGCTTCAACAGCACCGTTCATCTTCGGCCGATAGGGAGATGAATTGTGATGATAAATCTTGAACTGTTCGCATAGAGCGGTGATCATAGTATTGTTCAGATTGGTTCCATTGTCTGTGATGATCCTGTCGGGGACACCATATCGGCATATGAGGTTTTGCTTGATGAAGCGGGCAACCACATTTTTTGTGACGGAGGAAAAAGAAGCTGCTTCGACCCACTTGGTGAAATAGTCAATAGCGACCAGGATGAAGCGATGTCCATTGGATGCCGTGGGCTTGATCTCTCCAATCATGTCAATGTCCCACATTGCGAATGGCCAAGGAGCTGTCAGAACGTTGAGAGGAACAGGAGGAATATGAATCTTGTCAGCATAGACTTGACATTTGTGGCAAGTACGGGAATGTTGATGGCAATCAGTTTCCATGGTAGACCAGTAATAGCCTGCTCTTAGAATCTTCTTAGCCATCGTATGCCCGCTCAAGTGGGTGCCAAATGTGCCAATGTGTATCTCAGTCATGATCAACTCTGCTTCAGCTTTGTCTACACATCGGAGTAAAACACAATCATGGTTGCGTTTATAGAGGATGTCGTTGCTTAGGAAGAACTTGGCAACAAATCTCCTTAGGAACTTCTTGTCATTTACGGAAGCTCCTTCGGGATATTCTCTAGTCTCGAGATACCTTTTGATTTTGTGAAACCAAGGTTGTTCCACTACTTCTTCGGTATTAATCTCATGACAATGCGCAGGTTCATCCATTCGGTCGATGGTGATTTGGGGAGCCTCGTTATCCCAGTTGAGTTTAAACATGGAGGACATTGTTGCCAGAGCATCTACAAGCTGATTTTCTTCTCGCGGGAAGTGCTCGAAGGTGATCTGCTCGAAATGAGGCAGCAATGTCAAAACATGTTCTTTGTATGGGATAAGATTAGGATGTTTGGTGTCCCACTCTCCTTTGATTTGACTGATAACCAAAGCTGAGTCCCCAAATACGACCAAAGATTTGATCCCCAAGTCTATAGCAGCCTTGAGACATAAGATGCAAGCTTCATATTCGGCCATGTTGTTGGTACAACTGAAACAAAGTTGGTCCGTGAAAGGCGTATGGAAACCTTCCGGGGAAATGAGTACCGCACCGATATCGTTTCCAAGTGCATTTGAAGCACCATCAAAGTACAGGGTCCATCGGGATCCATTTTCAGGTCCGTCATACGGTCCGTTACCTTCAATGTTATCCAAAGTCATGATGTCCTCGTCCGGGAAGTCGAATCTCATGGGTTGATAATCTTCGATAGCTTGATGAGCTAGATGGTCAGCTACTACACTCCCTTTTATAGCTTTTTGGGTAGTATACTGGATGTCATACTCAGTCAGGATCATCTGCCATCTAGCGATTCTTCCAGATAAAGCAGGCTTCTCGAAGATATACTTGATCGGGTCCATTTTGGAAATCAGCAAAGTGGTATGAGTCAACATATACTGCCTTAGTCGGCGAGCAGCCCATACCAAAGTGCAGCAAGTTTTCTCGAGCAGTGAGTAGCGAGTCTCACAGTCGGTAAACTTTTTGCTAAGGTAATAAATGGCATACTCTTTTCGACCAGACTCGTCATGTTGGCCCATTACGCACCCCATTGAGTTGTTCAAAACAGTCAGATACATGATCAATGGCCTTCCTTCGACGGGTGGCATCAGAATAGGAGGTTCTAGCAAATACTCCTTGATTTTATCAAAATCAGTTTGACAATCATCGTTCCACTCGACTACCTGATCCTTCTTTAATAGTTTGAAAATTGGCTCACAGGTAGACGTCAGATGAGAGATGAATCTGGCAATATAGTTCAAGCGTCCCAAGAATCCTCTAACCTCCTTTTCAGTACGGGGAGCAGGCATTTCTTGTATAGCTTTCACTTTTGCTGGATCGACCTCAATGCCTTTGTTGCTGACAATAAATCTCAGAAGTTTACCAGACCTAACTCCAAAAGTGCACTTACTTGGATTCAGCCTGAGTTTGTATTCCTTCAACCTGGCAAACAGCTTTTGCAAATGTTCAAGGTGTTCCTCCTCTGTTTGTGATCGAGCTATCATGTCGTCTACGTAAACTTCGATCTCATGATGTATCAAATCATGAAACAAAGCTACCATGGCGTGCTGATAAGTTGCCCCTGCGTTCTTCATCCCGAACGACATCACCTTGTAGCAGAAGGTACCCCATTGTGTAACAAAGGTTGTTTTCTCCATGTCCTCGGGGGCCATTTTGATCTGGTTGTAGCCCGAGAATCCGTCCATGAAGGAAAACACTTTGTGCTGAGCGGTGTTGTCAATCAAAATGTCAATATGTGGTAGCGGAAAATCATCTTTAGGGTTGGCCCTGTTTAAATCCTGGTAGTCCACACACATTCTGACCTTGCCGTCTTTTTTGGGAACGGGCACAATGTTAGCAACCCATTGCGGATAGGATGTAACAGCCAGAAAGCCAGCGTTGAATTGCTTCATTACTCCAGCCTTAATCTTCTCAGACATGTCGGGCCTCATTCGGCAGACTTTTTGCTTGATAGGTGGACAATCCTCTCTTGTAGGGAGACGGTGAACCACGATATCTGTGTCTAAATCCGACATGTCTTCATAAGACCAGGCGAAGATTTCAACGTATTCATTCAACAGCTGTATTAAGCGCTCCTTGACACTTGGTTCCAGATTGGAACCCGCTTGTACTTCTTTCTTGTCTTCCTCTGTTCCTAAGTTGACTGTTTCCAACAACTCTTCATGAGGTAAGATGGCCCTCTCTTCTTGTTGTAGAAGTCTGGCTAGCTCTCCTGGTACTTCACAATCTTCGTCATCTTCATACTCAACCTGATTGACCAAATCTTCAGAGTTATTGAAGGATACAACAAAATAGTCACCCATAGAATCCAGAGTGGATGGGTACCTGCATTTGTGAGTGTGGGTGTATGTAAGGGATAGCCATCCTTAAACAAACAAAAATGCAAAAGGAAAGAAAATGAACACAACAGTTTATAAATGAAAAACGTCCAATGATTCATTAAACATGGCATATGATTATGAAGGAAAATCAAAACCCTTACAAATGAACCTACATGCCCCGGGCAAGGCATGAGGTGAAAAAGTAGTGTGCAGATTGTTTTAGTAATTATTATAGACCAACAAGAAATGTTCGAAAGATAAATTACTGATTGATGAAAGTAATGGGAACGAAGTCTTTCGCCTCCCAATTGTGCAGTCCCCCTTCAATGGTTGGGAAGATCCAGTCTTCAACGTTACCCTCTTCGTCTTCTTCTTCCAAAGCATTGATTCCATGAGGAGAAATCTTGTTGGGTGTCTTTTCAATTTTTGAGCGACGCATAGCCTTTTGCCCCGCAGCGGTAAATACCAACCCAAACTTGTCTGTCTTGTGGGGAAAGTCAGGAAACTGACCCCATGTTGAGCTCTTTCCCTCCTTCATTGCAGCCTTTGCGTCTTTCAAAGATGCCATCCTGGCCACCTGCTTGGGTACCTCAGCTACTGCCTTTGCTACTGCAACCTCGGGAGCAATTTCCTCGAAGTGTTGGAACGGAGTTTCGATGAATTCGCCCTCCACTTCCACATACCTAAAGGAGTTCAGATGACTGATCATGTACTCCTCTTCACCGTGTACAATTATGATTTTACCCTTAACAGGGTATTTCAGCATCTGATGTAGAGAAGAGGTGACTGCCCCAACATTATGAATCCAAGGTCTCCCTAGCAAGCAAGAGTATGATGGGCGGATGTCCATCACATAGAAAGTTGAGTGGAACACTTCAGTGCCTACCTTGATGGGAATGTCGACCTCCCCATGCACCATTCTTTTAGACCCGTCAAAGGCCCTGACAATGATATTACTTGGTTTCAGATCCAAGCCTTCACAATCCAACCGGTCGAGAGCCTTCTTAGGCAGCACATTTAGAGAAGAACCAGTGTCGACCAAGACATGGGAGAGAGTAGTTCCTCGGCATTCAACTGACACATGTAATGCTTCATTGTGCTTTCTTCCCTTCGGAGTCAGGTCAGCATCAGAGAAACCCAGGCCGTTGTCGGCGGTAAGGCTGGCTACACAATCCTGGAATTGATCGGCTGAGGTTTCTTGGGACACATGGGCTGTCTTCAAAAACCTTATCAAGGCCTTGGCATGAGCCTCCGAACAAAGCAGCAAAGCTAACATGGAGATCTTCGAGGGGGTTTGCCCCAGTTGTTCCACCACGTCATAATCACTCTTCTTAATTATTTTCAGAATCTCCTTCATTTCTTTCTTAGAGGTTTTGGGGATGACCAAGGGTTGAGCCCTCGTCCTGACGAGCTCTTCTTGGATCCCTTTCCCCTTATCAGCAGAAGTAGGAGGGACAACCACAGGAGTAACAGCTTCTTCAATCAACGGAGTTCTTGCAGAAAGTTTTATCGGTGCAGGAGTAACCTTGGCAGCAGCTGCGGGTACAAAGATTGCCTTTGGAGGGGCAATCTCTGGAGAGAAAATTCTCCCACTTCGGGTAATCTTGCTCGTACCGGCAATGTTTCCAATGTCGGCATTTTCTTCATCAAAGCTTTCTTCAGTCATCTCAATTTGTTTAACACCGTGGTAGTAGATTTCTCCACCATAATTCCACGGTATTGATTTGTCAGATTTGTATGGGACGGGCCCAGGCATGGTTATCTTTAAGGGAGCAATCTTCGTAGCGGATGTAATCTTAACATGCCTTTTGGGGACCTTGGAAAGATTGGTGGAAATGGTGATTATTGAAACTTCATTGATGGGAGTTGGAGTAACGGGAGTCTTTTCGAAAAGAATTTGTTGGTTGTCCATTAGGCGTTGGATGCCTATCTTCAGCAATGGACAGTCGATTGGTAGGGAGGAACAAAAGTAGCAATCTTCTTTACATCCTGGGAAAATCCCATCCTTCAACAGATTCAACTTGATTGTTAGTAGTGGAGTTACCAGATCATCAACAGTAGAAACAAACAGATCTTCTTCAACATCATGGACATTGCGACCATGCTTTGGCATCAGAGCGGATATTACATTCGGCTTCTCTGGGGCGTCGAACTCAACCTCTTTTGCATCTATTAAATCTTGAATTTTATGCTTAAGTGCCCAGCAATCGTTGGTGTCATGCCCGATGATATCATAATGATAGGCACATTTAGCATTGGGATGATAATGCGGGGAAGTTGTATTCACATTTTTCGGTGCCTCTTTGATATTGGGGAGATTCAGCTTCAACAAATGGGGAAGAACTTGTGCGGGTGTCATGTTGATGCGGGTGAACTGCCGTTGTGGCTGTTCTCCCTATTGCTGTTTAGGTCTAGACTGATTGTTACGAGGCTGATCATTTAACAGATTTTGAATCATCACGGCCCCTACAGTCGGTCGGCGCTCAGTTCTTCCCGATCCTTTCTGAGAGTACACAACAACTGCTTCCTTCTTGGCCGGAAATTATTTCTTAACAGTTGTGGATGCAGAGGCATCCCTTTCAATCTTCCCACTCTTAATACCAGCTTCCACCCGTTCGCCAGTCAGAATCAATTTAGTAAACCCTGCGGAAGAGCTTCCGATCAAATGGTTGAAGAACGGGCCAGATAGGGTCCCCAAGAACATATCAACTAGTTCCCTATCTGAAATAGGTGGCTGCACTCTTCCGGCCAAGTCGCGCCATTTCTGGGCGTATTCTTTGAATCCCTCATTTGAGGCCATCCCCATACTTTGTAGCTGAGTACGGGTTGGCGCTAAGTCAGCGTTATATTGATACTGGCGATAAAAGGCAGCTGCCAAGTCTTCCTAGTTATGCACTTCTGACCTCTCAAGCTGGTAAAACCAGACTAGCTGTGTACGGGACAAGCTGTCTTGAAAGAAGTGTACCCAAAGATTTATGTCGGATGTATGAGGTTGAATTCTTCTAACATATGACCTCAGGTGCATCTTCGGGCAAGACAGCCCGTCATATTTTGCAAAAATTGGCACCTTAAACTTTGGAGGGATCACAATCCCAACAATCAATCCCAATTCTTCAAAATCTAACCCAGGAACCCTTTGCAGCTCCATAGCTGCCAGTCTATCCTCCAGGTTTTTGTATTTGTCGTCTGCTGGCGGGTATTGCTGCTCTGAATAGTCTTCATCTTCCTCAACCTCTTCCTCTTCAGCCTCGGAATCGGAAGGTAATGCAGCCCCTTTTCCTTTACCGGTCCCCTCATCAGATGTGGAGGAGAGTTCAAGAACTCTCCGAGTTTTGTGACTGCTGATCTTTGACCGTCTGTTCAAGATCCATCTTACTGAAATAAACAGCAGAAAGATAAGGAAAACTGGTGTGAAGACCTGTTTATGCATATGATGAATGATATGTTTATTCATGCAATGCATTCAAGGATTTAGAAATTCAAAATTGTTGCAGACAAAAAGAACATACGTCATATTAATAAGAAGAAATTTTGTCAGTACATAAATGCCCCATGGGCCAAATATTACAAAAACTTCTTAAGGTAAAAAGACGTTGCGCATCCTTTTTGGCGCGATGTAAGTGTTGAGGGTTTCCTCCTCGTGAAGTCGGCGGGTAAGCTCCAAAACCTTCTTCTCACTGGCGTAGAAGCTGGCTTCAAAAGTATCCCTTTCTTCCTTGAGTTGGATCCAACTCTTCTGCATCTCCTCCCATGATGTAGGCATGTCAGGATGTAGGATGGTGTAAGGAACCTCTCCTTCCTTAACAGGCTCTTTAATCAAAGGGAGAATGTGAGGGTAAGGCATCATAAGACTCTGGGCGCGGGTTCATACCCACTTGAGATAAGGCTCAAGAGGGATGGAGTTCTTGTGCCCCAGTGTCTTACTATCTACCTTGTTAGGCATCCTCCAAGCTCTGATGAATCTTTGGCGAAGTCCTTGCGCATCATTGTCGAAGTCAAAAACTAGGTCAGGAATCAGCATGTCATGAGGGCCATCCCTCCGTGCATATCCAAATTATCTCAAAGCTGGACAAGGGTTGTAGGTAATGCCTCCCCTAATGCCAAGTAATGGAACATTAGGGAACTCACCACAACGATCGATGATGATGACATTTTCTCTGGACCGAGAACACCAATGTACATCAGAATGTGTGAGGGTCATCAACTGTTGTGACCACCTTAAGCCTTGTTCATTCTTCAAAACAGATTGTGGAAGGTGAGAAATAAACCACCTTGCAAGGAGAGGAGTACAACACATGAGAACACCTCTCTTCCTCATTGTTCGTGTGTAAAATGAGTGGAGGATGTCCCTAAGAAATGTAGGTATGGGATTCCTGGATAGGAAAATCTTGACAGCATTGACATCTATGAGTTGGTCAGGATTTGGGAACAAGACCAACCCATAAATAAGGAGTGCCACGATCTCTTCAAAGGCTTATAGATCCAAAGAATTCCAACACTCTTGTGCTTTCTCAAACAAGAATTTTTCCAAGAAGCCTTTGACACCACTTCTAGTCTCCCAATGCCCCTTGATGTCAGATGGTTGAAAGTGTAGTGCTTGAGCAACATCTTCAGGCTTTGGTTCCTTTTCCGTACCGTTGTAGGGTAGTTGATTAAGAATAGGAATTCTCAGGAGTTGAGAAAATTCCTCCAAAGTAGGCACCAATTGGTAGTCGGGGAATGTAAAACAGTGATGAAGGGGGTCAAAGAACTGGAACAACACTTTCACCATGTCTTCTTCAATGCTGGTGTTGACTAGGCTGAGCAGTCTACCGTGTCTTTCAATGAAGAGAGAGCTTTCTGGAATTCTGGATGTAAGCTCCTTGAGTTGAGGAGGGATTCTCACAAGGTTGACTTGGATAGTTTTCCTGCGAAGAATTTCCATGACCTACAAAACAAGAACAAAGATGAAGATCCAAACCCTTGAAATGGTTAGTGGATGTATATGATGCTTTATGATGTTCATGATGTATGCACAAACATATGTACAAGCAAGTCACACAAAACCCTATTTTCAGGCTTGTATGGGGTATCATAGGTAAGTACCCTCTTGAGTGTAGTTGGCTTAAAAACTTGTCCTATAAATAGTAACCGGGTTCTAAGGAGCTCAATATCATTGGATTGTTTTCCATGTTCATTGTTTTGGTTTAGCCACTTAACTAGCGACCAAAATATTCCAAGAAAACAACCCTTAATGAGTGTAGTATCGAGTATCTACCAACTTCGGACTGCACCAAAGCCGGTCATCTCACTACCCCTAATAAAAGGCCAAGATAGTCAAGTAAGGTTCTAGGTCATTAGTGCTTAGTGACATCACTCAGCGGCCCCGTACTCTCCTTTATTGAACTCAAGGGTTACCGGTACTCACAAATATGTCGCACTAATATAATTATTGCTTCAACCGTGTCGGTATACCCCATACAGTTTCCACAACGTATTGCTATCTATGAATGTTTCCCAAATCTGGATGTAGGATTTCAAGCCCAAACAAGAGAACCAAAATGTAAAGCAATCAAAGCAAACAATTAGTCATGCAAAAGGGTGATCTAAGCGCTAAGGTTACTCCACTTTTAATTTTTTCGCCAGTTCTGTGATACGGTGGGAGAACTGACTTGAGGTTTTGCGTTTGTTTTCGCAAATGTTTCGGTTGAGCAAGAGTCGCCACCGACTTTTTATTTTATCCTAAGGAAAGGTTAAAAAGCACAGGAAAAACCTTTGAGATGTTTTCTTGGGTTCAGGGAGTAGATTATAGAAATGGAAGGTATTAGCACCCTTTCTATCCATGGTTATCCATGGGCTCTTAGTTACTTGCTTAGATCACTTGCCTTTGTTTTTCAATTGTTTGAAATGGTGCTTTGTGTGTGTGGTTTTTGAAAATGTTTTGAAAAAAGATGCCTTGTCTAGGCAACCGTTGTAACAATTCTATACTCAAATATTTTACAAAGGTGTTTGTCTTTTTGAAAAGATGTTTCAATGTTTTTGAAAGTTGTTTTTGGAAATTGTGTTGTGGAGTGTGTTTTGAAAGTAGGCAAGTGTGTTTTGCAAGTTTGATCAAGTAACTAAGAATTGTCTACCCCTAAATTTACTCAAAGATCTTTCCTTATGTTTTTAACCCTTTTAACAGCGTTGTTTCACCATTGTATTTGGTGGACAACTTTGTGTTAGGATGTTAACGGGACGGGCACGGGTCATCGTTTAGACCATGAATGCAATCGTCTCAAGCGTCTTTGGCAATTTTCTTGAGGGACTATGATCATTTTGTTTAGGAAACTTCGAAAGCGTCATCAAAGGACTATGATCATTTGATTTGTTTTTGTTTTGCCAAAGACGCTCAACATGCAACATGGCCCATTTTTGAAGGCAACAAGTGGAGTAACCCTAAGGGTGCAAGTGTGCATTGTGTTGTCCATTTTCATGCTTTTTTTTGTCTTTGTATTAGTCAAGTTGTTTGTTATTTGATTTGCATACAAACTCTAGGTCTATCATGGCATAATTGAAAGCTTTTAAATGCGGAAATTTAAAGTCCTAAATTATTACAACATGATTATGGGGATGGGGGGTACAAATGTTTGAATGGGGGGATATTTGACAAGAAATTAAATCTAAACTATTACATCCATATCGAATATACAAATATTTAATTGTACAATGCAAAGTAAATACAATAAATATGCAAAATGTATTATGCACAAAATGATTTTTTTATGTATGTGAAAGTATTTTTCAATGTAAAATATAAACAAAAATAAAAGGGTCAAATTTTGAATATTTTTGTTATTTAGGGCAAAACCCTAGTTTTTGAATAAATAGTATTTATTTATTAATTATATACAATATTTATATATTAATTTATACAAAAAAAAAAGTATATTGTAAAAAAAAGTATTTTTAGTGTTATATATTAATAAAAATAAATTGTATTATTTTTATATTTTTGCCCTAATTATCTAATAAAATATACAAGTATTTATATATTATATATTAAATATACTAAATATATACAAGAATAAAATATTAATTATTTACAAAAATGTGTATTTTAGAAAATGTTTTCAAAAATGTAAATAAAAAATAATGACTGAAAATAAATATATTTTTATATTATTTTTTAGTGTTTTAAATAAAAGGTATTATATTTATTTACATATATATGCTAAATAAAACAAATAAATGCCAAATAAATGCAAAAAAAGGTGGAAAAATATTTTTAATGTTTTTTATGTTTGGACAAAAAATATCAAGTCAGAATAAAAAATAAAAAGTCAAAAATAATAAATATTTCACACAATGGGCCAGGGGGTGTAAATGGAAAAAAGGAGTGCAAAGAGCAAGACTGACTCAGGCCCAGCCCAAGCCAATCATCTTCAACCTTCAGCATTGTTTGAACAACCAAAACGCGCGCTTTCCATGCTTCATTCAAACTCCTGATTCTTTAACTTTTAACAAAAACTCATAACACAAACAATGTAGAGCATCAAGAGACGAATTCAGACATATAAAACACTTGACCTAACTCTAAGAAACGAAGGAGAATTTCTTCATCCCCAATTTCTGACCTAATTTTTCTTCAATGTTCATGGCCAAAATTCTCACAGCATACTCAATATAAATGAAAAGTAATCATATGTATGGCTTCTGGGCTATGAGTAGAGTATGTTTCATTCACAAACCTAAGCCTAACTCTTCCTATATTAAGAGATAGAAGTTCATGGTTTTACCTGTTTCAGCTTGAGTCGTGTACAACAATGTGGCCAACTTCAATGGAGTTTGAGCTTTTGTACAGCTTGCCTGAAGTCCAAGGATGCTTCCCAAGTATCTAGCTTGCTTTGAAACTCTCTGAATCGTGCTATGGAAGTTCACCTGCAAAACTGAAAAGTGAAAATGGCAACAGAGGTTAGGGATGTTACAATTTATATCTAGGGCTTGGGATAGTTTGTGTGGATGATATGGAATGTGTTTGAAAGGTTTTTAGCCAAAGTGCACGAATGGAATGAGTTGTGGAAGTCAAACTGCAACAGATGCCCTATTTCTGCAGCAAGAGGGTGTTTCTTAGTTTTGGGAGGTATGTGGGACCAATCAATCGTGCTTTAGGTTAGTTGGGATGTATGGAAGGTGAGAACAAAGTTTGAGTTTGGCTGTGCTTGCAGGAAGTGAGAGTTCTAGTTGTTTTGCAATCTTGCTTATTTTTGAAGTAAGAAAGTTCAAGTCCTTATGTAGGCCTGTATACCCTCTCTATCTATGCTGCACACTTTGCTCCTGATCAGTGGGATTTGCTTACAAACTCTTGCCTCAAAGATCTGGCTTGTACTTCTTGGATTTGGTATTTGACATAAAGCACTACTTTTCAAAAATGGCAAGTTTGCTTTTTCTACTTAAGGGATAATTCTTTGTGTAATGACTAAATGCACAAAACAATGCTTGAACACAATGGTTAGGCATTTAATTATGGAGTGCAAACTTGGTTTAGAGGCCCGCAAGCAAGTACCAAGCATGCTGATTTGAAAATGAAACTTGTATGAACATGTATTTGGTTATGAACAAAAGTGAATTTTGCCCAACTTTGCAAATTCGTTTCTCCCTAACCACAAGGGTGTTTGAGAAGTTCTTGGACAATTTGGAAAGCTTGGAATGTGTACTACAATCCATCTTTGTAATGCAAATTGAAACTCCAAGTGGAAGCATGTGAAAAATGACCAAGAATTTGGACAAAAATCCTGCCTAGAATAGGTCAAAAATTTCTCTAAGTTAAAAATGTTTTGCACCCTTGTTCCAAAACTCATAACTTGAGATACAAGCTTCCTTTGAGAAAACTTTGTGAATCAAAGTTGTAGATTTTGCAATGTACTACAACTTTCATGTTTCAAGTTTTGTTTGAATACATTTTCATCTTAGTGAAAAAATGGGACAAAGTTATGAAAAAATAAGGAAGTTTCATAACTTAGAAAAATTCTAAGTTATGAAATTTTCTCATTTTAAACCCTAATTTGCAATTTTGGGTTTCTTGATGAACAAGTTTCATAATTTGACATGTATTGATGAAAAATGAATCTTGGCACTTGATTTTGACCAAAAAGTCAAGGTTTGACTTTTTAGTATACAGTCAAATTTTGATCAGTTGACTGAAAAATTCATTTGTCAATCCTATGCATTTGGGATTTTTTGAACTTGTTGAATGTGTCAAGACAATGCCATTGAGTCCTTGAGTCCATGTGTGAGCTTAGTTTGCCATTGGTTAGGTCAAACAGTCAAAAATTGCCTTTGTGCAGTCAAAACCCTAAAAATGACCATTTTGCCCTTTTGGTGATCTGATCAAATTTCTTGTGGAATTGTGATCCAAACTTGACCAAATGGTTTATATGAGTTCATGATGTTGATGTGGGTCAAAAATCATGAGGTTTGACTATCAATTGGCCACAGTTGACTTTTTCCCCAATACAGCTGATTTCTAGATCAACTGTCCAATTGACTGGGCAAAGATTGGAATCAAGGCTTGAAACTTGGTATGGTTAAACTTGTAAGTCCAACATGAAGCATGAAAGTCACTTTGGGCATTTTAGGTCAAAACATCTTTGTGCAAACTCAAACCCTAATTTGGGTCAACAATGCAAGGAGGGGTCTTGAGCAGAGCAAACCCTAACTTGATCTTGAGCTTCAAGAGTCTTGTGGTGAGAAAATGTTGATGAAAAGGGAGGGCAAATTTTGGGGTACAGCAGGAGGTTCAGGCAAAAATTAGGGATAAACAAAAAATCTGTACACCCGGTAAGTTGAAAACCCGAAAGGGCGACTTGGGCAAAAAAGGGTTTCCCGGTGGATCGAAAACCCGAAAGGGCGGTCCAGGAAAAAGTTAGGGAATTAAAGCGTATGACTATGTCTCGTTGGATCACTTTAAGGACAATCTCTTCACAGATAAGCTCCGGGCTTCTGATCAACTTAATCATCTTCGGACGAAGCAACGAATGGACAAGATATCCAGAGTTACAAAGGCTATAGCAGAGTGGGAACCCCATGGAATTTTTACACATCGCCATCTCTCTTTATATAAATTTTTCTCATTTTTATGACAACATTATCTTACTAGGATGCTTGTCTCCTTTGTACAAAATACTTACACAAAGTTAATACAAAGATACTTCAAAGTGCATAAAACTATTTGTCTTTTTTCCTTTTTACACTTGTGTTTTATTTGAAAACATCCAATGGTTTATTAAATGAGCATATTTATTTGAATATAATCACTGTTTACAAATAAACGAAATGTGAAAGAATAATTACTGACAGGTTGAAAGGATAGGAAAACGTCTTTAGGCTATTCCAAGAGAAATCCCCTGCAGTACATCGTCCAGATCCCCAGCGGAGCTAAAACCATTGAAATACATATCCCCAGCGGAATTAAATTTCAAAATCCTTGCCAGAGTAAAACTTCAAACTCCCAATCCTCTGCGGAGTTATATTTTTAAACCTTTAATCCACCATCAGAGTTAAACCTCCAAACTCCCAGTCCACAGCGGAGCAAAAAACTTTGAACTTTAGACCCCCATCAGAGATGAAACCTTCTTCCCCAACGGAGTCAAATTTCCAACTACCAATCCACAGCGGGAACCATTCAGTTTTCCCCAATTTCTTCAGCAAGTTGTCTTAAAATCTGAGAATCAACCAGATAACAGTTAACTTTTGCCTTATCCCCAAATTTAGGATAATTCCCCAGTAGATTGGCATACAACCCAAACTCCTGAACTTCTTCCAAACAGGAATAAGCTTTTCCCCCATAGTCCTGAACTTACTCCCCAGAAGGATAGCTACTCCCCAACTGTATAGCTATTCCCCACAGAGTTTTTACTCCCCAAACAGAATGAAGATTCTCATTCTTAACTCCCCAGCTTGAAGTCCCCAAGGATTCAAATTCCCCTAGTAGATTGAAGATTCTCATTCCTGATTCCCCAGTGAAGTTACCAGAGTTTTCATTACTCCCAGCGTGAATTTGTCAGAATTTTTAATCCCCTGCAGATCAAAGATTCTCATTCTCACTTCTCCAATGAAGCCCCCAAGGGTTCAATTTCCCCAGGAGATCGAAGTTTCTCATTCTTAGTTCCCCGCAGAAGCCATCAGAGTCTTCCTTATTCTCCAGCAGATCAATGTTTTCCTTTGTTTGGTCCCGGGTAGAGATCATCATACTTTCCTTATTCCCCAGTCGAGTAAGGACTCCCATGGTGTAATCCCTAGCCATAGTATTCAAAGTTCTCTGGATTCCCCAAGCAGGTTTCTCAAGCAGTACTTGGCATTACTCTTACAACAGATGTTGTCAACACTCCAACTTCAAGACTTGAAGGATCCCTATATCCCTAGGAAAGTCGTGAAGGATTCTCACATCCCCACAGAAGTTGTCAAAGTTTTTTATAATCCCCGTGAGTTGCCAAGGATTTTCTATCCCCAACAGTAGTCAACAAGGATTTCTCGTCCTCAGCAATCAAAGATTTTGAATCTCCAACAGCGGTCAAGGATTTATTTTCCCCGGCAGCAGTCAAGGATTTTATTATCTCCAACTATCAAGGATTTATTTTCCTCAGCAATACAGCTAATCAGCTTACATGCGCATACATTACATTCATATATCATGAGCATTGATAAAGTACATTTTATTGCATCATACATTTCATGCGACATAACTTTGTGTTTCAGCTAACATTTTACCCTTTTCAGGATAAGATTAACAGATATCTTTAACAAATATTCAAAGATTTCAGATACAGTACGGATACACTCCAGAAGCGGAAGTCATTTTGTTACTCATTCAGATCTCTTATTCAGATACAGTACGGATACACTCCAGATACGGAGGTCATTCTATTACTCATTCAGAATTCAAAGTAAGATACAATACGAATATGTTCCAGACACGGATGCCATTTTGTCACTCATTCAGACTTCAACAATCAGATACATATTAGATACGCTCCAGACACGGAAGCCATTCTATTTCTCATTCAGATTCAACTATCAATTTCAAGTTCAGATACACTCCAGACACGGAAGTCATTCTGTCACTTGTCCAGATCCCAATTACAGTTCAGATACACTCCAGGCACGGAAGTCATTCTGCTACTCATACAGATCTCAACTTCAGATACAGATTAGATATGCTCCAGAACAGAAGCCATTCTATTTATCATTCAGATTCAACTATCAATTTCAAGTTTAGATACACTCCAGACATGGAAGTCATTCTGTCACTTGTCCAGATCCCAGTTACAGTTCAAATACACTCCAGACACGGAAGTCATTCTGCTACTCATACAGATCTCAACTTCAGATACAGTCCAGATACGCTCCAGACACGTGTTGGCTCCTAAATTCGACACCTTTGTTTTGATTGATATCAGCCATTAAAGCTGAAAGATGTCTTCGACTGGTTAAGTCTGTCGAAATGCCCGTCGAAAGATGGCAAAAGTACTTAGAAGAATTCTTCCAAGGAAGAAGGCTGGTTACCTTCGACGTCGAGGGAGTTTCTCGTCGAAGATGTCTCTTGACGAAAGTGTTCGATGGTTCAGAGTGGAGCAGTTTGAAATTCAAGCGTTTGGAGGGAAAACGGTTTCCAGCAGTTACCACGTGCAAACGTGCAAGGATCTGGAGCGTCGAGCATGGAGAACGTGCCAAGTGGATTGATCTCGAAGCAGTGTAACTGCCCGACGGTTACTTGGAATGTTTTAGTATAAATAGGAGTAGACATGTAGTTTCTCGCGTGTGTTCACAATTCTATACAAAGTCACTCATATAGATTCGAGTACCCAGCGTGTGAGAAAGAATTGTTGAGAAATGTATGTGTGAAACACCAATTTTATCAATTAAAGTCATTTACTTTCCCAGAATTTTACTTGCTTTTCTCTTTACATTTCCTGTCGAACCTTTTACTTTAAAGCCTTGTTTATTTTACCAAGCCTTTCCTTTATGCAATTCATTTAAAGCCAATTTATTTAAAGCCTTATCCAATTCAATCAAACTTCAAAATCAACCTATGTCCTAGGATCAATCTGATCGATCCTGCGAGTAACCAAATAAGTAACCATTTGGAGGATCAGCGGTTGTTTACCAAAACCCAAGGTAAACAAATTGGCACACCCGGTGGGACTGTGTGTTGATTGTTGAAAATAATCTCATCTTTTCGAGTTGTATGTTATTGAGAAGTGGTAGAATATACACTAACGATAACAATACTGCCAGAAGGAGGGAAGAGATGGCGAATCCGCCAAACAATAACGAAATCCCACAAACGAGTGTGGGAGCAACGGTTAGTATGACCGTAAGTGAAGCGACAAACGTTGGTTCGACACCAGCAGTGTCGGTCACAACCACGGGGCCAATACCTTCGTTAACAGGCCCCAGAATACCTTTGGGAACTCCCCCACCAAGGGGAAATTTAGGCACAAGGCCTGTGGTTCCCCCAGGATTTATTCCATTCTATGGTATGCCAACTTCTGAAGTGGCAAGCCTGACGAATGCTGCGTCCACTTTTTCAGACCCTTTCGTGAGTGCCTCTTCGCCACTCCAAGGCTCTGGAGTAGGCATGGCGAATAGAAATAGGACCCAACTCTTAGGAGGAACGTCCCAAGTAGCCCATGGCCTTACAAATGCCTCGACAGCAGTCTTGAGGCAACAAGTGGACGAAAGCAACCATGATATGGTGCAAATGTTGGCACAAACTTTGAGTACAGTGCTAAACCCTCTAATACAAAACACTACTCAATCGAATCAGCAAGTTACAGCGCAAATGACGCGTTTGGCTGACTTCTTTGGAGTACCCCCACCTATTCGACAGCCCCAAAGGGCGCAAATAAGGGGAAATCAGGGGATATTTGTAGAGGAAGAAACCACCATTAACCAGGCTCAACAGCCTGTCGAAGAAAACCTTAGGGCACGATTGGAACAACCTGTCGAGGAACCTAGGGTAATAGCCCCAGAGGTAAGGTTAGTTAACAGAAACCAAAATGCTGACGAAGTGGTTCAGCATATCCAATACCAAAACATGGGTTTGGAAAACAATCTGGCAACCATGATTGAAAGGATCATGACTCAGAATGGGATGAACATGGGCTTTCGAAGGCCCAACTTTACATCTCCATTGTCAGAATACGTGTTACAAACGGACTTACCTCCTAGATGCAAAGTCCCCAAATTTACTAAGTTCTCTGGGGACACGACAGAATCTACTGTCGAACATGTGGCGAGATACTTGATCGAAGCAGGAGACATTTCGAATAACGAAAACCTAAGGATCAAGTACTTCCCAAGTTCTTTAACCAAGAACGCTTTTACTTGGTTTACAACTCTCCCCCCAATTCGATCCATCATTGGACCCAGTTGGAAAGATTGTTCCATGAACAATTCTACATGGGGCAAACCAAGATAATCCTGAAAGAACTGGCCAGTGTGAAGAGACGTTTCACTGAACCTATAGACGAATATCTAAATAGGTTTAGGTTGCTCAAGGCGAGATGTTTTACACAAGTGCCAGAACATGAGTTGGTCGAAATAGCCGCAGGCGGTTTAGATTATTCCATTAGGAAGAAGCTAGACACCCAGTACCTAAGAGACATGGCCCAACTGGCCGATAGAGTTCGACAGGTCGAACGCCTCAAAGCTGAAAAAGCTAAGGCAACGAAAACTCACAAGAGAGAGAGAATAGCGTACGTTGAGATGGACGACGAAGATCTAGAAACCTTCGACGATACTTTAACTGTCGAAGAAGGAGAAGTCGATTTAGCAGAACTGAAACAAGGGCCACCATACTCTTGTAAACAATTAGTCCCCTCAAATGGGAAAAATCCCATTGGTCCAGACAGGACCAACGATAGGTTCCCAAAAAAGACTTATAGTTTTGACATCACAAAATGTGATGAAATATTCGACTTGCTAGTTAAAGATGGCCAAATGATAGTACCCCCAGGGGTAAAAGTGCCTCCTCTTGATCAAAGAAAGAAGAGAGGTTTTTGCAAATATCATAATTTTTTGGGCCATAAAACTTCTCAATGTTTTCTTTTCAGGAATCTTGTGCAAGACGCTATTGAGGAAGGGAGATTAAAGTTTGATGACAAATCCCCCATGGCTGTCGACTCCAATCCACTGAAGGCTGAAGCCCACTATGCTGAACCCTCTGAGGTGAATATGATAGAGGCAACCAGGATCCAGTCGAAGAAGCCAGGAATTACTATGGTCGAAGTCTCAAAGGACCACATCAACATGCCAATCTTTGGCAGTTTTTCTGGAAATTTATCCAGGAAGACAATTGAAGCTGTCCAGAAAGCGGTCGAGAACCCGAGGTCGGAGACTGCTGAAGCACAAAAAACTGGATCAAAGCCCAGTTCCCACTTGGCCACTGTTCAAGGCCAGACGGAGAATCTGGAGATACAAATGAAGCAGCTAACTCTTGCTAATAAAGATACAATGAATATCAACATGGTCGAGCTTTCTGACCCTAAAGCATCAGAAGAGGCCATAAGGCAAGAGCAGGCTAATAAGACTGCTTTCCCTCGGGAAAACAAAAACTTGGCAGATCTTTTACAAAGATGCCAGAAAAAGAAATCAGAGGTGATGCTGTGTCCAAGATGCAGTTCGATCTTTGATAAAAAAGCTGCTGAGCACATTCAAGGCGTGAGAGCAGCGAATAAGAGAAGGGAGAATGCTGACCTTCGACATGATCCCAGAAGGGGTTCTAACCAAGACAAGAGGCCATTGACCTTTAGGCCTCCAACAAATGTGCCAGTAGACACTTGGTACAAAACCTCTGGCCGGAAAAGGCCAAGTGAGGAGAAATGGCATTCTTTTGATGTGCCAAGGGGTTCCTCTTTGACTCAAAAGAAAGAGCCTCAAGTTGCTTCACCTAAGGTTACACAAGTGTCCAGCAACTACAAGGGTAAAAATCCTATGTCTCGATCTCAATGGAGGAGATATCAAAGGAGACGAAAAGCTGAAAGGGAGGCTGCCAACGAACCTAAGGCAGAAACTAGTTCGAATGTTCCTCAAAGGAAACAAAGGAAGCCTCTAGAGAGAGAACCAGTTACCAACAGGCTAGTTTGGCCTAACCAAAGTGAAGTCGAAGACGAAGACGATGCTGAGTCTGATGATACTTTGGATATGATGGTGAATATTGTTTCAGTGCTGCCCAGGGAATTCAATCGACAGGTAGAAGTCGAAGCAAGTGACTGGGAGGTGGAACAAGAAATGGCCAAACATAGGCCAGTGTGCTATTTTGTCATGGACAATGGCACTACTGAGGAACAAAATGGCTTCTTCGAGCCACCTACAGAGGCGATGAAGAATCACCTCAAGCCTTTGTTCATAAGGGCTAAGCTCGAAGAAACTACTGTGAATAAAATATTGGTCGATTGTGGGGCAACCATCAATATTATCCCTCACTCTATGCTAAGGAAAATTGGCAAAAGGGATGAGGAAATTAAACCTCACAATATGGTCTTGTCGAACTATGAGGGCGGCATAGGGACCACTATGGGAGTGATCCAGCTAGATATCAAAGTTGGGTCTATCCTTCGACCAACGATGTTCATGGTCATATCGGCCAAACCTAACTACAATCTTTTGTTAGGCCGTGAATGGATTCATGGTGTTGGCGCTGTGCCTTCATCAATGCACCAAAGGCTGCTGCTATGGCGTCCAGATGGGATGGTCGAAAACATAGAGGCAGATCAAAGCTACTACCTTGGCGAAGTAAATCACCTGGGTGTGGCAGATTTCGACAAAAACTTGGCTCACATAGGGCCATGTCCAACACCTGACTTCGACATGGCGCCAGCGCCAAACACCTTTTGTTCCCTATACCTGCATCCTGAGCATGGTTTCCAATGGGACAGAGAAGACTTGTCCCACATAGACTTCAGTGGGTTGACTGATATCCAACCAACTGGTTGGGGAAGTGAATTCAGTGATAATGACTGAGTCACAATCTTTGAAGCGAATTTCGGCTTATGTAGCCGAAACCAAGATGATAACGGCTCTCGAAGCCGAAGTAAAGTACATGGCCACACAGGCCAATGATCAACAATTATCTGCTGTTGGCTCAGGAAAGGATTTCGATCCAAAACCTCCTGATATCATGCCAGAAGAAATGCAGGAACAGAGGCTCGACGCCATCTATGACGATGAGCCTTTGGGCTTCGAAAAGGATCCCTTGGCGAACAACATTAAAATGTTAGCACAAGACCCTTTAGAAGAAATCAACTTAGGTGAAGGATCAGAGAAAAGGCCAACTTACATCAGCGCCAAAATCGATCCAGAACTTAGGTTGGAAGTAATCCAATTGCTGAAAGAGTTTAAAGACTGTTTTGCATGGGATTATGACGAAATTCCTGGTCTCGACAGAGGATTGGTAGAACTTCAGTTGCCAATCAAACCTGGAAAGAAGCCAATCAAGCAAAATCCAAGGCGCTTCGCTCCAGAAATATTGTCGAAGATCAAAACGGAGGTCGAAAGACTTCTGAAATGCAAATTCATCCGTGTTACAAGGTATGTCGAATGGATTGCAAATATTGTGCCAGTAATTAAGAAAAATGGCACATTAAGGGTGTGCATAGATTTCAGAGATTTGAATGCTGCCACCCCCAAAGATGAATATCCTATGCCTGTGGCGGAAATGCTAGTCGATTCTGCCGCTGGTTATGAATACCTGAGTATGCTCGATGGTTATTCAGGATATAATCAAATATTCATTGCTGAAGAGGATGTGTCGAAAACAGCTTTTCGATGCCCTGGGGCCTTAGGCACTTACGAATGGGTAGTGATGCCTTTTGGCCTAAAGAACGCTGGGGCAACGTACCAGCGAGCAATGAATACTATCTTCCAAGATTTTATTAACACTTTTATGCAAGTATATATTGATGATATTGTTATAAAATCTGTTTCCAGGAAGAACCATATTGACCACCTTCGACAATCATTCGAAAGAATGAGAGAACATGGTCTGAAGATGAACCCTTTGAAGTGTGCGTTCTGTGTGAAAGCTGGAGATTTCTTGGGCTTCGTTGTCCATAAGAAAGGAATCGAAATCAATCAGAACAAGACGAAGGCAATTCTGGAAGCGAAAGCGCCATCGAATAAAAAGGAATTGCATTCTCTCTTAGGCAAGATAAATTTCTTAAGGAGGTTTATATCTAATCTAAGTGAGAAAGCTCAGGCCTTTTCACCCTTACTTCGACTGAATAAAGAGGGGTTCGAATGGGGGCAGGAGCAACAAGAAGCCTTCGACAAAATCAAAGGGTACCTCACTAAGCCACCTATTTTGGTGCCTCCTTGTAGCAATAGGAGTATGAGATTGTACATAGCTGCATCTGACAAAACTCTGGGAAGTATGTTAGCCCAAGAGGATGAGAATGGAGTCGAAAGACCCATTTACTATCTCAGTCGAGTTTTGAATGATGCAGAAACTAGATATAGCGAAGTTGAAAAATTGTGTCTATGTCTGTATTTTTCTTGTACAAAACTCAAGCAATATATAAAACCAGTTGATGTTTATGTTTCGTCTCATTTTGATGTTTTCAAATATATGTTGTCAAAACCTATCTTGCATAGTCGAATTGGCAAATGGGCATTAGCATTAACTGAATACTCCTTGACCTTTATGCCTCTTAAGGCAGTAAAAGGACAAGTGGTTGCAGATTTCATAGTCGACCACTCAATTCAAGTTGAGGATATTAATTATGTGGAGATAGAACCTTGGAAATTCTACTTCGATGGTTCCAGCCATAAAGATGGAACAGGGGTAGGAGTCTTGATTATTTCTCCAGATAAAATTCCAATAACATTCAAGTACAAAATAGCAGGTTCTTGTTCGAACAATGAGGCTGAGTATGAAGCTCTAATTACTGGCCTTGAGATATTGTTGGAATTGGGGGCAACTCGAGTCGAAATAATGGGAGACTCAGAGTTAGTCATCAAGCAAGTCACAAAGGAATATAAATGCATAAGGGAGAATCTCATTATGTACTTTGTGATAGCAAATCGTTTATTGAAACAATTTGAAACGATCAATATTCGACACATACCCAGAGTCGAAAATCAAATAGCCAATGACTTGGCACAAATTGCATCTGGGTATAAGGTTTCAAAAACGAGATTACAAAGAGCAATCGAAGTTCGAGAAAAGATAAAAGCAACTTGTCTATCACCATCAGACTTGGAATCGACGAGACTAGGATATGCTGATCACAGTAACTTCGAGATTTCGTTCATTGATAATTTGTCAGAGCAAGATTGGAGGAAACCCATTGTGGACTATCTTCAAAATCCAGGAGCTTCGACAGAACGAAAAGCAAAATACAGGGCGTTGAGTTTTGTACTCATGGGTAATGAGTTATTTAAGAAGACGCCTGAAGGGGTGTTGCTGAAATGTTTAAGTGAAACTGAAGCATACATAGCCCTTTCAACGACGCATGCTGGGGCATGTGGGGCTCACCAAGCAGGCCATAAGATGAAATGGTTGTTGTTTCGACAAGGACTATATTGGCCCACTATGCTGAAAGATTGTGTTGAGTTCGCCAAAGGTTGTCAAGAGTGTCAAGTTCATACAGGCATCCAACATGTACCAGCAAGCGAACTTCACTCGATAGTGAAGCCTTGGCCCTTTAGAGGATGGGCGTTGGACCTCATTGGAGAGATTCGACCAGCATCATCAAAGAGTCAGAAATACATATTGGTAGGCATTGATTATTTTACTAAGTGGATCGAAGCTATCCCTTTAGTCAATGTGGACCAAGAAAATGTCATTGAATTTATTCAAAAGAACATTATCTTTAGATATGGAATCCCTGAGACAATAACAACTGATCAAGGGTCAGTTTTTACTGGTCGAAAGATGCAGGAATTTGCTCAGGAAACAGGTTTCAAACTCCTAACATCCACGCCTTATTATGCACAGGCGAATGGTCAAGTCGAAGCAGCTAACAAAGTGGTGATTGGCTTGATAAAGAAACATGTTGGGAAGAAACCAAAGAATTGGCATAAGACGTTAGACCAGATTTTATGGGCTTGTTGAACGTCCCCAAAAGAAGCCACTGGTACAACACCATATAGGCTAACTTTTGGTCATGATGCAGTGTTGCCAGCAGAAATTTGTCTTCAGTCTGCAAGGGTTCAGAGGCATTATGATATTCCTTCTGAAGTTTATTGGAACATGATGTTAGATGAACTGGTGGATTTAGACGAAGAGAGATTACACGCCCTCGACTTGCTCAGGCTTCAGAAGAAAAGAGTAGAAGACTCTTATAATAGAAAGGTAAAACCTAAGGTATTTTTGCCTGAAGAACTAGTTTGGAAGGTAATTCTTCCCATGGATCGAAGGGATCGAAGCATGGGGAAATGGTCACCCAAATGGGAAGGACCCTTCAGAGTTATCCAAACTTTTTCTGGTGGAGCCTATGAAGTCGAAGAGTTAAGTGGAGATAAAAGGCTCTTGAGAGTAAATGGTAAATATTTGAAAAAATACAAACCGATACTTCAAGAGATAAAAATAAGATAATAAAAGAACAAGTCTAAATTAACCATAAAAATGCCAAAAATAGAAATTTTATTGATTTCAGCCAAGATGGCAATTGTTGTCGAATAACGATTACAGAAGATGGTTACAAAAGAGAATCAATCAAAAGGTAAGAGAGTTCCTGAGTCGAAGATACTTGGCGTGCTGCAGCTCCAACCTCTTCTTGCACCAGGAGTTTTCCTGCACTAGTTTGGCAATTTGAGCGTCGAGGCTTTGGGCTCTCTCAGCGAATTCCAGGCCTTGTTTGATCTCAGTCTGGCTCTCAGTGTCTGAGATGGTCGAAAGAATTTCCTCCTTGAGTACAGTGTTGGCGTTTATCTTCGCCTCTATTTCTGCGATTTGTGCTCGGAAGGAAACATTCTCTCGATCAATGGCATCGACTCTTTCCTGTGCAGACGCTTTTTGTTTCGACAACTCAGCAATTCGAGAAGTCGAATCTGAGACAGCAGTCCATGCAGAGGAGCTTTTGCCATACAACACCTCAAGCTGACTGTTAAACCCTCTTTGGCGCCTGTAATCCGCTGAGACTTGATCAATCATAGAGTGTAACTCCATGATCAAGTCTGAGATTTCTGGGGCTACAGCTGCAGGAGTTAGTGGGACGCGTGGCAGCCCCCTGTTGTTTTGGCCGTTTCTGCAGAAATAGAGGGACGCAGCGTGCGTCCTCGTTTTTGGGAATTGTCATAATGACAAATTCTGAATTGACGTTTGGTACTGCACGCCGTACTGAAAGTGACATCCTAGGATCAAATCAATGATGGTTTCTTGGGATTGCCAATAGTTGGTAAAAAGCAACAAAAAGTGCACAAGTTAACTTGTGACTAAGCGTGGAAAGACAGGTGTCGAATGGCGTTTCAAAGAATGCCTTTTTCTTTCAGAGTCGAAATAAGGCATTCTTGGGGGGCAATTTGTTGGCTCCTAAATTCGACACCTTTGTTTTGATTGATATCAGCCATTAAAGCTGAAAGATGTCTTCGACTGGTTAAGTCTGTCGAAATGCCCGTCGAAAGATGGCAAAAGTACTTAGAAGAATTCTTCCAAGGAAGAAGGCTGGTTACCTTCGACGTCGAGGGAGTTTCTCGTCGAAGATGTCTCTTGACGAAAGTGTTCGATGGTTCAGAGTGGAGCAGTTTGAAATTCAAGCGTTTGGAGGGAAAACGGTTTCCAGCAGTTACCACGTGCAAACGTGCAAGGATCTGGAGCGTCGAGCATGGAGAACGTGCCAAGTGGATTGATCTCGAAGCAGTGTAACTGCCCGACGGTTACTTGGAATGTTTTAGTATAAATAGGAGTAGACATGTAGTTTCTCGCGTGTGTTCACAATTCTATACAAAGTCACTCATATAGATTCGAGTACCCAGCGTGTGAGAAAGAATTGTTGAGAAATGTATGTGTGAAACACCAATTTTATCAATTAAAGTCATTTACTTTCCCAGAATTTTACTTGCTTTTCTCTTTACATTTCCTGTCGAACCTTTTACTTTAAAGCCTTGTTTATTTTACCAAGCCTTTCCTTTATGCAATTCATTTAAAGCCAATTTATTTAAAGCCTTATCCAATTCAATCAAACTTCAAAATCAACCTATGTCCTAGGATCAATCTGATCGATCCTGCGAGTAACCAAATAAGTAACCATTTGGAGGATCAGCGGTTGTTTACCAAAACCCAAGGTAAACAACACGGTTGCCATTCTGTCACTTATTCTGTCTTTTTCCCCATCCCAGAGAGGCTCCAGACACGTATGCTATTTTGTCGCTTATTCAGACTCAGATACAATACAGATACACTCCAGACACGGATGTCATTCTGTTATTCATTCAGAGTCAAATACAATTACAGCTTGGATACGCTCCAAACACGGACGCCATTCCATTGCTCATACAGATCCAATCTCCAGATACAACTCAGATACGTTCCAGATACGGATACCATTCTGATGTTCATTCTCCTGATTTTCAACAAACATTATTGGATGGCATCTTTAAGCCTATTTCTGACAAGATTCTGTCACCTCTCCAAATGGTACCTTTAAGCCCATTTCCTCAACTATATTTTGACGAGTGCAAATTTATGGGCACTCTAGTGTCCAATCATCTTTTACCTTCGAGTCACGAACGAAAAACTCGCCAATCTAAATCTTCAGGTTCAAGAAGATTGAACAGGGGCAGATGTTATACCGCAAGACTTTCCCTCTCATTTTATCAAGATTTCCCCTCACAAGACTCTTTGGACTCCAGACAGGATTAGGGTTTGCTCTGCTCAAGACATCTCCTTGCACTGTTGACTTGAAATTAGGGTTTGGGTTTGCACAAGGATTTTTGGACTTCCAATGCCTCATGTGACTTTCATACATCATTTTGGACTTATAAGATTTCCCATACCAAGTTTCAAGCCTTGAATCAAATTTTTGCTCAGTCAATTGGACAGTTGACCTAAAAATCAACTGTATTGGGGAAAAAGTCAATTGTGGCCAATTTACAGTCAAACCTCATAATTTTTTATCTACATCAATATTATAGAATCATATGAACCATTTGATCAAGTTTGGACCACAACTCCTCAAGAAATTTAATCAGATCATCAAAAGGGCAAAATGGTCATTTTTAGGGTTTTGATTGTAGAAGGGCAATTTCTGATTTTTAACCTAGCCAATGGCAAATTGGGTTCAAGAATGGTTTCAAGGACTCAGTGGCATCATCTTGACCTAATCACAAGGTTCAAAAGATCTCAAATGCATTGGATTGACAGATGAATTTTCCAATCAACTGATCAAGAATCAATTGTACACTAAAAAGTCAAACTTTGACTTTTTGGTCAAAATCAAGTGCCAAGGGTCATTTTTCATCAAGATGTGTCAAAACATGTAACTTGTTCACCAAGAAACCTAATTTTGGAAATTAGGGTTTAAAATGGAAAATTTTCATAACTTAGAAATTTTCTAAGTTATGAAAATTTCTTATTTTCCCCCAACGTTTTCACCATGATGCTATTGGATTCAAAGAAAACTTCCAACATGAAATTTGTAGTCCTCCACAAAATCTACAACTTTTATTCACAAAGTTTTCCCAAAATATGCTTGGATCTCAAGTTATGATTTTGTGAATATGGGTCCAAAAACTTTCTAACTTAGTGAAATTTTGCCCTAGTTTAGGCAGGATTTTGACCTATCTTCATGGCAACTTTTCACCTAGTTCCAAGTGTAATATCAAAATGAATTTCAAAGATGGATTGTAGAGCATGTTACAATATTTCCAAAATGTCCAAGAACTCTCCAAGATCATTCATGGTTTGGGAGAATCAAAAGTTTGAAAATGGAAAATTATCACTTTTGGCCAAGGCATTTTGCACATTGATACAAGTTGCAAATCAGTTTGGATCATGCTTGTACTTGGTTTACAGGTTCTAATCCTTTCTACACTCATAAATTAATGCAAACACATTGGATTAAGGATTTGTTATGAGCTTTAGAGCATTGTACAAAGAACTATTCCAAAAATGGCAAAAAGATAACAATGTTATTTTGATAAAGGTCACTTTTAGCAACTTTGTTTATCTTGAGCCAAGGACCCAATCTTTTGAAGCAAAAAAACTCCAGAAACTTGGGGCAAAGTACACCAACTATGTGCAGCTAAGAAGCAGGCCTGTACAGGCCTTGGCATTGTCAAAATCAACTTTTGCTTCAAAAGCAAGTAATTGGCAAAAGTCCACACAACTTTGTAATCTGATAAATAGCAAGTCTTGTACAAATTTCAAACAAGTTTAGCACAATATACCAAGTCCATAACACGAGCTCTTAGCATCTCAAACACACAAATACACAAAACATTCCATTTCCGCCCAAAACAGGGCAAGCCCTGCAGAACTCAAGCCATCTTCACATTGCCTCGTGTGTTTTGTCCCAAACCACTTCAAACACTTTCTAAAAAATACACATAAGCTGTCCAGACCATTCTCAAGAAACTGTAACCTTGTTTTCACACTTCACCATTTTTACTTTGAAGCTTTGCAGGTTGAGTTCTACAAGCATATTCAGGCAAGTTCAAAGTAAGCCAAGCATTGGGGAAGGTTGAGTGAACTTCAGGCAAGCTAACACGACCTTCAGGCCTCATCCAAAACTCCTACATTGCCATATCCAAACTTGGCTGAAGCAGGTAATTCTCAAACTTCTATCTCCTTATTTAGGAATCATTAGGCTTAGGTTTGTGAAGCAAAAATGTAGCCCTTAATGTCCTTAAAATGTACATATGCATAGAATTCATTTATGTTAACTGAGCTAGGAGAATTTGGATGTTGAAGTTGCTGAATTTTTTAGGTCAGAAATTGGGGGTGATAAAATTCTCCCTGGTTTCTTAGAGTTAGATTAAGTTTTTTATATGGTTAGAATCGTGTGATGATGAGCTATAACTTTCATGTTGCAAGTTTTTGTTTTTAAGCATGTATGCAGGAGATACGGTTTGAGTTGCAGAAGCGCGCGTTTCTTGTTCAAAGGACAGGGACGAAGTAGAAGCTGGGCAGGGCCTGGCTTGCCTTGCTGATGACACCCCCCTACTTGCTTTCTGCACCCCCTTGGCCCATTTGCTTTATTTTTGTATATTTTTTCATTTCTTTTACATTTCTGACTTTTATTTATTTTTTCTAAATATTAAAAATCACCAAAAATATTCTTTTAATTTTTCACATTTTATTTTATTATTTTATTATTTTTTTGGACATAGAAATAGTTTATTAATAATAATATAACTTATTTTCTTAAATAAAATTTGTAAATAATGCAAAAATATAATATATTTTTATTTTTATTATTTATACACTTAAATAATATTTTCTCACACATTTTAATTTTATAACACTTTTGTATATATTTTTAGTTATTTTCTTGTACATAAATGAAATAAATAATATAGAATATATATTTTCTTCAAACAAAAACTAGGGTTTTCTACCCTTTCCAAAATAATCATTAGTATTTTTCTTATTTTTGGACATAAATAATTTTATTTTACATACATAAAAAATAAATACAAAAACATTTTTGCATATTTATATTTAATTGCATATTTAAATATTATTCATTTGTACAAATAAATTCAATATGGTTGTAATAGTTTTAGGGCTTTATTTTGTGCAAATATCCCCCTATTCAAACTTGTATCCCCCTCCCCATAATAATGTTGTAATAGTCTTAGATTTACTTTTACGCATTTTATCGCTTTGATATGCATGATAGTAAATTAGGGTTTGTATGCAAAGACCAAAATCAAAACAAATAGCATGACTAATATAAGACAAAAATGCATGAAAAATGACAACACAATACATACAAGCATCCCTAGGATTTCATCCACTTGTTGCCTTAAAAACATGGCCATGGTATGCATGTTAGGTATCTTGGAAAAATCAATCAAAAAACAAAAGATCATAGTCCCTCGATGACGCTATCTTGGTTGCCTATATAAAAATGATCTAGTCCCTTAAAAACTGCTAAAGATACTTGGCAATATTATTATCATGGTCATACGATGACCCGCGCCCGTCCCGTTTAACATCCAAATACAAGGTTGTTTACCAAATACAATGGTAAAACAACAATGTCAAAGGGTTAAAAATGTGTAGGAAAGATCTTCGAGTTAGGGTAGACAACTCCTAGTTACTTGATCTCTTGCAAACCATCCTTGCTAATTTCAAAAACACACAACACAATTTCAAAACATTTCCTAAAACAAACTTTCAAACATTGAAAGATTTTTCAAAAGACAAACACCTTCGTATACATTCAAACAAGAATCATTACAAAGGTTACCTAGACAAAGGCCTCTTTTCAAAATACTTTCAAAACCACACGCAAAAGCACCATTTCAAACAATTGGAAAAGTAAAGCAAGTGATATAAAAAAAGTAACTAAGAGCCCATGGAAAACCATGGATGAAAAGGGTGCTAGCACCTTCCCTTTTCATAATATACCCCCCGAACCCAAAAACAATCTCTAAGGTCTTTCCTGTGTTTTTTGACCTTTCCTTTAGATAAAATAAAAAGTCGGTGGTGACTCTTGCTAAACCGAAACATTTGCGAACACAAACATAAAACCTCAAGTCAGTTCTCCCACCGAATCACACGCTCTCCTAAAATAATCTTCTACCCATATATTCTGGGGCACCTGGACATTCGATTGAATATGGTATGTCATTCAGAGACAAGGTCCAAGACGTGATCAATCCAGAGACGGTTGTGTTCACATCAGATCATAAGGGGAATTCTCTCGCCTGTTTAAGCACCAAGGCTACAGAAAGTCGCCAGAATAAAAAAATCCATACGGATTCAAGTCTCCTCAACAATGGCAATCATTGGTTTCTTTATTGCATTTTCATTTTCATTCTTGCTTGTTTATTTAAACATTGTTTGTATATAGAAACTTGTCTATTTTTGAATGAAAATCTTAATGCAATAAGTATGCTTGTCTTGAAGTGTTCCTTTTGTCTTTATTCATCCATTCGTTATCACTCTTTAAATGTTTTACTTGCATATTGATGCCAATTCTCCAAGTCTTATTCTTAGGTAAATATTGGAGGGAGGATGACGATAATCTGAAAACGCAAAAAAAATCTCTGGTTGATATGCTTTTGAATAAGACCCTGCTGACGATGTACAGGCCTTGTTTCTATTCCTAAACACCGGAGATATAAGGGAGATAAACCCTCGTTAACCCCTATGAGCCTAAGAAGTAGGAGTTTCTTTTCTATTCAGAAAAAACCCTCGTTTTAACCCTAGGGCATGTAGTGTTTAGTTAATTTGGTAAAGCGTTCATAACTCGTCAAGAGTGCGCATCCAAGGATACGACAATGGTTATCCATCAAAAGGTGTAGGAAAGTCAAAACCATAATGGTTAACCCTTATCTATCAGTAACGTGCGTCTATTAAAGATATCCCAATGGGTATCTCTCACAAATTAAGAAGCTGAGATCAAATGACGATACAACAATGGCTATCCCTCAGCTACCGAAGACTCAGACAGTCATTGTCACTTCCAACAAATCAGAAACAACGCAAAGATCAACGACTTGTTCAAAATGGAAGTTATGAATAAGAAAGAAACAAAAATCCCTACTAAGTCGAAACTTGAAAACAAGTCGCTTAGACAAAAGTTGGGGCATCCCGCTGGACTTCCAAATTGAAATTCAAAAGAATTTGTCCAGGCAAAAATTAGGGAAAGCAAAAAAGAGGATGAAAGGCCTAAAAGGTGATAAAAGGATTACCAATTAAAATCCCTATCTAGAGAACAAGGTCGTGTGATCAAACACCAAAATCATAAGTTTATGACTGTCGTGTCCAAGAGGCATCAGTGGTTCCTCAACTGTCGCAAGATCGAGAGATGAATGCTTGTATCGGGTCAATTGAACATAAGAATGGAGAACATCATAGAGAATGGGTGGGCACAAAATAAGTTTGAGCCTTAAATCTTTTTTTCTAAAACCGTGAACCAAGCCACATTACAACCCTTAAAAGTCCTAACTGAAGCATGGGTCAATTTGAAAGCGTGCTAGAACGAGATAGCATTTAAATGACTCCTAAGAGGTATGTTTAAATATTAGTGTTTACATCGTATGCTTGCATTATCTTTCATAAAAAAGAATTTGCAAATGTTGCTCTCTAGCTAGTGACTAGTTCACAACATAGTTGTGACATCATCTCATTCAAAGTTTTTCAAACTTCAAGACTTACATACGTGTTGCATTAGAATTATCCTTCTCATAATAAACATTATTTTGCATACAAAACAATTGATTGGAATCAAGTAAGTTTACACAATGAATAATCAGTAAAGAGCTCAATCTTGTCAGAGAAGAGAGGCTTGAATACTCTGTTGAGGCAAGAGTTAAATGTCACAAAAGATATGACTTATCTAGGGGCAAGTTAACCAGTGATTCTATCAAGAGAAAGCATCTTGGTGCTTCACAGTATGAGTATCTTTTATGGATGAAGTTAGCAGATTCTGCCAATCTAGGGCAATCAAGTCGAGAATCGATCTCTTTGAGGTCATCCAAATCTGGGGCATTTCCTCAAAGCTATACATCAGAAGTTATCATGTTGATAAATCTCTTTAAGTTTCCAATCGATTATGGGATATCACATCGATAAATCTATTCAGAATTCATTCAACCTGGGGCAGTTACGTCGAGATTCGAAAAATCTCTCCAAGAAAGCTATAGTCAGAGACAGTTTATTTCGTAGTTCAAGAGATTGGGGCAGGCCACCTTACATTGTATTGTGCCACTGACATTCTAGTCTCCTATTCAGTATAGATTCTTTCAGAAATCCTCCAGACAAGGGCATTCCTCATTCGTACTTGCAAAGTTGCTTAAGCTAATTATGTTGCACGAGACGACTATAATCAAGCTAAAAGCATTGTAATGGTCACCCTGACCTTGCCAGCTCACAAAGTCGCCTTCATCTGCTACAAACAATTTCAAACCTGATTCCCCAAGTAAACTCAGAAAGTTCGGAGTTGTTGTTTGACTTGGCATGCGCAAGTGCATCCCCCAGTGGAGTTAATCAAGTGCATCCCTAATGGAGCTAAACTAGGGGATTCGCAGAGCTAAACTGGGGCACCCGCAGAGTTAAACCGGGGCACTTACAGGTGTCCATGCCCATCTTTTATCCCTAAGTGATTCAAGAGGTAAATCCCTAGTATGGCGTAAACTTGGGGCATGTATTCGAAGAGATCCACAAGGTGTTTAGTATCCATTCTTCGGCATATTCAGTTCTACCATTCTTTTAACGGTTCAGGGTGTAAGAAATTCGAGCCAAATTATCTCTTCCCTAACAGTGCGTTTCAGAATCCAGTGGCGTACCTAAAGACTCGCTTCGTCAGCAATTCAATCTTCGGCGGAGTCATCAACAATCTTCGATATCATGAGCTCCCAGTGCAAATTCTTATCAGTATCCCAACAATCTTTGGTACTGCAGGTTTCCAGCACCGATGTGTACTGCCATCCCCAGTGAAGAACAACGATTCCCAATGAGCCTTCGCTTATCCCCATGAAGTCTATTTCTTTTCATTGCATATGGTTATCATTGCATAACATTGCATCCTTAAGAGCACGTAGCCGTTCCATCAAAATGGATCTTTGCGGCAAAAGAAATTCAAACATGCACGCGAAGCATAAGCTAGACCAGGTACCTTACAAGAAACACCTGAATCATTCAAGGACAAAAATACATCCCTGCAAGAGGGTATCACTTCCAAAATCCCCAGTCGGTGACCTTCACCTTCTCGATTCCCAACAAAATCAATACATCTTGTCAGTCCAAACCCAGTTTTCGTCTAGTAGTCAGTCCCTTCCTGACAAATGTGTCAGTTTCCCAAACACTCGTCTGTGTCAACTCATAAACACCCATCCATGCCAGTTCTTCAAACACTCGTCCATGTTAAATCTTTCTTTAATACTCGCCCGTATCTTCTTTCAATACTCGTTCGTATTGATTCAAACACTCATCTGTGTCAGTTCTTCAAACACTCGTCCGTGTTTAAACCTTTCTTGATACTCATTTGTATCGATTCAAACACTCATCTGTTTTTAAACTTTCTTGATACTCGTCTGTATCGATTCAAACACTCGTCATTGTTTAACCTTTCTTGATACTCGTTTGTATCCTCTTTCGGTACTCATCCGTGTCGATTCAAACATTCGGTGTGTCCTGATCTACGTCTCCTATGAATCATCGTGTCCTGATCGATGTATTCCTGTTAGCCATTGTGTCCTGATCGATGTCTCCTTTTGGTAATCGTGTCCTGGTCGATACCTCTACCTTGCGAATCATCGTGTCCCAATCGATGTATTCTTGTTAGCCGTTATGTCCTGATCGATGCCTTCCTTTTGGTTACCGTGTCCTGATCGATACCTCTCCTGCGAATCATCGTGTCCTGATCGATGTATTCATGTTAGCCATTGTGTCTTGATCGATGTCTCCCTTTTGGTTATCGTGTCCCAATCGATACCTCTTTTGTAAATCATTGTGTCCTAATCGATGTATTCCTGTTAGCCATTGTGTCCTAATCGATGTCTCCTTTTGGTAATCGTGCCCTGATCGATACCTCTCCCTTGCGAATCATCGTGTCCCGATCGATGTATTCCTGTTAGCCATCGTGTCCCGATTGATGTCTTCCTTTTAGTTATCGTTTCCTGATTGATACCTCTCGTCTGAATCATCGTGTCCTGATCGATGTCTCATTTTGGTTATCGTGTCCTGATCAATACCCCTTCTGCAAATCATCGTGTCCTGATCAATGTATTTCTGTTAGCCATCGTGTCCTGATCGATGTCTCCTTTTGGTTATCGTGTCCTAATCGATACCTCTTATGCGAATCATTAAGTCCTGGTCAATGTATTCTTGTTAGCCATCATGTCCTGATAGATGTCTTCCTTTTGGTTATCGTGTCCTGATCGATACCTCTCTTGCAAATCATCGTGTCCTGATTGATGTATTCCTATTAGCCATTGTGTCCTGATCGATGTCTCCCTTTTAGTTATCGTGTCTTGATCGATACCTCTTCTGCGAATCATCGTGTCCTGATCAACGTATTCCTTTTAGCCATTGTGTCCTGATCGTTGTCTTCCTTTTGGTTATCGTGTCCTGGTTGATACCTCTTCTGCGAATCACTATGTCCTGATCGATGTATTCCTATTAGCCATCATGTCCCGATCGATGTCTCCCTTTTGGTTATTGTGTCCTGATCGATACCGCTCCTGTGAATCATTGTGTCCTGATCGATGTATTCCTGTTAGCCATTGTGTCCTGATCGATGCCTCCTTTTTGGTTATCGTGTCATGATCGATACCTCTCATGCAAATCGTCGTGTCCTGATCGATGTATTCCTTTTAGCCATCGTATCCTGATCGGTGTCTCCCTTTTGGTTATCGTGTCATGTTCAATACCTCTCCTGCGAATCGTCGTGTCTTGATTGATTTATTCATTTTAGCCATCGTGTCCTGGTCGATGTCTTCCTTTTGGTCATTGTGTCCCGATCGATACCTCTTATGTGAATCTTGGTGTCCTGATCGATGCATTCCTGTTAGCCGTCGTGTCCTGATTGATGTCTTCCTTTCAATCATCGTTTCCTGATCTGTGTTTTCCTCTCAGTCATCGTGTCCTGATCGATGTACTTTGATGTCGTCATGTCCTGATCAACGTATACCTCTAGTTTAGTCCCACCTTTTTTTAATTCCCCGGTGGATGTTGCAAAAATAATACTCATTACCACCATCTTTCAGAACAAATTTTTGACATTGATATTTAATCATCTTCTACCTCGAACTTCCGAAAGGCACGCGCCAATCATACTTTAAGGTTTAAGATGATTAAATAGGGGAAGTTGTAATACCCCAAATTTGTCCTACCCTTTTTCTTTTATCTGACTTATGCATCTCACACTTTTCTCATGTGTATAACTTCCATTAGGTCATTCTACATGTCATGCATCATTAATCAATAAATTTATGGCATGGGATCATGGATTTCAAGGAATTAGGATTGTTGTATGGCCTTAAGGCTCTCATCTTTGCACAAGCTTGTTTCGGTTGATTTCTCCATCAATCATTTGTTTGAAGCTAGGGTTTTATTTCTTGGATTGCTTTATCGTCAAACTACAGGGGTATTCTTTTTTCCTGACATCAAGTTGCAATCTTTCTTCAAGGCTTAAGAATTAGGGTTTTTTCTGTTAATATTCAACTGAGGATCATTGAATTTTCAAGTCAAGGCTATATTCCATATTCCCATATTCATTCTCCAGATTTCCTCAAGGTTTTATTGTTGTATTAAGACCATTGTTGAACCATGACACAAGGTGTTGAGTTTAAAGGTCCATTGTGCTCAGTGCGTCATTATTTCAAATGCTTATTGCTTGACACACGAGTTTTCTTTAGATTGAGGAATTGAATTGAATTAGGATTCATTGTTTTTTACTTGGTACATCAAATTAATTTGTTCAAGAGCATGTGTATTCATGATGTCAAGAAGATGATTCAAGCAAGGAACTATGTCAAAAAAAGTTTGAATTGCAAAAGATGCAAGTTTACAAGTTCATAAGTTTACTAGTTTGCTAGTTTGCAAGTTCGCAAGGAACATCACTACAAAGTTACACTACAAGCTTCTTTTTTTCAAAGCCAAAGCAAAAAGCTGCTGAACAACAGGAACAATTTCACGATACTCCGAGACGTTGATGTTCATTGAAGGATTTCCTACACGTTTGGGCTATGCGATTTTGTTGGAAGGAATACACAGTGATGAGCTAAAGAGAATCAAATGTGTTATGCGGTGTGCGAGTATCATGGCATATAACTTAATACTTGAAACCTCATTTCTTGCTAATCAGCAAGCAATAATCTCTACCTTTCCTCCAGTTACCGTGGCAGATATTTTGCCAATCAATCAAAAAACACAGCATGCATTTAATAAAAAAACTAGTTAGAAATCCAACACAATCTGCAGCATTTCAAAGTCAGAATCAAGTCCATAGTAGAGAAATCACAGAGAAACGGTTAAGTCAAAAAATTAAGGAAAGTTGTAATCCAAACAAAATCAATTATTCAAACCTGTATAACCAGAAATTCATCATATGAGTATCACAAGTAAACCAGTTATCCAGAAAAGAAAATTAGACAAGCCTTATGCTCAAACAAAATTGACTTACATCACAAGATAAACCGTGACCTTGCATCAATTTCCAGCTTAGCATATAGAAAATTATAAAATACTACAGTAGAAATATCAGAAAGTTGGGGAGGCGGAAAAGAAAAATAAGGAGAAATAGAATTGCTAGCTCATTCCAATACCAGATTCAACCAGTTTTATAACAAAGTGTTCTAATTGAAAAAACCATGGGCAAAATAGAAGTAAATCAGAAGGAAAATACTGAGATCAATTTTACAACCACAGCTCACTCAGTTCAACAGGAGATTTACAACACAAAACAAGAAAATATTAGAGCAGAGAATAAAATCGTGAGAAATTAACTCTGTAAAAAAGACAGCTCAACAAAACTTGCTAACAAATCCTCATTTTAGATTAATCCTAACCATCGATTCTATAACAGAAATTTCATATTCTATGACTCAGATTTGATTCAGCTTTAACTAACTATTTCCAATCTAATAGAATATAATAATATAGCTCACCTCTTTCATTCTGGATTTTTTCTTTATTCTGCAGAAGAATCGTGCAAACTTCTCTCTGTTCCTCTCACTTTCAGTCTGAATTCTTTTTCTCTCTAAAATCTCCAAAAACCTTTCTTCATCAATCATCACTTTATGTGATTTTTTTCTCAATCTACTGCTTCAATCCATACACACCAGATCAATTTCAAATTCATCATCAATCTTTATCAGATCTCTGCGCATCTTCATCATCCACAACTTTCAACGACCTCTGCATCAACAGCAATGCGTTATCTTTTCCATATCACTTCTCTACATCAAATCCATAACAGAGCGATACGCCATTTACGGTAACAATGACAAAACGAAGAAATAGAAATCAGAATAAGAAGAAAATAGAAAATGCAGAAGTAATAGAACGAAGCTACCTGAATTTCTGAGTCTCTATATTTCTCGTTACGTTCGCTACACTTGAAGAGGCGCCAGACTGACTCTGGGAGGTAATTGTTTTGAGTTTTGTTTCTGGTGTATCTTGAAGCATATGAATCTATAGCGTATGTGATACAGTTTCATTTCTGCAATTTAGGCTACCGGTTTGGGGAGCAATTTGAAAAAACAGAGCGGAGGGGTTTGATTTTCATATAGAGTAAGAAGAGACAGGGGTGTTTGAGAACGGATGGAAGTTGATCGAAATTTGACGGTAGTGGAGCAGACAAGTTCGAATCGATGGAGAGAGACTGAGAGTCTATGACGGTGGAAGTCAGTGGAGATCGGAAAAGAAAGTTCCATTGGAGGTTGAGAGGCAATGAGAATTAGAACGGAAGGATAATAGAAGGAGTCATAGATGCATTGGTTGACGAATATTGGAGTGTGTTTAGGTCTCCAGCGCGGTGGATCTCTTGATCGGAAATCGCTGACATTTTGAGGGAGGAGAGTGAAAGTTGAAACATCACAAACAGAATGTACTGTTTTTACAAAAAAAATGTATTCTTGTTTTAATCATGAAAATTAATTTGCTGGAAATAAGAGAAGAGGTGAACTTATTGGACCGGGCCACTCTTCCTTTGGGACCATTAAGAATTTTTTTGGCAAATGTAAGTAATTGAACAAAATGCTTGTTGGACTGCTTTGGACATGGTCCAAATTATCAAGGCTTGTATTCGTTTTTTTTATATATAAATAAAGATATAACAAAACAGTTTCCAGACTTTTTGAAGTGGGCCTTGCACCTTGAGCAGTTTACTGCATTATAGCTTCAGTTTCAGGCCTTCACCCCCTGACTCTTTCTAATTGTTTAGGATGTCTTTTATTCTATATTTTGGTTATGATAAAATTGTAAAAGTTAATAAAACTTGTTAGAACTCTTTAGTCAACTTTAGAAATTAATTCTTTAATTTTTTATGGAATTTTTCTTCACATAAAAAACTAATAAAAATTACTTTTTTTCCTTTAGTTTTTTTATCTGCATTTTCGTGCCGCTTTGCCATGTTATATTTTGATGCATTTTTTCATTGTGAGAGGTACGTTTTTTATGCTTTCGTTCATGTAACATAACAGGTAGTTATGTGATCGAAGCATACGGCTTATGCTTGCTTCTGATGCGACACGCCTTAATTCTCATCGTCCTGAGAAATTTATATTGTATTATATGTTGTCCTGATACATGTGATACTTTATGATGTCTTGTGCAGGAACTTCTGATCACGCGTTGCATTCGCAACACGCGTTTGCCTTTATCTTAGTTGGATATCATTTCTGACTTTGTTTGTTTCTTGGTGAAGCTTGCTCGACGCGTATTCCTTGCTTCTCCGGTGCTTTCAGATGCTCTTGACGACTTGCTCACTTTGGTAGTCGTCGCTACTACCTTCGTACTTCTTCTCACTTTATTACATTTCTTTATCGCTTTTCTAGATATCATGATAAGTAGGATTCTACTGCTTTCTGATGCCATGAGAAGTAGGAATAGAGATGTATGACGGGGGTCTCCGTTGCTGATCATGTCAGGAACCCCTCTGGTTTATTTAAAGACCCGTTTAGGGAAATTTTGCATTGTGTGCATTTTGTTTGCTACTTGTGTGTGGTTTGTTTAAAACCCTACCTTTGTGTAGGTATTTTGTAGGTGTGTTTATGTTTTGTACCCGCATTATTCCCCCATCCCTTATTGAAGTCCTTAAAAGGAGGCGAGCAGGGAGAGTTAGCAATCAACCCCCGTAAATTCGCTCGTGTCATTCTTAGCTCATGTCATACGTCGATACTTCGGAGTCGTGCAGATCTTGTATATAGAGTCTTCAATTGGGGAAGGGTTCCGTCATCGAACCCCCACGCTTTGTCAAGAGTTCGCATTGGACGATGCTGATACTCCGTGTTTTTTCATATTGCCTTTTATCGCTTACCTCAATCTTCTATATCTTGGTTAGGTGTTCAGTCGCTTTGGAAATCACTTTTTGTTTCTTCATCTCACGTCCGCTTGTTTGTCTTGGGTGATACGCTCCCCTTGGCTAAAGCATTTCTCTTCTTTTCCTTACTCTTTTACGTGTGTTCTCTTTCGAGCTTGTTTGTTTACTCGTTTCCATGCTATGTTCCCTTAGGACGTGCTTTCTCCTTTCGCGCGCAAGTTAGACCTTAGGTTGTAAGCCATGCATGATAACTTTAGATAGATGTTTCCCTTTCATCCTTGACATAGGGATACCTTTGTATGATAACATTAGGTTAGAAATAGGCTAGTCCCCCGTAGACTCTTTTCTTCCCTTTTTGCATCCTTGCATCTAAAACTAAAACCTTTTTCTTTAGAAAATCATAAAACATGCTAATCTCACTTAAACCCTTTTTCAAGGTAACAAAATACAAACCAATTCAAACCTTGTTTGTGCGTTCAAGCACCTTTTCTCTAAAACCCTTTTCAAATAAGGAAATGATTAATTTACTTCTGTGCCAACGCATAAGTCTCCAAAGGTCGAGCTGCGGCAGAAGGCGAAATTAACATTGTTCATAAAACACACAAAACAAACAAAAACATGTGAGTCGAACTACGGTAGCTCTGATTCCTCATAAATGATATGTAGGCATTGGGGTAGGTCCCAAGCGAGTACAATTTTATTTTCCCTACATTCTTTTCTCCTTTCGTATGCATGCATTCTTCCTCAGTAGTAAACAGTAAGCATAGATTAAACACACCCATAAGATAGATAACAAGAATGGATACCGTAGAGTACTACGTGTATGTGGGGTGCTAATACCTTTCCCTCGTGTAACAGACTCCCTTACCCGATCTCTCGGTCACAAGACTGTGACTTCTCCCTTCTCAAGTTTTCTCGATGTTTACCTTTCCCTTCATATGGGATAAAAGATGTTCGATGGCGACTTCATTGTTTGATGATTTTCAGTCATATGTATCACTATCAACGTAATTAGATTCATCCCCAACATGTGTTGCAATGCTTGAGACGGTGACATGTTGATTTTGATAAACTGTCTCTTGGGCTCATTTTGCCTTTGCTGATTTCCCCGTTGACATTGGCGAGGTCGTTGTTGGGCTCGTGACATGGCAGCAATTTGGAAAGGTCTACTCTCCACCAAACCAACTTCTTGTCTCATCGGAGGCTGATTAATAACTCGATCCCTAATTCTAGTTGTTTTCCCCATATGGTTGCGTCTGTCTTGATGAAGCTTGTTGATGAGGACTCTCATCTCTTCTTGTCCCTGAGCCAAGTTTTGGATAAGAGCCATCTGGCCTACCATCTGGCCTATCATCTGGATCTTCATTGTGGTTATCTCAGTTTGTATTCGTTCAAACTGGTCGTCCTTTTTATCCTCAGGATTCTTCATGGCCATGCCCCTAGTGATGAGTGCTTTCACTTCTTCTTGCCCCTTGGATAGGTTCAGGAAAATTTCTTGAAGCTGAGCATTTTGAGTCTGAATGTCCTTGATAGTCTGTTCTAAAGCCATCTCTACTGAAATAAATAGTAAGCAGATGAGAGACATGTGTCGGGAAAGCCTGTCATGATATGATGCATGGTATGTGGATGCATGTTTTCAAGGATCTCGCGGGGTAAACACAAGAAGATGTTGGAAGTTGAATTTTGATCAACAACTTTGATTGGAGAACATTGTATCGGTGGATGTCCTTCCACGAGAATCAAGCTCACCATGTCAAGTGGGTCATAGCTCTTGACTCACGTTATCATGCTTTGGTCTTTAACGTTGTTTGGTTAGAGGAGAATAAATCCTCTTGCCCCTTGATAGACGTCTGGTTCAACATGACCCTACATCACATGCCCTTTAGATCCTTAAAATGGTTATTGAAGATGTTATGTTATGATGTCATGATGTTATGTACAAGTATGAAAAGTAAGCAAGTCGTTATGTACAAATAATCATATACACAAAAAGCAGACAAGTCCTTAGTTTTAAGCTTGCATGGAGTTTGTAGGTAAGTACCTTCTTGAAGTTTAGTTAGCACAACCTGTCCTATAAAGTAACCGGGTTCTAGGGGATCTCAATATCACTGATCATTTTCCATCAGGCATTGTTTCAGCACAAGCCTCTTTATTAGCGACCGAAATATCCTGAAAGTCCAATCTCAATGAGCGTAGCATCGAGTATCAACCAACTTCGGACTGCACCAAAGCCGGCTATCTCACTACTTCCTTATGGCAAAGTTGTTCAACTAAGGTTCTAAGGTCAGTTAGTGCTTCATGACACCACACAGCGGCCCCATATTCTCCTTGACTACTCAAGGGCTATCGGTACCAACAAATGTGTCACACTAACATAGATATTGACTTGACCATGTCGATGTACCCCACACAGTTTCCACAATATATTGCTACTTACCTAAAAGGTGCCCCAGATCCGGGTGGACGATCAATACAAAGCCCAAACAAGGAAATATAATGTAAAGCAAGCAAGTCAAACAAAGAAAGCAAGTAAAGGTGATCTAGCCCTAAGGTAACCCCACTTTACAGATTCCCTAGCAGAGTCGCAGATTCCCTAGAAGAGTCTCCACCAACTTTTCTTTTATCCAATAAGGAAAGGTTGAAAAGAACAGGAAATACCTTTCGATATTATTTCTTGAGTTCGGGGGGTAGGTTATGAAAAGGGAAGGTGTTAGCATCCTTTTCATCCGTAGTTATCTACGGGCTCTTATTTGCTTTCTAGATCACTTGATTTTGTTTGAAAATGTTCTTTGTGGTGTGGTTTTGAAAGTATTTTGAAAACGTTTTTGTAATGATTCTCGTTTCTATAAGAATGCGTATAAAGTGTTAGTTTTGAAAATAGTTCAAAGAGGTGTTTGTGGAAGATGTTTTTGGAAAGTGATTTTGAAAAGTGTCTTTGTAATGATTCTCGTCTCTATAAGAATGTGTATAAAGTGTTTGGTCTTTTGAAAATGTTTCAAATGAAAGTGTTGGTGTGTAAAATGTTTTTGTTGTGAGAAATCGAGAAACTATGAGTGTCCTACCTACTCAAAAGGTATAATGTTTTTTTCCTCCTCCTTTAGATGTTGTTATCTTACCATTGATTTTGTAAGAAGTCCCATCGTTGGATGTGAAGGGACGGGCGTGGTTCATTTTTATAGTCATAGAAGGCAACCTATGGGACGTTTTAGCAATGTCGTTTAGGGACTAGATCATTTACCGAAGGCAATATCAAGGGTCATCGAGGGGCTATGATCTTTTAACGAGGGTCTTTGCTAAAACACCCATATTCGAGGGACATGACTATTTTCCGAGGCAAAAAGTGGGATTACCCTAGAGGTGCATGTGTGCAAAGTGTGTTTGATTTCATGCATTTTATATTTGATTTTTGGGTTGCCTACTTGTTGGTTTTATCTTGCCATACGTCCTAATAAATAACATTTTTATAAAGCAATAAAAATGTAGAAAATAAATATCCTACACTATTACAACCATATTGATTAGCAAGAAAATGTAAAGACAAAACAAAATAAAAGAAGGGAAAGTAAGCCTTTTGATTCAGGCAGCAACATCCTTCTATTCTGCTCTTCTGGCTCCTTTCAATTTGGCCTGGAAGTTAACATGTGCAGGTAGCCTTCGATTCATCTTTCTGGCTGCTTCCTTCAATTGGGCCTGGTAGTCAGTGTGAATGTATCCTTCGATTACATCATTTTCTGCTTCCTTCGAATGGCCTGGAAGTCAGTGTGTGGTGAAGCCTAAGGCCACACTCTTTGTTCTACTTGCAACTGTGAAGCAGCCAGGGGTGAAGCCTAAAGCTTCGATTCACACCTCCTTCCTCCTATTTTCTTTCATTTGGGATTTAAATAGCAACATGGCCTGAGGCCATTCTAGTATTGTCTCATGGCCAGGTTAGTTCTTAAAAAAATGTTTGATAAACCAAGAAACAAAAACAAAAGGTTAGCAATGAAAACAAACTGAAAAGGTGGAAACAAAAAGGAAACAAATGTTATGTACATTCCTAAAACGAAAAGTTTAAGGTCCGAGTGACTTACCTTGCTTGAAGTTGGAACATGTGTTTGACCTTGAGTGATTGGACTAGATGCTCCAGGATTAGAAGGAAAGAAATAGGTGTGGAATTTCTTTGACTGGATTTGAAGGTCAAGAGGAGTGGGGGTGGTGTTGGTTATTTCTGGATTCGAAGGAGAAGAACAGGTGTAGTGTTCCTTCTGCTGGATTCAAAAGAAAAACATAGCACAGGGTTGTTCTTGGATTTGAAAGGGAAAAGAAACAGGTGTTGTGTTTCTAGTGTTGGATTCAAAGGGGACAGAAACAAAGGTATGGTCTTTTGAATCAGGGTTTGATAATGTGTTAAGTGTTTTATGATTTTCAAACACTCAAAGTTTCTCCAGTTATCAAAAGGCTATGGATGTGTTGTCCAGCCCCTTAGACATGTTATGAAGCTTCTCATTTATAGGTGAATTTGGCTGAGGTTTAGGAGGGAAAACAAAAGAATTTGAACAAATTGGGTATACTATTTTTGTAGCTTTCGAGGGGAAGTATTTGTATGCCAAATAGGTGCAAATACAAGGCAGTGTAGCAGGACTACTGTGCAACAGTTTTGGAGCGTTATCGCCAGTGCAGCAGGTCTGAAATTCGCAGTAAGCATCTTTGAATATTTCATATCCTTCGATTTGACTTCATGGGTCCAACCTTCGACCAGAAACTCTCTTCAGACAACATTGTTTGCTTCCACCCACAGTGTGTCCTTCGAATGGAATATATGTGTATCTTTTGAAAGGACCATATGCATCATTTGTGTGCCCCATTTGCAATTCTTTGAATGGGCCACCAAGACATGTCTTTCAAATGGGACGCCCAGACATGTCTTTCAAATGGGACACCCAGACATGTCTTTTGAATGGGACACCCATTGTATGCCATAGTGTAGGAATTATGTGTGATCGAAACAGACTGTTTCCAAAGGAAATATTGCCCATTCAAAGCTATCGGGAAAAATGGCCAATGCTTTATGGGTGCTAGCATGAAGGGAAACCATTTCCTTGTAAATTTGGAATACATGCAAGACCATTGGCTTCTGAGTCGAAGGATAGTTGAAGGAGGCCATTGCATTGTGCCTGCTGGCTTGGAGAAGGTCCTTGCAAGCGTAAAGAAGGAACTTGTCTTTTAAATCAAAGGAGCCCAGTAGGAAATCACCAACTTCTGAATCGAGGGATATCAACAGGAGGCTTTTCCCCTTTGGATTTAAGGACATCCAGGAGGCTTTTCCTCTTTGAATCGAAGGAGGCTACAGGAGGTTCTTGGCCTTGTGCATCAAAGAAAGCATGGAGGGAATTATTTGTCCAATCAAAATAGGCATGCAGGCATCAAATGTCCAATCGAAGCAGACATGCAAACAACCATTGCATTATGAACCATGTGAGGCCAATGGTGCAATCGAAGCTTGCATGGAGGCATCCATTTTTCCAATTGAAGCTTGCCTGTAGGAGGTCACTGCCTTGTGACTTTAAGAAAGCATATAAGAGACCATCGCTCGAACGAAGGTTTGCATGAAGATCCAAGGTCCAATTGAAGGTTGCATGCAGGAAGCTTCTGCTTTATGAATCGAAGCCAGCGTTTTAGAGGACAACACTCAATCGAAGGACGCAAGCCAAGCTTGCATCGAAAGAGGCCAAAAGTCCAATCGGAGGATGTGAAATCAAAGTAGGCACACTCTTTTTTTGATTTGATGTTTGAAATCCCAATTGTACTTGTGCAAATTTGAACTTTTGAAAATCCTTGTGGGGAAATGTCTTGAGAAATGAGAGGGAAAATTTTGGGGTACAACACATGGCTCAATTCATTTCTCAAGATTAAACAATTGATAGTTGAAATTTGGTCAACTGATAAAAAAGTCAACTGATACACCAAAAGTCAAACTTTGACTTTTTGGTCAACATTAAGTTTCAAAGATCAAGATTCATCAAGACACTCAAAAATATGAAGCTTGATCATCAAGAATCAAGAAATTCAAAAGTCAATATAAAAAGTAAAACTTTTCAAGACTTAGAAAAATTTCTAAGTGTTTTAAACCTTGATAATTTCACTACTTCATGACCTTTTTTCACCAAGATGCAAGATGATTCAAAGAATACCTTAAACATGAAAGTTGTAGATCTTGATGAATTATACAACTTTATAGTAGAGGGTTGATGTCCAAAAATTCTTAGATTTGAATATATTAGCCCATGAAGTCATGACATTTTCATAAAACACTTAGTGAAAATTCTGACAAGTTTAGGCAAATTTTTGACCTAACTTCTTGACAAATTTTCACCTAGTTTCAATTTGATTTTGTCAAAATGGTAAACATGAAGGTTGTAGACAATGTTTCAAGCTTTTAAAAATATCCAATAACTTGAAGAGATCATGTTTTATCTAAGATAATCTAAGACAAGAAGTTGGGCATCCATTCTTGAATTACAAGTCATTTTTGTGATGAACACTTGACCAAATCTCATAGCCATGCTGCATAATCTTGCTTTGCAGGCTTCTAACTTACAATTCACTCCTTAATTAATTGTTTACACAACATATTGATCCATTTTCCAAACATTTGAGCCATTATCCAAGTTACATTTCTATTTATGGCACAAAGGCACCATTGCCATTCTTGAAAAGTTACTTTAATCACAAAGTCAACTTGTATTGAGCTTTTCACTTGTTCCTTCTGCACAAGCTTCATCTGCAAAGTCAGATAAACATGTTTAAAGTTGGTAACCACTCTAGATAGCCTTGTACCATGCCTTAGAAATATGTTTGTCAAGCTTGCTTCAAAAACAAGTTAAAAATCCATAACATGTGATCTTTGCTTTTTGATCATTTCAAACCTCCAAACCTCTTGCTTATAAATAGAGGCCATCTTTGCAAGCCAATACACGAAATTACAAGCCTTGAAACTCCCTCAAACCAGAAATTGCTCTAAAAACACAATTGTTGTGTCATTTTTTCCTTTGAACATCAATCTCACAATCCCCTCGTGCGTTTTCCATTTTCTTCAATCACCAAGCTTCTAATACACATATAGAGACAATCCAAACACCTGAAACACAACTGTAACACCTCCTTCACCATCCTCCATTTTCAAAATAACAACTTGCATCTTGACTTATCCAGCACGATTCAACCATCCTCAATCTAAAGTAAGAATTGCAATAACTTCCTGGAGGTTCAAGGAAGCTAACCAGATCATTACAACACCTTGAAAGTTGCTCAAACTCAAAACATGATCTCCATCTACAAGGTGAGTTTTCGAAACTTCTATCTCTTCATACAAGCATCATTTGGATTCCGTTTTCAAATATAAAATGTAGACCTCATAACCCTGAAACTAACCATGTCCTTAGAATTCATTTATGTTGCCTGAGTAGTGTGAATTTTGAGTTTGAACTTCTTGAAAAATTATGTTAGAATTTGGTACCATTTAAAATTTGTGCTCATCTTTGATCCATTTCTTAAGTTAGTTACATATTTGAAATCATGGTGAAATTTCTAACAAGTTTGTTGTTTATAATTTCTGAAATGGTTGAGAGATGAGAAAGTTACAGAGCTCTGGTTATGGCGCGAGGAAGAAGATGAAGTGCAGTCACGAAATTAGTTTATTTTAAATTTATTGCAACATGTTTTATAACCAGATGAAACAGCCACCCTGTTTCCAGTGATTTCTGGTAAACAACCGCTAGTCTTCCAAACTATCGAATAATCTTTATTAACGCTACTCAATCTCTTTGGTAACTCACAGGATCGACTAGATTGATCCTAGGACTCCTTGGATATCAAGGTTACTCTCACAATCGAACAATTATTCATGGGTGCTATGGTATAGATGTTTGGTTTGTTTCGATCCCTCTCTCTAAGAGTTTAAGAATGTGGTCAAAATGTATGTGAAAACTAAGTTATACGAATGATTGCTAATTGTAAGGCTGATTGAAAAGACATATAAAACTGTATGAAAAATGAAGTGACTGGTTTCGAACCATAAAACATTTAACACAAAAGGTTTCTGGAATGTGGAAGTTTAAAATGTGAAGAAAGCGTTTAATGCAAGAAATCTAGAAAGGAGTTTAAGTGAAAGTACATGTTTGAAGAATAATACTTGAAAGTAAAGACATTGAAAGCGTAAAAGTTCTTTGAAATATAGAGTACTTCGAAATATAAAGAATGCAGTAAAATGTAAAACTTTAAAGAAAAGGCTTTGAAATGAAAAGACAGTAGATAAAGAAACTTGTAAATGTTATTCGACAGAAAGAAAAAGAAGGAAAGTGCTGGAAATAATAAGAAGGACTTTTATTAAATTAAAAATACATGGTGCTATCATACATACATCTCTCTTGCATTCGTTTCCCTTGCCATGTGGTAGTTTGAATGTTATTGAGTATTTTGTATAACAGATATGACACACTGAAATCCTAACACTAAGACTTCTATTTATACTAATTCGACCCTAACGGTCTCGCTACAAGATCATGCCACGTTTCGAACATGCAAGACAATGCTCCTTTCATCTTTCCACGTGTCCTCAAATGCTCCAACACATAACTTTCAAACTTTGAAAGTCCCGCTTTCATTTAAATTTCAAATGCTTTGGTGTTTCTCTGCTTCGAACGCTCTTCTCAGACTTAGCTTCGCTGCTGTTTCGAGATCCCTTTGGATACGCTCCCAAGATCACCGTTCGAAGCTTCAAGCTTTGACACACTCATTCGAAACATTGCTTCTGCAATTTCGAAGCGTGGTGTTTTAATTCCATTTCGATCAGAACTTCTAGCTCTTTTTGAATTCTAAATAACACTATCAAAATCTTCAGCCAACAAATTGCCCCTTTAAAATATGTATTTCGATCTCTCTGAGAAATACCTATTTTAAACATTTATACAAGATTTTGATAGGATCTTCGAATCATCATAGCATTTAATGCGTTTGACCCTAGTCACATCAATCATAGCACCCTTTGGGTACCTTAACCGCCCAGAGTCACTTCACAGCATGGTGCAGTTATAAGTAATGATTGTTTTTAAAATCACGCCTATTACTTATATCAACTTCTCGCCACCTCTTCATCACACCAATCCATGATCTCCACGTATCATATTTTCACTCGGTGGATGTTTCATCTTCTTATTATAAAACGTCAATTTAAATTTCCTTTTTCCTTCTTTACACTCTAAACCTTCCAAACTCTGGAATTTTACTCCTCTTCTCTCATAAACACTCTAAGCTCTCAAACAACAAAAATGTCTTCTTCCACATCATCCCAACTCAAGAAAGCTTCCAAGAAGAAGGGAAAAACTACAGGAGCAACTATGGAGAGTAAAATCGTCACCATTCAAGGCCAATCTGCTCTTGCTCCTCAAATGATCTCCAAAGAAAAAGAAATGCTGTACGCATCACAGGTACTCATCCCTACCCATGTCGCTGGTAAGAGGTTAGCCTTAAATGGTCCTCTTACAGTTTTTGAAATACTAAAGGACACCAGGACCATTTTTCCCGTGTGTTATAACTTCAAACCTTTATTCAACAAAATGGATGCCCCTAGGGCAGTAGAATTTCTTAATCCGAAAACCACAGAAACCTCAACTGTTCATCCCAAGGACCCATTTATCTTGGATTATGTAAAAAGCAATTTTAAACCATTCCGATCTTGCCCTACTGCTGATGTTGCTTATCAAAACTGGTTTGCGAAAGTAGAAGCCAAAAAATCCCAGCAATGGGAAGAACTAGGCATTTATAACCTTATTAAACTGTCGAAACCTGGATTCACCTATAGTCATCCTCTGCTATTTGCGTCCCTCTACTTCTGGGATAGTACCTACAACACTTTCCATCTTCCAGGTGGAATGATCACCCCAACCTTCTTCGATATAGCAGCCATTACTGGGCTGTCGCCAGTGGGGGAAACTTATGTTCCTGACAATGAAGAGCACTCAAGCATAATTGACTTCGAAGTCAAGTTAGCCAGCTTCTCCAAATTTATCGGCCATTATCATGTTGAAGGGGATAATGTGTCTGATACAGAGCACATTGCTTTCTTAACCCTGTGGCTGTCTAGGTACGTTTTCTGTAGTAGATCCCTGCAGGTAGCTAGTAGGTTCATTCCTTTAGCTAGGGATTTACACGAAAATCGCAAAGTGTGCCTAAGCGAATTACTCTTAGTTGACCTCTATGAGAGCCTGAGGTCAGCTGTTTCGAGCCTCAAATCCCACAATTCCAAAAACATTCTTTTAGCTGGCCCATTTTGGTTACTTCAATTATGGCTCAATGCCATGTTCGAACCTTCTTTACCAACTGCCAACACCCTAGACGAACAAGATGCAGAAATAAGTGATAGGATAGTCGAAGGCACTAGGCTTCGAAGACTAACCCCTAGTGATGACAAGGATGACTTCAAGGTTCAATTTTCGAAGTACATCTTGATACTCTCAAAAAGACACAAGTTCGAAGAGAGCATGGCGCCCTTTGCTTCGAGGGCTCATGGACCTTCTTGGTTCACCATGGCTCTCTCAGAAGCCATCAAGAGTAAGGAAATCCAAGATGTGTGGAGAGCTTTCTTGCTTCCTAGACTTATCTCTTCAAGGATAACCCCAGCTAAGAACCAAATTCTTCTCTTTGCCTACCAGCCAAACTTCGTTTCGAGGCAGTTTGGCCTATGCCAACTGATTCCTGAACCCTTGTTCCAGACTGAGAGCGCCATCACATCTGGTCGAACTTTCAAGGCAAGGGAAGCCAAGATCCAACAAGAACAATACCAGGGCTTTGCCCAATTTGAACTGATAGCCTTCGAACCTACTCATCTCGCGGCCAAAGGATTTCTGGAGTGGTGGATTAAGTTTTATCAAACTTGTATGTTCGATACGCTTACTATTCGACAGAAACTAATTGATGCCTTCGATGTGCAGGTACCAGCAAAGAAAGGTATGTTTACTCATGCCAAAGAAATAAAAGCTTTTCAAAATTACTTCGAAACTACTTACGACCCCACACGCTTGGACTCCACTGTGCATCAAGCGGCTGAGACCTTGAAGGAAAAATTTAAACAAAAAGTTTCCAAGTTAAAACTTCCTTCAGGGCTGTCACCTGAGGATAGGTATAGGTTGGCATTCGAAATGCATCCACCTAAATTTCCCAGATTACCTACCTCAGAACTGGCTCTGGCTTGGTTTCCCCCATATCCATGGTGGTTTACTTGCAAAGAGATGTTCAAATATCTTCAAAGGAAACCAAAGCCATCTGAGACTGTGACATGGGCTCGACACTGGCTTCATGATTTCCCGGGACATCTTCGATATGACCTTTCTGCCATGTCAATTAAATCTGATCAAGGCACAGGTGCGAATGCTTGGGAAAAACTCCCAAATATCTTTTATTTTCCAAATCTTTAACCTTTGCTTTAAATGTTTTGATTTTCAGCTATCAGGATAAAGACCACTGCCTCGAAATCGAAGGAAGGGAGTGCCTCTCAAGCCTCCATCGAAACTACCGAAAAGACTAATCCACCCGAAACGACTACTGCTGCTGCAACTACACCAACAACAACAACGCCAACAACAACAAGTGCCCCAATTCCAACGGTAATCACTTAGTTTTTTATGCTTCGAATTCACTCAATCCTTTTATATCTAACTTCGTTAAACTTCGTGCAGACCAACAAGCTTCCCCCCACTACTCCCAAGAAGCGGAAACCAAGCACCACTGGGGAAGATCTGACTGCTGGGGGAAACTCAAACATTGCTTCGAAGAAGAAGCTGAAGAAAGCCACACCCAAAAGTACTGCTCCTACTAGTGTCTCTGGACTTGACTCCAGGGATGCTGCTCCCTTACCACAATCCAAAAATCCACCTTCGACCTCCAACCCACAGTTGGAACGCATAGCTAGTAACCTCTCTTCTGAGGGGCCACAGGTAAATCGAATTTCTTCTAAAAATGTTTAACTTCTTATTACCTTGGTGAGTGTCATCCTTTAACACTTTGCTGCTCCTTGCAGAACATCCTGAATCCCACTTCTACTATTTCGACCTCACCGTCCAGGGCTGCTGTTCCGCTTAACTCCTCTCCTCAAAGAGACTCCAGCAATTTGGTCCAAAACAAAGGTTCTTCCAACGTAGCGGTTTTGGCTGGAACTTCTGAGCAACCAGATGACCAAGGTACCTCCATTCCTCTGAAAGAGGTTAACGAAACCATACCTCAAACGTCTGCAGAGGATTCACAAAGGGTTCTTCAAAAGTCCCCCCTTGAAACTCTTCAAGAGGATCCAAAGGATGCTCAGACTGAAGAGGAAAAAGCTGATTCTGGGCAAGGATTCGAAGAATCTGCAGACGAAGAATCTGAGGAGGAAAACGCCAATGATGGGGATAATGACAATGATGGTTCGACTGCCGGGACGGAGTCTAATGCACATAGCGGTGAAAAGGATGGTATCGAAGTGGTAGATTTGGTAGAGGATGAAGAAGACCAAGAGCACGAAGCAAATGAAGGGGATGGTGATACAATCAACGAAAACCCAAAGGTTGAAACAAACGAGGTTCCCCTACGCGTGGAATTCCCCCAATCCTCTCCGTCTCGAATGACTGATGAGGAATTGGCACTTCTGAGGCGAAATGACCCTATTGGGTACATGAAGGCAAAGTTGGCCCAGAGGGACATTCCACTCGCTAGGGCTGGCACAAGTTCAACCAACTATCCTCTTCCCACAGATGAAAGAGTTGTTCTTCTCAACAAAATTAGGAGAACTATTCTCAATGTGGATATCTTCGAAGTGCTTAAGCAAGATAGTACTGCTTGCTACACTATGAAGGAGCTGCTTACCAAGGTTAATCTTTCCAGTTGCTCTTTGCCAGTCAGTACTCTCTTGTTTGATCTTCAAAATCTGCTGGACAACGTAACTGGCTATCTTCTCCAAGACGAATCTGCTGCCAAGAAGGTTCACGAAAAACGCATTGCTATGGATGCCGCCTATGAACAAGCTTCGAAGCTTTCTCAAGAAGCTGAAGATCAGGCTATGCATCTGAAGCAGGCAAAAACTGAATATGAGGCTCGAGCTGAGTCCATTCTTATTTGGGAAAGGCAGATTCTGGAACTTCAGCAGAAAGTTAAGGAGGCTAAGGAACAACAACTAGCCTTCGAAACTAATCCTGCAGGTAACCAATTCGAAGAGCTTCTCAACCGGGGGCTTGCAGAAATGGAGACTGCAGAACAACTTAAAGGAGAAGTGGCCACCTTGGAAGGTGCCAGGCGGTTTGCTCAGCAGAGACTTGAAACATTTCGAAGTACCTTTACTCGATTGAAAAATAATGTTTATTTCTAGATTTTTGTCTATCTGACCATAACTTTGGTTCTTTCAATGTAATATTCGAACAACGCCATTTTGGCATTCTTATCTTGCCATCTTGGCTTTTTATAATACTTTGTTTACGTTGTTACTATTCGAATTTCCCGCAGGCTTGGTTTATATTTCTTTAAATATTTCCCATTAACCTTTAGGACACGTTTATCATCTAAGAGTTCTTCGACTTCGTAGGCATTGTTAGAGAAAACTTTTAGTACTCGAAAAGGCCCTTCCCAATGAGGTGACCATTTACCTAATGCTTTGTTCTTCTTATCCATAGGCAATATGACTCTCCAAACCAAGTCATTAATAACGAATACTTTTTTCTTCACCCTCTTATTGTATGTTCTGGCCACTCTTTCTTTTTGCCTCATCAAAATATCCAACGCATGTAATCTAATTTCGTCCAATTCAACTAATTCATTCATCATCATTTCCCAATATAACGCGGCTGGGATTTCGTTTTGTTTCTGTATCCGAACTGATTGCAGATGAATTTCTACTGGTAACACTGCATCATGGCCGAATGTAAGTTGAAAAGGAGTGGTGTTAGTGGCTTCTTTTGGAGATGTTCTACAAGCCCATAACACTTGGTCCAGAGTTTTGTGCCAATTTCTTGGCTTCTTGCCAATATGCTTCTTGATTAAACCTATTATTACTTTGTTTGCCGCTTCGACCTGTCCGTTTGCTTGAGCATAATATGGTGTTGATGTTAGCAATCTAAACCCCATTTCTTGGGCAAATCCTTGCATCTTTCTACCAATAAATACAGAACCTTGGTCTGTAGTTATACTTTCTGGTAATCCAAACCTATAGATAATATGCTTTTGTATAAATTCGATAATTGCCTCTTGATCAGCAACTACCAAAGGTATAGCTTCTATCCATTTGGTAAAATAATCTACTCCTACCAAGATATATTTCTGACCTTTGGACGAAGCAGGATTTATTTCGCCTATCAGATCTAATGCCCATCCTCTGAATGGCCATGGTTTGATGATCGAATGCAGCTCACTTGCAGGGGCGTGTTGAATTCCTGCGTGTTTCTGACATTCCTCACATCCTTTCGCGAAGTCTATGCAATCTTTAAGCATGCTAGGCCAATACAAACCATATCGAAATAGCAACCATTTCATTTTATGGCCTGCTTGGTGTGCCCCACATGCCCCATTATGGACTTCAGACAATGCTAAATATGCCTCACTCTCTCCTAGGCATTTCAATAAAACACCTTCTTGGGTCTTTTTGAACAATTCGTTCCCCATGAGGAGATATGACAATGCTCTATATTTTGTTTTTCTATCTACTTTTAGAGTTGGGTCTGCTAAATAACTCTTTAATGGACTTCGCCAATCTGTATCTGACAAAGTGTTTATGGCTAGAATTTCGAATCCCTGTTTCTCAGCATATCCTAATCTCATATTTTCCAGATCTGATGGTGTGAATCTAGTAGCCATAACTCTTCCCCTTATTTCGACCAAATCCTTAAAATTCTTGGTGGATACTCTATAACCTGAAGCCAACTGCGCTAAGTCATTTGCTTCTTGGTTTTCTAATCTTGGTATGTGTTGAATATCCATGTATTCAAACTTTCTCAATAGCCTGTTGACTATGACGAAGTATACCATTAGATTTTCCTTTATGCACTTATATTCTTTTGTAATTTGTTTGACCACCAACTCAGAATCTCCTTTAATTTCGACTCTGGTTGCCCCCAATTCCAACAAAGCTTCAAGTCCAACAATGAGCGCTTCATACTCAGCTTCGTTGTTCGAACAACGAGGACCATCCAATTTATACTTGAATTTTGTTGGAATTCCTTCAGGAGAAATTAGAAGGACTCCAACGCCACTTCCATTCTTGTGGGTTGAACCATCAAAGTACAATTTCCATGGTTGCATTTCGACGTAACTCATGCTTGTCTGCTCAACCAACGAATGATCCACAATGAAATCAGAAATCACTTGACCTTTCATAGCTTTTAAGGGCATGAACGTCAATGAGTATTCTGTTAAGGCCAAGGCCCACTTTCCAACTCTACTATGCATTATTGGCTTTGAAAGCATATGTTTAATGACATCGAAGTGAGACGAAACATAAACATCAACAGGTTTTATATAATACTTGAGTTTCATACAAGAGAAATACAAACAGAGACATAGCTTTTCTAAGTTGCTATATCTGGTCTCTGCATCATTCAGCACTCTACTTAGATAGTATATGGCTCTTTCGACACCATTGTTATCCTCTTGTGCTAACATACTACCTATGCTAACTTCAGAGGCAGATATGTACAATCTCATGGGCTTCCCCCATGATGGTGGAGACAACATAGGAGGCTGAGAGAGATATTCTTTTATTTTGTCAAACGCCTCCTGGTGAGCTTCGTTCCATTCGAAGGCTTGACCTTGCTTCAGACGAAGTAACGGAGAGAAAGCTTGAGTCCTTCCACTCAGGTTCGAAATGAATCTTCTGAGGAAGTTAACTTTCCCTAGCAGAGATTGCAACTCCCTTTTTGACGCAGGCGCTTTCGTCTCCATTATGGCTTTGGTTTTGTTCTGGTTGATTTCAATTCCTTTCTTGTGGACCACAAAACCAAGAAAATCTCCAGCCTGCACAAAAAATGCACATTTAAGGGGATTCATTTTTAAGCCATGTTTTCTCATTCGCTCGAATGATTGGCTTAAATGATGCAAATGTGCTTCTGCAGATATAGATTTGATGACTATATCATCAATATACACCTGCATGAAGGTTTCGATGAAGTCATGAAAGATTGAATTCATCGCCCTTTGATAAGTTGCCCCAGCATTTTTTAAACCAAAAGGCATCACCACCCATTCGTAGGTGCCTAAGGCTCCTGGGCAACGAAATGCTGTCTTTGCAACATCTTCTTCAGCAATGAAAATCTGGTTATATCCAGAGTATCCATCTAACATGCTCAAGTATTCGAATCCTGCAGCAGAATCTACTAGCATTTCTGCCACAGGCATGGAATATTCATCCTTAGGGGTTGCAGTATTTAAATCCCTAAAATCTATGCAAATCCTTAAAGAACCATTTTTCTTGATAACGGGTACTATGTTTGCTAACCATTCGACGTACCTTGTTGCTCTGATGAATTTGCAACGCAGCAACCTTTCGATCTCAGCTTTAATTTTTGTGAGAACCGCTGGCGCGAATCTTCTGGGAGTTTGTTTGATGGGCCTCTTGCCATCTTTGATTGGCAGCCTATGTTCGACCAACTCCCTCTTTAAACCAGGCATCTCATCATAATCCCATGCGAAACAATCTTTGTTCTCCTTAAGGATTTCGATCACTTTTTCCTTGAGGCCTGGGCTAAGTTTGGCACTTACGTAAGTTACTCTTTTTGTTTTGTCATCCCCTAAGTTGACTTCTTCGAGTGGGTCCTGTGCCAACATTTTGACACCTGAATTTATGGGATCCCTTTCGAAGCCTAAGGGTTCTTTGTCATAGATGGCATCCAACCTTTGATCCATCTCTAACTCTTCGCTGGGTGAGCATTTCGAACCCCCCCCCCACTAACTTCATTCGTTTTTTCAAATGATTCATTTATTTCAGCCTCTAAGGCCGCTTTTGATTCATTCTCAGCCATGTAGGCCGAAATCCTTTCGAAAAAGGTAGACTCAGTCATGGTTAAGGTTGTCGAAGTCCCAGCCTGCTGGCCGTTTTGGTATAGCACCTTCAACTTCCTCTTCTTCACTAATTATTGTTCTATCCCAGTAGAGTCCATCATGACGAAGTGTCATGTAGTAGTGGGCATTTCTAGTTTCATTTATCTCATCATTTGGAACACATGGAGCAATTTTTGCCAGATTTTTATCATAATCCCTTTTGTCAACTAGATTAACAGTTGACATAAAGTAACTCTGGTCTGCTTCGATATTTTCCACGATTCCGTCATCTCTCCACAGGACTAGTCGTTGATGCATTGACGAAGGAACTGCTCCCACGCCATGAATCCACTCTCTTCCTAGCAGTAGGTTATAGTTGGCCTTGGCTTCGACAACCATAAACATGGTGGGCCTGCAACTTGAGCCTATTGTCAATTCCAACTGGACTACCCCCAGTGTTTTACCCACTTTTCCTTCATAATTGGATAGAACCATATTATGGGGCTTGATATCCCCTTCGCGGATTTCCAACCTTTTTAGCATGAAATGGGGAATCAGATTGACTGCAGCACCCCCATCTACTAGAACTTTGTTCACCCCATGGACACCCACTTTCGCCCGAATGAAAAGTGGTTTGAGATGATTCTTCATTGTAGGCTCTGGACGTTCGAAGAACGCATTTTGTTCTTCAACAGCCCCATTGTCCATCACGTAGTAGCATACGGGCCTATGTTTCATTAAATCTGTGGTGTCTTCTTCCTCATATTCACTGATTTCGGTTTCCTGCCCGAATTCGCTGGGAAGCACAGACACTACATTACAGTTCAGGTTAAATGAAGACTCCCCCTCCGATTCGAAGTTATCTGTTATCATATCTTCGTCCTCTTCCGGGCCTGGGGTATATTCCTTTGGTCCGTCTTGTTGATCTTCAGAGAAAAGCCTTCTGTTGACTGGAGGTTTCTCTTCCGTCTGACTTTTTGGTTTATTGGTGCTCGATTCACCTTGTATCTTTGTTGAAGTATCCCCTTTGTTTGCCACAGCTTCTCTTTCAGCCTTTCGAATCCTTTGCTGTCTGCGCCACTGGGATCTTGACATGGGGTTCCTTCCTTTGTAATTTTCTAATCTGACTTCCTCCCTTTTCTGTGTGTTGAATTGCCTCCTGTATGTCACAGCATGGCGTGCATTTCGTTCAGCATTCCTCCATTTGTCTTTGCCTTTGTCATTTCTGACTTGCAGCCATCTATCGGTTGGCACTTCAGCAGGGAGTTTGAAAGTCACTCTTCGAGCAACTTTGGGGTGAGGGCTATCAGGTCTTCGCTGTTTGTATATGCTGTCGAAACGTGAACCCATCTGGGCAGTTTCTTGATGGCTCCAGCAAGGGGCGAAGGGGATCGTTTCGAAGGCCCTAGCCATGCTTTGGTCATATACAGCAGAACATCTTGGGCACACCAAGCACTTAGTTGCCCCCTTGTAGCAGCGAAAAATAAACTCCAATAAACTCTCTCCAGCCTTGGGGTAGCATCTAAAGAGTTGGTTATCCTGGCGCCAATTGTTGCCAGTTCGAGCCCTCTGTACCCTTTCGAAATTTGCAGCAATTCTTTGGTTGCAGAGGATGCTGCACCTAGGGCACAGTATCATGCCTGGATCTCCTTTGTGGCATGACATGAGATAGTCTTTGAGAGTATCATCTCCAGTGTGATTGTCTCCCATTCTATGCTTTTCTTTTTCTAAGTATTTTTCCACTTCCTTCATCTCAGAACGGGGTCTTTCCATGTCTACCATATTTATTTCCAAATCCCCCTCTTTTGTTTCGTCATCGCCCCATCCTGTGGGCTTTATATCTTCGATCTGGACCTTCGAACTTTCTGGGGCAGAATATTTGACCAGATAGTCATATTTTCCACTGGGTTCCCCTAGAGTGTCCCATATTTCCTTCTGAGAGGGGACTGGCTGCGTAATTTGTACTTTCTCTAATTCCAAACTCAAGCCCTCAGTGACTTGTGTAAATCCTTCGTTGTGATCCCCTTGGCCTTCAGTAGCCTGGGTTTCTCCTGCAACAACCACAGGTCCAGCAATCGAAGTGTCTGGTGTATTCTGGATGCCTTCAGTGGCTTCCTCGCTGACTTCGACCATCACCCAGTTTTCGACTTCAATGTCCTTCTCTCCAGTTAGGGTGTCGCTTCGATCAATTTCCACCATGTTGACTTCTCCAATGCATGCAGGCTCGGAGTAGTTGGTGTCTGCGACGTCCAAAGGATCTTCGTCCACTTTCATCTTCATCTTATCAGCAAACTTTAATCTGCCATCTTTGATTGCGTTTTGAATCAAATCCCTGAAAAGAAAACATTGTGAGGTCTTGTGGCCTAGGAAACTATGATATTTGCAAAATCCCCTTTTCTTCCTTTGGTCCAAAGGGGGTATTTTGACATTTGATGGCACAATTAGTTGGCCATCTTTGACAAGCAAGTCAAAGATTTCGTCACATTTAGTGACATCGAAGGTGTAAACCTTCTTTGGAAACTTATCACTTTTCTCATTTTCAACAATATCTTTCCCTTTCGTAGGAACTAACATTTTGCAGGAGTAAGGCGGGGCCTGTTTTAATTCAGCGAGATCGATTTCGACCTCTTCGAATTCGAATTCAGGATATTCTTCTACTTCCTCAGTTCCAACATAGGAAATTCTTTCTTTCTTACTATTCTTAAAGACTCGGGCTTTTTCGGCTTTTAGTCTTTCGACCTGTCGAACCCTATCGGCTAACTGAGCCATATCCCTCAAATGCTGAGTATCTAATTTCTTTCGAATAGAGTAATCCAATCCCCCAGCAGCCATTTCGACTAACTCATGCTCAGGCACTACTGTGTAACATCTGGATTTTAACAGCCTAAATCTATTCAAATAGTCATCAATGGGTTCAGTGAACTTTCTCTTAACACTAGCCAATTCCTTCAGACTTATTTTCGATTGTCCCATGTAAAATTGTTCATGGAATAATCTCTCTAAAAGGGTCCAAGTATCAACAGACCCAGGAGGCAACGTGGTAAACCAAGTGAAAGCATTTTTTGTCAAGGAACTTGGGAAATATTTGATTCTAAGATCTTCATTATTTGCTATATCCCCCGCTTCGGTTAAATATCTCGCTATGTGTTCGACTGTTGACTCGTTGGTATCCCCAGCGAACTTTGTAAATTTAGGGACTTTGTATCCCCTTGGTAAATCAGTATGCATTATACAATCTAATATAGGAGAAGCGTAATTTGGCCTCCTCATTCCCATATTGAGGCCGTTTTGGGTCATGATCCTCTCTATCATGGTGGTCAGATTATTTTCTGCCAAGATGTTATCGTTTCGAACCCTATGAACGACAGCATCGGCATCTTGGTTTCGACCAACCAAAACAACTCCCCTAGGTTGTTCTCCTCGAAATTCTGGGGCTTCTGGTCTTTCGATCCTTGCCCCTGGTTCCATAATTTCCCTTTGTGGGCCCGGAATTATTGGGGCTTCTAACCTTGGTGCTCTGGCCCCTAAGTTAACCTCTTCTCTGGGTGGTCTATGAATTGGGTCGTTGGCAATTTGTTCTATAACAGGCACGTTTGTTCGAAATCCCTCCTGGTTCTGCCTACGCCTTTCTGTGGGAGCAAAGAAATCTGCTATTCGACTCATATTGTCAGCGTTTTCCCTGTTCGTCACAGTCACATTCTGAACTATTGGGGCGAATATTTCCTGCATGGTTTGCGCTAACACCCCTATCATATTGTGGTTGCTTTCATCCATCAATTGCCTAAAAGCCAACTGGTTATCTGTGGTTAGGGTAGGCAACGTGCTATAACCCACTGACCCTTGGTTATTTGCCATAAATTGGTTTGCCCCAGACCCAGATCCTAGTTGTGGGGATGAATTCGATGTGGAATTGTGTAAACCTGCCATAAAAGATGTTGGCATTCCGTAAGAAGAACCTCTAATTCTATTCCCATCGAAGCCGGGTGGTCTAGTTGATGGAGATGCGAAATGGGATTGTGTCCCAGGTGGCGGAACGAATCCCCCAGGGTAGCCCATGGTTCCAGTATTTCCTAAGATCGAACTGTTGGTTGATACGCCACTTACTCCGTTGGTGGCCATGTTACTGGTTGAAGATGCAACAGCCTGTGCATTCGAAGGGATTACATTAGATGCTCCGCTCGAAATGGACGCGTTAGTGCCTGTTGCCTGTGGGCCACCTTGGTCTCCTTGTTGATTGTCTGAATTAGACATTTTGTCCAAACGTTTTCTTCTGGATAAAGGTTGGTTGCTGTTGGTTATCTTACCACTTCTCAGGTTCATAAAACAGCAAAACTTCTTATGTTCCTACGTTTCTGGGATGGCTATGTCTTGACAATCCTTAATTCTGATATCCAACTATTGGTCCCACCAGGTGTGCCAATTTGTTTCCAGTGATTTCTGGTAAACAACCGCTAGTCTTCCAAACTATCGAATAATCTTTATTAACGCTACTCAATCTCTTTGGTAACTCACAGGATCGACTAGATTGATCCTAGGACTCCTTGGATATCAAGGTTACTCTCACAATCGAACAATTATTCATGGGTGCTATGGTATAGATGTTTGGTTTGTTTCGATCCCTCTCTCTAAGAGTTTAAGAATGTGGTCAAAATGTATGTGAAAACTAAGTTATACGAATGATTGCTAATTGTAAGGCTGATTGAAAAGACATATAAAACTGTATGAAAAATGAAGTGACTGGTTTCGAACCATAAAACATTTAACACAAAAGGTTTCTGGAATGTGGAAGTTTAAAATGTGAAGAAAGCGTTTAATGCAAGAAATCTAGAAAGGAGTTTAAGTGAAAGTACATGTTTGAAGAATAATACTTGAAAGTAAAGACATTGAAAGCGTAAAAGTTCTTTGAAATATAGAGTACTTCGAAATATAAAGAATGCAGTAAAATGTAAAACTTTAAAGAAAAGGCTTTGAAATGAAAAGACAGTAGATAAAGAAACTTGTAAATGTTATTCGACAGAAAGAAAAAGAAGGAAAGTGCTGGAAATAATAAGAAGGACTTTTATTAAATTAAAAATACATGGTGCTATCATACATACATCTCTCTTGCATTCGTTTCCCTTGCCATGTGGTAGTTTGAATGTTATTGAGTATTTTGTATAACAGATATGACACACTGAAATCCTAACACTAAGACTTCTATTTATACTAATTCGACCCTAACGGTCTCGCTACAAGATCATGCCACGTTTCGAACATGCAAGACAATGCTCCTTTCATCTTTCCACGTGTCCTCAAATGCTCCAACACATAACTTTCAAACTTTGAAAGTCCCGCTTTCATTTAAATTTCAAATGCTTTGGTGTTTCTCTGCTTCGAACGCTCTTCTCAGACTTAGCTTCGCTGCTGTTTCGAGATCCCTTTGGATACGCTCCCAAGATCACCGTTCGAAGCTTCAAGCTTTGACACACTCATTCGAAACATTGCTTCTGCAATTTCGAAGCGTGGTGTTTTAATTCCATTTCGATCAGAACTTCTAGCTCTTTTTGAATTCTAAATAACACTATCAAAATCTTCAGCCAACACACCCCAGTTGCAAAAGGCGCGTGCGTAAGGCATTAGTATATAAGGTCTTGGGTTCGAGCCCCAGCAAGATCTTTTGTTATTTTTCTAACATTTTCCTGGTTCTTTTTTTTGTTTGGTAGCGCGTTGGGCCTCCCCTGACTTGGCCTGTACTTTTTTTAAATTCTTCTCACCCCCTCTTTACTAAATGACAATGTAGTCCCAAGCATTTTATTTTGTTTTGTTTTATTTTTCTGATTTCCAACAAAACATGTCTTGGGCCTAAACTGAAAACTATCTTACTTTCTAACCTCCTAATTCCTTTTCAAAACCCCCTGACTCCTAAATTTATATTTTATTTTCTTTTCTTTTCTTATTTTATTACTATTATTTCTAATCCAAAAATATAAAAATATATTTTTTATTATTAAATAATTAGACTAAAATTATTATTTCACATTCACTTTATTTTATTTCCTTTAAACAAAAGACTAAAAAATATTTTCTTAACAAATTAATTTATTTTCTTAATTAAATTAATTTAGACCTAGGTTTTATTTTAATTAAATTAAATTTATATTTAGGGGTTTTAATTAACTCCTTTTCAAATCAATTAGTTTAATTAAAAACTTTTTCCATAAAAAAGCATAAAAACAATTTTCTTTTCAATTTCTTTCTCTTTACATTCTTTGTACATTTTATCATTTTGCACTATAAATAATATAATTTGTCAAAGCCTTATAATAGTTAGGGTTTAATTATTTGTCATCCCCATTTTTTGATTTATATCCCCATTCCCAAAATATTGTAATAGCTTAGGACTTTAAATTTCCGCAATTTATCGTTTTCTGTATTATTGCTAGTAATTAGGATTTATATGGAAAGACTTAAAACCAAACAATAGATAACCCTAATTCAAGACAAATGCATGAAAATAATACAATTTACACACTTGCACCTCTAGGGTTAACCCACACTTGTTGCCTTAGAATAAAATAGCCATGTCCCTCGAATATGAGATGCTTTAGCAAAAAAACCTCGATTAAAAGATTGTAGTCCCTCGATGACCCTTTAATGTTGCCTTTGATAAATAATCTTAGACCCTTACGACAAATTGCTAAAACATCTTACAAGTTGCCTTCTATAACTGTAGGATGAGCCACGCCTGTCCCTCACATCCAATGATAAAGTTTCTCATGAACTAATGGTAAGATAACACTATCTAAAGGAGGAGGAAAAGAACAAAGACTTTTTTAGTAGGTGGAACGCTCGTAGTTGCTTGCTCACGAAGATTTCAAAACAAAACATATTTCAAACACACCAACACTTTTTTTCATGAAATATTTTCAAAAGTCAACACTTTGTATACATTCTTATAGAGATGAGAATCATTACAAAGTTTGCCTAAACAAAGGCACTTTTTAAAAATACTTTCAAACAAACACAAACACATTTCACAAATAATTTCAAAGTGAGCTAGAAACTAAGAGCCTGTAGATAACTACAGATGAAATAGGTATTAACACCTTCCCTTTTCATAACCTACCCCCCGAACTCAAGAAAATTCTCAAAGGGTCTTTCCTATTATTTTCACCCTTTCCTTTATTGGATAAAAGAAAAGTCGGTGGCGACTCTTGCTATCCACACAATTGCGATAATACACAAAACACCCAAATCATTTCTCCCACCGTATTACAGTCTCAAAAGTGGCAATGGTGACTTGTCTAAGCCACAAGAAGTGTTGGTGGTTGATATTGCTAAAGAACCTGAAGTTAACCAAGAGGACAAGGAAAAATGGATTATGAAACTAAAAATAAAGAATTATCTGAAGAAATAGTTGTTGAGTTAATGAAGTTGTTTTTCTCAAACCTGAAGAGGAGTTGATGGATTTTCTGAATAGGTGCAAGTTAGGTGATTTAAGGTCTATGTTACGCCACAATTGCAACATAGTCTATGATGAAAACGCTGCGAAGAAAATTGAGGTGTTGAAGAAGAAACACCCTCAAGAGAAGAATCTAAAGGTGGTGTTCGACCATACAAAGGAGGCATACAATGTCCAAGTGCCTTAAGGAAAGTCTGGTTTTCCGTATCAAATAACTTCTGTACCACCAACTGATGTTCCTAACAGTAATTGGGTTCATCCTTTCTATCCAAGGGGGGGAAACCAGAGTTGGAAGGTGGTAAAAAAGGGTCCGGGTTCAAGTCATAAATGGGAAATGCTGGAGAAGGGATTTAGTTCTTCCCAATTTGCTGAAGTTGGGGCCACTTCAAAGAGGTATCATGTTCCTCCCACATGCAATGGGAAAAATCATATGACAAAGACTTAGTGGAGAAGGTTTCAGAGTAACAAGAAAGCTGCAAGAGAAGCAACATTAAAAGTTGCTCCATCAAAGGGTGAGAGCATTCAGAAGGGAGCACATCGTCAACCAGTAAAAGAGTGGCTATCAATGCCGGTTGTGTGTGCGTCTCCAACAAGAGTTAAAAATCCTGGTGATGACAACATGGACGGTGAACTATCTGACGACTTTGAAGATTGTTCAGATGATGGTTTGATTATACATTGTAATATTGTGTCGGTCCTTCCTAATGAGTATGCTTTCGTATCATAGGCATCTGGGGACGAAGAGGAGACTATGTCCAAAGAATCAGTAGGCCATAAACCTCTATGTTATTATGTCATGAATAATGGGGTGGTCGAAGAACAACAAGCGATGTTTGAGAGACATATGTATGATATGATGTACCATCTCAAGCCTTTGTTTATAAGGGATAAATTTGATGGCTTCCATGTGAATAAAGTGTTCGTTGATGGTGGTGTTGTTGTGAACTTGATGCCATAATCATTGTTAAAAAGGATTGGTAAGTTCGACACTGACCTTAAACCATATAACATGGTTTTGTCGAACTTTGAAGGGAAAACAAGTCACGTACTAGGTGTGATTTAAGTAAATTTGTCAGTTGGCTCGACTTCAAGGCCAACATTGCTTATGGTGATTGGGTCCAAAGTGAACTATAATTTGTTGCTAGAATGTGAGTGGATACATGGCATTGGGACAATACCATCGACTCTGCATCAACACTTATCCATATGGCACCAAGATGGGATTGTGGAGAACTTTGAGGCAGATCACAAATACTTTACTACTGATGTGTGTATGGTTAACAAGAAGAATTTTGACAAAGCCTTAGCTATTATACCTCCGTGTGATCCTGAAGATGAAATTTTCAAGTCACATCCTGACGCGATCAACTTTCTAACCTTACACCCTACTCATTGATTTATTTGGGATCAAGAAAAGCTAGATACATATTCAACTACATAAGGGGAGTTTAAGCCCACCTAGTGGGAAGAAAAAACTCATAATGATGCTAAATTCAAATACTTTGGCAAGGATTTTGTCCTATATGGTCGAAAGCAGGATAAATTTGACCTTAAAGGCTGGAAATATTGCGAAAATGGCACCTGAAGCCATTAGGGTGGAAAAGCTTGGAGAACCAAGCTAAACAACAGCTACAGAAATCTAGAGGCTTGACTGTATATATGAAGAAGAGCCTTTGGGGTTTGAAAAATACCCAAGAGATCATATCTTGAAGATGCAACCACAAGATCCATTGGAGGAAGTCGACTTGGGTGATGATCCAATTAGGAGAATTAAATACATCAGCACTAAGATCGACAAGAAGATGAAGGATCAAGTAATTGAATTACTTAAAGAATTCAGAGATTGTTTTGCATGGGATTACAACGAGATGCCTTGTTTTAGCAGGGAGATGGTGGAAATTAAACTACATATAAATCCAGGCAAGAGACCAGTCAAATAGATGCCAAGGAGGTTCGTGCCAGAAGTTCTATCCAAAATCAAAGTAGAGATTGAACGGTTGTTAAAGAACAAATTCATCAGGACAGTCAGGTATGTTGAATGGTTAGTGTCATATCCCAATTTTTAACCTAAGATCCCATTTTTATTTTTGCATTTTTATACAAAAGTCAAGGTCACTAAATACAGTCGGTTTTAACCTCTCACCTTAGAGCATTGATTATGCAGAAATTGTCAATTATTTTGAACATTCTTAGCCTATGTATCACTAACTTCTAATCAAGCACGAAATGTGTGTTTTTTGTTTCTTTGATTTCATGTGCTGACAGGTCTCCTTCGATTCAGCCTTTCGATTGGACAAGTTTGCTGCCTGTAAGCCTGCTTCGACTGGACAAGTTTACTGCCTGCAGGGCTGCTTTGACTGGACAAGTTTGCTGCCTGCATGCTTGCTTCGTTTGGACAAGTTTCGATGGGACAAAGTAACCATCTCTATGCATCCTTCGATCCAGCACCCTTCGACTGACTCTAAGCCTCCATCGAATGCAAGTTTAGGTGCATCCTTCGTTTAGATTTGAAACCTCCTTCGAATGCAACTTGGATTACATCTTTCGTTTTGAGCAAGAGCCTCCTTCGAATGCAACTTGGGAATACCCTTCGACTCAGAAGCCAGGAACTTCCCTCACGCTAAAAGGTAATGACTCCCTTTATGTTTGTTTCGACCCAAGCTTCGATTGGGCAATATGCTTCCTTCGAGCATGAGCTTTCGATTTGGCAATATGTTTTCTTAGATACAAGCTTCGACTGGGCATTAGCTTGTTTCGACCACAAGGCTTCGACAAAGCATTGACTACGTTTGTACTAGCTTCGACTGGACAACATTTAGTGTGCTGCATTTCCATCCTTGACAAACTTCAGCACATGGTTGATGGCCCCTTCAAAAGACATATAGTGGTGGACTTGAGGGGCATACATATGAGTCCCTGTCGAAGGGTACACCTTACTAGTCCATTCGAAGGACACATTTGGCCCCTTCAAACGATGCACAAAGGTGATTCGTTTGAAAGACACTTGTTGGAGGAAAGTCAAACAATATGTTTGGAAGGAGAATCTGGTCGAAGGAGGGTCAAAATGAAAGGATGAAATATTCAAAGATGCTTGCTGCCAAGTTCAGGCATAGTACACTGGCCAAAACTGCTGCACAACAGTCCTGAAACACTGCCCCATTCTTGCACCAAAACAACATACAACCACTGTCCCTCGAAGGATACAAAGAGAAGTTTACCCAAATTGTTCAAATTATTTTGTTTTCCCTCCAAAAACATCAGCCAACTTTGCCTATAAATAAGAGGCTCCAACACATATTTTTGAGAGGATCTTTGGACCAGAGGAACGAATCTCCCAAATTTTCTCAAACACAACAAATCTCTCAAGTCCCTTTAACACTTGTGAGAACAAACCCAGCATCACATACTTACTTCCTTCGATTCTGAAGAACAAGTACTCTTCAGTATCCTTTGAATTCAGTTTGGAAAGAAACATAAGACTTGTTTCTTTCTTTCCTTCGAATCCAGCATTCCAAGCATAGCTGTTGGCCCTCTCTTTCAAATCCAGAACCTTGGGCCTCCACTCAAGGTCCCACACCCATTCAAAGCCTCCATCAAGGTAAGTCACTTTTACCCTTGAACCTTTCATTTCATGCAATAACATGTAAATAATATTTTTGTTCGTTTCAAGCATGTATATACCATTGTTCCTTTCGTTTCCACCCTGTTACATGTTTTTAAAAGTTAACCCTTTCATTTTGCTTTCTGTTTACCTGAACTAGCTTTAATTATTAAACTGTTTGAAAGATAAGTACTAGCATGGCCTCAGGCCATGTTGTCATTTAATGCTTTAAATGAAAGAAACAGGAAATAGGAAAAGAAGCTTCTGGATTCTACCCTCTTTCTCCAGGTCGAACGAAAGAGACAGCCAGGAGGAAAACCATGTTGACTTCTAGGCCCAAACGAAAAGTATGCCTTCACTGACTTCCAGGCTCAGTCGAAAGGCATTCTCTCACTGCTTTCAACCTCCAGTCGAAGAAGACAACAAGGCAACAAGGCAGACTTCGCCATACACTGACTTCCAGGCCAATCGAAGGACAGAACCTCACTGGTGCTAGCCCTAATCGAAGGAGGCCAACAAAATGTAAGTCGAAGGGTGCTACTGCCTGGGTCGAAAGACACTCATTTTTCTTACTTTTATCTTATTTTTTCCTTCATATTTTTTATGCCTTTCGATACGGTTGTAATAGCGTAGGATTTTATCTTTCTGCATTTTATTTACTTTGTACAAATGCTAGTAATTAGGCGTGTATGGCAAGATAAAATCAACAAGTAAACAAACCAAAAAATCCAAAAACACTCTTTAATCCTTACTTGAATATATCTTAAAACCCGCAAAACACTCAACAAATCAAAACTCCCCCCAAGGGCATGTTATCTCCGTTCTACCGCGATACTGACCGTGCCTATTACTAGAATGCGTGCGTTAATGTCTCCCACTAAAAAACACAAACAAATCAACTTATTTTCTAGAGGAACTACGGTGTTTTTATTCCTTCATTGGATACGTAGGCAAAGGGTCGCGAAACCCTCACGAACGCAATAATAAAAACTCATTTCTTTCCCCTTAAGCAAACATAGTTGTAGATAAATACACCCTTGTATATAAAAAACAATTTTAACCAAAAACAGATATTCCAAAAGGTTCCTGCGGAGTACCGCAAATGCATTGGGTGCTAATACCTTCCCATTGTATAACCAACCCCCTAACTCTTCATCTCTTTCAAAAACGCATTGTATTTTCATTACTTTTAAGTATTATTTTACATTGCATGTTTTAGGGTTTTATTTCGCTCTTTTCCCTTTACCCTTGGAAATAATAAAGCGCGGTGGCGACTCTTGCTTTTGCGAGTCGAGTTAATTAATAGCTCGATCTCAGATTTTCACCGCTACAGAATTGGCGACTCTGCTGGGGAAAGATTAACCTCTTGCTGGTCCATCCCTAAGTGGGTTAAGCCTAGTTTGTTTTATATGTCTTATCATTATTTGATTGTTTGATTATATGTGATATATTGTGATTATTTGGGTGTTGATAATATTTACAAAGGACAAGTCCTATACCCGGACTAAGTTACACTTAGGAATAGGACGGGCGGTATAGTCATGTTAACTTTGAGGGAGTAATCCCGAAGAAGGAGGCATGAAATCCCTCACTCAGTGGAAGCCCCTTTGAACGTAGTATTTGTTTACTGAGTAATCGGGAAGACATTGTTGCTTTCGACCTGGGAGCCAGAGAAGCTGAGAATCGTAGAACCCTTAACCCATCTTGGCCTTTTAGGTGTAGTGCGGAGACTATAACAGAGTAATCCGGAAGTAGTTGTCACACGATGCTGCACTCAGACGAGTTTCTCTTGAGAATATTGCTAGTTACTGAGTAATCGAGACGTTGGTAATATCCGAAGGAGGAATGTAGACTCTGGGAACTTTTAGAACCTTGTTTTACAGGTGTGATTAAACCTTTAGTACATACCTCGAGGATGTTTTTTACCTTTGACTCCATGCTCGTGACGTTGAACCTTTCGACTTTGTTTGTGACCTTGCTTGTGGTTGTTGCATAGCCATGCCTTCATGCATCCATGAAACCCTTTTCACTTGATTTTCAAGGAATTTGGAGGTCTTTCTTTGTAAACATCACAAGTTTCGTCAAGCTCAATGGATCTTGGGTGTTGATAGGGTGAAAACCCTAATCCACCAAAATGGATGATTGATCTTGATGATAACTTGATCAACGCTTTGATCCAATTTAAAATTCATCTTCTATCTTCATACTTTGATGTTTACAACTTAATATCTTGAGTTCCTTGAAAGTCAAATAAAAACTCTCTTTTGCATATCATGCATCATTCTACATTTTTGGTTTCACTTTCAAAGGTCTTTTTCCAAGTCTTATTTTTCCTTTGGTCTCACCAATACAACACTCGCGCTAAGGGAACAATGGAGAATATCAAGCAAGAGGTTTCTGAACTCCGTAGAGAGATGACTAATTTGAAAGCTAGTGTGGAGCCCTTAACTGGTTTAGTCTGAATTTTGGTTGCCGCCCAAGTCAATCCTTCTAGGAGGGAGGAAGCGATGATAAAAGTCTTCACTGAAACTCTAAAATAATTCTCTCATGAGAAGGTGAGGGTTAATGCACCTAATGACTTTCCTGATAAAGTGAATATGGGAGTGCGTCTAGAAGAAGATGTCGGAAAGGGATGTTTATATGAAGATGGTAGCTCATCTAATGGTGTGAAGAAGTTTGATAGTAACTTTTCCAAGAAGATAACCAGAGGAAGAAATAATCATCGCCAGAATCATCATGTTTCTCCTATCATCCATCTGTTCAATTTACCTTCTGTAGCTTTAGTTCATCAACAGAACCAGCAAGTTTCTAATCATAGGAAATCTCGGTTTGATCCAATTCCAACAACCTATACAAAGTCCTTTCATGTCTTGATGCAGAGGAATTTGGTTCAGACCCGACCTCCACCGAAGGTTCCTGAGACGATACATTGGTATTACAAAGTTAATTTGACTTGTGCCTTTCATCAAAGTGCTCATGGGCACGACTTGGAGGGTTGCTTTTCTTCGAAGATTAAGGTTCGTAAGATGGTCAGAGGTGGTATTTTATCATTTAAAGACGGCATTCTTAACATTCAAGTCAACCCGTTTGCTAAAGCATAAGTGAATCTCTGTTGATTTTGGCCTTGAAGTTAAGGAGAGGTTTCCTTCAGCACAAATCCAGATGGAAAGCCTTCCCAGATTATTAACTTATTTCTGCTTTTTGTAATTTTTCTTGTTTATCAAAACATTGTTTGCATGTAAGAACTTGTTTACATCTGAATGATTATCTTAATACAATGAGTATGTTTGTCTTGAAAAAATTCATTCGTTTCACTCATATTTGTTTTCAAAATTTAAATTTATTTTTGAATTATGATACCAACTAGTTGCCCGTTCTCTTGCCTAGGCAGAGATTGAAGGGAGGATGATAATCTAAAAAAACACAAAATCTCTGGTTGTATGCTTTTGAATAAAATCTTGCTGACGATGTACAGGCATTGTTTCAAATCCCTAAACACCAGAGATATAAGGAAGATAATCCCTTGCTAACCCCTTTTGAGCCTTTGAAGTAGAATTTTCTTTTCTATACAAAAAACCTCGAATTTTAACCTGGGGCAGGGTAGTTTTTCAGTTAATCTGATTGAGTGTTCAAAATTCATAAGGAAGATATTTCCGAAGAGAAACTGCGAGGGCTATCCTTCATGTATAATGAAGCCAGCAGATGTAGAACCATAATGTTATCCCTCATTCATCAAGAAACGAGGCAGTCACAATCCTCTCAACAATCAAAGACAAATTAATGTCACATGTTTTGTTCAAAAAATTAAAAATATCAAGAAAAAGCCTGCTAAGTCAAAAACTTGAAAACGTGCGGCTTAAGCAAAAAATCAGGCAGTCCCGCTGGACTATCAATTCAAAAGAATTAGTTCAGGAAAAAGTTAGGGAAAATAAAAATTGCAAAGAAAGGAATACAAAGAAAAGTCCTCAGGAAAGAACAAATTGGTGACTACAAACACGAAGACATAATGGTGGTTGCTACTCCGAAAGCCTCGTTGTTTCCATAACCATTACAAAATCCTTTTGAGAGATGAACACTCGTGTTGAATTAATTGAACATAGGGTTGGAGAACATCACGAAGAATGGGTGGGCACCTCTAAATTTTGAGCCTTAAAAATATTTTTTTCTAAAAACCATGAACCAGGCCACGTTACAACCTTCAAAAGTCCTAATTGAAGCAAGGTTATTTTGAAAGCATACTTCAATGAGATAGTGTTCCTGACTCCCATGAATGTTTGATAAATAGTTATGTTGGTATCATATGATTTTTCTATACAAAAATAAATGTTTCTCTAACTCGCAAAGTTTGTGCGATATCTTTTCAAAATCTTCAAGACTTACATAATTGTTGCATTATAATTTTCATTCTCATAATAAACTTTTTCTAACTGTAAAACATTTGTTTGATATCAAGGAAGCTCATATATAAGCACTAGCGATGAGTTTATTCTTTTAAGGCCTAAAACTCTGTTGAGTAATTAGAGAATCATTTCAAGAAAAAATCATATCAGGGGGCATGTCACATGAAGACCTTAAGCACGAACATGTTGCTTCTCCTAGTTAATGCTTTCCCAACTTGTTTACTCTTTTGGGGAAAAATTTGAAGACTTTGTTGTGCCAACTACAGTCAATCCGGGGCAATCACGTCGAGATTTGATGAATCTCTCTAAGAGTTTGAAGACACCAGAGCATGGTGAATGCCAGGTCTTTTGTAAAATCCTCTTGATACGATTTTTCCTCATCAACCATATAGCTTGGGGCATTTTAGAAGTGAAGTTATTCGCAAGAATTGTCGTGCAACATGCAGCTTATCAGCAGTAAACTTGGGGCATCCAAAATTAGTCCCAGGGGCAATCCAGATTTGTTAAGATATGTGATATGTTTTGTACACATTATCAGAGGGTGGTGTTCCCAGTATCTCTAGCTAAGCATGACTTTTTCCAGCTGAAACATTGTTTGTGTTGTTATCCTTTCAATGGATTGTTTGCGATAGAAGACTGGACTTTGGGTTTTCTACCTGAAAATATCTTCCCCTCCATAGATATTTAAGCCTTGTAAAAGGACGTTGCTCCAATGATGGCTTTTATTTTTATCTCCAGTAATGTTACCATCTTGTTGAGATTAGCTGAGTGTCGGGTTGTGCTGTGATGTCTTATCATCTTCTGTCTATCTCCTCTATTTGTTTTGTCAGCGTATACATGACATTAATTTATTCATTCACACTTGCATCATGCACACACATTGATATTTGTTGATGTTCTTGATCTGTATACTTTGGTTATCGTATTTCCTCTTCTCAAATAGAGTGTCAACTTAAGCAGAAAGTGTATCCTTTCTAATTCCCCACTGAGTTTATTCCTCATGGAAGAGTTGTTGCTTTAGCCTTCCTTTCTGTCTCAGGATAGGATAAGTCTCGGTTGAGTTTATTCCTCATCTGGTAGGGTCTTGTTTGACTGTTTCTCTCCAGTTTGTTCTTGGATTGCGTTTTATCTATTATAAATGTTACTTTGTGAATCTCTCTAAGCTGTGAAATCTAGATGGAGAGTGCATTGATCTTACGTATGTAAATACTTGGTCTCCTCATGAAGTATTTATTCATGGTTCCCCATTGAAGATGAACTTTATTCCCTAGTAGTGTTATCATAACATTCTTCTGGAATATCGACGTGACGACAAGCGATTGACTCTTTATTTGAGTAGTTTGATCATTTATGAATTTCTTTATGACAAATGGAGGTCTCTTCATGAGCAGTTTGTCCATCCTCGATGAAATTATTGATTCTCACCTCCAGCAATATCTTTATGATATTTTGTCGGTATCTTTGAAAAACAGCAAGTGGCGGTCTCTTCATGAGCAACTTGTATGTTATTGATACCTTTGAGAAAACAGCAAGCGGCGGTCTCTTCATGAGCAACTTGTATGTTATTGTCACCTTTGAAAACAACAAGCGGCGGTCTCTTCATGAGCAACTTGTATGTTATTGATACCTTTGAGAATACAGCAAGCGGCGGTCTCTTCATGAGCAACTTGTATGTTATTGTCACCTTTGAAAACAACAAGCGGCGGTCTCTTCATGAGCAACTTGTATGTTATTGTTACCTTTGAAAAAACAGCAAGCGACGGTCTCTTCATGAGCAACTTGTGTGTTATTGTTCTCTTGAAAAACAGCAAGCGGCGGTCTCTTCATGAGCAACTTGTATGTTATTGTCACCTTTGAAAACAACAAGCGGCGGTCTCTTCATGAGCAACTTGTGTGTTATTGATACCTTTGAAAAACAGCAAGTGGCGGTCTCTTCATGAGCAACTTGTGTGTTATTGATACCTTTGAAAAACAGCAAGCGACGGTCTCTTCATGAGCAACTTGTGTATTATTGATACCTTTAAAAAACAGCAAGCGGCGGTCTCTTCATGAGCAACTTGTGTGTTATTGATACCTTTGAAAAATAGCAAGCGGCGGTCTCTTCATGAGCAACTTGTGTGTTATTGATACCTTTGAAAAACAGCAAGCGGCGGTCTCTTCATGAGCAACTTGTATGTTATTGTTACATTTGAAAAAACAGCAAGCGGCGGTCTCTTCATGAGCAACTTGTGTGTTATTGTTATCTTTGAAAAATAACAAGCGGCGGTCTCTTCATGAGCAACTTGTATGTTATTGACACCTTTGAAAGATAGCAAGTGGCGGCCTCTGTATTTGAGCAGCTTGTGTATCCTCAACAATAATGCTTACTCAGCAAACGACATCTTTTCGGAAAAGTCCTATGGGGAAGTTTGTATTTTATCCTTTTCAAGCGATATCTTGGTTAAAGAAGAAATGTGTTACCGTTCTTGGTAAAATTCAGAAGTTAGAAATGTTTATTTCCAGTCTCAGTACTGATGCCAATCATTTTCCAGTCTCAGTACTGATGCCAATCATTTTCCAGTCTCAGTACTGATGCCAATCATCTGCCAGCCTTAATGTTGATGTCAATCATTTCTTTTCCAGTCTCAACACTTATGTAAATCATGCATTTCTTCCCTCAAAGTTATTCTCTAATAGGAGTCTCTCATTTGAAGTCTATGACTCTGTTTCCCCAGTGGAGTTATAATCTCTTCCCCTATGGGATTATTGTATAATGTACTTGGTTTCTCCAGTAGTAGTTTGTCTCATGCGGCATCATTCCTTGTTAGATTCAAAATCTTACATTCATACCATATCATAAACATAATTGCGGTATCTTAAAGCCAAAAATTGTGTATTCTATATTTAAGTCCCTTCAATCTCGTCGAAATGAAGATCCCAATCTTCATATCTCCAGATAGAAGAAACTTAAATAGGGGCAGCTGTCATACCCCAATTTTTGACCTAAGATCCCATTTTTATTTTTGCATTTTTATACAAAAGTCAAGGTCACTAAATACAGTCGGTTTTAACCTCTCACCTTCGAGCATTGATTATGTAGAAATTGTCAAGTGTTTTGAACATTCTTAGCCTATGTATCACTAACTTCTAATCAAGCACGAAATGTGTGTTTTTTGTTTCTTTGATTTTATGTGCTGACAGGTCTCCTTCGATTCAACCTTTCAATTGGACAAGTTTGCTGCCTGCAAGCCTGCTTCAACTGGACAAGTTTACTGCCTGCAAGCCTGCTACGATTGGACAAGTTTGCTGCCTGCATGCTTGCTTCGTTTGGACAAGTTTCGATGGGACAAAGTAACCATCTCTATGCATCCTTCGATCCAGCACCCTTCGACTGAATCTAAGCCTCCTTCGAATGCAATTTTAGGTGCATCCTTCGTTTGGATTTGAATACTCCTTCGAATGCAACTTGGATTACATCTTTCGTTTTGAGCAAGAGCCTCCTTCGAATGCAACTTGGGAATACCCTTCGACTCAGAAGCCAGGAACTTCCCTCACGCTAAAAGGCAATGACTCCCTTTATGTTTGTTTCGACCCAAGCTTCGATTGGGCAATATGCTTCCTTCGAGCATGAGCTTTCGATTTGGCAATATGTTTTCTTCGATACAAGCTTCGATTGGGCATTAGCTTGTTTCGACCACAAGGCTTCAACAAAGCATTGACTACGTTTGTACTAGCTTCGACTGGACAACATTTAGTGTGCTGCATTTCCATCCTTGACAAACTTCAGCACATGGTTGATGGCCCCTTCAAAAGACATATAGTGGTGGACTTGAGGGGCATACATATGAGTCCCTGTCGAAGGGTACACCTTACTAGTCCATTCGAAGGACACATTTGGCCCCTTCAAACGATGCACAAAGGTGATTCGTTCGAAAGACACTTGTTGGAGGAAAGTCAAACAATATGTTTGGAAGGAGAATCTGGTCGAAGAAGGGTCAAAATGAAAGGATGAAATATTCAAAGATGCTTGCTGCCAAGTTCAGGCATAGTACACTGGCCAAAACTGCTGCACAGCAGTCCTGAAACACTGTCCCATTCTTGCACCAAAACAGCATACAACCACTGTCCCTCGAAGGCTACAAAGAGCAGTTTACCCAAATTGTTCAAATTATTTTGTTTTCCCTCCAAAAACTTCAGCCAACTTTGCCTATAAATAAGAGGCTCCAACACATATTTTTGAGAGGATCTTTGGACCAGAGGAACGAATCTCCCAAATTTTCTCAAACACAACAAATCTCTCAAATCCCTTCAACACTTGTGAGAACAAACCCAGCATCACATACTTACTTCCTTCGATTCTGAAGAACAAGTACTCTTCAGTATCCTTTGAATCCAGTTTGGAAAGAAACATAAGACTTGTTTCTTTCCTTCCTTCGAATCCAGCATTCCAAGCACAGTTGTTGGCCCTCTCTTTCAAATCTAGAACCTTGGGCCTCCACTCAAGGTCCCACACCCATTCAAAGCCTCCATCAAGGTAAGTCACTCTTACCCTTGAACCTTTCATTTCATGCCATAACATGTAAATAATCTTTTTGTTCGTTTCAAGCATGTATATACCATTGTTCCTTTCGTTTCCACCATGTTAACATGTTTTTAAAAGTTAACCCTTTCGTTTTGCTTTCTGTTTACCTGAAATAGCTTTAATTATTAAACTGTTTGAAAGATAAGTACTAGCATGGCCTCAGGCCATGTTGTCATTTAATGCTTTAAATGAAAGAAACAAGAAATAGGAAACAAAGCTTCTGGCTTCTACCCTCTTTCTCCAGGTCGAACGAAAGAGACAGCCAGAAGGAAAACCATGTTGACTTCTAGGCCCAACCGAAAAGTATGCCTTCACTGACTTCCAGGCTCAGTCGAAAGGCATTCCCTCACCGCTTTCAACCTCCAGTCGAAGAAGACAACAAGGCAACAAGGCAGACTTCGCCATACACTTACTTCCAGGCCAATCGAAGGACAGAACCTCACTGGTGCTAGCCCCAATCGAAGGAGGCCAACAAAATGCAAGTCGAAGGGTGCTACTGCCTGGGTCGAAAAACACTCATTTTTCTTACTTTTATCTTATTTTTTCCTTCATATTTTTTATGCCTTTCGATACGGTTGTAATAGCGTAGGATTTTATCTTTCTGCATTTTATTTACTTTGTACAAATGCTAGTAATTAGGCGTGTATGGCAAGATAAAATCAACAAGTAAACAAACCAAAAAATCCAAAAACACTCTTTAATCCTTACTTGAATATATCTTAAAACCCGCAAAACACTCAACAAATTAAAACTCCCCCCAAGGGCATGTTATCTCCGTTCTACCGCGATACCGGCCGTGCCTATTGCTAGAATGCGTGCGTTAATGTCGCCCACTAAAAAACACAAACAAATCAACTTATTTTCTAGAGGAACTACGGTGTTTTTATTCCTTTATTGGATACGTAGGCAAAGGGTCGCGAAACCCTCACGAACGCAATAATAAAAACTCATTTCTTTCCCCTTAAGCAAACATAGTTGTAGATAAATACACCCTTGTATATAACAAACAATTTTAACCAAAAACAGATATTCCAAAAGGTTCCTGCGGAGTACCGCAGATGCATTGGGTGCTAATACCTTCCCATTATATAACCAACCCCCGAACTCTTGATCTCTTTCAAAAACGCATTGTATTTTCATTACTTTTAAGTATTATTTTACATTGCATGTTTTAGGGTTTTATTTCGCTCTTTTCCCTTTCCCTTTGGAAATAATAAAGCGCGGTGGCGACTCTTGCTTTTGCGAGTCGAGTTAATTAATAGCTCGATCTCAGATTTTCACCGCTACAGTTAGCTAATATAGTTCCTGTACTGAAGGAAAATGGCGCTTTAAGAATTTACATAGGTTTTAGGGACTTAAGTCAATTTGGCCACAGGGTATGAATATTTAAGTCTTTTAGATGGATATTTAGGATACAACCAAAATTTTATCGCTGAAGAGGACACCCATAAAATTGTGTTTCAATTCCCGGGGGCACTAGGCACATACAAATGGGTAGTCATGCCTTTCAGTTTAAAAAACGTTGGGGTTACTTTATAAAGAGAAATGAACTTAATGTTTCATGATTTCATAAACACCTTCATGTAGGTGTATATTGATGACATAGTAGTTAAATCTCCCTCAGGAGCTGGTCATTTAGACCACCTTCGAAAGTCTTTTGTTAGAATGAGGGAATATGGATTAAAAATGAATCCATTAAAATGTGCTTTTTGTGTTCGTGCAGGAGACTTTCTAGGTTTTGTAGTACACAAGAAGGGTATAGAGATTAACCAGAACAAAACCAAGACAATTTTAAGTACAAAAGCGCCAACGACGAAGAAAGAGCTCCAATCTTTGTTGGGAAAGATAAACTTCATGAGACGATTCGTATCAAACATGAGTGGAAAAACTTTGGCGTTCCCCTCTTTGTTAAAAATAAGAAAAGAATTTGTTTTCATGTGGGAAAGAGAACACCAAGAGGCATTTGACTAATTAAAAGAATACTTGGTGAAGCCTCTAATGTTGGCACCCCAAACAAAAACAAAGGCATGAAACTTTACATTGCAGCGTCCGAGTCGACACTGGGAAGTATGCTAGCCCAGGAAGATGAGAATGGATTTGAAAGAGCCATTTATTATCTCGGTCGAATGTTAAATGATGCTGAGATTAGATATAATGCAATTGAAAAACTATGTTTATGTTTATATTTTCATGTACTAAACTCAAGCATTATATAAAACCAGTTGAAGTTTCTGTTTATTCTCATTTTGATATCATTAAGCATATGTTATCTAAACCCATCTTGCACAGTCGAATTGGGAAACGAGTGTGATCGGTGGATCTGGAACTGACTGTTTAACGCTGGTTCGCGAAATGTCGCGGAAGCAAGAGTCGACACCGTCTTTTATTTTCTCCAAATGGAAAGGACAAAAGCACAGAAAAATTCCTTAAAGAGATTGCTCTCGGTTCGGGAGGTAGGTTATAGAAAGGGAAGGTGTTAGCACCCTTTCTATCCATGGTTATCCATGGGCTCTTAGATACTTGCTCATTTGTGTTTTCAAAATATTTGTTTGCTTTTCAACTGTGGGTTTTAAAAAAGTTTCTTTGAAAATTTCAGTTCGACTCTTGTATCAGTCCTCAAGAGTGTTTGAAAAGTTGCTTTCGAAAGCTTTTTGAAAAGTGTCGGTGTGAAAAGAAGTTTTTGATTTGTTTTAAAATTAGAGCAAGTATCTACGAGAATCTACCTACCCTAAGAAATTCGTCTATGTAAATGTCCTTAAAGTAGTGCCATCCCACCATTGAGAGGTAGGTAGCACCACCGTTGGAGGTGTTCGGGTCAATTCGGGGTTCGGGACATGGTGATCACCAGAGCAATAGGAAGACACCTTAGAAGCTACCCTCATGCCAGGTTCCCGGATCATGAGGACTTACTAAGACATCCTCTACTCGACGATCACCTTTCGAGGCAAGGCAACAGTGAGGCGTACCCTAGGGGTGGTGTGTGATTTGTGTGTCATGTTCATTTGCATTTATCTTGTTCATGTCAAAGTGATCTATGCATTTGTTTTTATTTTGTCATTCATTCTTGCATGCTATTATTTAACAGTTAAAAAAGTTGCGGAAATATAAAGTTCTAAACTATTACAAAGGCGCGGGTCCACATCGCCGAAATTAATCCAAGACCCGATTTGACAGAAAGTAAATAAAGTGCGAGAAATAAAATGTCCGAGTGTACAAGGCTTTGGGAGAATTACATTAATATTATAAAAAATAAAATAAAATGCGCGAATTGAATAAAAAATCGCAAGCGAGGGCGTTGGACCCTTTTTTAATGAAATTAAATTATGATTATTAAATTAATGAAATAAAAAAAGAAAAAAGAAATTATTTTTGAGATTTTTGGTATTTATGATTTTAATGAGAATTAAATGGAATTGAAATATTAATTAACCCTAATTCTAGCTATTTTTTAATTTATTAAGAAAAACATGTTAAAGTTAAACCTAAAATTAATCTAATTATTTACATGGTAATTTAATTACAAAAAAATAATATTCAATAATTAATTATGGTGAAAAAGAGAAAAAGGAATAAAAGTAATTAAAACCTAATTCTACAAGTTTTAAGGTTATTAGAAAAAATATTAAGATTTAAACCTAAATTTACAAAGCTAAATTAATTAATGATATCAATTAAAAAATATTAACATAAAATATATTTTTTTGATTTTGTCTTTTCTGATATTTTATTGTTATTTTTGTAATTTATGAAAAATAATTTAAATTAAAGAATTAAAAGAAAAGAATAATTGAAACAAATAAAAATAAAAAAAAATAACAAAATTGAATTGCAAAACCTTAGGGGGTTCTGTCCCCAATTGGAGGTGTATTCCTAGTATTTTAGGCCCATCTTTGCAAGGCCTTGTCTGACTTTTTGGCTAGCATGTAGCTCTATTGACTAACGCCCAGGAGATTAATCAGTGCATTTGGATTGATCTTGCTATACGCGTGGCAGACCTGGAGGATGGATGTATGGTGGTCGCTTGCATAGAAACTGCATAGAAGCATTAATAGAAAAATATTATTGAAAGGGAGGGGGACCTGGGATCGAACCCAGGTCCTGGAGATTACCAATACACGCCTGGACCAACTGTACCACACACGCACTTTGTTATTTATATAATCAACAATTAATATGAAAGAAAACAAACGTTAGTGGAAATTTGTAGCGCGAAATTCAAATAACCCAACCATTGCCTTACACATCATCATCTTCTCCATGGCGCTGTGTCTGAAACAAAAAAACAATTGAATAGCGGGGGTTTTAAACCCCCACTATATACAGTGTTAAAAAAATAGTGATTAGCTCGTTCTTAATCAGAAATTGGGCGCGACCCCATCAATGAATTCGTTGGAAGCTCTTGGTTCTCATGGTGCCAGTCCCGTGTCCCAATTTTTCTTTGAACATAAAGCCCTAAACTGAAATCCCTGTAACCCTAAAACCTTCCAAAGGTGGAATCGCGTATGAGTGATAAAACTCAATTAAATCATATGGTTAGTTTCAGAATCATCCAATTAGTGAAAATCAGTAAAGAAAACACATGAAAAATGCATAAAATTCATGATACGATTATGGATATTTTCATGGAAAGTTTGACTCTGATATACCAATTCTTGATGTTTCAGGCTATGATATTGATCCAGGCACCTTCCTTGATGTCTCAGCAAGACAATGGAATAATTATTTTGGCTTGAATCGCCCTAGAACCTAGTTTTCAGTATTTGAGTTTTTCACAAAAAATGCAAAAGTGGTGATGATGTTCTTGCGCAGCTGGGAGGTCATGAGCATTAGGGTTAGCATGTATATATATGTATGAATGATTAGGGTTGGAAATTTGGTCCAAAGAATCCTTGAATTGATGAAGAGATATTTGATTTTTCAAGTCATAATTTTCCAATCTTTTTCATGCTATTTTGCTTCAAATCATGTCCAATTACCAAGATTCTTTCCAAATCTGATCATGCACGAAATATTGAGTGTATTCCATGCATAAAAAGATTTAAAACTTAGGTTTAGTATTTTCCACATATTTATTTTAATTAAATGAATTATTAGCATTTAAAAATTCAAATAAATAAATAAAAATGATGAAAAACTTCCCTTTGGGCCAAATGGTCGTGAACATGCCTTGGATAATGATTCTTGGAAGAAAAAGAGGCCCATTAGCATTTTTAAGACATTTGAAGCAATGTTGACTTTTCAAAATATCCAAAAATTTCCCAACTTCCACAAGGCATAACTTGCTCAATTGTTAAGCTTTGCTCATGTTCTTGGACATTTTGGAAAGGTATTTGAGTCCTCTAACCAATTTCTTTGGTCCCATGTCATTTTGATTTACCAATCTCAAGTTATGGCCTTTGAGTTAAAGTCCCTTTTTGTTGACTTTTGAAAATGACCTATAATGTTGAAATTGATAACTTTTTGTGAGAGCATTTCTTGGACTTGAAGTGTGAAGAGGAGTTGTAGGAAATTTCTTTATCTTCAAAATGAGCTTTGGATGGAATTTTTCTGATAATCCATGTGGAAGTTATGCCTTGGTCAAGTTACAGTTGACTTTTTCAACTGTCCAAATATGGAAACTTTTGCATCTTGAGACTTTTTGAGCCAAGCTTTGAGAATAATGATCAAGCATTGATCAAATGATGTTTGTGGCTTCAAAATGAGATGTTGATCAAAAATTTGAACTTTTGACTGTCAAATGACCATTTTGCCCCTACAGTTGACTATAGTGGAATTAGGGTTTTTGACTGTGCAATTTTGTGCTGTAAGTCTTGAAACTTGGTATGAGGATGCTTGACCATGTTTATAGGCATGTGGGACTTGATTGGACCCTTGGAAACTTCATTTACTTGGTCAGAACCAAAACCCTAGTTTTTGACTGTTAGGAGGCCCTTGAACTGTGCAACCCTTGGGGAGATTTTGAAGCATTGACTTGGCAAATCTTGAAGAATATGGGAGGGCAAATTTTGGGGTACAACAGTTGCCCCTATTCAATCTTCTTAGACCTGAGGATGCAGAGTGGCAGACGTGCCATTCGTAATCCGAAGGTGGAAGATGATTGAACACTAGAGTGCCCAGAAATTTGCGCTCACATAGTAGTATGATGGTGGGGAATGGGCTTATAGATGCCATTTGGAGAATGATGGATAGGATGATGGGATTATAGATGCCATGCTAAGAGATGATGGAAGGTGGATGGGCTTATAGATGCCATCTGGATGTTGATCGCGTAAGAGATTCCTTAGCGAGGACTTGCGTACCTGCAAAAGGGAAAATGATTACCTGAACTGTTACAGGAGTTGGTCTTCAAATTCTTTATGTAGATGTGTCTTGACTGGTTACAGGAGCTGGATCTGGAGCTTCAAAAGGTGATGAATGAACCAGGGATGGTTACTACCTCAACAGGAACGGTGAGAGAACCTTGGATGATTACTACCTCAACAGTAACGCTGGGAGAATCTTGGGGGCGATTACTACCTCCGCAGTAACGGGGAGAGAACCACAGGCGACTTCATCCTCAACAGTATCATTGAGAGAATCTTGGACGACTTCAACTTCAACAGTAACACTGAGCGAATCTGGGGATGATTACTACCTCCGCAGTAACGGGGAGAGAACCACAGGCGAATTCAACCTCAACAGTAATCATTGAGAGAATCTTGGACGACTTCAACTTCAACAGTAACGCTGAGCGAATCTGGGGATGATTACTACCTCCGCAGTAACGGGGAGAGAACCACAGGCGACTTCAACCTCAACAGTAATCATTGAGAGAATCTTGGGGTGATTACTACCTCCGCAGTAACGGGGAGAGAACCACAGGCGACTACAACCTCAACAGTAATCATTGAGAGAATCTTGGGCGACTTCAACCTCAACAGTAATCATTGAGAGAATCTTGGGCGACTTCAACCTCAACAGTAATCATTGATAGAATCTTGGATAGCTTCTACTTCAACAGTAACGCTGAGAGAAACTTGGGGCGATTACTACCTCCGCAGTAACGGGGAGAGAACCACAGGCGACTACAACCTCAACAGTAATCATTGAGAGAATCTTGGATAACTTCTACTTCAACAGTAACGCTGAGAGAAACTTGGGGCGATTACTACCTCCGCAGTAACGGGGAGAGAACCACAGGCGACTATAACCTCAACAGTAATCATTGAGAGAATCTTGGATAACTTCTACTTCAACAGTAACGCTGAGAGAAACTTGGGGCGATTACTACCTCCGCAGTAACGGGGAGAGAACCACAAGCGACTACAACCTCAACAGTAATCATTGAGAGAATCTCGGATAACTTCTACTGAGTCTTTATCAGGAAAATCTGTTAGGGGTCGATTTAGCTGGACTAGAGAAGGCCTTGGACTGGATAAGAAACAGAAAAATCTTAGGGTCGATTTAACTGAACCGGTCTAGGTCTTGGAATCTTCAACTGGATAAGAAACAGGGAGATCTTAGGGTCGATCTGACTGAACCAGAGAAGGCCTTGAAATATAGCTGGGACCTTAACTGAATCTTTCCTGAAAGGTAAGGGTCAGTCATATGCAATGCATGATATGTATCAAGCAATGATGTCCTCAACATAAATGAGATTTGTAAGATATGATGCGTATATGCATGCTTATGATGATGTATGTGATGTTTTAGGAATGTATGTTTTCGTCTAGGAAAATAAATCCTTGACGGGTGCCGGGAAGTCACTCCTGGGCTGATGTTGAAGAATTAGATCTTTGCTTCCGCTGGGGGTGATAGTTGCAAGAATACCAGTAGGAGAAGATAACTCTGTTGGGGATAAACTTGGCGAATGGATTACTCTGCGGGGAGAAAAGTACTCTAACGATCTTGCTGGGAAGCAATACTCTGTGGGGAGAGAGGTACTTTGTTGAAATGTTGATGGTAACTTTGCTGGGGATACCATTGTTGTATTGGAAGTGTTAATAGACTTTGCTGGGGATAGGAAGACTTCGTCGAGGACGCTCTTTCCGTGGCTTTTGGCTGAGGATAACCCAGTTATATCCTGGTAGGGAAATAACTCTTTGAATACAGCCGGGAGACGCGTTCGTGCTCTACGAGGGATAAGGTTCCAGAATCTACTGGGGATAAGCTTCCTGCTTGAGGAGATGAATTCCAACTTTCTTGGGGAACTAGGTTGGACTCTCCTGGGGAAGTCTTGAACTGTATTGGTTATGTTCTTCAACGGAACCTACCTTGATACCTTGGAGGACAGAACAATCAGATTGCTTAGACAACTCTATATTGCCCCTGTTTCTGATGTGGGAGAGGAAGATACCTGTGGAGGTGCTTGGTAGTTGTTGATGGACAAACCTTCTTCTGGTAGGCCGGTGACAAGATGACAGGACATAGTCCTACGTTTTGATCCCTAACTTTTGCCTGGACCGCCCTTTCGGGTTTTCAGCCCACCGGGATACCCATTTTTGCCCAAGCTGCCTTTTCAGGTTTTCGACTTGCCGGGTGTACAGATTTTTTCATTTCATCCCTTATTTTTGCCTAGGTATGTCAACCTAGCGGGTCTTTGATTGTGCGTAGTATTTTTTTTTTGACTATGTCCGTGCTCTCAGAAAGTAGGGAGTTGCCCCTGTTAGAAGTGTTTTGTCATGCCACCAGAAGGTGTTTGATCAGGCAAGATTCGTTGTTCGAATGCCCCAAGTGACTCAGGCGGAGATTTGCCCCAGGCTATTTGGCCTTTGAGAGATTCTCCGAATCTTGATTGGACTGCCCCAGATAACGGACCATGATCATGCCATGCCCCTTGATTGGAAGTGTTTTTGTTTATTAGGTATTCATCATGTGAATTTCCCTGCTGTTCAAACAAATAGTCATATGCAAACAATGTTATATCAAAATGCAAAGCTTATGTCTGTCTTGAAGATTTTGAAAATGCATTCTTTTTCATAAAACAAGTGAATGTTTGTAAAACGTGATGTCAACTCCGTATTTACCATAGGCCTTGAGGAGTCAGGATACCTTTCGTAACAGTATGCTTTCGAACTAACCCATGCTTCAGCTAGGACTTTTGAGGGTTATAACGTGGCCTGGTTCACGGTTCAAGAAACAAAGGATAAAGGCTCAAATTATTTGTACCCACCCGCTCTTCGTGATGTTCTTCAATCCTAAACTCAGCTGATCGTGCGTTAGACCTTGTTTGAGTTTTTTTGTCCTGATGTTCCAATGATGGTTCAGATATTGAACGTTTATTTTGGATAGGCAGTCATTTCTTTTTGTGTTGAGGGTTTGTGTGACCTCTTTCCTTTTTTTTATTTCGTTATCCCTATTTTTTTTGCCTGAACTGTTTCTTTTTGTATTTACAGTCAGCGGGATGCCCCAGTTTTGTAAGTCTCCTTCATAGGTTTTGACTTATTAGGCTTTAGTTTTTTTTTTGTTTTGGTAATAACTGCCTGTCTTTATGATTATTCGGAACCATCATTGTCTTTTGTTTTGTAAGGACCTCTTTGGTGCCATTCGTTATGCACTTGGATCAACTGAGAGAACTACCCTGCCCCAGGTTATGATTAAGGGTTTTAATTTTCGAAAAGAAAAACTCCTACTTCTTTGGCTCAAAGTGGTTGACAAGGGATTATCTTCCTTATTACTCCAGTGTTTAGGAATTGAAACAATGCCTGTACCTCATCAGCGGGGTCTGTTCAAGAGCATACTGTAGAGATCGTGGTATCGTTTTCGTCATCCTCCCTCAAGAGGCTTAGAATTTCTTAATCAAGAGTTGATCATCAGAAAAAATATGAAAATAATTTGCATAGAGTGAATACGAATATATTGATTCAAAATAGACATAAGCGATGCATTAATGGAATAACAATGTTTAACATGAACAAATGTCTAAACAATCAAAGAACAACATAACTTGAACATTCGAATGAACAAAAGTCTTTTCATCTCAGGGCTTGTCACTTCAAATGGTGAGCCTTGGAGGGATGGTAGAAAAATTCAGCCTGACCATCTTGTGTGAACTCCAGTGCTCCTTCATCAATCAGGTCCTGGATCTTGTTCCTCAGATCCCAACACTCATTTGTATCATGTCCTGGACAGGCAGAATGGTAGGCACACCTTTTATTGGGATCATAAGTAGGATGTGCTGTGTTGGGGTTCTGGGGATGAGCCCTTAATGTGATCAAATTCAATCTCAACAGGCGTTGTAAAGCTTGGAACAACGACATGTTGAGCGGGGTGAATTGCCTCCTGGACTTGTCTGGCTGAAGCCGGTGAGGTTGATGCTGAATTTGTGACACTGGAGCCATTTGAGGAGCTCTCCCCTTACCTCCTTGTCTCAAAGGTGGTTGAACGATGACTGGCTTTTTACCCTTAGACGCTTGCCCCAGTTGGTTATCCTGAAGCAGTTGGTTGATGAGAACTCCGAGCTCTTCTTGTCTTTGAGCTAACCCTTGAATGGCAGTCCCCTGCCCCAGCATTTGGGCTTTCATTGCATCCATTTCAGCTTGCAAGTGTTTCAGCCGTTCGTCCTCAGCGCTGTTTCTGACCAAAGTCTCCATGAGAAGTGTCCTTAACTCCTCCTGCCCCTTGGATAGATTCAGGAGGATTTCCCCGAACTGGGTTTCTTGAGCAAGAAAGTCCTGGTTATTTTGTTGGGAAGCCATTACTGAAATAAACAGCGGAGATGGTAAGTGACCTGTAACAAGGGTACCTGTAATGCAATGATATGTATGATATGCATGCAATGTTTTCAAGGATCTCGCGGGGTAAACAAGAAAATTGTTAGAATTGGGATCCGATAGCTTGATTGAAGGAACTGCATGTTGTTGAGAGTCCTTCTTCAAAGGGTCAAAAGCTCACCATATCCAGTGGGTCATAGCCCCTGACTTTAGTCATCATGTCTGGTTTTGGTTTCCAAACAACCTTGGTTAGGGGAACCTTCTTCAAGAGTCAGAGCTCACCATATCAAGTGGGTCATAGCCCCTGACAACTTTGTCTAGAGGAAAATAAATCCTCTTTGCCCCTTGCTGGGATAGTTGATTCACCATGACCTGCATCACAAGCCCTTGAGATCCTTGAAATGGGTTAGGATGTATGCAATGGTATGATGTTATGCTATGCATGGGGTAATGTAAGTAACCCTGTTATGAGTCCCAATTAAGGACTGCAAACCAAAACCTTCAAGGAACTCAAGTAAAACCTGTCATGAGTCCCAATTAAGGACCAAAAACAAAACCTGCAAGAAACTCGGTAAACCTTGTTATGAGTCCTAATTAAGGACTACAAACAAAACCTGCAAGAAGCTCAAGTGTCAGACAACAAGCATGCAAATAGTCAAGTACGAAGGCACACAAGTCACACAAGAGAAACCCTTAGAGTTTAGGCCAGCATGGGGTCTGGGTATTACCCTCTTGAAGTTGGTTGGTTCATACCTGTCCTATCAGAAGTAACCGGGTTCTAAAGGATCCCAATATCACTGACTACCCCCAATCGGTCATAACTCCAGCATCGCAATCTTTTCTTGCGGCCAGAACCATCACGAGAGTTTAGCCTCAATGGGCGTAGCATACTGCTACTGTTCTAATGGCCAAGTTGTGTCATTTAAGGGTTCTAAGGTCGGTTGGTGCTTAATGACTCCTCAGAAGACCCATATTCTCCTCGTTGCGACACAAGGGATATCGGTACAGACCAAGGTGCCACACCACCATAGCCACTGCTTCACCCGTGTCGGTCTACGCCGGACAGGTCCCTCACAGCTTATGCTACCTAAACAGGGTATCCCCAGATCCGGGTTAGGATCTATGTAACTCCCATGCAACCCACAAATTTAAAGCAGACAAGTCAATACAATTGAAAACACAGTTATGAACTAACCCTAAGGTACACCTCACTTTAAGGTTTCCCCAGCAGAGTCGCCAGTTCTGTGATCGGTGGATCTGGAACTGACTGTTTAACGCTGGTTCGCGAAATGTCACGGAAGCAAGAGTCGCCACCGTCTTTTATTTTCTCCAAATGGAAAGGACAAAAGCACAGAAAAATTCCTTAAAGAGATTGCTCTCGGTTCGGGAGGTAGGTTATAGAAAGGGAAGGTGTTAGCACCCTTTCTATCCATGGTTATCCATGGGCTCTTAGATACTTGCTCATTTTTGTTTTCAAAATATTTGTTTGCTTTTCAACTGTGGGTTTTAAAAAAGTTTCTTTGAAAATTTCAGTTCGACTCTTGTATCAGTCCTCAAGAGTGTTTGAAAAGTTGCTTTCGAAAGCTTTTTGAAAAGTGTCGGTGTGAAAAGAAGTTTTTGATTTGTTTTAAAATTAGAGCAAGTATCTACGAGAATCTACCTACCCTAAGGAATTCGTCTATGTAAATGTCCTTAAAGTAGTGCCATCCCACCATTGAGAGGTAGGTAGCACCATCGTTGGAGGTGTTCGGGTCAATTCGGGGTTCGGGACATGGTGATCACCAGAGCAATAGGAAGACACCTTAGAAGCTACCCTCATGCCAGGTTCCCGGATCATGAGGACTTACTAAGACATCCTCTACTCGACGATCACCTTTCGAGGCAAGGAAACAGTGAGGCGTACCCTAGGGGTGGTGTGTGATTTGTGTGTCATGTTCATTTGCATTTATCTTGTTCATGTCAAAGTGATCTATGCATTTGTTTTTATTTTGTCATTCATTCTTGCATGCTATTATTTAACAGTTAAAAAAGTTGCGGAAATATAAAGTTCTAAACTATTACAAAGGCGCAGGTCCACATCGCCGAAATTAATCCAGGACCCGATTTGACAGAAAGTAAATAAAGTGCGAGAAATAAAATGTCCGAGTGTACAAGGCTTTGGGAGAATTACATTAATATTATAAGAAATAAAATAAAATGCGCGAATTGAATAAAAAATCGCAAGCGAGGGCGTTGGACCCTTTTTTAATGAAATTAAATTATGATTATTAAATTAATGAAATAAAAAAAGAAAAAAGAAATTATTTTTGAGATTTTTGGTATTTATGATTTTAATGAGAATTAAATGGAATTGAAATATTAATTAACCCTAATTCTAGCTATTTTTTAATTTATTAAGAAAAACATGTTAAAGTTAAACCTAAAATTAATCTAATTATTTACATGGTAATTTAATTACAAAAAAATAATATTCAATAATTAATTATGGTGAAAAAGAGAAAAAGGAATAAAAGTAATTAAAACCTAATTCTACAAGTTTTAAGGTTATTAGAAAAAATATTAAGATTTAAACCTAAATTTACAAAGCTAAATTAATTAATGATATTTATTAAAAAATATTAACATAAAATATATTTTTTTTGATTTTGTCTTTTCTGATATTTTATTGTTATTTTTGTAATTTATGAAAAATAATTTAAATTAAAGAATTAAAAGAAAAGAACAATTGAAACAAATAAAAATAAAATAAATAACAAAATTGAATTGCAAAACCTTAGGGGGTTCTGTCCCCAATTGGAGGTGTATTCCTAGTATTTTAGGCCCATCTTTGCAAGGCCTTGTCTGACTTTTTGGCTAGCATGTAGCTCTATTGACTAACGCCCAGGGTGTTCTCCCAATCAGTGCCTTTGGATTGATCTTTCTATACGCGTGGCAGACCTGGAGGATGGATGTATGATGGTCGCTTGCATAGAAACTGCATAGAAGCATTAATAGAAAAATATTATTGAAAGGGAGGGGGACCTGGGATCGAACCCAGGTCCTGGAGATTACCAATACACGCTTGGACCAACTGTACCACACACGCACTTTGTTATTTATATAATCAACAATTAATATGAAAGAAAACAAACATTAGTGGAAATTTGTAGCGCGAAATTCAAATAACCCAACCATTGCCTTACACATCATCATCTTCTCCATGGCGCTGTGTCTGAAACAAAAAAACAATTGAATAGCGGGGGTTTTAAACCCCCACTATATACAGTGTTAAAAAAAATAGCGATTAGCTCGTTCTTAATCAGAAATTGGGCGCGACCCCATCAATGAATTCGTTGGAAGCTCTTGGTTCTCATGGTGCCAGTCTCGTGTCCCAATTTTTCTTTGAACATAAAGCCCTAAACTGAAATCCCCGTAACCCTAAAACCTTCCAATGGTGGAATCGCGTATGAGTGATAAAACTCAATTAAATCATATGGTTAGTTTCAGAATCATCCAATTAGTGCAAATCAGTAAAGAAAACACATGAAAAATGCATAAAATTCATGATACGATTATGGATATTTTCATGGAAAGTTTGACTCTGATATACCAATTCTTGATGTTTCAGGCTATGATATTGATCCAGGAACCTTCCTTGATGTCTCAGCAAGACAATGGAATAATTATTTTGGCTTGAATCGCCCTAGAACCTAGTTTTCAGTATTTGAGTTTTTCACAAAAAATGCAAAAGTGCTGATGATGTTCTTGCGCAGCTGGGAGGTCATGAGCATTAGGGTTAGCATGTATATATATGTATGAATGATTAGGGTTGGAAATTTGGTCCAAAGAATCCTTGAATTGATGAAGAGATATTTGATTTTTCAAGTCATAATTTTCCAATCTTTTTCATGCTATTTTGCTTCAAATCATGTCCAATTACCAAGATTCTTTCCAAATCTGATCATGCACGAAATATTGAGTGTATTCCATGCATAAAAAAATTTAAAAACTTTGGTTTAGTATTTTCCACATATTTATTTTAATTAAATGAATTATTAGCATTTAAAAATTCAAATAAATAAATAAAAATGATGAAAAACTTCCCTTTGGGCCAAATGGTCGTGCACATGCCTTGGATAATGATTCTTGGAAGAAAAAGAGGCCCATTAGCATTTTTAAGACATTTGAAGCAATGTTGACTTTTCAAAATATCCAAAAATTTCCCAACTTCCACAAGGCATAACTTGCTCAATGTTTAAGCTTTGCCCATGTTATTGGACATTTTGGAAAGGTCTTTGAGTCCTCTAACCAATGTCTTTGGTCCCATGTCATTTTTATTTACCAATCTCAAGTTATGGCCTTTGACTTAAAGTCCCTTTTTGTTGACTTTTGAAAATGACCTATAATGTTGAAATTGATAACTTTTTGTGAGAGCATTTCTTGGACTTGAAGTGTGAAGAGGAGTTGTAGGAAATGTCTTTATCTTCAAAATGAGCTTTGGATGGAATTTTTCTGATAATCCATGTGGAAGTTATGCCTTGGTCAAGTTACAGTTGACTTTTTCAACTGTCCAAATATGGAAACTTTTGCATCTTTAGACTTTTTGAGCCAAGCTTTGAGAATCATGATCAAGCATTGATCAAATGATGTTTGTGGCTTCAAAATGAGATGTTGATCAAAAAATTGAACTTTTGACTGTCAAATGACCATTTTGCCCCTACAGTTGACTGTAGTGCAATTAGGGTTTTTGACTGTGCAATTTTGTGCTGTAAGTCTTGAAACTTGGTATGAGGATGCTTGACCATGTTTATAGGCATGTGGGACTTGATTGGACCCTTGGAAACTTCATTTACTTGGTCAGAACCAAAACCCTAGTTTTTGACTGTTAGGAGGCCCTTGAACTGTGCAACCCTTGGGGAGATTTTGAAGCATTGACTTGGCAAATCTTGAAGAATATGGGAGGGCAAATTTTGGGGTACAACAACGAGCGCTAGCATTAACTGAATAATCTTTAACATATGTTCCTTTAAAAGCAGTCAAAGGGCAAATTATTGCAGACTTTATAGTTAACCATTTTGTGGTCAACATCTATGAAGACTATATAAGCACTAAGTCTTGGCAATGTTATTTTGATGGTTCCAAACATAAACAAGGAACGGGAGTATGGATCTTTATTTTACCACCAGATGGAGTTTCAACTAGATTTCGTTATAAAATTAAAGGTGAATGCTCTACTAACGAGGCTGAATATGAAGCCTTAATAATTGGACTTCAAATTATGTTAGACATTAGAATCAAGTACGTTGACATCAAAGGAGATTTAGAGTTAATGGTGAAACATTTGACTAAAGAATAAAAATGCGTTAAGGATCATGTGGTAATGTATATGGCCAAAGTGTTGTTGTTACTTCAAAAGTTTGATAACGTGTCGACTAGTCATGTGAAGCGTATCGACAATCAAGAGGCAAACAACATGGCCCAATTAACGTCTGGATATAAAGTACCTAAATATTGCATAGACAAATTCATTGAGGTTAGAGATAAATTGGTGTGTAAGAACCCGCAAATGACAAAAACTTGGGGGCAGAGTCTGAAGTGATCCTTGATCTCCTGAATTATGATTATTTTGGAAATTTTGAAGTGGTAGAGGAAGTTTTTTCCATTGATGCGTTAGTTAAGAGTGACTGGCGGAAACCTATAGTCGACTGCTTAAAAAATCCAGTTGGGACGATAGAGCGCAAAGTTAAGTACATGGCGTTAAGTTACAGATTGATGGGAAACAGATTGTTTAGGAAAACGCCTGAAAGAGTGTTGTTAAAATGCTTAGGGGAAAACAAAGCATATGTGGTAACATCTAAAGTACATAGTGGAGCTCGTGGTACACATCAGGTAGGACAAAAGATGAAATGGTTGTTGTGTCGGATAGGAGTATATTGGTCGACCATGTTGAAAAATTGCATTGAGTTTGCCAAAAGCTGCCAAGAATGCCAAAACAATTCTGGAATTTGACATGTGTTAGCTAGTGAATTACATTATGTTGTCAAACCTTGGCCTTTCAGTGTATGGGCTTTGGATATTGTAGGAGAAATCAAACCTGCTTCATCAAAAGGCCATAAGTATATCTTAGTGGGTATTGATTATTTTTCAAAATGGGTAGAGGTCATCGCTTTGGTTAAAGTGGATCAAGAGGAAGTAATGGCCTTCATTTAAAACCAAATCATACATAGGTTTGGAATACCAGAAACTATAACAATGGACCAAGGGACCATGTTCGTAGGTCGAAAGGTAGCTGAGTTCGCTGCAGAGATGGGGTTTAAACTGTTAACATCAACGCCATATTACGCCCAGGAAAATGGGCAAGTGAAAGCAGCAAACAAGTTCATTATAAGTTTGATCAAATAACATGTTTTCCAAAAACCTAAAAGCTGGTATATATCTTTGGGCCACGCATTGTGGGCATGTTGAAACTCGCCAAAAGATTCGACTAACACAACACCTTTCAACTTAGTTTATGGGCACGAGGCAGTATTGCCTTTAGAGATTCATCTACAATCAGTTAGAGAGAAAAGGAAATAAAATATTCCTACTGAATATTACCGGGGAATGATGTATGATAAGTTGGTAGATATTGAAGAACATAGGCTAGTTGCATTAGATACTTTGTTCAGACAAAAGGAATAAGTAGCAAGGGCCTATAACAAAAGGGTGAATGCAAAGGCGATCATCTTTGGAGACAGGGTATGGAAAGATCCTGCCTATGGATAGGAGGGATAGAGTCCATGGAAAATGGTCACCAAACTGGGAAGGACAATTTCAAGTAGTGCAAGTTTTTCCAACAATGGTTATGAGATTAAGGAGCTCACACCAGTAGGTCGAATACTACAAGTAAATGGAAAATACTTAAAGAGGTATAGTCCTACGTTTCAAGAAATTATGATAAACAGAGGATAAAATTCATTGCATAATAAGGAGGCCTACCAAGGGGCCTGAAATGTGAGTTAAGAATTGCAAAGAATTATGGTAAGAACAAATTCAGATTACATGTAAAGTCGAAAGGCTAAAAGGCACAATATTCTTGAGGGTTATATAGCATTCTCGAGAAAGTGCTAAACGAGCATTGGTTAACAAGATAGAAGTGTCAAGGTAGGCTAGCTCAATATCCAACACGCCAACACGCTCCATATGAGCGACCCCAACCAAAGCCTCATTATTCAATGCATGTTCAGTTGCATGAAACCCAACAGCTTACAAAGTCTCTACCTCATCAATTTGTTTCTCCAGACTCTCAATTTGTTGCTTCAACACTACGATCTTCTGTTGCCATTGGGAAATATTGGTGGCCCTAGTGTTAAAGTCTGCTCTTTCTTTGTCAAGAGTTTCCTTCAGTGCTTCACTAGCATCCATGGGAGAATTCACAAAAGAAAATTCAATAGTGCGCTCTTTCTCCTTGGGAAGGAGTCTTTCTTGGATCTCTTTCTTTTCAGCCAAGTCGACCAAAAGATGATTGAGGAAGGTAGACGCTTCAGCCACAGATTTTAGGACTAAAGGAGAAGCAACTTGAACGTCAACTTTCTTCAGCATTTCTTTAATCTTAATACCATCAGAGGGATACACCTCTAAATGGGTGATCAAATCAACAAGAAAGAGCATGCTTTTGAAACAATTAAGAACTTCTTCTCGAGTCCCAAGAGAAGAGATACTTCCAGATGCAATAGAAGTATTGGAGCCTCCTTCGATCAAACAATTCATGGCGTTCACCAAAAATTTTAGATACTCAAAGGGCTGGTTTGCCTCAGAGCAGCAACTTGTTGGGGCGACATGGTTTTGGTAGCAAGAATCACGTCGGGAGGGGTTAACATGGTGCCAAAAAAGGTTGGTGCCTGAAGAGTCACTTATTCTGTTTGGAAGGGATTTTGGTTGGCAGTTGTGGTGACATCAATAGCAATAGCATGTTCAGGATCCTTTAAGCCATCATCTCCAATACCCTCCCCCAGGCTGGCATTATCAGTGTCGTCCTCCAATCCCTTACTGATGGGATAATACTCAAAAGTACCCTGGGTGATAGGAGAGTTGAGGTCACTCCCATAAGGCTCGCTATTAGTCAAGACCACAGTTGGTTTACTTTTGGTTTTGGGAGATTTCAAGACAATCTTAGTGGGAGTTTTTTAGTTTAAACTACTAGTCGTTGAAACAATAAAGGCAAGTGAGAACAGAATCACCAAAAGGACCAATGATTTCTAAGATAAAGAGTCTTTGAAGAAGAAGGTACATGATGGTCTCTGTTGCACCCCAAAATTTTCCCTCTCACTTATCAAGAATTTGCTCACAAAATTTCCTTGGGCTCAAGACTGCACTAGGGTTTAATCAGCTCAAGACACCTCCTTAGGCACTGATGACCAAAATTAGGGCTTGAGTTGGCACAAGGATTTTTGGATTATAAATGCTTCATATGACTTTCAAGGATCATTATGGACCCCCAAGATTACTCATGTCAAGTTTCAAGCCTTGGATCACACTTTTGATCAGTCAATTGAATAATTGACCTAAAAATCAGTTGTATTGGGGAAAAAGTCAACCATAGCCAATTTACAGTCAAAATTTACAATTTTTTATCCACGTTAACATTTTAGACCCATATGTATCATTTTATGAAGTTTGGACCACAATTCCTCAAGAAATTTGATCAAATCTCCAAAAAGGCAAAATGGTCAAAATTAGGGTTTTGACTGAGAAAGGGTAATTTCTGATTTTTGACCTAGAAAATGATCAATTGGTTTAAGGAATGATCTCAAGAGTCAAATTGCATCATTTTGACCTAGTGACATGATTCAAAACATTGCAAATCCATTTGATTGACAGATGATTTTTGCAATCAACTAATCAAAAGTCAATTGTATACTGAAAAGTCAAACTTTGACTTTTGGTCAAATTCAAGTGCCAAAGGTTATAATTCATCAAAATATGTCAAAATATGAAACTTGTTCATCAAGAAATCAAGAATTCAAAATTTTATTTTGAAAAGATGAAATTTCTTAATTTAGAAATTTTTCTAAGTATAGAAAATTTCTTATTTTTTCACAACTTTGAGCCAAATTTTCACCATTATGCAAGATGGTTCAAGAGAAACTTCCAAAATGAAATTTGTATATCTCCATGAAATATACAAATTTTCTTCACACAACTTCTTCCAAAAGTTCTTGGATCTCAAGTTATAATTTCAAGAACATAGGGTCATGAAACTAAACACTTAGTGAAATTTTGCCCTAATTTGGCCAGGATTTTGACCTAAGTTCATGGAACTTTTTCATACAGTTCCGAGGTGAATCTTCAAAATCAATTCAAAAATGAGTTGTAGAGCACATTTCAAGCTTTCCAAAATGTCAAAGAACTCCCTGAGATCATTCTTGAGTAAGGAGAATCGAAGAGATGAAATTGGTGTTTTGTCACTTGGATTACAAGCCATTTTGTGAAGAACATTGGATCCAATCTTCAAGCATGTTGTACAAATATCACTTTTCATGCTTCTAACTTGACTTTCACTCCATAATTAGATGTTTTCACAGCTGTTGGAAGCTTTAATCCAAGTATTCAATGCACTGTACAAATTTAATTCCATTTTGGGAAGAAAGACAACATTGCCATTTTAGAAAAGCAAGCTTTATGCAAAGCCACCTTGCATTGAGCCTTGCATTTGTTCTTTCTGCACAAAAACACTCTACACAATCAGAACAAGTGTGTTTAAAGGTCTCAGCTCCCCTACAAGCTTTGTACTTCACATTGAAACCATGCTTGCTAGTTTTGCTTCAAAAACAAGTAACCAAGCAAAACATGTGAGTTTTTGAATTCTGAGTTGTGACAAGCCTTAAAGCCTCTTGCTTATAAGTATACACACCATTTACAAGTTGAGACAGGAAGGTTATTTCCCTGAAAATACCTCAAACATCAAAAAACCAAAAATCTTCTCAAGAACACCATTAACACACAGTTCTGAACCAAAACTCATGATCTTCATTTTTACTCGTGTGTTTTGAAAACTAATCACTCAGACACCTTCTATACATCATACCAAAGCAATCCATGCCCTTGTTTCCTCACTGTAACTCCTCCATCATTATCCACCATTTTCAAATATCAAGCTTTCAGGTTGACTTGAGTAGAGAGATTCAGGGACTTTCAAGGAAAAGTAAGAGTTGGGATACACTCAAGGAGGTCCAGGCAAGCTAAACAGATCCTCACGCCATCTCAAAAGTAGCTCAAACTCCATTCACGACTCCAGCTGCAAGAGGTAAAAGCTTAAACTTCTATCTCTTCATACAAGCATCATTTGATCCCAATTTATGAGAACAAAATGTAGATATCATTGCTCTAAAGCTAACCATGTTCATAGTTTCCATTTATATTGACTGTGCGTAGAGAATTTTGGATTTGAAATTTCTGAGAAAATTAGGTTTCAATTTAGGGCCAGCAAAATTAGTTTTTATCTTTGACATTTAGCTTATATAAGTAATATGGTTGAATTCGTGGGAAGAAACACCATAACTTCCATGTTTGGAGTTTCCATTTTTGTGGAGAAATGTGGAAGATACAGGTGGTCCGGCTATGGCTCAAGGTTGAAGATGAAGTTTCCTTCAGAAAGTAGTTTTTAATATATATTTATGTTTTGATTATATGACCGGATGAAACAGCCACCTCAGTGGCAAGCGCACGCATACTAAGGCATATGTTACCTAAAGGGCGAGGGTTCGAACCAATGTGAACCCCCCTTTTGCATTTTTCCATTTTTCTGATTTTTTTCTAACATCTTTTTGCAGGCGGTGGGCCCTTCGGGCATGACATTTTTTTTTGTTTTTGCTAGCATACTTCCCTGTTTACTTGTGACACCCCTTAGCCCATTTTATTTTTATTTATTTATTTATTTCTTTTTTCTTTTAAATTTATTTTCTAAAAAAATCATAAAAAGTATAAAAATAATAGATTTATATTTTGACATAATTTAAATATTTTTCCACATAAAAAAATTATTTTTATTCATTATACTTTATTTACTTTTACTAATTTCCTTGTAAATTAAATTAGAACTAGATTATTATTTATTTAAATACACTTATTTTAATATAAAAAAGACCAAAAATATTTTATAGCACCACATATTATTTTCAAGACAAAAATATCTTCTTTTTTTTAAAACTTATTTTCTTTTAATCAACTAAAATAGATTTAGGGTTTTATTCAAGAAATCTCTTCTTAAGTAAAATCTTTTCTTAATTAATTTTTTTTCTTAATTAACTTAATTTAATTACTTTTTCTAATTAGGTTTAGATTAAAACTTCTTTCATACAAAAAATCCAAACACAAAAAATCTTTTCTTTCAATTTGCATTTTTGCTTTATATATTCCTTCAATTATTTGTACAATATTCAATTTGGTTGTAATAGATTAATTAGGTTTATGTTATTGCAATCTCCATTCATAAATTGTATACCCCCCTCCCAAAAATATTGTAATAGCGTAGTAATTTTAAATTTCGCAATTTATCGCTTTTACATAATATGCTAGTAATTAGGGTTTGTATGGAAAGAATAAAATCAATCAAATAGAAAACCCTAATCCAAGACAAAAACAATCATGAAAATAACACACTTGCTCATAAACACCCCTAGGGTTATTTCACTTGGTTGCCTTACAAAATGGCCATATTACGCATGTAAGGTATCTTAGCAAAAACAAGCAAATACAAGATCATAGTCCCTCGATGACGCTATTCTAAGTTGCCTTACAAATGATCTTAGTCCCTAAAAAAGGAATGCTAAGATACCTTGCAACATTGCTAATCATGGCTATACGATGACCCATGCCCGTCCCGTTTACATCCAAAGATAAGGTTTACTTACCAAATCAATGGTAAGACAACAATGTCAAAGGAAGAGAAAATGAACAAGAAAAGATATTTGAGTAGGTAGATTGCTCCTAATTACTTGCTCCATTTCAAAACAAACATCCTTGTTGTTTTCAGAAACAATCACACACATTTTCAAACATCTTACAAACATTGAAAACATTTTCAAAATATCAAACATCTTTGTATACATTCTTACGAACGAGAATCATTACAAAGATTGCCTAAACAATGGCCTCTTTTACAAAATACTTTCAAAAACCACACAAAGCATAATTTCAAACAAAAGCAAGTGATCTAGTAAGTAACTAAGAGCCCGTGGAAACCATGGATAAAAAGGGTGCTAATACCTTCCATTTTTATAATCTACCCCCCGAACCCAAGAAACAATCTCAAAGGTCTTTCCTGTGCTTTTTCACCTTTCCTTTTGGATAAAAGAAAAGTCGGTGGCGACTCTTGCTAACCGCAACATTTGCGATCAAACGCAAAACCCTCAAGTCAGTTCTCCCACCGTATCACAGAACTGGCGAATCTGCTGGGGAGAATTCTAAAAGTGGGGTTACCTTAGGGATTAGATCACATTTATTTGCTTACATTGTTTGACTTGTATGCTTTACATTATGGTTCTTTGTTTTGGTTTGAATCCTTTACCCGGATTTGGGATACATTATAGGTAAGTAGAAAAATGTTATGGAAACTGTGCGGGGTATACCGACATGGTCTAAGAAATAGCTACGTTAGTGCGACATATTTGTGGGTACTGATAGCCTTTGAGTTAATCAAAGAGAATACGGGGCCGCTGAGTGATGTCATGAAGCACTAATGAACTTCTAGAACCTTTACTTGACCAACTTGGCCTTTAGGATGTAGTGAGATGACCAGCTTTGGTGCATTCCGAAGTTGGTAGATACTCGATACTACACTCATTGAGGTTTGGTTTCTTGGGATATTTTGGTCGCCATTAAAGAGGCTTGAGCTGAAACAATGACCAAATAAATAATCCAGTGATATTGAGCTCCTTAGAACCCGGTTACTATTATTAGGACAGGTTGAGCCAACTAAACTTCAAGAGGGTACTTACCTACAAACTCCATGCATGCCTAAAACTAAGGACTTGTCTGCTTTGCGTGTATATGAGTATTTGTATAAGCTTGTTTACTTTGCATACTTGTGTATAACATCATGACATCATACTATAGCATTTTCAAAAACATTTAACCATAGAATTTCAAGGATCTCAAGGGTTTTTGATACATGGTCACTTTGAATCAGACGTCAATCAAGGGGCAAGAGGATTTATTTTCCTCTAAACCAAGCACCGTCAAAGATCAAGTACAACCACTTGAATCTAGGGTTATGACCCACTCGACATGGTGAGCTTAATTCTCGTAAAAGGACATACACCAATACAAAGTTCTCCGAATCAAAGTTGTAATTGACTACTAACATTTACCCCACGAGATCTTTGAAAACATTTGCATGTCATACACGTCATTGCATAACAGGTAGCCTCTAGTGCCGGTCTCTCATGTTCTCGCTATTTATTTCAGCAATGGCTCTCCAACAAGACAACGGAGATCTTCAAACTCAAGAGGCTCAGTTTAGGGAAATGTTCCTTAACCTATCCAAGGGACAGGAAGAATTGAAAGCACTCCTCGCTAGGAATCTGACCAAGAAGCATCCTGATAAGAACAAGGATGACCAGGTTGAATAGCTGCAGATTGAGATGGAAGCAATGAGAATCTAAATGATAGTTCAAATGGCTCTCATCCAAAACTTGACTCAAGGACAAGAAGAGCTAAGGACTCTCGTCAACAAACTCCGTCAAAACGGATGTAACTAAGTGGGTAGAATAGCTAGAAGTAGGGTTCAAATCGTTATCCAGCCACCCACAAGACAAGAAGCCGGTTCAAGAGAAAACAGACCACTTCAAATTGTCGCCATGTCACGGGTCCAACAACGGCCTCGTCAACATCAACCGAAAAATCAACAAAGGCTAAAAGAGCCCAAAAGACAGTTTACTAACGTCAACATGCCACTGTCTCAAGCTTTGCAACATATGTAAAAAATGGATCTGATTACACCAATAAGACCGCGTCCAAATCCCAAAATTTATGCTCCCAGTTACAATCCTGATGCCTGGTGTGCCTATCATTCCGACGGTCCTGGACATGATACAAACGATTGTTGGGCATTGAAGTACAAGATTCAAAACTTAATCGACAAAGGAGCATTGGAGTTCACACTAGATGTTCAATTGGAGCTTTTTTCTATCACCCCTCAAAGGCTCACTACTTAGTGATAAGTTCAGACAAAGAGGCTTCTGTTCAATGGAATTTTCAATTGTAATCTCTTTTGTTGCTCAGACAATTATCTATTAATGTCAAACTTTGTTTCATTAATGCATTGCATATGTTTGTCTTGAATATGTCCATTCGTTTTCACTATACTATACTTTTTACTCTCTTTATGACATTTAACTCTTGCTAAAAGTTACAATCCTTTAGAGGGAGGATGACGAAAACAATGCCATAAATCTCATACAGTATGCTTTTGAACAGACTTTGCTGATGATGTACAGGCGTTCTTTCAAATTCTAAACATTGGAGTTATAAGGAATATAATCCCTAGTCAACCCCTTCGAGCCAAAGAAGTAGAAGTTTTACCTTTTTTAAAAATTGAAACCTTTAATCAAAGCCTGGGGCAGGGTAGTCTCTCAGTTAGTTGAAATGCGCGTTCAAATCACGAACTCTCATCTCGTAATACAACGAGTGACATAAAAAACATTCCTCTGAAATCAAAAGACAGTGATGGTTCCCTACCAAAAAGGCAGTCATTATCTCTCAAAAGCCCACTAAGTCAAAAAAAGACTTAAGAAAAAAAACGGGGGCATCCCGCTGACGGTAATATCAAAACAGGAACAGTCAGGCAAAAATTAGGGATAACAAATCAAAAGAAAGAGGTCACTATAAATCCTAAAAAAAAAGGTGTTTTACGAAAAATGATTGCCTTCCGACAAACCTAACTTGTCTGAACCATCACCCAAAACGTCACTCCAGACTCAATTGGAGTTCAAACGCACAATTAACTGAGTTTAGGACCGAAGAACATCACGAAGAGCGGGTGGGTACAAATACACTTTGAGCCTTTATCTTTTGTTTCTTAAACTGTGAACCATGCCATATTACAACCCTTCAAAAGTCCTAACTGAAGCATGAGTTAGTTCGAAAGCATACTGTTACCAAAAGGTACCCTGACTCCTGTAGGGCTTTACTCTAAAATCCCGAGTTGAATTTTTCTTACAAAAAACTTCTTTACTTGCTAAAACGCATTTTCAAAATTTTTCAGACAAACATAAAATTTGCATTACTTGAATATCATTGTTTGCATATGTTGATTTGTTTGACAGCGAAGAAATTCATACAACAAATATCCAATGAACGAAACCTCTCAGTGGAAAAAATCACTTCAATTGGAAAGACACTTTCAATGACAAATCTCCCATGATCAAGGGGCACGACATGACCTTTGTCCAACACATCTGGGGCAGTCAAGTCAAGATTCAAAGAATCTCTCAAAGAATTGTTGAATAACCAGGGGCAAATCTCCATATGTATCACTCAAGGGGCAATGTTACGTTGATCAGGGGTTCGAACAAAATCCACTCTGAAGACTTTAGGTACCATCAAATTACTTATTTGTACCAGTAGTATCAGATGGTATCAGTATTATGTCTTCAGATGCTTCCACGATAGTTCTTAGAAAATTCTGAGACTTGACCAAAGATCTTGGGTACCACCAATTCGTTCGTGCCAATAGTATCAGATGGTGTCAGTATCATGTCTTCAGCTTTCTTCCACAACAGTCTTACAAAAATATCTCTAGGAAGTTCAGGGCTACCTAAAATATGATCAAAATATCAAGTGTTGAAATACATCAGATTAACTCTAGGGGGCAAACAGACTCCCACATAAAGGGTCATGTATGACCAAGCAAACATTTGCTGGCATTTACTACTAGGGGAAGTGATAAATCTCCCCAAAATCCTTCTCATAGATTGACCCCCAGCCAGAATTTCAATCTCTGAAAATTCCTCGCCAGCTGAGTCGACCTCAAGAACCCTTGAGAACTTTCCTTAGTGAAAAAGACACTTCTCCAACAGACCGACAACAGGGTTTATTTCCCCAACAATCTACAGATCCCTCACAGTGTGCAGTTAATCCCCAGCAGAACGAAACTTCCAGTTTTCAATCCCCAGTAGAAATCACCAAAATTCTCAAGATTCCCCAACAGGATTTTACAGGCAGTACACGGTATTTCCCTTACAACAAAGTTTATTTCTCTAAAATGAGATTCATCAACACTTCGACTTTAAGACATGAAGACTTACATATCCTCAGCAACATTCAGGGATTTATTCCAACAAACAGCGCAATAGACTAACTCACATGCGCATACATTGTATCCGTATATCATAAACATTGATAAAAGTGAATGCATGATATCATACATTTCATACAACATGACTTTACATTTTAGCTAAACATTTTACCCTTTTCAGGATAATATTAACAATTATCATTAACAATGTTCAGCATTCAGATTCAGACCCTTTGATACAGTTCAGATACGCTCCAGATACGGATGCCATCCTGATACTCATTCAGATTCAGCCTTTTGATACAGTTTAGATACGCTCCAGATACGGATGCCATCCTGATACTCATTCAGATTCAACCTTTTGATACAGTTCAGATACGCTCCAGATACGGATGCCATCCTGATACTCATTCAGATTCAACCTTTTGATACAATTCAGATACGCTCTAGATACGGATGACATCCTGATACTCATTCAGATTGAACCTTTTGATACAGTTCAGATACACTCAAGATACGGATGCCATCCTGATACTCATTCAGATTCAACCTTTTGATACAATTCAGATACGCTCCAGATACGGATGCCATCCTGATACTCATTCAGATTCAACCTTTTGATACAGTTCAGATACGCTCTAGATACGGATGCCATCCTGATACTCATTCAGATTCAACCTTTTGATACAGTTCAGATATGCTCTAGATACGGATTCCATCCTGACACTCATTCAGATTCAACCTTTTGATACAGTTCAGATACGCTCCAGATACGGATGCCATCCTGATACTCATTCAGATTCAACCTTTTGATACAGTTCAGATACGCTCCAGATACGGATGCCATCCTGATACTCATTCAGATTCAACCTTTTGATACAATTCAGATACGCTCCAGATACGGATGCCATCCTGATACTCATTCAGATTCAACCTTTTGATACAGTTCAGATACGCTCCAGATACGGATGCCATCCTGATACTCATTCAGATTCAACCTTTTGATACAGTTCAGATACGCTCCAGATACATATTCCATCCTAATACTCATTCAGATTCAACATTATGATACAGTTCAGATACACTCCAGATACGGATGCCATCCTGATACTCATTCAGATTCAACCTTTTGATACAGTTCAGATATGCTCCAGATACGGATTCCATCCTGATACACATTCAGAATCAACCTTTTGATACAGTTCAGATACGCTCCAGATACGGATGCCATCCTAATACTCATTCAGATTCAACCTTTTGATATAGTTCAGATACGCTCCAGATACGGATGCCATCCTGATACTCATTCAGATTCAACCTTTTCATACAGTTAAGATACGCTCCAGATATGGATTCCATCCCGACACTCATTCAGATTCAACCTTTTGATACAGTTCAGATACGCTCCAGATACGGATGTCATCCTGATACTCATTTAGATTCAACCTTTTGATACAGTTCATATACGCTCTATATACGGATGCCATCCTGATACTCATTCAAATTCAACCTTTTGATACAGTTCAGATACACTCCAGATACGGATGCCATCCTGATACTCATTCGGATTCAACCTTTTGATACAGTTCAGATACGCTCCAGATACGGATGCCATCCTGATACTCATTCAGACTCAACCTTTTGATACAGTTCAGATACGCTCCAGATACGGATGCCATCCTGATACTCATTCAGATTCAACCTTTTGATACATTTCAGATACGCTTCAGATATGGATGTCATCCTGATACTCATTCAGATTTAACCTTTTGATACAGTTCAGATACGCTCCAGATACGGGTGCCATCCTGATACTCATTCAGATTCAACCTTTTGATACAATTCAGATACGCTCCAGATACGGATGCCATCCTGATACTCATTCAGATTCAACCTTTTGATACAGTTCATATACGCTCCAGATACGGGTGCCATCCTGATACTCATTCAGATTCAACCTTTTGATACAGTTCAGATATGCTCCAGATACGGATGCCATCCTGATACTCATTCATATTCAACCTTTTGATATAGTTTAGATACGCTCTAAATATGGATGCCATCTTGATACTCATTCAGATTCAACCTTTTGATACAGTTCAGATACGCTCCAGATACGGATGCCATCTTGATGCTCATTCAGATTCAACCTTTTGATACAGTTCAGATACGCTCCAGATACGGATGCCATCCTGATACTCATTCAGATTCAACCTTTTGATACAGTTCAGATACACTCCAGACACGGACGCCATTCTGATACTCATTCTTTCAACTTACAAATTACAACACAAACAATCACCTTTGGATGGAATCTTTAAGCCCATCTCTTACAACTTTCTATCACCTCTCCAAATGGAATATTTAAGCCAATTCCCTCTACCATCACATCGCTGAGTGCAAATTTCTGGGCACTCTAGTGTCCAATCATCTTCCACCTTCGAGTCACGAATGGCAAAATTCGCCAATCTAACTCTTCAGGCTTAAGAAGATTGAACAGGGGCAGCTGTTGCACCCTAAAATTTTCCATCTCACTTATCAATAATTTGCTCACAAAATTTCCTTGGGCTCAATACTACACTAGGGTTTGATCAGCTCAAGACACCTCCTTAGGCACTGATGACCAAAATTAAGGTTTGAGTTGACACAAATATTTTTGGATTGTCAATGCTTCATATGAATTTCAAGGATAATTATCGACCCCCAAGATTACGCATGTCAAGTTTCAAGCCTTGGATCACACTTTTGATCAGTCAATTGAACAGTTGACCTAAAAATCAACTGTATTGGGGGAAAAGTCAACCATAGCCAATTTACAGTCAAACTTCACAATTTTTATCCACATCAACATTTTAGACCCATATGTATCATTTGATCAAGTTTGTACCACAATTCCTCAAGAAATTTGATCAAATCTCCAAAAGGGCAAAATGGTCAAAATTAGGGTTTTGACTGAGAAATGGCAATTTCTGATTTTTAACCTATGATCAATTGGTTTAAGGAATGATCTCAAGAGTCAAATTGTATCATTTTGACCTATTTACATGGTTAAAAATATAGCAAATCCATTTGATTGACAGATGAATTTTGCAATCAACTGATCAAAATTCAACTGTATACTGAAAAGTCAAACTTTGAATTTTTAGTCAAATTCAAGTGCCAAAGGTCATAATTCATCAAAATATGTCAAAATATGAAACTTGTTCATCAAGAAATCAAGAATTCAAGATTTTATTTTGAAAAGATGAAATTTCTTAACTTAGAAATTTTTCTTATAGAAAATTTCTTATTTTTTCACAACTTTGAGCCAAATTTTCACCATGATGCAAGATGATTCAAGAGAAACTTCCAACATGAAAGTTATAGATCTCCATGAAATATACAACTTTGCTTCACAAAACTTCTTCTAAAAGTGCTTTGATCTCAATTTATAATTTCAATAACATAGGGTCATGAAAATAAACACTTAGTGAAATTTTGCCCTAATTTGGCCAGGATTTTGACCTAAGTTCATGGAACTTTTTCATATAGTTCCAAGGGGAATCTTAAAAATAAATTCAAAGATGATTTTTATAGCACATTTCAAGTTTTCCAAAATGTCCAAGAACTCCTTGAGATCATTCTTGAGTACGGAGAATCGAAGAGATGAAATTGGTGTTTTGTCACTTGGATTACAAGCCATTTTGTGAAAAACATTGGATCCAATCTTCAAGCATGTTGTACAAATCTCACTTTGCAGGATTCTAACTTGACTTTAACTCCATAATTAAATGTTTTCACAGTTGTTGGAAGCTTTAATCCAAGCATTCAATGCATTGTACAAATTTAATTCCATTTTGGGAAGAAAGGCAACATTGCCATTTTAGAAAAGCAAGCTTTATGCAAAGTCAGCTTGCATTGAGCCTTGCATTTGTTATTTCTGCATAAACACACTCTACACAATCAGAACAAGTGTGTTTAAAGGTCTCATCTCCCCTACAAGCTTTGTACTTTACATTGAAACCATGCTTGCTAGCTTTGCTTCAAAAACAAGTAACCAAGCAAAACATGTGAGTTTTTGAATTCCGAGTTGTGACAAGCCTCAAAGCCTCTTGCTTATAAGTATACACACTATTTACAAGTTGAGACAGGAAGGTTATTACCCCGAAACTACCTCAAACGTAAAAAAACTAAAAATCTGCTCAAGAACACCATTAACACACAGTTTTGAACCAAAACTCACGATCTTCATTTTTACTCGTGCATTTTGAAAACTAATCACTCAGACACCTTCTATACATCATACCAAAGCAATCCATACCCTTGTTTTCTCACTGTAGCTCCTCCATCACTATCCACCATTTTCAAATATCAAGCTTGCAGGTTGACTTGAGTAGAGAGATTCAGGGACTTTCAAGGCAAAGTAAGAGTTAGGATACACTCAAGGAGGTCCTGGCAAGCTAAACAGATCCTCAGGCCATCTCAAAAGTTGCTCAAACTCCATTCACGACTCCAGCTGCAAGAGGTAAAAACTCAAACTTCTCTCTCTTCATACAAACATCATTTGATCCAGATTTGTGGAAACAAAATATAGATATCCTTGCTCTAAAGCTAACCATGTTCATAGTTTCCATTTATATTGACTGTGCATAGAGAATTTTGGATTTGAAATTTCTGAGAAAATTAGGTTTCAATTTAGGGCCAGAAAAATTAGTTTTTATCTTTGACATTTAGCTTATATAAGTTATATGGTTGAATTCGTGGGAAGAAACACCATAACTTTCATGTTTGAAGTTTCTATTTTTATGGAGAAATGAGGAAGATACAGGTGGTCCGGCTATGCTTCGAGGTTGAAGATGAAGTTGCCTTCAGAAAGATATTTCTAATATATATTTATGCTTTGATTATATGACCGGATGAAACAGCCACCTCAGTGGCAAGCGCACGCATACTAAGGCATATGTTACCTAAAGGGCGAGGGTTCGAACCAATGTGAACCCCCGTTTTGCATTTTTCCTTTTTTCTGATTTTTTTAACATCTTTTTTGCAGGCGGTGAGCCCTCTGGGCCTGACATTTTTTGTTTGTTTTTGCTAGCATACTTCCCTGTTTACTTGTGACACCCCTGCCCCATTTTATTTTTATTAATTTATTTCTTTTTTCTTTTAAATATATTTTCTAAAAAAATCATAAAAAATATAAAAATAATAGATTTATATTTTGACATAATTTAAATATTTTTCCACGTAAAAAAATTATTTTTATTCATTATACTTTATTTACTTTTACTAATTTCCTTGTAAACTAAATTAGAACTAGATTATTATTTATTTAAATACACTTATTTTAATATAAAAAAGTCCAAAAATATTTCATAGCACCACATATTATTTTCAAGACAAAAATATAAAATACAAAAAATATCTTTTTTTTAAACTTATTTTCTATTAATCAACTAAAATAGATTTATGGTTTTATTCAAGAAATATCTTCTTAAGTAAAATCTTTTCTTAATTAATTTATTTTCTTAATTAACTTAAGTTAAATTAATTTAATTACTTTTTCTAATTAGGTTTAGATTAAAACTTCTTTCATATAAAAAATCCAAACACAAAAAAATCTTTTCTTTCAATTTGTATTTGTACTTTATATATTCCTTCAATTATTTGTACAATATTCAATTTGGTTGTAATAGATTAATTAGGTTTATGTTATTGCAATCCCCATTCATAAATTGTATACCCCCTCCCACAAATATTGTAATAGCATAGTAATTTTAAATTTCGCAATTTATCGCTTTTACATAATATGCTAGTAATTAGGGTTTGTATGGAAAGAATAAAATCAATCAAATAGAAAACCCTAATCCAAGACAAAAACAAGCATGAAAATAACACACTTGCACATAAACACCCCTAGGGTTATTCCACTTGGTTGCCTTAAAAAAATGGCCATATTACGCATGTAAGGTATCTTAGCAAAAACAAGCAAATACATGATCATATTCCCTCGATGACGCTATTCTAAGTTGCCTTACAAATGATCTTAGTCCCTCAAAAAAGAATGCTAAGATACCTTGCAACATTGTTAATCATGGCTATATGATGACCCACGCCCGTCCCGTTTACATCCAAAGATAAGGTTTGCTTACCAAATCAATGGTAAGACAACAATGTCAAAGGAAGAGAAAATGAACAAGAAAGACATTTGAGTAGGTAGATTGCTCCTAATTACTTGCTCCATTTCAAAACAAACATCCTTGCTGTTTTCAAAAACAATCACACACATTTTCAAACATCTTACAAACATTGTAAACATTTTCAAAAGATCAAACATCTTTGTATACATTCTTACGAACGAGAATCATTACAAAGATTGCCTAAATAATGGCCTATTTTACAAAATACTTTCAAAAACCACACAAAGCACAATTTCAAACAAAAGCAAGTGATCTAGCAAGTAACTAAGATCCAATGGAAAACCATGGATAAAAAGGGTGCTAATACCTTCCCTTTTTATAATCTACCCCCCAAATCCAAGAAACAATCTCAAAGGTATTTCCTGTGCTTTTTTACCTTTCCTTTTGGATAAAAGAAAAGTCGGTGGCGACTCTTGCTAACCGCAATATTTGCGACCAAATGCAAAACCGTCAAGTCAGTTCTCCCACCGTATCACAGTATCCTTCAGGGCTAGAGTTAATGCTTTCTGGTCGAGTTGGCACAGGATGCAAAACTTGTTCTTTTGCTACAACCGGAGAAGGCACAGTGGCAGAAGTGTCCTTTTTTTAGGCGGAATGAGTCGACTGGGACTTTTTGGAGATGGCATGCGAAGATGTGTCGTCAGCTCGTTTCTCTTGATTTGAAGAGTGTTTCCATCTCTTTGGGGACGGTTCAGGAGGGACGATGATGTTAGCTTCAGGGCCTACGAACGTGTCAACATAATCAGTGGGTTAGAAAGAGAACGTAAACAACTAATGAACTATCAAGTTAGCAGATTACCTGAGAAGAAGTTTCGAATGACTCATTAGCTGAGGGATAAACAACCGCACCATTGATAGCTTCCCTGGCGTGTTTCTTGTGCTCAACCACTGAATAAGGCAATAACATAAGACAAAGTGTTAGAAGTCAAAACATGAACGAGAAGGCGACTGACAGTTACAATAGTAATCCATACCTTTCCTAAACTTTTGTTGCATGGCTTCAAAAGTACAATTCAGTCGAGCTTTGAAGAACTTGAGAGTCCCATTACTTTGCACAAAGTGCACATTCCACCAATCATAGAACTCCTTAGTGGTGTAGAATAGGGGTTCCAAGGAGACATGAGTTATCTTGGGGACATCAGCAGCAAAATGTTGAAGTCGTTAAGAACATTATCCCTCACTGTAGCTGGTAGATGAGAGACATAATTCATCTGATGGCTTATAAAAGCTCTGAGGCAAAGGTTGGCACAAGCCAAACTGTCTAGCCACCAGATTAGATTGATAACACAGGAGTGTCATGCCATCATTAGCTCCTTCCCTAGATGCTATGAGCCTAAGGGTTAAGAAAGCTTTCCAAATGGCTTTGGATTCAAGGACCTGCGTAGAATTGGCAAGAGGAAATGGTCGAGTGAACCACTCAGGACCATATGGTATAGAAGTAAAGGGTGTCATGCTTGGCTAAAAATAAGTGCACCTAAAGAAAAACTTCAAGTATTTCTCAAGCGATCTCGAGTCATGTCATTGTAGAAGGCGTCATTGCAGCAAGACGAAGGCTTTTGTTGAGCAAATGTAGTTTCATGTGCTTCCGAGAGGCATAGTTTGAGTTGGCTCACAAAAGTGGCATTTAACCACAATTGAAGCATCCAGCAAGTAGATAGCTTCCAGTAGTTGAAAGTGAGGTCATATGATCTATCCCCATGCTGAGTGATTCATAGAGCGACCACCAAAATACATTTGCTCAGACATATGTGTCGGTCAAGATGGAGGTGATGAGCTAACGCAATGAACCATTTATATACCTTCATAGATCGACTACAAAAAACATATTTGGAAAGCCATAAGGCCAAGAAGGCAATGTGTTCTTCATCAGACACAGTATCGTCACCTTTGGCGTGAAAATGCTCCATATATTTGGTGAAGCCAGCAATGTCCTTTTCAAAAGGGATAACGTTTTCATCTGCTTCAGTGGGAAGAAATGCTTCACCTGTGAGGCGAAGGCCAGTGATGAACGCAACGTCAAATAGGGTGGGAGTAAGCATCCCAGCTGCAAAATGGAAAGTGTTTGTAGAGCCTTCCCAAAAGTAGAGTGCGAAAATTAGCATGTGATTGCAATAACTAGGGCCCATCCTAGAAAGCTGAATCAAGTCAAAAAAATCCTTGAGCTTTCCAAAAGTCACCCTTCACTTTTTCTACTTTATTTAACCATGCAATGTAATCTTGGTTGCCGGTAGGGGAAGAACGAAAGACTTTAAATGTATGGTAGATGTGTAAAAAATCTATAGGACTAACTCTATTGATATGGGGTTTTATGGTTTTGTGAGTAGGGAAGTAACCTTCCAAGTGTTTAGGTACCCTAACCTCATCAGGAATAGACCCCGATAGAGCGTAAGCAGTGTTGTTGCAGATGAAGGGAAGCAACAGCTGGGAGCGAAAATTTAGGAGATTGCATGTTGGCGTTGCTTCTAAGACAAAAGTGTTTTGGTCATGAACGGAGATCTCACTCATGTAGGAAACTAGTTCAATTTCATGGGGAATTTGACTTGAAGCGGCCATGGAAAGAGCTTGAGTATGCAAAGAAACGTAAAGAGGAAAATGGAGAGATGAAAGGGGTATTTATACCATCAAGGAGACCAAACATTGGGGAGGAAGAAAAAAAACGGTGGCTACACGACTGACACGTGTCAAACAGATGGCAATCGAGTTGAAGAAGTTGGTGAGTTGGAGGCCACTATTATCCTCGAAAGTTGAAACTAGAAAATTGGGAAGTGGCTGTGTGATCGCTGATGTAACGTTTGAGGAAAACGGTCATGATTACAATGATGTCACTTTACACTAAGAGAAAAGGATTAAAATGTCCATTTCTGTTCTTTCAGTTGAAAAAGACATTTTGGGGGACAATTTGTTGGCTAGGATTTTCACAAAGGGTTAAAATCCAACCAAAAGCAAAAAAGGTTCTTTGAATATTTTGAATTATAGGGAATCGACCACAGAAGAAGTCGACCAGAAGATGTTTAATAAATGGTCAATTTGGACTTGTGAACGTGGTCGACTAGAAAAGAGGCCTCATGAGGAATGAATTGGGTCCAGAAGTGTTAAAAAGCCCAAAAGAGGGCATAACTAGCAAAGCAAAGTGTTGTGAGTGGAGAACGTGTGTTCGATAGCAAGGATGGAGAACGTGGGTTCATGGAGGGAAGTTACAAGAGATACGTGGCTCATAAAGAAGCTAAATCCGATGAAAAATAGTTATTTTATGTATTATAAATAAAACACTTAGTGCGTAGTGTAGAGGGTTCAAACTTTCACATTTCCACACGCTAGTTACTCAGAGTACCCAAGTGAACGAGCGAAATGAGTTAAGCACGAACAATGTATGTTTGAATCAATTCATTTTCAATTATTTTGATGGTATGTCATCTATTTTTACAGTTTAGAACGTCTTTGTTTTATTTTACAATTTCTATTTTATTGTTTTTAAATTCGTTTCGCCTTAGTCGAACGAACCCTTTTGAACATATTTTATAAAAACACTCGAAAATTGAAACACCGTACTGAAATTCTTTAGTCGATCTTACCAATCAATTTTCTATTAAAAAACCAACGTTATTTACCAAAAACAGAGATAAACACTATCATACAGATAAACCTTTGGCCTACTAATCACTTATGCTTTTACATATTTGATATTTAAAAACCAAAAGTAAAGAACCTTGAAACTACTAATATGATAGAAATCCACTTGCTAATGATTGGTTTCAAGTCCGTTGGAGCACTTAGTTGTTTTATTAATGAAAGAAACTATGGCTGATGAGTATAGGTTTTGGCTGTATACAAAATGTGGGAGACAACATTCTTGTTCCATCTTTGCCGCCCTGAAACCCTACAACAATTCCTTTAGTCAAACCACTTGATTTTGCAATATGTGACACCAATGATGTCATCTTGATTCTAGGTTTTTGTGTTGTCTCTTGATTCTGACTTGTGTGTTGTCATTAGCAGTGTTTAAAATTAAATCAATTTAATAAAAAATCGCAAAATCAAATTAAACTAAATTAAAATTATAAAAAATTGTATTTAGTTTGAATGTGTTTGAGTCATTTTTTAACAAAATCGTGCAGTTCGAATCGATTGCGGTTGTATTTTACAAACTGAATCAAACCAACAAAATTGCATTATGTTATAAAATTTATTAATTAATATATATTTTTTAAATTTTTTTTAGAGAAATCAATATATATATATATATATATATATATATATATATATATATATATATATATATATATATATATATATATATATATATATATATATATATATATATATATATATATATATATATATATATATATATATATATATATATATATACTATATATATATATATATATATATATATATATATATATATATATATATATATATATATATATATATATATATAAAACCATATTTTATATGATATTTATTTTAATTTATAAACCATAAAAAAAATATTATTCATTTATAAATATTATTTTTACAAAGTATATTTTATCGTATTATTTGTATAATATTTATTTAAGAATATAATTTTGTCTATATCATTCTTTAAATTTAGATAAAATTATAATACACAATTTTATGTATTAAATTATAAATTTATTTTGACAATTATAAATTATTTTATGGTAATGTATGAACAAATAAACACAAAATTATATTTTCCTCTATATGTGTACGTATAGCTTAATAATTTTTTTATAAAAAACTGAATCAATCGAATCAATTCAAACTGCATTAGTTTAGTTTGATTTAGTTTTATTTTTAAAAGTCAATCGAACCAAACTGAATCACATATTTTTTTTTCTTTTGTGGTTCAGATAATTTTTTTTGCTTCAAATCGTCCAAACCACGTCGCAAACACTCTGATTATCACAACCTTTATATTTAAATTTTTTTAATCCAAATTAACATTGAAATTTAAACCGTTCTATTTTGATCAAACGATTATTACAAATTACATTGAGTATCGATATTCTCCAGTTTGTATAAATTATCTCTTAGACTATAGAATATATTCATGAAATTTTCTATATGTTCATTTAACTATTAGTGGTTAGTTCACCATGTTACATAATTTAATTCTTAAGAAAAAATGGGTGTTACACCGCCAGTATAAACTAACTTTATATTGTTAATTAATTATAATTATATATTGGAATACATTACTTATTATTTATAAAAAAAATTAATAACATAATAGGTTATTGATTTATTATTGAATGATAATATAAAATTATTTTACAAATTATTCTAATATCCATTCATACCCTCTCCATTAATTGAGGCAGTTTGTTCCATGACTTTTATATGCCTTGCCTGCATGGTATATGAAAATAAAGTATTAGTTACATTAAGTCATACAAATTGGCATGTAAATAATCTTGCAATAAAGTAATCACATTGTTTATAGCATGGTTGATTTAGTGATGGATCGTCGGTTGATGATGGAGGATCCTGCCCAAATACCATCTCACAACTCATGTCATCAAAATCTACAATGAAATAGATAAATAAAATAATCGATTTAATTGTATACTTTAGTTGTTGAGATTTGTTTAATCATATGAATTTCTGTTATTTACTTTTCATCATTAGAGTTATGTACAATTTAGCAATAATAATCACATGTACAGAAGTGCTCATAATGTTGACACATTCATCATGACACAATTTGAATGCTTTTGGTAAACACCATCATTCTATGATAGGTTCATAAGAGATAGCATCCATTAAAATAAAACCATATATGAAATATAAGTTAGATATTTGTTCTGGACATACTGAAAAATCGAAGAACGAACTTCAAATAGAAAGGTACGTAGAACATGTAGACTTTCACTCTGATCAGAAGAAGACGATTTCGTCCTCCAACGCGTCAATTTTCGTCTAATTCAATCAGATGATTGTTCTCACAATATATTACATCACTCGTGAACAGTTTCAACTGCTTTTAATATATATGAGTTAAATATGTCTTTTCAGATATTCAAACTCTTTATGTCGCATCGAAAACATTATTCAACTGGAGTGAGACACTACTCCAACATCTCATTTCATGTTCTAGTTTTAGTTCCTGACTGAACAATATTAAAGTTATATATTATTTATTTTAATGAGAGATGTTATTATGAAATCAAAACCATATATGAGAGATATCATTCTATGTTTTACTTGCAATTTTGCACCCTCAGTGGGATATTAATGGGTCCTCCATTGGAATGATGGTGCTTACCTCCACAAACTAGTGGAGGCATATAGAGGCCATGATACTCTTTCAAGTGTATTAACTAACATTCTTCCTTAAGTTTATTTTTTGTGGACTTACTAAAAATAGATAAATTTAGATAGTATTTTAGCAGCATTGATCTATTCTGTTTAAGTTTAATTTTGGATTTACATACACACAAAAAATTCTTTTCTACCAAGAGTGTAATTATGGATTTGGAATATAATTGGAAGTAGCTATCTAGGATACTTACTTGGTATCATGTTCACTGGCATACCAAGAGTGTTCTTTATAAACGATTGAGTTGGAATTTTGCAAAGATTAATACACATCCCTGCACAATTTGTCTCCTCTAAAAACCTGAACATATTTAAAATGTCATAAACCATGGAAATGGAGTGGCCAAAGGAAGAAAAAATCTGCACAAAATCCATCATCCAGCAATATTGGTCGCAGATATGATATTTTGTGATACTCTCTTTGTTTCAAAATAAATGTCGTTTAAAGTTTTTGTACACAGATTAAAAAATGTAATAATGTTGTCATAAGACATTACATTTATAAATATGTTGAAAATAACGACACTCATTTTGAAACGGAGAGAATATTTTATTATGTTTGGTTTTGGTTAAATTTTTATGCAAGAATTTCTACTTTGTTTTAGGAGGATGTGGATAGGAGTTTGGTGAGCTTTGAAAATGTCAAGGGATTAATGTCAATGCACTAAACATTCAAGATTCAAGAGACATTGATATTACATATCATCAAAAACCTTAAGACAAAGATATATATTAGATCAATACATTAATAGAAAGCAAGCGGACATTAATAGGTAAAAAACCAACCTGCATTTTTTGACATAGACTGCATTTTTTTCTCTTCTTCCATTGACCTCTGATTCTCTAACCTGGTGCAATAAAAGAGATTAATCCTTTTGAAGATAGTTACAACCACTCTGTTTCCATGCAAGTGGACACCATTTGGTCACTACACTCACCACTTATAACCATTAAACTTATAGTAAATTTCAGTCTCATAATTAATAATGCAAAGTGACATGTAAAATCTCAATTGTTTACCTCAGATGGCCCAAGTAACCAAGTAAAAAACAAAGTGGTGAAAATGGCAAATTGTTCCCTTGTGAATTTACATGGTGGTAGCAATTTCCTTATCTGCAATTTCCATAGTGGAAATAAAAGAAGTTGAAAATGGCCTAAAATTTTTATAAATAGCAAATAATGGTAGAAAGAAACTAGTGAATAACAAACTTACCAATAAAAATAGCGACTCTGGGAAGAGTCTATTTAGAACTTGAATGATAACTTTTTGCTGCTGAATAGAATTAAATTTCTGTTTCGCCATAATAGCCGCCTCAACGAGACTCTCATAGCCACTTTCATTGTTTCTGATTCCTAATATAAATTACAAAAGTTATAAATTATCAGTTATCAGTTATTTTTATCGAATAGAATATTAATATGCAACAAAGGTACAAAAGAGTATATAAGAATGAACCTGTGGCAGCTTGAACACTTTGTGATAAGTGGTTTATAGCTATGAGATCGAACCAACTATCTTTGTAAACATTACTAGTATTATTTTTGGTTGTTTCTTCATTAATGTTATGATTTGAAGTGTTTCTAAGCACGGAAACTATGGAAGGTTGATGTTGAGGTTTATGTTTGATGAGATTGAAGTGAGTTGAACAAGTTAGTTTTGAAATTCTGTTTTGGCTACAAACATTTGCTTCCATTTTTGAATGTTGTTTTGAATTTCATGTGAGAGAGTAATAGAGAATGGAAATTGGTTTGAAATGTTAACAAGAAAGGAAGCAGTGAGAGAGGGATATAAGAAACAAGAAATGTATGAATAGCATTTTCACACAAACTTCATGCTCCAGTTTTTGCTCTTTGCGTTTGGTTGGATAATAGTTTTTTTGTTTATTTATTTTTAATAAAATGGTTTGGATAATAGATTCATTGTTGGCCTAGCTTAATTAGGTTCAAATATGGAGAGCTAGGATATTAATATATAAAGTGCTTTTATATATTGATGTAAATTTTGAAAACAAGAATCTACAAAATTATATGAAAAATAGTTAGATTTAAAATTTAATTGAACTGCACTAAAAGAATAAATAGAATGATGTAAAATAAAATTTGATTTTTATTTTAACTATCTATAAAATAATATAAATAATAATGGCGATAAATTGATAGTGTAAATTTTTACATTGACAATATATATAATTAATCATTTAAATTTAATAGTAAATACTAAATTAATTTATATAAAATTTAAAAAAAAACTTTGCATATTAAAGGAAAGTGCATTAATTATTAAAAAAATGAAAAATTAATTTGAAATATCTTTACTTTGAGTTTTTTTTATTTTAAAAGGCAAGTTAAGAATGACAACTTATTTTAAAACGCAAAACACAACATTATTCAAAATACTTCTAATATTGTTTACACTCCTTTGTCATGAGGTCGAAGAAACTATCGACCATTTATTTATATATTGTTTGGTGGTTTGTGATGTTTGGAAAAATATTTGTATTTGATTATAAGTAGATTGGGCTATAAATTCATATTTAGTGATGGATTATTTAAGAGAATTTAACCGTTGGATTAATTTTTACTTTCCGGAGAAATTTAATAGTATTTTTTAGATTGGTGTTTGTTGAGTGATTTAGATATCTCGAAATTCAATTTTGTTCGAACAAGTCAGATTGAGAAATATGAACTTAGTAACACGGATCAAAAATTTGATTAGGGAATAACTTTTGGCCAAGATGGAGGATCAAATGAAATTATATTAGTCAGATTAATATGTCAATTCAAATCTCGATTTATTGTAATTTTTATTGTTTTTCTATAGGTTTTCCTTTTTTGTATGGGCCGAGTATCTCTCGTGCTCCCTTTAATACAATCTTTTGCTTATAAAGAAGAAAAAGAAATTTAAAAATCTTAAAAGAAATACATTCTCAATTATTTATCAAGAGATAGACTCTTATGAATTATTTTTATTTATGTATTGTTTTTTTATATTTAGAATAAGTTCACGTGAACAGGTTAAATTTACTACAATATTATTTATTAAGAGAGGGAGAAAGAGAGGGAAATGTTAGAGAGAGGGAATGAGATAGGAGAGAGAATATTTTTTAAATTGAAAATAAAAGAGCATTTTGATATTTTAGATAAGTTGTACCTTAGACGAAAATTCCAAAATTAGTCCAGTCCCATGTTCTCAATTTTGTCAAGTATTGTAAACAGATTTTAAATCAAACGTATATAACTTTACTAGTTTGTTCAATCTCTATTTTTCATTAAAAACACCCTACATGATAGAGATTTAAGAGGCATTTTTTAAAAATTAATCCTTTAGCAGAATAATCCTAATAATGGATCTTGACTAAAATATTAATTACAGAACAATTATCAAATTAAGGATTTTATAAATACATATTTAATTGTGCTTTAGTATGGATTAGGAATATGGAAGATACTATTGTATTTACGATATCTATGTGAATACAAAATAAAATATGATATTAACTGTTTTTTGAGAATAACAAAAATTAGGATTATAAAGGAAAGAGCACCTCTATTTATATATAGAGCTATTAAAATTTTAATGTTGTTATTTTTAGATTTTCCAAAATAAATATGATATTATTTATATTTAATTAAATAAATTATATATGTGTTAATGTATTAAATAATTCAAATATAATCCACATTTGATGTAATTAAATATTGTTTAATTTAAGGGTTAATAAAAATTTTGCGCTCAGTCATATAGACGACTTTTAATTTTTCCTTTGTAATTTTTTTTTGTAAAACCTATCTTGTCTTTTGAAGATTTCGTTCATTTAAACCTTTTAGTGAGAAGACTTATCCAAAGATCTTATGTGTCATGTGAAACAACTGGCTGAAAATCATCAGACAATTAAGTCGTCGTCGAACGTCTTTTATCCCACATGAAGGAAAAGGTGAACATCGAGAAAACTTGAGAAGGGAGAAGTCATGGTCTTGCGACCGAGAGATCGGTTAAGGGAGTATGTTACGCGAGAGGAAGGTATTAGCACCTCATACGACCGTAGTACTCTATGGTATCCACTCTTGTTATCTATCTTATGAGTGTGTTTAATCTATGCTTACTACTTACTACTGAGGAAGAATGTATGCAAAAGAAATGAGAAAATAATGTAGGGAAAATAAAGTTGTGTTCGTTTGGACCCTACCTTAATGCCTACATATCTTTTTTGAGGAATCAGAGTTACCATAGTTCAGCTCACATATTTTATTTATTTTGTTTTTTATGAACAATTTTAATTCCACATTCTGCCACAGCTCGACCTTTGGAGACTCATGCGTTGGCATATAAGTAAATTAACATGTCCTTACCTGAAAATGATTTTGAGTTACACCCTTAAAGCAAGAAGCCACATTTGATTGATTTGTATTTTATTACCTTGAAAAGGAGTTTAAGTATGATTAACATGTTTTATGATTTGCCAAGAAAAAGAAAGTTTTAGTTTTAAATGTGTTGTACCCTAATTTTTTTCCCTAAGGTCCCTCTATCATCTCATATCAACTCAATTATAACAAGGTCACACTAGGGTTTGGTTCTTCTCCTTATCGTTAAGTTTGCTCATGAGGAATCACCAAGCACCTTGAATTGTATATTATGATCATCTATGTTTTGTTTTGATTAACTTTTAACTAATGAATACTGTAACGCCCGTAATTTAATTAATTATTTAATTAAATTATTTTTGGAATATTTATGAAGATGTGTTATAATTAATTGAATTTATTTTATTAAGTGGAGAAATAATATTAGAGATATAATATTATGTGGTGAAATAATATTAGAAGTGTAATATTATTTAATGTGGGCTTATTTTGGGAGAATAGAAGTAATAAGGGGTGTGTTGGTTTTAAGCCCAATAAGGAGATAATAGAATAATAGGGTTATTTTATTATTTGTTAGAAGGAATAGAAAGAAAGAAGCAGTAGAAAGAATAAGGATTTGGAAGCGAACGTGCAAGCTGCTAGAGAAAGTGGAAAACGGCAAGAGTGTGAATCCAACCGGAAATTATAGAGCGGCCTTCAATCCAAGGTAAGGGTGGAGTTCTAACTCTATAATTGGGTTTAAGATGATTGATATGTGGAGTTAGAGGTGATTGTTGTCTCGTTCTTGAATTGAGAATATATGATTGATGTATGATGAGGATTGATGATTTTTGATGAATATTGATGTCTTGATGCTGTTAAAATGTTGTAAGATTATAGGGTAATTATGGGTGATGAATTAACATGATTATAATAAGTTTTAGGACTTTAGTTATGGAACCGTAGTGAGATGCAGTGATGAAAAACGTAGAATATAGCAGTAATGAAAATGCATAATTTGGCAAATTGATATCAGGCGCTACTGTAGTAAAATTAATGAATTAATTTGCAGAGTAGAATTTGTCATACTGTTCTTAGTTGGATTGATATCAGGCAAGGAATTAGACCAATAGGATGAATAGAAAATAACAATTCTGAAGTCAGACGTAAGTTGTTAGAAGTATATTGATAAGAGTTGCGTCAGATTAGTGCAAGATAGAAGTTCTGATGTTATACGTATGTTAGTTAGAAGTTGTGTTGCACTATTAAAGAATAGAGGTTCTGGTAGTAGAAGTTGTATTAGTCAGAAGATGTGACTAGTCAGAGGTTGTATCAGTAAGAAGATGTGACTAGTCAGAAGTTGTATTAGTCAGAAGATGTGACTAGTCAGAAGTTGTATTAGTCAGAAGATATGGTTAGTCAGAAGTTACATTAGTCAGAAGATGTGACTAGTCAGAAGTTGTATTAGTCAGAATATGTGGTTAGTCAGAAGTTGCATTAGTCAGAAGATGTGGATAGTCAGAAGTTGTATTAGTCAGAAGATGTGGTTAGTCAGAAGTTGCATTAGTCAAAAGATTGTGTCGTCCAGAAGTTGCGTTATTAGAAGCTGTATTATTAGAAGTTGGGTTGGTTAGAAGGGGTGTTGTTAGAAGTGTCCTGGTTAGAAGTTGCATTTGACGTTAAGATTGGTTTTGTTCAGAATGGTGAATGTAGATGCTTAGAAGCTGTTGTTTGAGCTATAACAGTAGGAAAGTGATGGTCTTGACGTTAGAATTACAGAATGACAGTGTTGATTTACTGTGGAAATTAAATACTATTGAGTTGTTAGTGAGAAGTATTAATAACATTGTGTGGATGATTTATAATAAATAAATGATGTTTGATGAATTATTTTGATTATTTGATATTTTTTGAGATGATTATTTGAGATGTTTTTGAGATGATTATTTGAGATGATTATTTGAGATGTTTTTGAGATGTTAATGGAGACGTTTTGAGATGATTTGAGATGTTGTTAACTTGGGTGTTGTTATTACATTCATGGTTGTGTCGCATACATTGCATTTTTTTGAGATAGAGCTTATGCTCGTTGAGATGGCCTGGATTGGCAAATTTTTGAGATGAGAGTTCTGCTCCAATGGTACCACATGCATTTGCATAGTATTGAGTTGCATTGTATGATTTCATAAAGAGGTGTATTTTGATGTTGATGAATGAATATATATATATATATATATATATATATATATATATATATATATATATATATATATATATATATATATATATATATATATATATATATATATATATTGTTGATTATGAGATGAGAAGTGGTGATGTTATTGAGCTAATTTAATATATTAATTATCATGCACTTTATTATATTGTTAGATATCTCACCCCTTCTGTTTGAATGTTGCCCTTATATTGGTAACGTGCAGGTAATCGAGAGTGAAGGTTGTATACCTTCAATAGTTCGAGTCGGTGTCATTGCTCTGATATGTAACACTCGGGGGGAATAAACGTTTGTTGATTTTTGATCATTGATTTTCAGTTGTTAAATTTTAATTTGATTATTATTAAATATGTGATGTTTCGAAGTTGCTGTTTTATTGTTAGAGATGTTATTAAGAATTCCGTTGCGTAGATGTTGATTTATTTGATTTAAGATGTTATGTTGACGGTTCATCCGATGTTTGAAAAAAGTGTTATATATCCATGATGGACGCAATGAATTTGTTAGAAGAATTTGTGACGTCCCGATTCATTTGTATGATTGAAATTTTATAGCTCTGATTTATTTTGCATAATTGCTTGGGATAGAATTAGGGTGTTACAAAGTTGGTATCAGAGCAAAAGGTTGGTCCGACCTTGTCGTCGATTCGTAGTTGTCTAACAGTCGAGTATTGTTATTTGAATTCTAATCGTTGTTTATGTTGTAAGACCAAGTGTATCGCCGTGGGGTGCTCCAGTGTTGTTAGTGAAGAAGAAAGATGGAAGTATGAGGCTTTGTGTTGATTATAGACAGTTGAATAAGGTGACGATTAAGAACAAGTATTTGCTTCCAAGAATAGATGACTTGATGGACCAATTGGTGGATGCTCGTGTGTTTAGTAAGATTGATTTAAGGTCGGGTTACCATCAGATTAAAGTGAAGGATAAAGATATTCAGAAGACGGCTTTCAGAACGCGTTATGGACATTACGAGTATTCAGTGATACCTTTCGGTGTTACTAATGCGCCAGGAGTATTCATGGAATATATGAATCGTATCTTTCATACTTATTTGGATCGGTTCGTAGTGGTGTTCATTGATGATATTTTGATTTACTCTAAGTTGGAAGAAGAGAATACAGAACACTTAAGAGTAGTATTGCAGATTTTGAAAGAGAAGAAGTTGTATGCAAAGTTGTCCAAGTGTGAATTCTGGTTAAAAGAGGTTAGTTTTCTTGGTCATGTGATTTCTGGTAGTGGCATTGCTGTAGATCCATCGAAGGTTGATGCTGTGTTGCAATGGGAAACTCCAAAGTCAGCTACGAGATTAGAAGCTTCTTGGGATTAGTTAGTTACTATAGAAGGTTTATTGAAGGGTTTTCTAAGTTGTCACTTTCGTTGACTAAGTTGACTTGTAAAGGTAGAGCATTTGTGTGGGGTGTTCAGTGCAAAGAAAGTTTTACAGAATTGAAGAAGAGGTTGACGTTGGCTCCGATTTTGATGTTGCCTAATCCAGGAGAGTCTTTTGTGGTGTATTGTGATTCTTCTAAGATGGGTTTAGGAGGTGTGCTTATGCAGAATGGCAAGGCAGTTGCTTATGCGTCAAGGAAGTTGAGGACTCATGAGAAGAACTATCCTATGTATGATTTAGAGCTTGCTGCAGTTGTTTTTGTGTTGAAGATTTGGAGGCATTATCTTTATGGTTCTATATTTGAAGTGTTTAGTGACCATAAGAGTTTGAAGTATTTGTTTGATCAGAAAGAGCTGAATATGAGGCAACGAAGATGGTTGGAATTGTTAAAGGATTATGATTTCGGTTTGAATTATCATCCAGGAAAGGAGAATGTGGTAGCTGATGCGTTGAGTCAAAAGACTTTACATATGTCAGCAATGATGATTAAAGAGTTGGAATTGATTGAGCAATTCAGAGATATGAGCTTAGTTTGCGAGGTTACTCTGTAGAGTGTGATGTTGGGTATGTTGAAGATTAATAATAAATTTTTAGACAGTGTCAGAGAAGCTCAGAAGTTGGATGTGAAACTGGTAGATTTGATGGTGGGGACTGATCAATCTGAGAATAGTGATTTTAAGCTAGATGAGCAAGGTGTGTTGAGGTTTCGTAACCGGATTTGTATTCCTGATGATGCTGAGATGAAGAAAGTGATACTTGAAGAGAGCCATAGAAGTAAGTTGAGTATTCATCCAGGAGCTACAAAGATGTATCAAGATTTGAAAGGATTATTTTAATGGCCTGGGATGAAGAGTGATGTGGCTCGGTTTGTGCATGCAAGTTTGACTTGTCAGAAGTCAAAAGTTGAACATCAGAAGCCTGCAGGATTGATGCAACCGTTGGAAGTTCCAGAATGGAAATGGGATAGCATTTCAATGGACTTTGTGACGGGGTTGCCTAATACTTTAAGAGGACATGATTCGATTTGGGTGATTGTTGATAGGCTTACGAGGCCATCTCATTTTATTCCTATTAACATCAGTTTTCCAGTGTCGAAGTTGGCTGAGATTTACACTAGTGTGATTGTGAAGCTGCATGGTGTTCCTTTGTGCATTGTGTCAGATAGAGATCCAAGATTTACTTCTGATTTTTGGAAGAGTTTGCAAGAAGCGTTGGGTTCTAAGTTGAGGTTGAGTTCAGCGTATCATCCTCAGACAGATGGTCAGACTGAACGGACGATTCAATCGTTGAAAGACTAGTTGAGGGCATATGTTCTTGAGCGGGGAGGTTTGTGGGATACTTATCTTCCGTTGATAGAGTTCACGTATAATAACAGTTACCATTATAGTATTGGGATGGCACCTTTTGAGGTGTTGTATGGTCGAAGATGTAGAACTCCATTATGTTGGCATGAATCTGGTGAAAGTGTAGTACTTGGACCTAAACTTGTTCGTGAGATTACTGAGAAGGTGAAGTTGATTCGAGAAAATATGAAAGCTTCACAAAGTAGACAGAAGATTTATCATGACAAGCGAAGGAAAGATTTAGAATTCCAAGCTGGTGATCATGTGTTTTTGAGAGTTACACCTGTGACTGGTGTTGGGCGAGCATTGAAGTCTAAGAAGTTCACTTCTCATTTCATTGGACCGTATCAGATTTCAGAGAGAGTGGGAATGTTGCTTATAGAGTGGCTTTACCGCCTAATCTTTCGAATTTTCATGATGTGTTTCATGTGTCGCAACTTCAGAAGTATATTTCGGATCCATTTCATGTGATTCATATGGACGATATGCAAGTACGGGATAATCTTACAGTGGAGACGATGCCTGTACGGGTCGCGGATCGTGAAATAAAGACTCTGAGGGGCAAAGAGATTGCCTATGTTAAAGTGGTTTGGCTAGGAGCTGCTGGTGAAAGCATGACTTGGGAGTTGGAAAGCAAGATGCGAGACTCCTATCCTGAATTGTTTGATTGAGGTAAATTTTCGAGGACGAAAATATTCTAAGTGGGGGAGAGTTGTAACGCCCGTAATTTAATTAAATTATTTTTGGAATATTTATGAATATGTGTTATAATTAATTGGATTTATTTTATTAAGTGGAGAAATAATATTAGAGATATAATATTATGTGGTGAAATAATATTAGAAGTGTAATATTATTTAATGTGGGCTTATTTTGGGAGAATATAAGTAATAAGGGGGTGTGTTGGTTTTAAGCACAATAAGGAGATGATAGAATAATAGGGTTATTTTATTATTTGTTAGAAGGAATAGATAGAAAGAAGCAGTAGAAAGAATAAGGATTTGGAAGAGAACGTGCAAGCTGCTAGAGAAAGTGGAAAACAGCAAGAACGTGAATCCAACCAGAAATTGTAGAGAGACCTTCAATCCAAGGTAAGGGTGGGGTTCTAACTATATAATTGGGTTTATGATGATTGATATGTGGGGTTAGAGGTGATTGTTGTCTCGTTCTTGAATTGAGAATATATGATTAATGTATGATGAGGATTGATGAATTTTGATGAGTATTAATGTCTTGATGCTGTTAAAATGCTGTAAGATTATAGGGTAATTATGGGTGATGAATTGACATGATTATAATAAGTTTTAGGGCTTTAGTTATGGAACCATAGTGAGATGCAGTGATGAAAAACGTAGAATATAGCAGTAATGAAAATGCAGAATTTGGCAAATTGATATCAAGCGCTACTGTATTAGAATTAATGAATTAATTTGGAGAGTAGAATTTGTCATACTGTTCTTAGTTGGATTGATATCAGGAAAGGAATTATAATAATAGGATGAATAGAAAATAATAGTTATGAAGTCAGACGTAAGTTGTTAGAAGTATATTGATAAGAGTTGCGTCAGATTAGTGCAAGATAGAAGTTCTGATGTTATACGTATGTTAGTTAGAAGTTGCATTGCACTATTAAAGAATAGAGGTTCTGGTAGTAGAAGTTGTATTATTCAGAAGATGTGACTAGTCAGAGGTTGTATTAGTTAGAAGATGTGACTAGTCAGAAGTTGTATTAGTCAGAAGATATGACTAGTCAGAAGTTGTATTAGTCAGTAGATGTGGTTAGTCAAAAGTTGCATTAGTCAGAAGATGTGACTAGTCAGAAGTTGTATTAGTCAGAAGATGTGGTTAGTCAGAAGTTGCATTAGTCAGAAGATGTGGATAGTCAGAAGTTGTATTAGTTAGAAGATGTGGTTAGTCAGATTTTGCATTAGTCAGAAGATTGTGTCGGCCAGAAGTTGCGTTATTAGAAGTTGTATTTTTAGAAGTTGGGTTGGTTAGAAGCGGTGTTATTAGAAGTGTCCTAGTTAGAAGTTGCGTTTGACGTTAAGATTGGTTTTGTTCAGAATGGTGAATGTAGATGCTTAGAAGTTGTTGGTTGAGCTATAACAGTAGGAAAGTGACGGTCTTGACGTTAGAATTACAGAATGACAGTGTTGACTTACTATGGAAATTAAATATTGTCGAGTTGTTAGTGAGAAGTATTAATAACATTTTGTGGATGATTTATAATAAATAAATGATGTTTGATGAATTATTTTGATTATTTGAGATGATTATTTGAGATGTTTTTGAGATGATCATTTGAGATGTTTTTGAGATGATTATTTGAGATGTTTTTGAGATGATTATTTGAGATGATTATTTGAGATGTTTTTGAGATGATTATTTGAGATGTTTTTGAGATGTTAATTGAGACGTTTTGAGATGATTTGAGATGTTGTTAACTTGGGTGTTGTTATTATATTCATGGTTGTGTCGTATACATTGTATTTTTTTGAGATGGAGCTTATGCTCGTTGAGATGGCCTGGATTGGCAAATTTTGAGATGAAGGCTATGCCTTGTTGATGCCTCTATTTATTGGCAAATTTTTGAGATGGGAGTTCTACTCCAATGGTACCATATGCATTTGCATAGTATTGAGTCGCATTGTATGATTTCATAAAGAGGTGTATTTTGATGTTGATGAATGAATATACATATATATATATATATATATATATATATATATATATATATATATATATATATATATATATATATATATATATATATATATATATATATATATATATATATATATATATATATATATATATATATATATATATATATATATATATATATATATATATATATATATATATATATATATATATATATATATATATATATATATATATATATATATATATATGTGTGTGTGTGTGTGTGTGTGTTGTAATATTGTTGATTATGAGATGAGAAGTGGTGATGTTATTGAGCTAATTTAATATATTAATTATCATGAATTTTATTATATTGTTAGATATCTCACCCATTCTATTTGAATGTTGCCCTTATGTTGGTAACGTGCAGGTAATCGAGAGTGAAGGTTGTATACCTTCGGTAGTTCGAGTCGGTGTCATTGCTCTGATATGTAACACTCAGGGGGAATGAACCTTTGCTGATTTTTGATCGTTGATTTTCAGTTGTTGAATTTTAATTTGATTATTATTAAATATGTGATGTTTCGAAGTTTCTGTTTTGTTGTTAGAGATGTTATTAAGAATTCCACTGCGTAGATGTTGATTTATTTGATTAAAGATGTTATGTTGACGGTTCATCCGATGTTTGAAAAAAGTGTTATATATCCACGATGGATGCAATGAATTTGTTAGAAGAATTTGTGACGTCCCGATTCATTTGTATGATTTAAATTTTATAACTCTGATTTATTTTGCATAAATGCTTTGGGTAGAATTGGGGTGTTACAAATACTATGAATTTTTGCTTTAGTTGATGATGCTATAGGTGAAAGCACAACACATTTCATCAGGTTGATCTACAGGTTCATGAGTTTATTTCCATGCCTTCTTCAACAAGATTTCATTGAGGTTCAAGCTTCATAATTGAATATGCTTTGAAGTGACATCATGACAAGATCTACTATGATTCATCATGCCTAAATTTGTCAAAGAAAGTTAAAAGATGCAAAAGTTGATTGAAGAAGTTTGACCTAATTGGACAAGTCTTTGACTTCTTGATCACAAGTGTATAATTCTCTCAATTCTCAATATTTGAACGTGGTTATGGTTTCCATGGTTTCTCATTATCATCCTCAACAACTTCTATTTACAAGACAAAATTATTTGTGCAAGAAAGTTTGTCAAATTTGAAAAGGGTTTCTAAGGTATTTTGTTAATCTAGGAGCTAGGATTTTGAACTTCTAAAGGCTATATCTTACTCATCTTTTGGTATTTTTGAGTGATTCCAAAGACATGCTCCTCTTTAAAGGGTTATCAACAAATCACTTCAAAAGTTTCAAGGAAACTTTATATGGAAGATGCCTAATGATTGAGAAATACCACAAGTCCTCTAGATAGGCCAGCAAATTCCTTTATGTGACTTCAAAAGATCATAACTTGGTCAATTTTTATCTCCTTGAGTCCATTCTTTTTCCATAATCATCTTAAAGATATAAAATTCAACCCTTATTTTATGTGCAAAGCTTGAAGATGGATGGAAGATGTCTTAAGGACTCAAAATATTATAGGTTATCTCATGAATTTTCACCAACTTCACCAAGTCATAACTTTCTCATTATTTTGGAGATTTTAAATGGTTCAAGTCTCAATATGTCATTAAAGAGATATACTTCATTCTATCTTTTTTGGTCAAGAGCAAATTTTAAATGGAGGACCATGTTTGGATGCAAGACATTATGGGTTATTTTTGAAGAAAAACTTATAATTTCTCTAAGTACAAAAAGTCAACATCTTTTTCTCAACTTTGACTCATCACAACTTTCAGCTTAAGCATCCATTATATTCCATTCTTAGCATATTGTAAAGTTTGTGATATTATATTTCCAATGCATCAAGAATCAAGAAGTCCTAAGGTTCCCTAAATTGTGCACACCGTGATTTCAAAGTTGGTACCTTGGAACTGAAGTTTCTCAAACAGTCAGAAAGCAATTTCCATAATTTGACTTCTAATCACCAATTTTTTGCGTGTTTTATACTTAAACATGATTAGCATAAGTGTGTGGATGATTTAGAGTGTCAAATGCATCATTTGGATGAGTTTTGATGCACATGTGATCACACTTATTTCATGAAAACATGTGTGTATGATGTCCCTCCAAATTGCATCATTCACCCCCTCCTCTTGATTCCATTCACTTCTCCTATAAATATATGCTCTATCCCACTCATTTTTGCAAGCTTAGATAGCCAGAATCACCCTGCCAAACATTCTATTGAACTCACTTTTCTGCAACTTCTAATTTGGTTTTACAGCTTTCCTCAATCCATTTTCTTTGTCAATTCTTCATCCTTGAACTTCACTAAAGCTAACAGAAGAAGAACCACGCTCTAAGCCTTCCTTCGTGCTAGCCAAATCAAGTTTTAGAGCTCTGAATTTGAACTTCAATAGGTAGATTCCTTCACCAATTCTCTCAAACTTTGGTACTGTAATGAAGCTCTCATCATTCTGATTATAGTCGCAACATTTATTTTCAACTGGAAGTGAGTCTTGGCCATGAATTTTCAAATACCTTTTCAAATCTTTCCTTCCAAAATAACTGAGCTACACATTATATAAATTTTTCATGAGGGTACCAATGGAATCGTCTTGAAGAGACAAAGCGAATGGTACCGGTCTCGAGCTCTAATTTTTCCATTTCAGAGACATGCAATTCGTGTGGCTGGAGGTTGAAGATGACCAATGTGTCATCTCTCAACCAATGATATCGTGCCGTTTGTTGGTTTTAAATTCTGATTTTAATAAATGATTCAGTGTTTTATTCACTAAGGACTGTGATATGTATAGCGCATTTGTAACACCCCGATTCTACCCGACAATATATATAAATCAGAGTTATAAAATTCTACAACCGAATCAGGATGCCACAAATTCAACTTAAAACAACGGTATTAATTACAGACACATAACACATTAAACTTGGATGAATCAACAACAAACATAATTCAATCTTAAAAAGAAACATCAACTTTCATAACTACGCAGCAGAGTCATAATATTCAACTTAAAAGAAATGTAACATCTTTGTCCAATTAAGAAAACTTCAAATAACGATAATTTAAAGAACAACAACTTAAATTTCAATCAACTGAAATAATAACAACAAAAAAAGCAAGCGTTCATCCCCCCCAAGTGTTACGTATCAGAGCAATGACACCGACTCGAACTACTGAAGGTAAACCTCCTTCATTATAGATTAACTGCACGTTACCAACACCGGGGTAACATTCAAATAGAAGGGGTGTGATATCAAACATTATAATAGAACGCATGATAAGTAAAACATTAGAGTCAATTCATACATATTCACCACTTCTCAGATTTTTAACAACATAAACGCAATTAAAAGCCAACACACAACGACTCAGAATGCAACACAGAATGCAACTCATCTTTATGCAAATGCATGTGGTACCAATGGAGCAGAACTCCCATCTTAAAAATCTGCCAATAAATAGAGGCATCAATAAGGCATAAGCCTTCTTTGCAGTTTTCCAATCCAGGCCATCACAGAGTATGCACATATATATATATATGAATGCACTATCACACACTCACAACAGTCATCATCCATCGCAAGGCATAAGCCCACACCACCATTATTACCAGTAAATAGAGGTAATTCATCATCATTTAAAATTCCCTGCAACTTCACATTATCAACAAGAATTCACATCGACAATCACATCAACACAACGACTAAACATAAAATCAACATTCATAAGCCTACCACATCAATCAATGATTCAATCATTAATATAATCAAAAAACAACTTAACAATAATTCACACGACACGGGTAACAACCAAAACATATCATGTACGGGAAAAAGGGATAGGGAACTACGTGCCCTTCGACATGTATAGCAACTAGGACAGCATAACAACTAATTCATACTCCTTGACACGTCCTGCAACTCCATTCCGATCGACAACAGTACTGTGCTCCCCCGCATACCTTGCAGCCTAATGTCGCTTGACATCCAACACTTATATTCTCAGACACGCTTCGCAGCCTAAATGCCACTCGTCACCTAGCACTTCAGTATCCTCCCCGACCACAAATTCAGCTAACAACACAGAACAACATGACGTCATAACGACCACACCACCACAATTCATAACTTCCGGTCAACTTCTCGGAATAGCACAACAACGGACAACTAAATTTCCTATCAACAAATTCATTAAACATACGAGACAATCACGTAGAAACCTCCCTAAAACGAACACTTCAACAATTTACTAATTTTCCTGCCAACCGCTCGGAATAGCCTAACGTCCTAACGACCATCACGACCAGTAATCAACTATCCTAACCTATCCATCAATTAAACCGACAAGTCACACATATAACTCAAAATGTCCATAACACACAACCGAGAAACTTCCTACAACATGTTAATTAATTGGTCGTATGGTACTTCCCAATTACCACAACATAAATAAACGGGCAACGTCGATAGCAATTCAGAAACATCAACACATAACAGGCCTACAAACGATCAATTCCCACGTAATACACATCATAAATCCCATTATAAGGTCAGAACCCCACCCTTACTTGGATTGAAGGTCACTCAACCAAAGCTTCACCCGTAATCTTTGACTTGCTTTGCTCGACACCGGGCAACTAGCTCCTCTTTCGCGCGGCTCTTTTGGTCAACATATAGAGCTTCTTATTCTCCAACTAAACCAAATCCTTGTGTCAGCTTAGCCTTATATATCAATCCTATTGGGTCTAACCTACACACGCCCACTTTACTACTTCCAACCAATAGCATAGGTCCAACATTATGTGTGTGTGTATATATATATATATATATATATATATATATATATATATATATATATATATATATATATATATATATATATATATATATATATATATATATATATATATATATATATATATATATATATATATATATATATATATATATATATATATATATATATATATATATATATATATATATATATATATATATATATATATATATATATATTCCCTTAATTCCAACATTATTATTATTAATCAACTAATTAATTAATTAATAATAATCTAACAACTTGTACTAATAATTCTTAACATCTCGCAACTTCACACATAATCCAAAAATAATTTAATTAAATAACTAATTAAATTAACGGCCGTTACAACGCTCCCCCACTTAGAATATTTTCATCCTCGAAAATTTACCTCATTCAAACAACTCAGGGTGGGGGTCTCGCATCTTGCTTTCCAACTCCCACGTCATGCTTTCTCCGACATATCCTAGCCAAACTACTTTCACCAAAGCAATCTCTTTTCCTCTCATAGTTTTCATTTCACGATCCGTGATTCGTACAGGCATCGTCTCCACAGTAAGATTATCTCATACTTATACATCATCCATATGAATCACATGAGATGGATCAGAAATATACTTTTGAAGTTGTGACACATGAAACACATTGTGCAAATTAGAAAGATTAGGCGGTAAAGCCACTCTATAAGAAATATTTCCAACTCTTTCTGAAATCTGATACGGACTAATAAAATGAGAAGTGAGCTTGTTAGACTTCAACGCTCGCCCAACACCACTCATAGGTGTAACTCTCCAAAACACATGGTCACCTGCTTGAAATTATAATTCTTTTCTTCATTTGTCATGATAACTCTTCTATATAATTTGGGAAGCTTTCATCTTTTCTTGAATTAACTTCACCTTCTCAATAGTCTCACGAACAAGTTCAGGTCCAAGTACTACACTTTCTCTAGACTCATGACAATATAAAGGAGTTCTACATCTTCGACCATATAACACCTCAAAAGGCTCCATCCCAATACTAGAATGGCAACTGTTATTATAAGTGAACTCTATTAATGGAAGATAAAATATCCCACGAACCACCCTGCTCAAGAACACATGCTCTCAATAAATCTTCCAATGATTGAATAGTCCTTTTTGTCTGACCATCAGACTGAGGATGATAAGCCGAACTCAACCTCAACTTATAATCCAATGCTTCTTGCAAACTCTTCCAAAAATATGAAGTAAACTTTGAATCTCTATCCGACACAATACATAAAGGAACACCATGCAGCTTCACAATTACATTAGTGTAAATATCTGCCAACTTTGATACTATAAAATTGATGTCGATAGGAATAAAATGAGCCGACTTCGTAAACCTATCAACAATCACCCAAATTGAATCATGTCCTCTTAGAGTATTAGGTAATCCTGTCACAAAATCCATTGAAATGCTATCCCATTTCCATTCTGGAACTTCTAACGGTTGCATCAACCATGCAGGATTTTGATGTTCAACTTTCGACTTCTGACAAGTCAAACATGCATACACAAACCGAGACACAACACTCTTTATCCCAGGTGTTGTACCCCAAAATTTGCCGTCTCATTTTTCAAGGCCTTTCTCACAAGGATTCTCAATGTTCAAGCTAGCACAAGTACATTGGGATTTTACAGTACCAAGATTAAAAGGAAACTGTCGAAAAGGGAGAAAACAGATAAAAATAATATTTTGACAAATTTGGAGAAAAACAAGTGTTCTTCGATTCAGCTCTTTCGATTGGCCTTTTGGCCTCTTTCGATGCAAGCTTGGCTTGCATCCTTCGAATGGGCGTGGGCCTCTGGCACGTTGGTTTGGATTCACAAGGTGTGATACGGCGGGAGAACTGACTTGAGGTTTTGCGTTTGTGTTCGCAAATGTTTCGGTTTAGCAAGAGTCGCCACCGACTTTTTATTTTATCCAAAGGAAAGGTCAAAAAGCACAGGAAAGACCTTTGAGATGTTTTCTTGGGTTCGGGGAGTATATTATGAAAAGGGAAGGTGCTAGCACCCTTTTCATCCATGGTTATCCATGGGCTCTTAGTTACTTGTTTTAGATCACTTGCTTTTGCTTTTCAATTGAAATGGTGCTTTGTGTGTGTGGTTTTGAAAATGCTTTGAAAAAGAGGCCATCGTTGTGGCAACCTTTGTAATGATTCTTGTTTGAATATATACAAAGGTGTTTGTCTTTTGAAAAGATATTTCAATGTTTGAAAGTTTGTTTTTGGGAAGTGTTTTGAAATTGTGTTGTGAAGTGTGTTTGAAAATAGCAAGGATGTTTTGCAAGTTTTGATCAGGTAACTAAGAGTTGTCTACCCTATTTTACTCAAAGATCTTTCCTATACATTTTTAACCCTTTTGACAGTGTTGTTTTACCATTGCATTTGGTAAACAACCTTGTATTAGGATGTTAAACGGGACAGGCGTGGGTCATCGTATTGACCATGATAGCAATTGTGCTAAGTATCTTTAGCAAATTTTTGAGGGACTAGATCATTTCATTTAGGCAACCAAGATAGCGTCATCGAGGGACTATAATATTTTGCTTTGTTTTGTTTTGCCAAGATACCTAGCATGTATATCATGGCCATTTGTTTAGGCAACCAAGTGGAGATACCTTAAGGGTGTTTGTATGCAAGTGTGTTTTATTGCATGCATGATTTTATCTTGAATTAGGATTTTCTATTTCATTGATTTTATCTTGCCATACATATCCTAATTACTAGCATTTACATTTGAAAGCAATAAAAATGCGGAAATGTAAAATCCTACGCTATTACAATATTTAGGGGGTGGGGGATACACACGTGTACATGGGGTAGTTCAACTAGAAAAATAGATAAGAAAAGAAAATAACAAGGGGAAGAAAAATAGAAAGAGAGAGAGAGCGAGCGCGCTGCTGAGAGGAAGTCAGAAGTTCTGACCCAGGCCTGCTGCAGGATATCAACCTGTTAGTGAAAATGTATGAGTCAGAACTTCTGACTCTGGTGCCCTGTAAAATAGAAACCTGTTAGTGGGAAGGTCAGAAGTTCTGACTCCCATGCGCTGCAAGACAGAAGTTTATTAGTGGGGAAGTTAGAAGTTCTGACCCTGCTTGAAACACAATAATTTTCAGAAGCTCTGATATTATTGATGGCAAAACAGGCCTCAGAAGTGCTGGCGTTAAAGTCAGAGCTTGGTTTCCCCCTGCGCTAGCCAGGACATATGCAATTTTATTATTTTTCCACAAAAAAGAAGGCATGCATAGGACAGTCTCAGCAAGTGCCAAAGTGTTTCAGAAGACAAAACCAAAAAGGTCACAAGCAGGTTCTACACTGATTCACTTCCTACTTAAGCATTCAGAGGCATGAAAATCCTCAGAACACATACAGCAGTAACATGATATCTACATTGTGTTTATTGAGCATGCAAAGCTGATGATGCTTAGCAGCGTGATGAGAGTCAGCCGGTGCTTACCTTGTTGTTGGAACAAAATCTGTGAGTTGGAGCTAGCTTTAGCTCTGATGGTGTTCTGGACAGATTCTTTTTAGAATGGGTGGATGGATAAGATATATGTATGTATGGTCAGAAACTGTATGGTCATTTTCTAGTCAGGAAGCAAACTGGGTATCAATGAAGTTTGGAGGCAGGAAGTTCAAAGTTATGAAACACTAGGGATTTTGGCAGAGTTTCACAAAGTTTTCTTACTAGAGCTTTCTGTTCCTCTTCTAGCAATTTTTTCTGGATTTTCTCTTTCGTCACACCCTCCTTTGTGATGGACAATGGTGTCCTATTTATAGGCAAGGCTTTGTGAATTTTTAAACGTTAAATGGCGCTAATACTATGCAGTAGGGGTTAACTTGTTCTTGAAGGAAGTTCATGAAAAGTTATGATGATGGACAACTTTTCAGCCTAGGTTGGAACAGTAAGCGAGGATTAAGGGGAAGTGACACCCATAGGCGAAAAGTGGCGCATAGATCCATGCCTAAGCCTGCACGAAGGTGTTATCATGCCACACCTGGAGAGACCCCCTTGGATGAATGCTCAAAAGTGGTTGTGAGCATTAATGAGCATTAAATGGTGATGAGATTTGTCAAAAATCAGAAATCTTGTAATAGGAGATTTTGCATCATTACCTAAAACCTGAGCCAGCAGCTCTGCTTTACCAAAAACAACGTAAACCTAGCTCTTACCTTGGCCTCTTGCTGCCTCAGCAAATTCTGAGAGTTTTTTAGACTTTCCAGTATGCTCCTTTGATCTGCCTCTGAAAACTATGGACTTAGTGATTCTGCTTCAGCATTTTACCCAATCTGCTGATCCCATTACCTTCTGATCCCAGTACATTCTGAGGGAGTTTCAGGCTTTGTTGCCTTCTTTGTATTTCTCTAGCAAACTCTGGCTAAACTTGCGTAACTGCTGAAAGAGCCATGTTCTGTTTAAAGATCACGTGCTGAACCACGTTTACAATCCCTGACTAAGTTGGTGTAGCTGCTGAAGAGCCACCTTATGACTGAATGTTATATGCTGAGCCAAGTTTGCAACTTTTGACCGTTTTTGCCTGGAAGTTGGTTCAGAAGCTCTGAAGTGACATTTTTTCTTTAACACTTTTCTCTTTTTTAGAAAAAATTCTAAGTATTTAGAATTTAACTTTTCCAAGGTAAAATTTTTGACCTTTGAGCTTGCAAATGAACATTTTGCTCTTGTAAATGGTTTACTTGGAAAGGAATGATAATTAAGGGCTTGGATTTGTTTAAGAGAAAATATGAGAATTCAGGATGAATTTGTGAAGGATGAGAGGGCAAATTTTGGGGTACAACAGCTGCCCCTGTTCAATCTTCTTGAACCTGAAGAGTTAGATTGGTGAGTTTGCCTTTCGTGACTCGAAGGTAAAAGAGGATTGGACACTAGAGTGCCCGTAAATTTGCACTCGTCAGAGTATAGTTGAGGGAATGGGCTTAAAGATGCCATTTGGAAGATGTGACAGAATCTTGTCAGAGATGGGCTTAAAGATGCCATCCAAGAAAAGTTGATCACATAAGATATTCCTTTACGAGAGCCCGTATACCCGTTGTTAAGGAGGACTACACCGGGGAATGCTGGTTTCTGTTGTGGTAGAAATAGAACTTCAATCGCCTGTCATTCTACTGGGGAGTTATCTCTCTGGGTTGAAGAGGTGATATTGAATTGCTATCTGGTCAACATCTAGTCTTCACAGTCTTGTATTGCTATTTGGTGAACATCCAGGCCTCGCGATATCTTACTTCCTATCTGTTCAACGTCCAGTCTTCAGAAGGAAATCAAATGGTTATCCGGTTGCCTCCGAGTTTCCCTTTGACTTCGAGGTCTACCAATATCCGGTTGAATTCGGGCTTCAAGGTAATCGGTTAAGTAAACTGTTATTTGGTCAGCGTCCAAGTTTCACAGTATACCTTACTGTTATCTGGTCGAAATCCAGGCTTCAGTGTCTTTTACCGCTATCTGGTCGTAATCCAGGCTTCACGATGTATCATACCATTATCTGGTCGAATCTAGGCTTCATGGTGTTCGGAAAAATCAAGATACTATCCGGTCGAATCCAGGCTTCATAACTTGTATTAAAGATATATCACTATCTGGTTGTAATCCAGGCTTCGTAGTATTCTTGGTTGTTATCTGGTTGTAATCCAGGCTTCACAATGTCTTCTACCATTATCTGGTCGTAATCCAGGCTTCATAGTCTTGTATTTCTATATGGTCGTAATCCAGGCTTTGTAGTATTCTTGGTGAGCTATTATCTGGTCGTAATTCGGGCTTCACGGTTGGTGTTTATGATAATACCACTATCTGGTCGAATCCAGGCTTCACGGTACTTGGCTGAGCTGCTATCCGGTTGTAATCCGGGCTTCACGGCTTGCTGGGGATTAAACTATTTCCCGGTCGATCTCCGGGCTTCAGTATAATCAAGGTATTATCTGGTCGAGTCCAGGCTTCATTATAATCAAGGTATTATCTGGTCGAGTCTAGGCTTCAGTATAATCAAGGTATTATCTGGTCGAATCCAGGCTTCAGTATAATCAAGGTATTATCTGGCCGAGTCTAGGCTTCATAATTAAAGCAGGAATCTGCCCCTTGCTTTGAATAAACAAATAGAGAAGCGTCCGTGTCTGGAGCATCTCTAAGTCGTTTTCCGAGCTTTGGATATCTGTTTTAGGTAGCTATTAATCTCATCCTGAAAAGGGTAGAATGTTAGATGAAACACAAAGTTATGTTGCATGAAATATATGATGCAATACATGTGTTTTGTCAATGCTCATGATTTATGAATGTAATGTATGCGTATGTAAGCTGATTAGCTATCTTGCTGAGGAAGCTATATCCTTGATAACTGGAGATAATGAAATCTTTGACTGCTGCCGGGGAAAATAAATCTTGGACCGCTGTCAGAGATAAACAATCCTTGGTGACTTGTGGGAATTAACAAAAACCTTGACAAACTCGGCAGGGATGTAGGAATCATTAAGTCTGCTTGAGAAAACTGCTTGGGGAATCCAGAGAACTTTGACGACCATAGTTGGGGAGTACACCAATGGGAATCCTTGCTCGGCTGGGGAATAGGGAAACTCTGAAGACCTCTACTAGGGAATTGGAACCTTGGAGGCTTCCACTGGAGAAATGAGAACAAGAATCTCCGTTCTGCTGGGAAATAACTTTGTGGGGGGGAAATAAATCCATGACCACTGCTGGAGATTCAAGATTTTTGATAACTTCCGTGGGGAGAAGCTATACCGCTGGGGAGGAGCTATACCACTGGGGAGATCAGAAGTTTGGGTTGTATGCCAATCTACTGGGGATTTCAAGAATGAGGATCTCCGTTCTGTTGGGGATACCAGGGGGAAACTGAACGGTTTCCGTTGGGGATTAGTAGATCAAAGTTTTATCTCCGTTCAGGATCTTCATGACGTGCTAATTTGATCGTGGCGACTTCACTGGGGAAGAATAACTCTCTAGGGAATTATCTGGTTTTAAAGTGATTCTTCAGGGATAATGAAGGAAACTGGATGGGCTCCACTGGTGCTCAAAGGCGGAAGTTTGATTCCGTTTGGGGAAGAAAGTTTCATCTTCACTGAGGGTTTGTAATTCAAAGTTTTACTCTGCTGGGGATCGGGAGTTTGAAAACTCAACTCTAATGGGGATTCCTGAAACTTAACTCTGCTGGGGATATGCATTTCAAGGCTTCGAGGATCTGGATGATGTACTGCAGGGGATTTCTCCTGGAATAGCCCAAAGACATCTTCTTATACTTTCATCCTATCAGTAATTATCCTTTCTCATTTCGTTTTATTTGTAAGCAGTGATTATATTCAAATGCATATGCTCATTTAATAAATCATTGGACGTTTTTAAATGAAACATGTGTGAAAAAGAAGTATTTTTGTATTAACTTTGTGTAAGTATTTTGTACATTGGAAACAGACATCCTAGTAAGAGAATGTTGTCATAAAATTGAGAAAAATTTATACAAAGAAAGACGGCTATGTGTAACAATTCCATGGGGTTTCCATTCTGCTATAGCCTTCGCAACTCTGAGTATCTTATCCATTCGTCACTTCGTCCGCAGATGATTGGATTGATCAGAAGCTTGGAGCTTGTGTGTGGAGAGATTGTCTTTAAAGTGATCCAACGAGACATAGTCATACGCTTTAATTCCCTAACTTTTGCCTGGACCGCCCTTTCAGGTTTTCGATCCACCGGGAAACCCTTTTTTGCCCAAGTCGCCCTTTCAGGTTTTCAACTTGCCGGGTGTATAATTTTTTTTATTTATCCCTAATTTTTGCCTGAACCGCCCTTTCAGGTTTTCGATTCACCGGGATGCCCATTTTTTCCCAAGTCGCCCTTTCAGGTTTTCAACTTGTCGGGTCGTTTATGCGTAGTATCTTTTGACTATGTCTGCGTTTGCAGGGTGCGGCAGGTCGTCACCGTCCATGGTGGTTAGAATCATAGCCCCACCAGAAAATATGTTTTTCATCACAAATGGTCCTTCGTAAGTAGGAGTCCACTTTCCCCTGGGATCACTTTGAGGCAAGATGATCCTCTTGATTACAAGATCTCCGACTTGATACACCTGACGTCTGACTTTCTTGTTGAAAGCCCTGATCATCCGTTTTTGATACGTCTGACCATGACAAACAACAGTAAGTTGCTTTTCGTCGATCAAATTAAGTTGATCAAGCCGAGTCTGAATCCAATCGTCTTCACTTAAACCAACATCCTTCATAATCCTTAAAGAAGGAATCTGAACCTCCATAGGTAAAACAGCTTCCATGCCATATACCAAAGAAAAAGGGGTTTCCCCGGTTGAAGTACGCGTCGTGGTACGATATCCGTGTAGAGCAAATGGTAACATCTCATGCCAGTCCTTGTAGGTGACTGTCATCTTTTGAATGATCTTCTTGATATTTTTGTTCGCAGCTTCAACAACACCGTTCATCTTTGGCCGATAGGGAGATGAATTGTGATGTTGAATCTTGAACTGCTCACATAGAGCGGTGATCACAGTGTTATTCAGGTTTGTACCGTTGTCCGTGATGATACGGTCAGGGATACCGTCCTGGCAAATGAGGTTCTGCTTGATGAAGCAGGCAACCACATTCTTTGTAACGGAGGCGAAGGAAGCTGCTTCGACCCACTTGGTAAAGTAATCAATAGCCACCAGGATGAAGCGATGTCCATTGGATGTTGTGGGCTTGATCTCTCCAATCATGTCGATACCCCACATTGCGAATGGCCAAGGAGTTGTTAGGACATTGAGAGGAACTGGAGGAATATGTACCTTGTCAGTATAGACTTGGCATTTGTGACAAGTACGAGCGTATTGATGACAGTCAGCTTCCATGGTAGACCAGTAGTAGCCTGCCCTTAGAATCTTTTTAGCCATCATATGTCCGCTCAAGTGGGTGCCAAATGTGCCACTATGCAGTTCAGTCATAATCTGCTCAGCTTCAACCTTGTCCACACAACGAAGCAGAACACAATCATGGTTGTGATTGTATAGGATACCATTGCTCAGGAAGAACTTGGCAGCAAATCTCCTTAAGAACTTTTTGTCGTTGACTGAAGCTCCTTCAGGGTATTCTCGAGTCTTGAGATACCTTTTGATTTCATGAAACCAAGGTTGTTCCACTACTTCTTCGGTGTTAATCTCATGACAATGTGCAGGTTCGTCTCTTCGTTCGACGGTGATTTGGGGAGCCTCATTATCCGAGTTAAGTTTAAACATGGAAGACATCGTAGCTAGAGCATCCGCTAGCTGATTTTCTTCTCGCGGGAAGTGCTCGAAGGTAATCTGCTCGAAATGAGGTAGCAATGTCAGGACGTGTTCTTTGTATGGGATGAGGTTAGGATGTTTAGTGTCCCACTATCCTTTTATTTGACTGATAACCAAAGCTGAATCCCCAAACACAACCAAAGATTTGATTCCTAGGTCAATAGCAGCCTTGAGACCAAAGATACAAGCTTCATACTCGGCCATGTTGTTGGTGCAACTAAAGTAGAGTCTAGCGGTGAAAGGTGTATGGCAACCTTCTGGATGGATAAGTACCGTGCCGATACCGTTGCCAAGTGCATTTGAAGCACCATCAAAGTACAGGGTCCATCGGGATCCTTGTTCAGGTCCATCATACGGTCCATTACCTTTAATGTTGTCCAATGTCATAATGTCTTCATCGTGAAAGTCGAATTTCATGGATTGGTAATCTTCGACAGCTTGATGAGCTAGATGGTCAGCTAGTACACTCCCTTTTATAGCTTTTTGGGTTGTGTACTGGATGTCATACTCAGTCAGGATCATTTGCCATCTAGCGATTCTTCCAGATAAAGCGGGCTTTTCGAAGATGTACTTGATCAGATCCATCTTGGAAATCAACAAAGTGGTATGTGTCAACATGTACTACCTTAGTCGGCGAGAAGCCCATACCAAAGCGCAGCAAGTTTTCTCGAGCAATGAGTAGCGAGTCTCACAGTCGGTAAACTTTTTGCTAAGGTAATAAATGGCATGCTCTTTTCGACCAGACTCATCATATTGGCCCAGTACGCACCCTATTGAGTTATCCAGAACGGTTAAATACATGATTAACGACCTTTCTTCGACGGGTGGAATCAAGATAGGAGGTTCTAGCAAATACTCCTTGATTTTATCGAAAGCAACTTGATAGTCATCATTCCATTCGACCACCTGATCTTTCTTCAACAATTTGAAGATTGGTTCACAGGTAGATGTTAGGTGAGAAATGAATCTTGCGATGTAGCTTAGGCGTCCTAAGAAACCTATGACCTCCTTTTCAGTGCGAGGGGTAGGCATTTCTTGTATGGCTTTGACTTTGGCAGGATCAACCTCGATGCCTTTGTTGCTAACGATGAATCCTAAGAGTTTACCGGACCTGACTCCGAAAGTGAACTTGCTAGGGTTCAGTCTGAGCTTATACTCCTTCAATCTGACAAATAACTTTTACAGATGGTCGAGGTGTTCTTCTTCTGTTTGTGAACGGGTTATCATGTCGTCTACGTAGACTTCAATCTCATGATGTATCATGTCATGAAACAAGGCTACCATGGCTCGCTGATAGGTTTCCCCGGTATTCTTCAGTCTGAATGGCATCACTTTATAGCAGAAGGTACCCCACTGCGTAACAAAAGTAGTCTTCTCCATGTCTTCGGGGGCCATTTTGATCTGGTTGTACCCTGAAAATCCATCCATGAAAGAGAATACCTTATGTTGAGCTGTGTTGTCAACCAAAATGTCAATGTGCGGTAGTGGAAAGTCATCTTTAGGGCTAGCCCTGTTTAAATCTATGTAGTCCACACACATTCTCACTTTTCCGTCCTTCTTAGGCACGGGCAAAATGTTAGCAACCCATTATGGATAGGAAGTAACAACAAGAAACCTGACATTGAACTGCTTCATCACTTCGGCTTTGATCTTTTCAGACATGTCGGGCCTCATTCGGCGGACTTTCTGTTTAATTGGTGGATAGTCTTCTCTTGTAGGGAGACGGTGAACCACAATATCTGTATCCAGTCCTGACATGTCTTTGTAGGACCAAGCGAAGATCTCAACATATTCATTCAACAACTGAACTAAGTGCTCTTTGACATTTGGCTCCAGGTTGGCACCCACTTTAACCTCTTTTCTGTCTTCGGCAGTACCTAAATTGATAGTCTCTAACAACTCTTCATGGGGCAGGATAGCCCTTTCTTCTTGTTGCAAAAGTCTAGCCAACTCTCCAGGCACTTCACAGTCTTCATCACCTTCGTATTCGGCATGATTGACCAGATCTTCAGAGTCACTGAAGGCCATAGCAGAATTGTTACCCATGGAATCTGGAGTGGATGGATACTTGCATTTTGTGAGTGTGGGTGTGTGTAAGGGATAGCCACCTTTAAACAAAATAAAATGTAAAAAGAAAGAAAATGAACACAAAAGTTTATAGATGAAAACGTCCATGATTCATTAAAAATGGCATATGAAAATGAAGAATCAAAACCCTTACAAATGGACCTATATGCCCCGGGTAAGGCACAAGGCAAAAAGGGTGTACGAATTGTTTAGTAATTATTACAGACTAATGGGAAATGTTCAAAAGATAAATTACTGATTGATGAAAGTAATGGGAACAAAGTCCTTCGCCTCCCAGTTGTTCAGTCCTCCTTCAATGGTCGGGAAAATCCAATCTTCAAAATTGCTCTCATATTCAACATCTTCCAAAGCATGAACTCCATGATGAGTGATCTTTACTAGTGGCCTTCCAGCCCGGGAGCGACGCACAGCCTTCTGACTAGCAGAAGTGAAACCCAAACCGAACTTATCTGTCTTGAAAGGAAAATCTGGTAGCTGACCCCACACTGTACTTCCTCCTTCCTCGATCACAACCTTCGCATCTTTAAGGGATGACATATGGAACACAGGCTTGGTAACTGTAGGCACAAAAGACATTGTCTTGGTCGTTGTAACTTCATGAGAAACCTCTTCAAAGTGTTGGAAAGGTGTTTCTATGAATTCACCATCTAACTCCATGTAGCGGAAAGAGTTAAGGTGGCTTATCATATACTCCTCCTCACCATGAACTGTTATGATTTTACCCTGGACTGGATACTTTAGCATTTGGTGTAGAGAGGAAGTGACTGCCCCATCGTTATGGATCCATGGCCTTCCCAACTAGCATGAATATGAAGGACGGATGTCCATCACATAAAATGTAGAGTTGAAAATTTTCGTTCCCACCTTAATTGGGATGTTCACCTCTCCGTGAACCATCCTCTTAGAACCGTCGAAGGCTCTAACAATGATATTACTGGGCTTTAAGGTCAAACCTTCACAGTCTAGTCTGTCCAATGCTTTCTTTGGTAGGACTTTTGAAGATGACCCGGTATCAACCAGAACGTGAGCAAGTGTGGTCCCTCTGCACTCTACCGAAACATGCAGCGCATCATTATGCTTCCTTCCCTTAGATGTTAGATCAGAATCAGAGAAGCCAAGACCATTATCGGTTGTAAGGCTTGCCACATACTCTTGAAACTGATCCACAGAAGTTTCTTGAGGCACGTGCGCCGTCTTCAGGAATTTGATCAAGGCTTTGGCATGAGCCTCGGAACAGAGCAATAGAGCCAACATAGAGATTTTTGAAGGGGTCTGCCCCAGTTGTTCTACGACATCATAGTCGCTCTTCTTAATTATCTTTAAAATCTCCTCCATTTCCTTTTGGGTGGTCTCGGGGATAACCAAAGTCTAAGCCCTCGTCCTGACGGGCGCTTCTTGGATCCCCTTACCTTTATCAGTAGTAACAGCAGAGGGTACAACTTTGGGAGTAACAATTTCTTTAATCACTAGACTTCGCACAGATATCTTGACAGGCACAGGAGCACTTAAGGGTCCGAAGACTGCCCTTGAAGGAGCAATCTTCGGAGAGAAGATTCTTCTGTTGCGAGTTATCTTACTTGTTCCCGCAATATTTCCTATATCAGGAGTTTCTTCATCGGAACTTTCTTCGACTGATTCGATCTTCTTAACACCGTGGTAGAAAATCTCTCCTCCATAATTCCACGGTATCGTCTTGTTGGACTTATATGGAATAGGCCCCGGCATGGTAATCTTCAGTGGTACAAACTTTGGATCGGGTGTAATCCTAATAGGCCTTTTGCATGTCTTGGAAAGATTGTCGGAAATGGTGATTATAGCAACATCATTGATTGGAGTAACAGGAGTAATAGTAGCAACATGAGTTTTCTGAAAGAGGATCTCTTGATTATCCATCAGGTGTTGGATGCCTGACTTCAATAGCGGACAGTCAGTTTGTAGAGACGAACAAAAGTAACAATCTTTTTCACAGCCTGGGAAGATCCCGACTTTCAACATATTTATCTTGATCATCGGCAAAGGGGTCATTAAGTCATCAACAGTGGCAACATACAAATCCTCTTCAATAGCATGGACATTATGACCATGCTTGGGCATTGGGGCAGAAATCACGTTCGGCTTTTCGGGCGCATCGAATTCTACCTCCTTGGCATATATTAAATCTTGGATCTTGTTTTTAAGGGCCCAATAGTTGTTGGTGTCGTGCCCTATACTGTCAGAATGGTAAGCACATTTAGCATTGGCATGGTAAAAAGGAGAAGTTGTATTCAGATCTTGTGGCGGATCTATCAAGGTTGTAAGGTTCAGCTTTAAGAGATGGGGGAGGACCTGGGCAGGCGTCATGTTTATTTTGGTGAACTTCCTAGCAGACCTTCCTCCTCTTTGTTGGTTGGCTCTTGGTGGATCATTTCTAGGTTGATCAACTGCTGTCTTTTGGATCATCACATCCCCCACCGTTGACTGGCGCTCTACTCTTCCTCAACCCTTCTGAGAGTAAACAGCTGACACCTCCTTCTTGGCTGGAAAAAGTTTTTTGATAGCGGCAGAAGCAGATGTATCTTTCTGAATTTTACCACTCTTGATGCCAGCTTCAATTCGTTCCCCAGTCATAATTAATTCAGTGAACCCTGTCGATGAACTCCCTATTAGGTGATTAAAGAATGGACCAGACAGCGTCCCTAAAAACATATCAACAAGCTATCTTTCAGACAATGGTGGTTGCACCATTCTAGCCAGGTCCCTCCACTTTTGGGCATACTCCTTAAAGCCTTCATTAGAAACCATACCCATACTCTATAGTTGAGTACGAGTAGGCGCTAAATCTGCGTTATATTGGTATTGTCGGTAGAAAGCAGCAGCCAGATCCTCCCAGTTATGAACATCAGATCTCTCAAGTTGATAGAACCAGTCCAATTGCGTACCCGACAAACTATCTTGAAAAAAGTGGACCCACATATCCTTATCAGAAGAGTGAGGTTGGATCTTTCTGACGTAGGACCGCAGATGCATCTTCGGACAAGACAACCCATTGTATTTAGCAAATGTAGGCACTTTGAACTTAGGGGGAATGATGATCCCAGCAACCATCCCTAGTTCGAAATCTAACCCAGGTACTCTTTGTACCTCCATAGCTGCCAACCGCTCTTCCAGATTTTTATACTTGTCGACTGCGGGAGGGTACTGCTGCTCGGAGTAATCTTCATCCTCTTCTTCTTCTTCCTCTTCAGCCTCAGACTCGAAAGGTACCGCAGCTCCCTTTCCTTTACCAACCCCTTCATTAGATGTGGAAGGGAAGTCCAGGACCCTTTCCTTTACCAACTCCTTCATCAGATGTGGAGGTTGAAGATGACCAATGTGTCATCTCTCAACCAATGATATTGTGCCGTTTGTTGGTTTTTAATTTTGATTTTAATAAATGATTCAGTGTTTTATTCACTAAGGACCATGATATGTATAGCGCATTTGTAACACCCCGATTCTACCCGACAATATATATAAATCAAAGTTATAAAATTCTACAACCGAATCAGGATGCCACAAATTCAACTTAAAACAACGGTATTAATTACCGACACATAACACATTAAACTTGGATGAATCAACAGCAAACATAATTCAATCTTAAAAAGAAACATTAACTTTCATAACTACGCAGCGGAGTCATAATATTCAACTTAAAAGAAATGTAACATCTTTGTCCAATTAAGACAACTGCAAATAACGATAATTTAAAGAACAACAACTTAAAGTTCAATCAACTGAAATAATAACAACAAAAAAAGCAAGCGTTCATCCCCCCCAAGTGTTACGTATCAGAGCAATGACACCGACTCGAACTACTGAAGGTAAACCTCCTTCATTATAGATTAACTACACGTTACCAACATCAGGGTAACATTCAAATAGAAGGGGTGTGATATCAAACATTATAATAGAATGCATGATAAGTAAAACATTAGAGTAAATTCATACATATTCACCACTTCTCAGATTTTTAACAACATAAACGCAATTAAAAGCCAACACACAACGACTCAGAATGCAACTCATCTTTATGAAAATGCATGTGGTACCAATGGAGCAGAACTCCCATCTTAAAAATATGCCAATAAATAGAGGCATCAACAAGGCATAAGCCTTCTTTGCAGTTTGCCAATCCAGGCCATCACAGAGTATGCATATATATATATATATATATATATATATATATATATATATATATATATATATATATATATATATATATATATATATATATATATATATATATATATATATATATATATATATATATATATATATATATATATATATATATATATATATATATATATATATATATATATATATATATATATATATATATATATATATATATATATATATATATATAAATGCACTATCACACACTCACAACAGTCATCATCCATCGCAAGGCATAAGCCCACACCACCATTATTACCAGTAAATAGAGGTAATTCATCATCATTTAAAATTCCCTGCAACTTCGCATTATCAACAAGAATTCACATCGACAATCACATCAACACAATGACTCAACATAAAATCAACATTCATAAGCCTACCACATCAATCAATGATTCAATCATTAACATAATAAAAAAAACTTAACAATAATTCACACTACACGGGTAACAACCAAAACATAGCATGTACGGGAAAAAGGGATAGGGAACTACGTGCCCCTCGACATGTATAGCAACTAGGACAGTATAACAACTAATTCATACTCCTCGACACGTCCTGCAACTCCATTCCGCTCGACAACAGTACTGTGCTCCCCCGCACACCTTGCAGCCTAATGTCGCTTGACATCCAACACCTATATTCTCAGACACGCTTCGCAACCTAAATGCCACTCGTCACCTAGTACTTCAGTATCCTCCCCGACCATAAATTCAGCTAACAACACAGAACAATATGACGTCATAACGACCACACCACCACAATTCGTAACTTCCTGTCAACTTCTCGAAATAACACAACAACAAACAACTAAATTTCCTATCAACAAATTCATTAAACATATGAGACAATCACGTAGAAACCTCCCTAAAATGACCACTTCAACAATTTACTAATTTTCCTGCCAACCGCTCGGAATAGCCTAACATCCTAACGACCATCACGACCAGTAATCAACTATCCTAATCTATCCATCAATTAAACCGACAAGTCACACATATAACTCAAAACGTCCATAACACACAACCGAGAAACTTCCTATAACATGTTCATTAATTGGTCGTATGGTACTTCTCAATGACCACAACACAAATAAACGGGCAACGCTGGTAGCAATTCAGAAACATCAACACACAACAGGCCTACAAACGACCAATTCCCATGTAATACACATCATAAATCCCATTATAAGGTCAGAACCCCACCCTTACCTGGATTGAAGGTCACTCAACCAAAGCTTCGGCCGTAATTTTTGACTTGCTTTGCTCGACACCGGGCAGCTAGCTCCTCTTTCGCGCGGCTCTTTCGGTCAACGTATAGAGCTTCTTATTCTCTAACTAAACCAAATCCTTATATCAACTTAGCCTTATATATCAATCCTATTGGGCCTAACCTACACACGCACACTTTACTACTTCCAACCAATAGCATAGGTCCAACATTATGTATATATATATATATATATATATATATATATATATATATATATATATATATATATATATATATATATATATATATATATATATATATATATATATATATATATATATATATATATATATATATATATATATATATATATATATATATATATATATATATATATATATATATATATATATATATATATATATATATATATATATATATATTCCCTTAATTCCAACATTATTATTATTAATCAACTAATTAATTAATTAATAATAATCTAACAACTTGTACTAATAATTCTTAACATCTCGCAACTTCACATATAATCCAAAAATAATTTAATTAAATAACTAATTAAATTAACGGTCGTTACAATGCTCCCCCACTTAGAATATTTTCGTCCTCGAAAATTTACCTCATTCATACAACTCAGGGTAGGAGTCTCGCATCTTGCTTTCCAACTCCCACGTCATGCTTTCTCCGACAGATCCTAGCCAAACTACTTTCACCAAAGAAATCTCTATTCCTCTCATAGTTTTCATTTCACGATCCGTGATTCGTAAAGGCATCGTCTCCACAGTAAGATTATCTCATACTTGTACATCATCCATATGAATCACATGAGATGGATCAGAAATATACTTCCGAAGTTGTGACACATGAAACACATCGTGAAAATTAGAAAGATTAGGCGGTAAAGCCACTCTATAAGCAACATTTCCAACTCTTTCTGAAATATGATACAGACTAATAAAATGAGAAGTGAGCTTCTTAAACTTCAATGCTCGCCCAACACCAGTCACAGGTGTAACTCTCCAAAACACATGGTCACCTGCTTGAAATTCTAATTCTTTTCTTCATTTGTCATGATAACTCTTCTATATACTTTGGGAAGCTTTCATCTTTTCTTGAATTAACTTCACCTTCTCAATAGTCTCACGAACAAGTTCAGGTCCAAGTACTACACTTTCTCTAGATTATGCCAATATAAAGGAGTTCTACATCTTCGACCATACAACACCTCAAAAGGTTCCATCCCAATACTAGAATGGAAGCTGTTATTATAAGTGAACTCTATTAATGGAAGATAAAATATCCCACGAACCATCCTACTCAAGAACACATGCTCTCAATAAATCTTCCAACGATTGAATAGTCCTTTTTGTCTGACCATCAGTCTGAGGATGATAAGCCGAACTCAACCTCAACTTAGAATCCAACGCTTCTTGCAAACTCTTCCAAAAATATGAAGTAAACCTTGAATCTCTATCCGACACAATACATAAAGGAACACCATGCAGCTTCACAATTACATTAGTGTAAATATCTTCCAACTTTGATACTGTAAAATTGATGTTGATAGGAATAAAATGAGACGACTTCGTAAGCCTATCAACAATCACCCAAATTGAATCATGTCCTCTTAGAGTATTAGGTAATCCTGTCACAAAATCCATTGAAATGTTATCCCATTTCCATTATGGAACTTCTAACGGTTGCATCAACCATGCAGGCTTTTGATGTTCCACTTTCGACTTCTGACAAGTCAAACATGCATACACAAATCGAGACACAACACTCTTCATCCAAGGTGTTGTACCCCAAATTTTGCCGTCTCATTTTTCAAGGCCTTTCTCACAAGGATTCTCAAGGTTCAAGCTTTGCTCAAGTACATTGGGATTTTCTAGTACCAAGATTAAAAGGAAACTGTCGAAAAGGGAGAAAACATATAAAAATAATATTTTGACAAATATGGAGAAAAACAAGTGTTCTTCGATTCAGCTCTTTCGATTGGCCTTTTGGCCTCTTTCGATGCAAGCTTGGCTTGCATCCTTCGACTGGGCGTGGGCCTCTGGCACGTTGGTTTGGATTCACAAGGTGTGATACGGCGGGAGAACTGACTTGAGGTTTTGCGTTTGTGTTTGCAAATGTTTCGGTTTAGAAAGAGTCGTCACCGACTTTTTATTTTATCTAAAGGAAAGGTCAAAAAGCACAGGAAAGACCTTTGAGATGTTTTCTTGGGTTCGGGGAGTATATTATGAAAAGGGAAGGTGCTAGCACCCTTTTCATCCATGGTTATCCATGGGCTCTTAGTTACTTGTTTTAGATCACTTGCTTTTGCTTTTCAATTGAAATGGTGCTTTGTGTGTGTGGTTTCGAAAATGCTTTGAAAAAGAGGTCATCGTTGTGGAAACCTTTGTAATGATTCTTGTTTGAATATATATAAAGGTGTTTTTCTTTTGAAAAGATATTTCAATGTTTGAAAGTTTGTTTTTGGGAAGTGTTTTGAAATTGTGTTGTGAAGTGTGTTTGAAAATAGCAAGGATGTTTTGCAAGTTTTAATCAAGTAACTAAGAGTTGTCTACCCTATTTTACTCAAAGATATTTCCTATACATTTTTAACCCTTTTGACAGTATTGTTTTACCATTGCATTTGGTAAACAACCTTGTATTAGGATGTTAAATGGGACAGGCGTGGGTCATCGTATTGACCATGATAGCAATTGTGCTAAGTATCTTTAGCAAATTTTTGAGGGACTAGATCATTTTATTTAGGCAACCAAGATAGCGTCATCGAGAGACTATGATCTTTTGCTTTGTTTTGTTTTGCCAAGATACCTAGCATGCATATCATGGCCATTTGTTTAGGCAACCAAGTGGAGATACCTTAAGGGTGTTTGTGTGCAAGTGTGTTTTATTGCATGCATGTTGTTATCTTAAATTAGGATTTTCTATTTCATTGATTTTATCTTGCCATACATATCCTAATTACTAGCATTTACATTTGAAAGCAATAAAAATGAGGAAATGTAAAATCCTACACTATTACAATATTTAGGGGGTGGGGGATACACACTTGTACATGGGGTGGTTCAACGAGAAAAATAGATAAGAAAAGAAAATTACAAGGGGAAGAAAAAGAGAAAGAGAGAGAGAGCTAGCGCGCTGCTGAAAAGAAGTCAGAAGTTCTGACCCAGGCCTGCTGCGGGATATCAACCTGTTAGTGAAAATGTATGAGTCAGAACTTCTGACTCTGGTGCCCTGCAAAACAAAAACCTGTTAGTGGGAAGGTCAGAAGTTCTGACTCCCATGCGCTGCAAGACAAAAGTTTATTAGTGGGGAAGTCAGAAGTTCTGACCCTGCTGGAAATGATGTGCGATTGACCTAATGTGTCTAACGGTATCTTAACTGCAAGTGCACAGTCTATCGCGGTAGTAATAAAAAGATGTCGAACCCACAAGGACTTCGTAATCACTCTAGTGTTATAAAACAAGTTAGTTTAGCTAAGGCGGAAATTTGTCACGTTTGGTTTTTAGAAGTTTAAAACTAAAGGAGAATCTAAATTTAATTAAAAGGATTATAATATTAAAGCGGTCGGAGTGTAATGTTTTGAACCTACGCGAATTAAATTGTACCTAAGAATATAAAAATATTTAACTTAAACTGTTCTGTAGTACTTATCAGTTTAAAAACCCTCGATTCACACTCTCGTGGTCTTACCTCGGATCATAATCCTAAATCCAAATGTCTGCTCTCGCTAGCCCATAAGTGTTTAGAAAGCATCTTTTTGAAAACTAAATAAATCTAATTCGTTTTAAAGCGCTCTCGCTGTGTTTAAATCGAATGTCTAACTTTAGCTATCCGGTTAAAACCTCACACTCTCGTGGTCTTGATTTCTCCCTATTTTACTTTCCTTACTCTCGTAACAAAAAGCTTAATTTTTAATTATAAAAAGTTACGGCCAGAAATTAAGTTAATTAAGGTTTTAGCTTAGGAATACATTAATTCATTCGGTTATTTCATCACACCCCGACTACGGGTGTTTAGCTACTCATAATACTCGGAATTAAAATGCAAGAAATAAAATCAGAAAACAATAACACATGCATTATAAATAAAGAACAGAAATTTAACATGAATAAATTGCAATTATATTGAATACAATAAAAACCTGAAAAGAAATAATATCTTGGATCCTTCTTCCACAAGCCGGCAAGATTGGAACATCGGAATGGAAATTAAAATGAACGAAATGCGAAAATAGAATCGGGTTTTAAAATCGGCAGAGCTTCCGCAAGAATTTTCTGAACTGGACTCTGTATTTTTTTCTTCTAAGTCCAAGCTATTTATAGGGAATAAAATACAGTTGGAATTATATTTCACGTTGCTAGATTCTTGGCATCCTGAGAAAAATAAGGAGAAGGTGGTCTTGGTTGTTGGAGAAGAATAAGGCACACATGCATGCCGTTACTTGACCACGTCCTGTTACTTGACCACGTTCAAAATAGCTAATAATATGCTTATTACGGTCGTGGCTGATGCATTACGTGCAGTTTCTATGAAATAGCGTGTTACGGTCGTGGCCAATGCATGACGGTTGTAACACGCTTCTGAAGTGTCTTACGGTCGTGGCAAGGGCGTGACGACCGTAATAGCAGCAATTTTGGATTTTTGACAGATTTATCTTTTCTCTTCTGGTCTTGGCCATAATCTCGTACATTTCATGTTTCTTTCTAGTTTGAGCTGAGATATGTTGTACCTGCATAAAGTCATACAAAACTCAGAGTATCCGGGAGTTAATCGGGTTAATATGATATAAAGCGGTTTAATTTCATAGTAAATATATGATATGATTTCTCGTTATCAAATCCTCCCATACTTAAACCTTTGCTTGTCCTCAAGCAAATAATCGTAAAAATCGGACAAGTGTTCGTCAGGCGCACATGCACGACATACCTTTTATTTTCGAGATAAAACACATGAAACCAATCGTCAGTCGGCCGGTACTTGAGTAAAACGTTAGTGATACGCCAATGACACAATTGAGTCGCGTATTTCCACTTTAACAATCCGCTTAATCGTTTCGTCACATTTCAACCTCGATCCTCTCGTGCTTTTTCGCCCGGTTTGTTCTGGCGCAATCAGATTAAGCCCTTTGTCTTTGCACGCACGTAGTGGAGTAGCCGGTTAGGGACTTTGATCCTATTTTTGTCACGGGGTCTGGTACACGGATGTGGTTACCCTATATTTTTCCAAATCGGAGGTTGCGGGGGATCGAGCCGTAGCACGCCCTACCAAGTTCAGAACCAGATACCTCTGAACCAACCAACAATGGACTTCTTCTCTTATACTTATGTCTCGTATGCGATCTTTGTCTTTTGGTACAAGATTTTCTTTGCTTAGCATCGAGATGAGAAGGGTGTTCCATTGATTAGGCATCAAACACTTATATTCATCGGCTCCCCACGTGGTTTGTGTCCAGACGGTGCTGACTGCTAGTATAAACTACTAGGGGTTACTTCAGAACTTAAAAATCGAGGTGTACGTATAAAGTTTTGTTTAGACGGGTTGCATAAGCAGGATGTTTGCGGGTGTCATAGTCGTATTGATTTTGTTTACTCGTTCTCGTCTTCCTAACTAGGTTTCCGTTTAAGGTAGGTATGTCGAGCTATGCGAGCAGAGAATTTTTGGTATGGCTTATAATACGGGGAAAACTTGAAAAACTTGAAAATATCATAGAATTACCATAAATTTACTAGATTTTTGCAACATGAAGAAAATATAGTGCCTCTCCCACACTATATCAGACATTGTCTCAATGTCATGATATATGGTAGGAAGGATTACAAATAGAAAAACTGTACGGAAAGGGAAATGAATGTAATACAGAAAAAAAAACAAAAGGAAACTACTGGTGGCCTCTGCCTCTGCTTCGGGTGCGGGAGCATCGGGTAGGTGTGGCCTCAAGGTCGGTATCATGCGAGCCAAGAGCGGTTACGTCCATCCGTAAGGCGTTAAGCTCAGAGAAAACCTCGTCCAGCTTCTCGTTGACATTGCGCTGGCCGCTCAGAATTTGGACGTTCTGTGCATGTAGAGTGTCATACTGCTCCTGATGCTTCCTTTCAAGAGCTACATCCATCTGATTTTGCTGATGGAGGGCTCTGAGGATGTCCTCCATAGTGAAAGGAGGTGGTGCAGAAGAGGACTCAGGAATGTCGGGAGCAGGAGCTTCGCGGTCCAATTCCTCCTGGATCTCGTTAGTTGGAGCATCTGGCTGGGCATCGTGCACGGGAGCATGGCCGTCAGGGGCATCAAATAGCCAATTGGCTCGGTTATGCGGATCGATACGGTCCCTGCAAGGCAGAACAATGTTAGAATAAACAATGTTACGGATCACTGGATTGAACTTGTCGTCGTCCCGCTCGTGAATGAGATGAGCAGATTTGCAATGGTCTAAGGTGAGCAACACCGGTACTCTGGAGGACAGATGGGCAAGGGTGTCGCCATGATTCAAAGCCAAGGCAATAGAAGTGACAAGCCCTCCGAAGTAGAAAGGTTTGCCGCCTCGAGTGCAAATGGAATGAATATGGGCCAAGAGGAAGGGTGTGGCGTTGATTTTCTGATCGGTGAACGTGCAGTGCATGAAGAATAACTCTTTGGAGTTGAGCTTATGGTTACTATCCCTTGCGAAGATGGTGTTGCACAGGATGCGATGGAAGTAGCGAATGGTGGGGTTATGGATTTGTGTGGCATTGAGGTGATCGTAGGAGTTAGCACGGTTGTTGGTCAGGCTATGCCATAGATTAAAGGATTCCTCATGGAAGGTGTCAGGTACACGGAGGTGAGCGCCTTCATCAGTACAGAAGTCAAGTAATCGACCGAATGCATTTTGAGAGAAGTCGTATTCGGTTCCGAAAATGCGAAACTGTACCGCACCGGTAAGTTGATTTGTCGGACCATTAGGAGTGATGTAGCAGAAGGAACTGAGGAACTCGAGGGTGAGATTCTCGTATGTGGGTTGGGGCTGGCTACAGAGGGTCCAAAGGTTGACATTCTGGAGGAGATGTTGGACACTTTGAAGTAATCCGAGGTCTCTGAGGCAGTCAATGTCGACGTACCTAGTGGGATGGAGGCCTCGGCGTTGGAACTTCAAGAACTTCGTGCGCTGGGTTTCACCTTGTTCGCCATCGCGTAAGTAGATGCCTGGGATTTGCTGGTTTACGTTTGCCATTTTTGAATGCAGTAGTGTTAGAGAGAGTGAGGTGTGGGTTGTGATTGGTGAGGGATACAGTTTATGAGATGTAGATATAATGAGGGAAAGTAATGGGAAGTTTGAAAATTAGTGGAGAATAATGGTGAGTTAAGTGGTGTGAATGGGGATTGATGGAGGTAGTGGAACGGTTTTGAAGTAGTGGAATAAGAGGGAAAGGTTGAAGAAGAAGAGATTATGTCTGCTATAGGGGTTACTGATATAACCCGTGTTACGGTCGTAACATAGGCATGACGTTCGTAACACGCTAAAAGGCGTGTGACGATCGTAAGGGAGTTGTGACGGCCGTAACAGCAGCAAAATATGCAATTTTTAGCAGACAGTTTTGTACCAGTTCTACAACATCCTATCTTTACACAGAGGCATTTCAATAGCAGTATACATTCACTGTCATACCAAGCAAATATAAATATATATATTCCAAAACATCAAAAATCCATCGATCAGAGCGAAGCGCGCAATTTTATGTAAAGCATTATAATTGGCAAAGAGGAAACTAGCAAATGAATACTAAATAACTGAAACTTTGATTCCATAAATTTGCTTGTTCAACACCAGAAACTCAAAAACTACATAAAAGTAAATTTGTTCCAAATTAAAACGAACTGAAAATATGCGAAAATGGGAAACTTCCTAGAAATAAAACAAAAGGAAATATAAAACTAGAGCTGTTGTTTGTGAGTTCATCCAAGCTTTGCTTTTATGTCTTCGAGTGAATTATGATTGTGATAAAATTGCTCCACGGTTATGTCAGTTAATCCGATTATCTCCAGACGCATGCTTTTTATTTCATCTTTTATTCCATTAATGTTAGTCTGGTAGGTATCAAGTGTGGTAACAATTTTATTAAGATTATCAGTGTAATCCTTCTTGGTTGTTTCAGAGGCTTCACGGGCCTCTACCATGTTGAAGTTTTCATAGTAACCAGGAGGAGTCTCAGGGTCACCAATGTCGGACATAACATCATCATAAATTTGATAATCTTGTGGTGTCTCAGGTGTAGGAGGGTGGTCGGATGGGTTTAGCTCATAAAGCCAGTTATCACGGTTATGGACACTTACTTTGTTATGGTTTGGAAGGGTGAATAGGTTTACAACTTCATCTCTTATCAAATACTCATAAGGTGGGTAATCATGGTTTGCTATTATACGACGGTCAAAGCAAAAAGCAATATTCATGGGACGAATCGTACCAAAATGTGGGCATCTATTCAGCTGGTGTCTGAGGCCGAGGGCATGTGTAATCATTGTGACTAGGCCACCTATGATGATTGGTTCATCAGGGTTATCGATAATGCGGTAAAAGGTTTGCATTAGGAATGGCACGACATTAACGGGGTGGCCTTGGTGCATACAATATAGTAAAAATATCTCGTCCTTAGACACTGCAGTACGGTTCTCCTCTTTCCCGAATATTGTATGGGCTAGAATCTTATGAAAATAGCGGATAGCAGGGTTATGTATCTCATCATTATCCATGTTATCCGCATCAGGGTGATAATTACCAGTTAAAGTCCCCCAAAAGTAGTCTAGCTCAATATCCATCAGTTCAACTTGGGTAGTAGAGTAAGCAAAAGGGCCGCTAGGGAATCCTAACAGGTCAGCTAGTTCCTTATGAGTGTAAATAAACTCAATGCCAAAGAGACGGAAACTTATAAATCCTTTTCGGGTCCCTTTTCCATGTTCGGGTATATGGACTATTGAACTTAGAAATTCAAAGGTGAGCTCACGGTAGGTGGCAAACCTAGTCTTAATGTGGGATTTTTCCCACCCCAGCTGGTTAAACAAGTACATAACACTATCCAATATACCTAAAGCATTCATAGTGGGTTCATCATAATAAAGTGTTATACCAATGTTTCTTTTTGATAATTCCTCGAATTTTCTCTTTTGGTTTCTACCCCTAAAGGTGGTTTCCAAGAAATTATGTGGTTTTGGTTCCATGGTTATTGTTAGTCAGGGAAACGAGTCAGGAGAGAAGGTAGAAGAGAAACAAAAACTTTTCAAAAATCCTGTGGCAAGTAAAATTATTTTTGAAATCAGCAGCAGTTTTATGAAAATTATAACAAAAGAAAGAAAATAAAAAAAATAAAACTTAAATAGGAATCAATGCAAAAACGAAAAGTATAATAAATAAATAAATAAATAGAAACAAATACTAATTAACAAATAGGTGGGTTGCCTCCCACTTAGCGCTGTTTTTAACGTCAAAAGCCTGACATAGTGCCTAGCAGCAGATTATTCGGGTGAAATATTGGGTAATTCTAAAAGTCTTAGACTATTCGTATAGTCTCTATTTTCAATGTTATTGTATATTTTTAACCGCTGTCCGTTTACTGTAAACGGGTCAGTATTTCTACCCTTAATTTCTATTGCTCCGCTAGGAAACACTTTTGTAATTTCATATGGACCTGACCATCTAGATTTTAATTTACCAGGGAAAAGCCTAAGTCTTGAGTTAAATAATAGTACGACATCTCCCACACTAAATTCTTTCCTAGATAAACGCTTATCATGCCATTTTTTAGTTCTTTCTTTGTATATTTTAGCATTCTCATAAGCATCTAATCTTAATTCTTCTAATTCATTTAAATCCAGGACTCGTTTTTCTCCCGTAGCAGTGTAGTTCATGTTGAGTGTTTTAATTGCCCAATACGCTTTGTGTTCTAATTCTACTGGGAGGTGACAGGATTTTCCGTATACGAGCTTGAAGGGTGTAGTTTCTATAGGGGTCTTGTAGGCCGTCCTATAGGCCCATAAAGCTTCGTTGAGCTTTGATGACCAATCTTTCCTGGTTGTGGCTACAGTTTTTTCTAAGATCTGCTTAATTTCTCTGTTTGAGACTTCGACTTGTCCACTGGTTTGTGGGTGGTATGGTGTCGCTATACAATGTTTCACTCTATACTTAAATAGTAATTTGTCGAATATCTTTGAGATGAAATGGGAGCCACCGTCACTGATGACGAGTCTCGGCACACCGAATCTTGGAAAGATTATGTTTCTAAAGAGTTTGATTACCACTCGTGTGTCATTTGTAGGAGAGGCGATGGCCTCGATCCATTTTAAAACATAATCGACCGTGACGAGTATATATTTGTTTCCAAAAGAAGATGGGAAGGGTCCCATGAAATCGATTCCCCATACGTCGAAGATTTCTACTTCTAGGATTCCTCTTTGAGACTTTTCATCGCGTCTTGAAATATTACCGGTGCGTTGACACCGATCGCAATTTCTAACAGCGATGTGGACATCTTTCCATAGATTAGGCCAGAATAGGATGGCTTGTAAGATCTTTGCACAAGTTTTGGAAGTGCTTGCGTGTCCCCCGTAAGGAGATGAATGACAGTGGGAAATGACATCTTCTATCTCTTCTTCGGGTATGCATCGATGGAAGATTCCGTCTGGTCCTCTTTTAAACAGTAAGGGTTCGTCCCAATAGTAGTGTTTGAGATCGTGGAAGAATTTCTTTTTCTGTTGGTAGGTAAGGTCTGGTGGGAGCGCGTTTGCAGCTAGATAGTTAACTATGTCGGCATACCATGGCAATCCCATGGTTGCATGGATTGCTTTTACGGCTTCCTTGGGTTTTGGTTCGTTTAGGTTTAACTGAGCCAGGTCGCTCCTTATTTGGGTTATCAGTTGTTCATATGGAAAATCGTCGTTAATCGGCACTTGTTCGGGTTTTATATCTTCCAATCTCGACAAGTGATCTGCTACGACGTTTTTGGTCCCTTTTTTATCCTTAATCTCTAAGTCAAATTCTTGCAAAAGTAGGATCCATCTGAGGAGCCTTGGTTTTGCATCTTTCTTATTTAATAGATATCTTATAGCAGCATGGTCCGTGTAGATGATGATTTTCGCTCCTACTAGATAGGAACGGAATTTGTCAAGCGCGAAGACGACTGCTAACAACTCTTTTTCAGTCGTGGCGTAGTTCATTTGGGCTGGGTCTAGCGTTCTACTAGCATAGTAAATGGCGTGTAGTTTCTTGTCCTTCCTTTGTCCAAGAACTGCGCCTACGGCGTAATCACTCGCGTCGCACATGATTTCGAAGGGTAAATTCCAATTGGGCGGTTTCATGATTGGTGCGGTGATAAGGGCTGATTTAAGAGTTTCAAACACTCTATGACAATCATCATCGAATACGAACTCAGCGTCTTTCATTAACAGACCGGTAAGTGGTTTAGTAATTTTTGAGAAATCTTTGATGAATCGCCGGTGAAAACCGGTGTGTCCTAAAAAGCTTTGTATTTCTCTAACGGTCTTAGGTGGTCGAAGTTCTTTTATGACTTCTATTTTGGCTTTGTCAACTTCAATCCCTTTATTGGATATGACATGTCCTAGTACGATTCCTTCTCTGACCATGAAATGGCATTTTTCCCAGTTGAGCACGAGGTTTACTTTTACACATCTTTCTAAAACTTTCTCTAGGTTTGATAGACATCCTTCGAAACTTCCCCCACACACTGATAAATCATCCATGAACACTTCCATGATGTTGTCTATAAAATCTGCAAAGATTGACATCATACATCGTTGGAAGGTAGCTGGGGCATTACACAATCCGAAAGGAATTCGTCTATATGCGAATGTTCCATACGGACACGTGAAAGTAGTCTTTTCTTAATCGTCAGGGTGAATGGGAATTTGAAAGAATCCGGAGTAACCGTCTAGATAGCAGAAATAGGAATGTTTGGCTAGCCGTTCTAGCATTTGGTCTATGAAGGGTAAAAGGAAATGGTCTTTACGAGTGGCTTTGTTTAGTTTTCTATAATCTATACACACTCTATGTCCATTGACTACTCTTTGCGTTATTGGTTCGCCTGTTGCGTTCTTAACTACGGTGATACCTCCTTTCTTGGGCACCACGTGTACTGGGCTCACCCACTTACTATCAGAGATCGGGTATATGATTCCAGCTTCCATAAGCTTTGTAATTTCATCTCTGACTACAGTGCTAAGAATTAGGTTAATCCTTCTTTGAGGTTCTCTAGAGGTTTTACAATTCTCTTCTAGCAAAATATGGTGCATACAAATTGAAGGGCATATTCCTTTCAAATCAGATATGTTATAACCTAGTGCGGTTGGGTATCTCCTTAGGACGTCTAAAAGTTTTTCAGTTTCGAGCTTTCCTAAGTTGGAGTTTACTATTACTGGTCGCGTGTGTTCGGTATCAAGGAATTCGTATCTTAGATTCTTAGGTAAGATTTCCAATTCTACACTGGGGTTCTTCGGGCATGGCATATGATCGGGCGTGAGTGCTAAGCTTTCGTTTAGACTGTCATTGTTTTCGAATATTGGATGGGTTTGGATTTCCATTATCTCAGAATATTTTGTCTGTTCTGCTTCCATCTCTCTTACGCACTCATCCATGACATCTAGAAGATAGCATGTGTCGTTCATGGCTGGTGCTTGTAAGAATTGAGTAAGGATGAATTTCACTTTTTCTTCTCCAACTTCGAATGTTAGTCTGCCCTTCTTTACATCAATTATAGCTCCGGCGGTGGATAGGAAGGGTCTTCCTAATATGATAGGGGTAACTGAGTCCTCGGTTATGTCCATGATGATGAAATCGGTCGGGATATAGAATTGACCTATCCTAACTGGAACGTTTTCCAGTATACCTACAGGGTACTTAACTGATCGGTCAGCTAATTGAACGGACATTTTCGTGGGTCTGAGTTCTCCCATCTCTAGATTTTTGCAGATAGATAGGGGCATGACTCTAATACTTGCTCCTAAGTCACATAGAGCTTTGTCTATGACAAACTTTCCAATATTACAAGGTATAGAGAAACTACCTGGGTCTTTTAACTTAGGAGGCATATTGTTTTGAATGATCGCGCTACACTCGGCAGTGAGTGTAACTGTTCCGTTATCTTCTATCTTTTTCTTGTTAGATAGAATTTCCTTGAGAAATTTAGCGTACGAGGGCATCTGAGTGATGGCTTTTGTAAAAGGTATTGTGATATTGAGTTATTTCAAAATTTCAACGAATTTCTTGAATTGGCCCATCGTTTTGGAATTTGTAAGTCTCTGAGGATACGGAATTGGTGGTTTATAAGGTGGTGGAGGTACATAAGGCTTCTCTTGCTCCACTGCCTCTTGAGTTTCGTTTTCCTTTTCTTTTTCTTTAGGTTCACTGGCCTTGTCAGTCGGCTCGCTCTGTTTTTGGAACATGGCTGGATTTCCTAGTCTTAGGTCAACAGGTCCGTCGAGTTCTTTTCCACTTCTCAGTATCACAGCATTAGCATGTCCTTTTGGGTTGGGCTGTGGTTGACCAGGAAAAATTCCAGCCGGTGCTGCAGTAGGTGCTTGTTGTTGAGCTACCTGTGAAATTTGCGTCTCAAGCATCTTGTTATGGGTGGCTAAAGCATCAACTTTGCTAGTTAATTGTTTTATCTGCTCATTAGTATGCAAATTCTGATTTATAACGTCTTTATTAGTCTGAGCTTGGGAAGCAATGAAGTGTTCTATCATGATTTCTAGGTTAGATTTGCTAGGAGCATTAGGTCCATTACCAGGATGATTTGGGATAGCTTTTGAATAACCGGGTGGTGTGGCAGGAGCTTGTCCAGGCGCGTATAACGCGTTGTTACTTTTGTATGAAAAATTCGGATGATTTTTCCAACCAGGGTTATAGGTATTGCTATAAGGGTTCCCTTGTACGTAATTTGCTTGTTCAGCTGGAACTCCTGTTAGAAGTGGGCATTCTGGAGCAGGATGTGATTGAAGACCACATAGATCGCAAGATTGGACAACTGCAGCTACGGTAGCTGCAGGAGTAGTGGTAAGGTTTTCTAACTTTTGGGTAAGAGCTTCCACTTTAGCATTGACTTGGTCCAGAATATTCACTTCAGACATTCCACCTTTGGTTTTGGATTTCTCTACATTAGCTCTTTCGCTTCCCCATTGATAGTGGTTCTGGGCTATACTTTCGATAAGTTGATTTGCTTCGGTATATGGTTTATCCATCAGTGCGCCACCAGCAGCGGCGTCTATAGTCAATCTTGTGTTATACAAGAGACTGTTATAAAATGTATGAATGATTAGCCATTCTTCTAAACCATGATGAGGACAGAGTCTAATCATATCCTTGTAACGTTCCCATGCTTCGAAAAGTGATTCGTTATCTTTTTGTCTAAAACCATTGATGTTAGCTCTAAGCATAGCAGTTTTGCTTGGTGGGAAATATCTAGCCAAGAAGACTTTCTTCAATTCATCCCATGTGGTGATTGAATTTGAAGGAAGAGATTGGAGACAGGCTCGGGCTCTGTCTCTTAAAGAAAAAGGAAATAGGCGCAATCGTATCGCCTCGGGGTTTACACCATTCACTTTTACAGTGTCTACGTACTGCACAAACACTGACAGATGTAGGTTAGGGTTGTCAGTAGGAGATCCAGAAAATTGGTTCTGCTTAACGGCAGATAAAAGCGAAGGTTTCAGCTCGAAGTTGTTTCGAGCAATAGCAGGAGCGGCAATGCTGTTGTGAGGTTCCGCTTGCGAAGGAACTGCGTAGTCCTTAAGAGCGCGAGGCGGATTTGGTACGTCAGCCATTGTCGATTCTTCGATAAATTCTGGTAATGAGATATCAGGAATTTTAGTCGGAGGAAGATTGTTGACAGATCGGTATTCTTGAATTCGACGTCTTAATCTTAAGTAACGCTCGATATCGTTAATTTGTAGATGCAAAGGCTCGTTTTGAGAACGAGTGTTTGGCATACAATAGAGGGAAATATAAAATGTTTCCTTAGTCTAGACAGCGTTGTTTTCAGATTACACTAGTGACTAAACTAAAGTCCCCGACAACGGCGCCAAAAACTTGATGTGCGATTGACCTAATGTGTCTAACGATATCTTAACTGCAAGTGCACAGTCTATCACGGTAGTAATAAAAAGATGTCGAACCCACAGGGACTTTGTAATCACTCTAGTGTTATAAAACATGTTAGTTTAGCTAAGGCGGAAATTTGTCACGTTTGGTTTTTAGAAGTTTAAAACTAAAGGAGAATCTAAATATAATTAAAAGGATTATAATATTAAAGCGGTCGGAGTGTAATGTTTTGAACCTACACGAATTAAATTGTACCTAAGCATATAAAAATATTTAACTTAAACTGTTTTGTAGTACTTATCAGTTTAAAAACCCTCGATTCACACTCTTGTGGTCTTACCTCGGATCATACTCCTAAAGCCAAATGTCTTCTCTCGCTAGCCCATAAGTGTTTAGAAAGCATCTTTTTGAAAACTAAATAAATCTAATTCGTTTTAAAGCGCTCTCGCTGTGTTTAAATCGAATGCCTAACTTTAGCTATCCGGTTAAAACCTCACACTCTCGTGGTCTTGATTTCTCCCTATTTTACTTTCCTTACTCTCGTAACAAAAAGCTTAATTTTTAATTATAAAAAGTTACGGCCAGAAATTAAGTTAATTAAGCTTTTAGCTTAGGAATACATTAATTCATTCGGTTATTTCATCACACCCCGACTGCGGGTGTTTAGCTACTCATAATACTCGGAATTAAAATGCAGGAAATAAAATCAGAAAACAATAACACATGCATTATAAATAAAGAACAGAAATTTAACATGAATAAATTGCAATTATATTGAATACAATAAAAACCTGAAAAGCAATAATATCCTAGATCCTTCTTCCACAAGCCGGCAAGATTGGAACGTCGGAATGGAAATTAAAATGAACGAAATGCGAAAATAGAACCGGGTTTTAAAATCGGCAGAGCTTCCGCAAGAATTTTCTGAACTGGACTCTGTATTTTTCTTCTAAGTCCAACCTATTTATAGGGAATAAAATACAGTTGGAATTATATTTCACGTTGCTAGATTCTTGGCTTCCTGAGAAAAATAAGGAGAAGGTGGTCTTGGTTGTTGGAGAAGAATAAGGCACACATGCATGTCGTTACTTGACCATGTCCTGTTACTTGACCACGTTCAAAATAGCTAATAATATGCCTATTACGGTCGTGGCTGATGCGTTACGTGCAGTTTCTATGAAATACCGCGTTACGGTCGTGGCCAATGCATGACGGTCGTAACACGCTTCTGAAGTGTCTTACGGTCGTGACAAGGGCGTGACGACCGTAATAGCAGCAATTTTGGATTTTGGACAGATTTATCTTTTCTCTTCTGGTCTTGGCCGCAATCTCGTACATTTCACGTTTCTTTCTAGTTTGAGCTGAGATATGTTGTACCTGCATAAAATCATACAAAATCGGAGTATTCGGGAGTTAATCGGGTTAATACGATATAAAGCGGTTTAATTTCATAATAAATATATGATATGATTTCTTGTTATCAGGAAACACAATAATTTTCAGAAGCTCTGATATTATTGATGGCAAAACAGGCCTAAGAAGTGCTGGCGTCAAAGTCAGAGCTTGGTTTCCCCCTGCGCTAGCCAGGACATCTGCAATTTTATTATTTTTCCACAAAACAGAAGGCATGCCTAGGACAGTCTCAGAAAGTGTCAAAGTGTTTCAAAAGACAGAACCAAAAAGGTCACAAGCAGGTTCTACACTGATTCACTTCCTACTTAAGCATTCAGAGGCATGAAAATCCTCAGAACACATACAGTAGCAACATGATATCTACATTGTGTTTATTGAGCATGCAAAGTTGATGATGCTTAGCAGCATGATGAGAGTCAGTCGGTTCTTACCTTGCTGTTGGAAGAAAATCTGTGAGTTGGAGCTAGCTTTAGCTCTGATGGTGTTCTGGACAGGTTCTTTTTATAATGGGTGGATGGAGAATATATATGTATGTATGGTCAGAAACTGTATGGGCGTTTTCTAGTCAGGAAGCAAACTGGGTATCAATGAAGTTTGGAGGCAGGAAGTTCAAAGTTATGAAACACTAGGGGTTTTGGCAGAGTTTCACAATGTTTTCTTACTAGAGCTTTTTGTTCCTCTTCTAGCAATTTTTTCTGGATTTTCTCTTTCGTCACACCCTCCTTTGTGATGGACAATGGTGTCCTATTTATAGGCAAGGCTTTGTGAATTTGTAAACGTTAAATGGCGCCAATACTATGCAGTAGGGGTTAACTTGTTCTTGAAGGAAGGTCATGAAAAGTTGTGATGATGGACAGCTTTTCAGCCTAGGTTGGAACAGTAAGCGAGGATTAAGGGGAAGTGACACCCATAGGCGAAAAGTGGCGCATAGATCTATGCCTAAGCCTGCACGAAGGTGTTATCATGCCACACACGGAGAGACCCCCTTGGATGAATGCTCAAAAGTGGTTGTGAGCATCAATGAGCATTAAATGGTGATGAGATTTGTCAAAAATCAGAAATCTTGTAATAGGAGATTTTGCATCATTACCTAAAACTTGAGCCAGCAGTTCTGCTTTACTAAAAACAACGTAAACCAAGCTCTTACCTTGGCCTCTTGCTGCCTCAGCAAATTCTGAGAGTTTTTTAGACTTTCCAGTATGCCCCTTTGATCTGCCTCTGAAAACTCTGGACTTAGTGATTCTGCTTCAGTATTTTACCCAATCTGCTGATCCTATTACCTTCTGATCCCAGTACATTTTAAGGGAGTTTCAGGCTTTGTTTCCTTCTTTGCATTTCTCTAGCAAACTCTTGCTGAACTTGCGTAACTGCTGAAAGAGCCATGTTCTGTTTAAAGATCACGTGCTGAACCACGTTTACAATCCCTGACTGAGTTGGTGTAGCTGCTGAAGAGCCACCTTCTGACTGAATGTTATGTGCTGAGCCAAGTTTGCAAATTCTGACCGTTTCTGCCTGGAAGTTGGTTCAGAAGCTCTGAAGTGCCATTTTTTCTTAAACACTTTTCTCTTTTTTAGAAAAAATTCTAAGTATTTAGAATTTAACTTTTCCAAGGTAAAATTTTTGACCTTTGAGCTTGCAAATGAACATTTTGCTCTTGTAAATGGTTTACTTGGAAAGGAATGATAATTAAGGGCTTGGATTTGTTTAAGAGAAAATCTGAGAATTCAGGATGAATTTCTGAAGGATTAGAGGGTAAATTTTGGGGTACAACACAAGGCACAAAGCCTCTTGTAGTCTACTTCGATTCCAAGGCAAAAGGCTCCCTTTTAGCATCCTTTGATTTGCACCTTTTTGCCTCCTATATGCCTCTTTCGAATTTGAACATTTTGGCTTGCTACACGCACCTTTCATTTGGGCATATGGTTCCTTCAGTACAAGCTACTGGTCACACCATTCGTTTGGGCACATGAATCTTTCAGCACAAGGTTTTGGTCAAACCTTTCGTTTGGGCATTTAGTTCCCTTCATACAAGCTTCGTTTGAACATAGATATTTTGCATATTGGCATGAAGTCACAAGGCAGGGACCCCTTATGTACACTCTTTTGTTTGGCCACATGTGACCCCTGGCAAGCAAGCTTTCGATTGGATAAGAGCCACCTACATACAAAGTTTTGATTGGAGTTTTGATTCCCTTCAAATCAGCATCTTTCGAACCCAACTCTGGATCCTTTGAAGCAAGTTTGAGTAAATCTCATGGCCTTACCCTACTTGTCAGGCTATGTTTCTTCCAAATCTTTACATAATCAGAAGATTGTACAAATATTTGAAGGTTTATCCACTGGATAATACCCTTCTTGGATGAAATGGCAAAAGGCTACGTACCCTTTCTTCAAAAAGAGTACTTTAATCATAAAATCAGCTCTCAACCTGATTTTTGTCTGAGCACAAGCAACGCCAAAAGGAATAAGTCAAATCTTTTGTACCCAACTAACATCAGGCCCCCACTTGTACTTTTTTGTTTTCATATTTTATTATTTTTTGAAAAGCTGACTACTTCAACATCTCCCAAGCATTTCCTCTATAAATAGAGGAACCATGAACAAAGAAAGAGGTCTAGATTTTGTAGTGTGGAAAGAATCTTCAAAAATCATAAAGCTCTCAAACACTCAAACACTTGTGAAAGCAAAAGCCCATAATCTAACATTTACCTCTTTCGATTCTGGAAAGTCCCACACACTTTTGTTCCCCTTCAAATCTAGCAAGAAAGAACATTACACTTGTTCTTCTCCTTTAAACCCAGAATCCCAAACACTTGTCTCCTTCGAATCTGAAGCCTCCTTACATCTTGTTACTCTTCGAATTCAGCAAGAAAAACATTTCATTTGTTTTTCTCTTTCGAATCCATCAGTAGAGACGCTAGCTTCGCTCCTTCCCTTCGAATCCAGGGACATTCCAGGCAACACCTAAAGGCCCAACACACGTTCCAGCCTCCAGCAAGGTAAGTTGTTCCAAACCTTGAGCTTTTCATTTCTGGTCTAACTTGTAAATAAGCTTTTCTTTAGTTTCAAGCATGTACATACCATTGTTCTTTTCGTTTCCACCCTTTTAATGTGTTATCAGAGCTAACCCTTTTGTTTTGCTTCTTGTTTACCTAAACATGCATTAAGTATTAAAACTGGTTGTAAGGCAATGCTAGAATGGACTTAGGCCATGTTGCTATTTAAGAGTTCAAACGAAAGAAACAGGAAACAGGAAGTAGGAAACGAAGCTCCAGGTTTCTACCCCATTTTCTAGGTCAAACGAAAGAGGCAACCAGAAGGCACGTAATGCTAACTTTCAAGCCCAGACGAAAAGCATACCTACATTGATTCCAGGCCCAGTCGAAAGGCACAACATGCTGACTTTCAGGCCTCAATCGAAAGGCACAACATGCTGATTTCCAGGCCCCAATCGAAAGACACGCCTACACTGGTGCCAGCTCCCAATCGAAGAGAGTCAAAAAGTGTAGAATCGAAGGGTTTTCTGCCTCAATCGAGAGACCCTCTTTTTTCTTGATTTTATTTTATTTTTTCCCTTTTATATTTTCATGCACTACAATATGGTTGTAATAGTGTAGGATTCTATCTTTATGCATTTTATTACTTTTTGTATGCTTGTTAGTAAAATAGGGAATGTATGGCAAGATAAAACCAACAAGTAGACAACCTATAATCAAAGACTAAATGCATGCAAACCAAACACACTATTCACACATGCACCCCTAGGGTTAACTCCACTTGTTGCCTAAAATAGTCATGTTATGCATGTGAGACGTCTTAGAAAAAACAATCAAAATACAAGATCATAGTCCCTCGATGACGCTTTGAATGTTTCCTTACAAATGATCTTAGAACCTCAAAAGAAATGCTAAGATATCTCACAACATTGCTATTATGACTATACAAACATCCCATGCCCGTACCTTCACATCTAATGATGGTGCTTCTTACCAAATTAATGGTAAGATAGCAACATCTAAAGGAGGAGGAAAAAAATATTTAAGACCTTTTTGAGTAGGTAGATTTCTCCTAGTTGCTCGCTTTCTCACAATAAAAACATTTTATACACCAACACTTTTATTTTGAAACTTTTTAAAAGACAATGCTTTGTATGCATTCTTATAGAGACGAGAACCATTACAAAGACACCTTTTCAAAATCACTTTAAAAAAGAAACACTTCTTTGAACTATTTTCCAAGCAACACTTTGTATGCGTTCTTATAGAGACTAGAATCATTACAAAGGCACGTTTTCAAAATACTTTCAAAACCACACCACAAAGCACACTTCCAAAAAAAAGCAAGTGATCTAGAAAGAAACTAAGAGCCCATAGATAACTATGGATGAAAAGGGTGCTAACACCCTCCCTTTTCATAATCTACCCCCGAACTCAAGAAATAATCTCGAAAGGTCTTTCCTATTCTTTTCAGCCTTTCCTTATTGGATAAAAGAAAATTCGATGGCGATTCTTGCTATCTGCAATAATTGCGATCAAACATAAAATACCCAAGTCAGTTCTCCCACCGTATTACAGAACTGGCGATTCTGCTGGGGACTTATCTAAAAGTGGGGTTACCTTAGGGTTAGATCACCTTTACTTGCTTTCATTGTTTGACTTGCTTGCTTTACATTTTTGGGTCTTTTTTTAGGTTATTGTTAAAGATCATACACCCGGATCTGGGGAACCTTTTTAGGTAAGTAGCAATAAATCATGGAGGTTGTATGGGGTATACCGATATGGAAGAAGTGATAGCTATGTTAGCGTGATAATTTGGCTTGTACTAATGTTCCTTGAGTCAATCAAGGATAACATTAGGCTTCCTTAATGTCATTAAGCGCTAACTGACCTTTAGAACCTTTTAATTGACTCATCCTTGGCCATTAGGAAGTAGAGAGTAGCCGACTTTGGTTTTGACCGAAGATTGGTTGATACTCGATACTACACTCATTGAGATTCGACTCCCGAGTTTTGTTTGGTGGCAAGTCAATTGTCGATCTGAACGAAACTTGTGGGAAAGATCAGTGTATTGAGATCCCTTAGAACCCGACTACTATTACTAGGACAGGTTGAGCCAACTAAACTTCAAGAGGGTACTTACCTATCAAACTCCATGCAAGCCTAAACATAAGGACTTGTCTGCTTTGTGTGTATATGACTATTTATACATAACAACTTGCTTACTTTGCATACTTGTACATAACATCATAACATCATACCGTAGCATTTTCAATAACAATTTCAAGGATCTCAAGGGGCCTATGATACAGGGTCACATTGAACCAGACGTCTATCAAGGGGCAAGAGGATTTATGTTCCTCTAACCAAATGCCGTCAAGATCAAAACACGGTAACAAGAGTCAAGGGCTATGACCCACTTGACATGGTGAGCTTGATTCTCGTGGAAGGACACCCGCCAATACGAAGTTCTCCAATCAAATCCGTGGATCAAAATTCAACCTCTAACATCTTCTTGTGTGTACCCCGCGAGATCCTTGAAAACATTGCATCCACATATCATGCATTTCATCATAATAGGTTTTCTCGTACAAGCTTTCTCACCTGCTTACTATTTATTTCAGTAAGAGATGGCTCTAGAGCAAACAGTTAAAGATCTCCAAGCTCAAAACGTTCAGTTCCAACAAGCGCTCATGAACTTGGCCCAGGGGCGGGAAGATCTGAAAACATTCTTCACCAAAGAGACCAAGAAGAAGAAAAAGTTTGTCATCCTCAACGTAATGAGAAGGTCCAAGGGGCATGCCCATCTAGCTCAAAAAGAAGATGTTTCTTCTAAAGAAGAATTCAGTCAAGAAGAGGAAGCTAGAAGCATTAGAGCTAACATAGCTACTGATGACGATGATTCTTCTAAGGAGCAGTATCCACCAGCGGATGAAAAATACAAACAACTTGAAGACAGACTAAAAAATGTGGAGGACTAAGCTGTGCCTGGCTTGAACTTAGGAGACATGGGTTTGGTCCCTGGAGTGGTCATCCCACCAAAGTTCAAAATCCCTACCTTTTCCTTGTACGATGGAGTCTTTTGTCCTAAGATGCATCTGAAGTCTTATGTCCGCAAGATTCAACCATACACAATTGATCAGAAGCTTTGGATCCACTTATTCCCAGAGAGCTTAGCTAGGACGCAACTTGAGTGGTTCTATCATTTGGAGAGTTCCCACATTCACACTTGGGAATATCTAGCTGCTGCTTTTTACAAGCAGTACCAATACAACGTTGATCTTGCACCAACTCGTGTGCAATTGCAGAATATGGCCATGCGTTCCAATGAGGGCTTCAAAGAATACGCCCAAAAGTGGAGAGACTTGGCTGGAAGGGTGCAACCACCATTAACTGACAAAGAGCTGATTGACATTTTTATGGGAACTTTGATGGGACCTTTCTTCAATCACCTAATTGGAAGCTCCTCAGCCGAGTTCACCGAAATAATACTAACGGGCGAAAGGGTCGAAGTTGGCATCAAAAGCGGTAAAATCCAATGGGGTGCATCTTCGAGTACAGGGAAACAACCTTTCATTGGGAAGAAAGAGTTTGATGCTGCGTACGATCAAAAAGGTCGTAACCAGGGTAACCACGACCAGCACGTGGGGGAAATCATGATCTCTAATTCTACACCTACTCAACAAAGACAGGGAAATAGGCGTAGGATAACATACCAAGAAAGGCAGTACGCTAACATCAACATGCCTTTGTCTCAAGCGTTACAACATTTGATGAAGGTGAAACTGATCACACTAAAGGATCCTCCTCAAAACCCCGATACTTCCTCTTCTAAGTACAATCCAAGCGTAAGATGCGCCTACCATTCTGATAGTCCTGGACACGACACCGACAAATGTTGGACTTTGAAGAACAAGATTCAAGACTTGATTGACGCCAAGGAGATTGAGTTAGACCCTCCAGAGACTCCTAATGTGATCACTGCTTCTATTCCAAATCATTAAGAGCGTCCTATTCATTTTGAATTTTCAATTGTAATCTCTTTTATTGTTCAAACACTTATCTATTAATGTCAAACTCTATTTCATTAATGAATTGCATATGTTTGTCTTGAATTGATTCATTCGTTTTCATTACATTTAAACTATGTGGTTTACTCCCTTTATATTCAACTCTTGTTTTAAAAGTTGCAATCCTTTAGAGGGAGGATGACGAAAACCATGCCTTAATCTCATACAGTATCCTTTTGGAAAGACCTTGCTGACGATGTACATGCGTTCTTTCAATTCCTAAACACTGGAGTTATAAGGAGGATAATCCCTAGTCAACCCCTTCGAGCCAAAGAAGTAAAAGTTTTCTTTTTACACAAATTAAAACCTTTAATCAAAACCTGGGGCATGGTAGTCTCTCAGTTAATTCAAATGCGCGTTCAGTCACAAACTTTCACTTCGTATACAACGAATGATATCAAAAACATTCCTCTGGAATCAAAAGACGGTGATGATTCCCTATCACATAGGCAGTCATTATCTCTCAAAAAGAAAATCCCACTAAGTCAAAACCTGCGAAGGAGACTTAAGGAAAACTAGGGCATCCCGCTGACTGTAATCTCAAAAACGGGAACAGTCAGGCAAAAATTAGGGATAATAAATAAAAAAAGGAGGTCACTGCAAATCCTCAACAACATGAAAAATGTTGCAAAAAATGACTGCCTTCCAATAAACTAAAGTTGTCTGAACCATCACCAAAACATCATTGGAGTTCGAACGTACAATTAACTGAGTTTAGGACTGAAGAACATCACGAAGAACGGGTGGGTACAAATAAAATTTGAGCCTTTATCCTTGTTTCTTAAACCGCGAACCAAGCCACGCTACAACCTTTCAAAATTCCTAATTGAAGTATATGTTAGTTCGAAAGCATACTGTTACAAAAGGTATCCTGACTCCTGTAAGGCTTACTCTAAATCCTGAGTTGAATTTTCTTACAAAAATTCTTTTATCTGCTAATAAGCATTTTAAAAACTTCAAGACAAGCATAAACTTTTCATTATTTGAATATCGCTGTTTGCATTTGGCTATTTATTTGACAGTAGAGAAATTCACACGACGAATATCCAGTGAACAAAAACTCTCTCAATGAACAAAATCACTTCAAGTGGGAAGATACTTCCAATAACGGATATCTTATGAGCAAGGGGGCATGACGTGTCACTGTCCAACATATATGGGGCAGTCCAGTCAAGATTCCAAGAAATTTCTCAAGAAATGCTGAATAACCAGGGGCAGGCCTGTATTTGAATCACTTGGGGCATTGGACATGAGTTCCAGCAACGAATCATGTACGATCAAACAAACATTTTCTGGAAGTGTGGCAACACCTTCAAGTGGTAAGAGTGGACATTTAATTTTAATATCAGAATGGCTCACTCTCTGTGATCAACCACGTTATGCTAGTCAGGTAGGAGGAAATAGTGGATCTGTAGGTAGTGGATCTAAGAGAGCCCATGAGAGGGATGCAAGTGATTCCAACTCCGTAGAATCTAGTGCTCGCACAATAGGTGGGGATGCAACAAAAAAAAGGTAAAAAAAGCAATGGCGCAGCCTTGGAATCGGTCAATGAAGAGTGGAATGAATTCAAACAATTTAAGGAGAAAGAGTTTGAATGATTGGACAAAATAGCCATGAGGCAAGAGGAAGCTAACCAATTGTTGAAAGAAAGTACTGAGGCTAAGAAGATGAAGATGTTTATGAAGCTAAGTTCAAAGGATCATCTTGATGACCGGAGCAAAGAGTCGTTGGAAATTTTGGGTCGCGATCTGTTGGAAATTAAATGTTGTTAAGTCATTGTTTGTATTTTGTTTCTTATCTACTATTTTCTATATTATCAAGTCTTTATCAAGTCATTGTCAAGTCATTGTTAAGTCATTGTTTGTATTTTGTTTCTTATCTACTACTTTCTATTTTGTCATTTTGTTTCTTGTCTACTATTATCTATCTTATCAAGACATTGTTTGTCACTTAGTTTCTTGTCTACTATTATCTATATTATCAAGACATTGTTTGTCACTTAGTTTCTTGTCTACTATTATCTATATTATCAAGACATTGTTTGTCACTTAGATTCTTGTCTACTATTATCTATATTATCAAGATATTGATTTCTATTTTGTCATTTTGTTTCTTGTCTACTATTATTTATATTATCAAGACATTGATTTCTATTTTGTCACTTAGTTTCTTGTCTATTATTATCTATATTATCAAGATATTGATTTCTATTTTATCATTTTATTTCTTGTTGTTGTACCCTAAAATTTGCCCTCCCATATTTCTCAATGCATTTCAAGTGAGGTCCTCAAATTGCTCAAGAAAGTCCAAGGGTTGACCAGACAAACTCTCTCCTAAGGCAGTCTACCTCAAATTAGGGTTTCAGTTTGCATCAAGGTACTTGAGTCCAAGGGATCCAAAATGATCACCATTGTCCTAATATGTTCTCAAGATAATCCATGTCAAGTTTCAAGCCTTGCAGAGGAAGTTTGCTCTATCAATTGCTCAAAGGCCTGAAAATCGACTGTGCTAGGGCAAAAGTCAATTGTGTCCTACATACAGTCAAACTTAAAGATTTTTTGTAAACATCCTCATTTTGAAGTATTATTCATCATTTGATCAAGGATTGATCATGATTCCTCAAGGATTGCTCACAATTCATCAAAACTCAAAAGTTGCTAAATTAGGGTTTTGTAGGAAAAGTCAACTCAACTTTGACCAAGCATAACTTTCTCATACTTTATAAAAAATGACTCATCCAAATCTCATTTTGAAGAGGATGCAATCCCCTACAATTCATATTCATTTCCCAAGTTCAAAATATGCACTCACAAGAAGATATAAATTTGGACATTATAGGTCATTTTGAAAAGTCAACAAAACACCTTTTTTGTCAAAGCTTCATACATGAACATGGAAGACTCAATTGAGATGAGACAAAAAGGGTTGCTTAGAGGACATCCCAAGATTTCTAAAAAGTCAAAGAACACATCTCTAGGGTCAAAATTGAAGGAGTTATGCATTGGTAAAGTTGACCTTTTTTGCAAAATTGCCAAAAGTCAAAAGTGGCCAAAATTGTAATTTTTGTCAAATGGGCCCAACTTTTTGTGCTTATATTGAATTTTTAACATGGTCCACGACCCATAATCCTTCCCACTTGTCTTTATTTTATTTATGTCATTTATTTTGATTTTTATTTCAATTAAATCAAATAAAATCAAAATAAAATCATGAAAATATCAAAACTAATCAAAGCTTGAGATTTTGTGCATGTTTAGGCCTCTTATACAGCTGGAAAGGAAATCAAATCGTGCAAGCTTCATTTGGACACAAAAACATTGGATTTGGCTTGATTTGGAAAGATTTACATAAGAATCAGATCATGATTCAATCATCTTAATCGAGAAATATTTGAAGCAAGTTTGTAACCTAATTCATTCTTGGGTACATATAGAACATTGGAAGACCAAAAGCAAAGGGATTGGAGGCATGCAAAGGTGGAAACAACTTTCAAAAAATCAAGAAAAAGTTGCAAACTATTTTCTCAGTTCCAGGCTTCTTCAAGTCATTCCAATCATACTGTTGTACCCCAAAATTTGCCCTCTCATTTTATCAACATTTCTCATCACAAGACTCTTGGAACTCAAGACCAAGCTAGGGTTTGCTCTGCTCAAGACACCTCCTTGCACTGTTGACCTAAACTAGGGTTTGAGTTTGCACAGGGATTTTTTGACCTACAATGCCCAAAGTGACTTTCATACTTCATGTTGGACTCATAAGTTTTCCCATAACAAGTATCAAGCCTTGATTCAAATTTTTGCCCAGTCAATTGGACAATTGACCTAGAAATCAGCTGTATTGGGGAAAAAGTCAACTGTGGCCAATTTATAGTCAAACCTCATGAATTTTGACCCACATCAACATTATTAACTCATATGAACCATTTGATCAAGTTTGGACCACAATCCCACAAGAAATTTGATCAAATCACCAAAAGGGCAAAATGGTCATTTTTAGGGTTTTGACTGTACAAAGGCAATTTTTGACTGTTTGACCTAGCCAATGGCAAATCAAGCTCAACCATGGACTCAAGGACTCAATGTCATTATCTTGACCTACTCAACAAGTTCAAAAGATCTCAAATGCACAGGATTGACAGATGAATTTTTCAATCAACTGATCAAAATTTGACTGTACACTGAAAAGTCAAACTTTGACTTTTTGGTCAAAATCAAGTGTCAAGGGTCATTTTTCATCAAGATATGTCAAATTATGAAACTTGTTCATCAAGAAACCCAAAATTGCAAATTAGGGTTTGAAATTGAAAATTTTCATAACTTAGAAATTTTCTAAGTTATGAAATTTTCTTAATTTTTCCTAACTTTGTCCCATATTTTCACCAAGATGCAAATGGATTCAAACAAAACCTACAACATGAAGGTTGTAGTACATCACAAAGTCTACAACCTTGATTCACAAAGTTTTCTCAAAAGAACCTTGTATCTCAAGTTATGATTTTTGGAACAAGGGTCCCTAAAACTTTTAACTTAGAGAAATTTTGCCCTAGTTTAGGCAGGATTTTGACCCATCTTCTTGTCCATTTTTCACATAGTTCCACTTTGAGTCTCAAGTTTCATTTCAAAGATGGATTATAGTACATGTTTCAAGCTTTCCAAATTGTCCAATAAATCCTCAAACACATTTGTGGTTAGTGAGAATCGAATGCTTGAAGTTGGCAAAAACTCACTTTGTAACCATGGCCAATACATGTTCATGCAAGTTGCAAAATCTGACCAAGATAGCTTTGTACTTAATTACAGGCCTCTAAACCAATTTATACTCAAAAATTGAATGCAAATACATTGGTTAGAGGCATTGTTCTGATCAAGGGAGCATTATACAATGAACATTTCCATTTTGGGCATAAAGATCACATTTCCATTTACATAAAGCATGCTTTATGTCAAGTTTCATTTCTTGAGCCATACACCAAGCCTTTTGCTGCAAACAAGGCTCCCTAATGTCAGGCAAAGCTCAACAACTTTGTGCAGCTAGGTTCCAAGCCAGTACAACCTTGCATTGTCAACTCTCACATTTTGCTTCAAAACCAAGGCATTGTACCAAAAGTCCATAACTCACACATCTGATAAAATCAACTCAAGCCAAGGTTTCAAACAAGTTTTGCATATCCTTATAATCCAGAAACACGAGCCTTTCACCTCTCAAACCCCCTTGTGCACAAAAACCACATTTTCTTGCAAAACAGGGCAGGACCTGCAAATCACAAGCCAAATCACATTCCACTCGTGCGTTTTGCTTGCAATCAGTTCCAATACCTTCCATTCAACTCACTCAAGCTGTCCCAAACCTCCATTGCCAATTGTAACTCCATTTACAGTGTTCACTATTTCTATTTCAAACTTATGCAGGTTGACTTTTAGAGGTTGATTCAGGCCATTTCAAAACAAACTAAGCATTGGGAAAGGTTCAGGGAACATCAAGCAAGCTCCAATGAACCTCAGGCCTCTCTGAAAGTTGCTGCATTGTCCAACTCAAACTCAGCTGAAACAAGTTTTTTCATGAACTTCTATCTCTTTATTTAGGAACATTTAGCCTTAGGTTTGTGAATGAAAGATGTAGTACTTATTACCCTGAAACCATACATATGCTCAGTTTTCATTTATATTAAACGTGCTAAGAGAATTTCATCCATGAACTTTCTGAAAAAACTAGGTTAGAAATTAGGGCCAGAGAAATTCTCTCTGGTCTTTGAGAGTTAGATTAAGTTTTTTATATGGTTAGAATTGTGGTTTGATGCTCTACAAGTTTCATGTTTTGAGTTTTGTCAAAAGATCACAAATACAGGAGATACGAGTTTGTGTAGCAAGCGCGCGTTTTTCACAGTGCTGGAGGAAGAAGATGAAGTTGATGGGCTGGGCTTGGCTTTTTGCTTCTAACACCTTCTTTTTCAGTTTCACACCCCCTGGCCCATTTCTTTGTATTTTTATTATTTTTGCATTTTTATTTCATTTCTGACATTGGTATTTTATTTTCAAATATAAAAAATACTCCAAAAATATTTTTATATTTTTTTTACATTTATTTGGTATTTATTTTAATTATTTCTAACATTTAAAGGTTTAAATACTTTATATTATTTGCTAAAACTTGAAAATAATGTAAATAATGTTTTTATTTTCATTTCTTATTTTTATTCACATTGAAAATATTTTCTTGAATATATATATTTTTGTAAATATTTTATTTTTATTTTATACACACTTAACATATTTAATATATATATATATATATATATATATATATATATATATATATATATATATATATATATATATATATATATTATTAAATACAATACAAAAATATTACATTTTTATTTTTATTATTATTTATACTAAAAAAATACTCTTTTTTAGACATATTTCATTTTTATACATATTAATATATTTTTGTGCATAAATAATACATTATATTTATTTTCTTAAAAAAAATTAGGGTTTTTACCCTAAAACAAATAAAATTAACCTTTTATTTATTTCTTTACACCTTTTTTACATAAAAAAATACTTTTGCATATATGGACAATAAAAATTCTCTTTTGCATAATACATCTTATTTAATATTTATTTATCTTGTTTAATTAAATATTGCCCATTTATTTTATTTGCACAAAGAATTCAATTTGGATGTAATAGTAATTAGGGTTTTAATTTCTTGCAAAATAATCCCCTATTCAAAATTGTACCCCCTCCCTATATCAAAGTTGTAATAGCTTAGATTTATTTTTACGCACCTAATGCTTTCAATTATGCCATGATTAGAGAATTAGGGTTTGTATGCAAAATCAAAAACCAACAAATAGTTTGACCTAATCAAAGACAAAAATGCATGAAAAAACAAACACAGTGCACACTTGCACCCCTAGGGTTACAATCCATTTGTTGCCTTCAAAAATGGGCCATGATATGCATGTTAAGTACTTTGGCAAAACAAAAACAAAACAAAAGATCATAGTCCCTCGATGATGCTATTTGAGTTGCCTAAACAAAATGATCAAGTCCCTCAATAAAATTGCCAAAAATATTTAACACAATTGCAATCATGGTCTATACGATGACCCGCGCCTGTCCCGTTTAACATCCTAACACAAGGTTGTTCACCAAATATATTGGTGAAACAACACTGTTAAAAGGGTTAAAAACACAAGAAAGATCTTTGAGTAAAATAGGGTAGATACCTCTTAGTTACTTGATCAAAGGCTTGCAAAAACATCCTTGCTATTTTAAAACATACTTCACAACACAATTTCAAAATCCAAATTTCAAACATTAAAAACTTTTCAAAAGACAAAAACACCTTTGTGTACATTCAAACAAGAATCATTACAAAGGTTGCCACAACGATGGCCTCTTTTCAAAACATCTTTCAAAACCACACACAAAGCACCATTTCAAACAATTGAAGAGCACCATTTCAAAACATTGAAAAGCAAAACAAGTGATCTAAACAAGTAACTAAGAGTCCATGGATAACCATGGATGAAAAGGGTGCTTGCACCTTCCCTTTTCATAATCTACTCCCCGAACCCAAGAAAACATCTCAAAGGTCTTTCTTGTGCTTTTTGACCTTTCCTTAGGATAAAATAAAAAGTCAGTGGCGACTCTTGCTAAACCGAAACATTTGCGAACACAAACGCAAAACCTCAAGTCAGTTCTCCCACCATATCACACATACCATTCGTTTGCTGGGCATGCAAGAACTCTATACCGATCATTAGCAAGCATTTTCGTACCCAGATAAGCACTGTAAGCATCTCACGACATTCATACTTTTTTGAAATCGTATCTCATAATTCTGGCATTGTTAGCATATTTTATGGATATATTCTGAATCCTTGAAACATTTGCAAGCTAATGACAATACTTAATTGCATATTTGTTAACCATACAGAAAGTTGCCATGATTAGGGTTTAGGTTTCTTTTTAGGGATTTTGCTTGCAGGAAAAATTAGCCATGGATAGTGGTACCATGATGCTCGTGAGATTGCAACGAGCTGATTGGTACCACTGGAATTGATTTATCATGCAGGGATGAGGTTTTGGAATGGACAAGGGTTATACCTACACCCTTTGTCCGTAGGTAAAAGTCCTGGACTTTTGCCAATGGAGGGAGGAAGAAGAAGGGTGGCGTGGCACTCCCTGATTCGCCTATTCAAACTGCATGCGTTTTGTAATTATTATTTTGTTTTTCCATTATAATCATTATTTGTTGTTCCATATACACAAAAGCACGCTAGCTCAGATGGTCAGTGTACAAGGGAAATTGCCAAAGGGCCTGGGTTTGATCCCCAGGTCCCCATATTATTTCATGATTTTTCTTCTTACATAATCAGGCACATGTGCACACAAGGAGACCACCATACACCATCATCCTTCAACCATCAGATCTCCAGCATGCTAGATACAACGTCTATCACACGAGGGCCTATCATGGGCGTGAGTCAAGCAGGCGCATGGAATTTGGAAAAGTCAAACGGGCTGTTAGCATTTGGGCCCAGAAAGTGCTAATCATACCCCTTTTCCTGCTGAAACAACCAGGCCCATTCTAATTTCTTTTCTATTTTATATTTCTTTTATTTAATTTATTTTGATTAATTATTTTCTAACATAAAATTAATTCTTTTTTATAAAACTCATAAAAATCAATTTTCAACAATTTAGATTTAGATTTTATTTTTATCAAATTTAATTTAATAATTAGTTTAATTTAATTTTAGGGTAATTCTAACCTTTTTATAAATAATTTAAAATAAATTAGAAAATTAGGGTTTGTTTGATTTAATTTTTATTTTCTTTTCTTAAAATAACAAAAATGCAAAAATAGGTCAAATTAATTATTTTTCTTAAATTAAATTAATTAGTAATTAGGTTTGTATTTACTCAATTAAAGCCTTATTTTCTCAAAATAATCAAAAACAACAAAAATATGATTTTTCTTTCAACTAGGTTTAGACGGGGTCAAAATCCTAATTTTCTCGTTCTCGTTTCATCGCGCGCATTTATTTATTTATTTGCAAATATTAATGTAACTGCTCATGGGATGTAATGGTTTAATTAAGATTTTTCTTTTATTTATCGTTTTACGGGTTTTTGGCTATGTAATTAACCCCTCTTCCTGAAGGCTTGTAATAGCGTAGTTTTATTTCTCGCATTTTAATTTTTGTAAATATTAACTGTTAGAGGTATGATAGTAGGATTGCATATGTTAATTTTAAAACGGTTAGCAAACCCTAAATGTGCAAAGATAATAACTAAAATCAAATCACTCGCACATGCGCACTCCTAGGGTATACTCTCACTTCGGTTGCCTTCGGTAAACGATCATTAAGTATAGGGTGATTTAGTGGTTACCCTCTTGTCTAAACAAAGATCAAATGTCCTGTTCGGAAAAGTTGCCTCGGAAAGGTTGCCTCAGAAATTTTGCCTCGAATATGATCTTAAGACATTAGGGTTATTACTAAGATGTCCTAACATTGCTTTAGTGATCGTACGTCCCTTTCGAATTGACCCTTACAACTCCAACGATGGTGCTACCTACTCATTAATAGTGGTATAGCGCTGTCTAAAGGAAACAAGAACAGAAACATTCTTTTTTCGAGTAGGTAGATACTAGTAGGTACTTGCTCAAAATCAAACTTTTTTCACACTTACACCTTTTCCAAACAAAGTTTTCAAAACGAATTCGTAACACTCTTGAAGACAGAAGCAAGGGTTAAAACGAAGTAAAACAAAAACTTTTCAAAACACACAAACACGAAAGCAATTTTTTAAATGATGAGAAAGTACCTAAGAGCCCGTAGAAAACTACGGATAGAAAGGGTGCCAATATGTTCCCTTTCTATAATCTACCCCCCGTACTCAAAATCTCGAAAAAAGGAATTTTTCTGTGCTTTTTTTCTTTCCAGTTGGATAAAATAAAAGTCGGTGGTGACTCTTTCTTACCGTGACATTTTGCGAACAAAAAAACGCAAAACGCAAACCAGTATTAAACAGTCGGTTCTACCACCATATCACAGAACTGGCGACTCTACTGGGGATATAATAAGTGGTGTATACCTTAGGATTAGTTCATCATAAATTGCTTCTCTTGTTTGTTTTGGTTGCTTTACTTTTGAGGGTTTGTATTGGGAGTTACTATAGATCCTAACCCAGATCTGGGGGACACCTTTTAGGTAAGTAGAAATAAACTGCGAGGGAACTGTACGACGTAGACCGATACTGTTGAAGCAATAGCTACGTTGATGTGGCACATTGGTTAGTACCGGTATCCCTTGTGGAGAAACGAGGACAATACGGGGCTGCTATGTGTGTCGTTAAGCATCAACTGACCTTAGAACCCTTAATAGACCAACTTGGCCATTAGGAAGTAGTGAGATATCCAGTCTCGGTGTAAAGCTGGGAACCGGTTGATACTCGATGCTACACTCATTGAGACCATACTCTCGAGATAGTTCCGGCCGTAAGAAAAGATTGCGTGAGCTGAAACCATGACCGATGGAGGATGGTCAGTGATATTGAGAACCTCTAGAACCCGGTTACTTTTACTAGGACAGGTTGAAACCAACTGAACTTCAAGAGGGTAGTACCTAGACCTCATGTAAGCCTTAAACTTACGGGCTATTATGTGACTTGTTTGCCTTTGCCATGTCTGTTATCTGCTATACCTGTGTTGTTTTTACCATGACATCATGCATCATAACATAGCATGCATACTCCATTATACTAACCATTTCAATGACCGAGGGGAATTATCTTTGTTTTGTTTTGTAGATTATGGATTCCATACGCAGAAACACCATCCGAGTTAACTTTGTGCAAATACCTGTTCAACTCAAAGATTTAGCCTCGAGAGTTTCTGATACTTCTTCATTCATTAGGAGACATGGTCAGCTTCTTAGCTTGGTCACCTCAAAGTTTGATGAGCAAATGATGAGTGTGCTTTTCCAGTTCTTCGATCCGGTGCATCATTGCTTCACTTTCCCGGATTATCAGCTAGTTCCTACTACGGAAGAGTTTTGTCACTTATTGGGCATATCCATCCTCGAGCAGATGCCCTTCACAGGTTTGGAAGAGACTCCTAGACCAGAAGACATTGCTTCAGCTCTACATTTGAAACGGTTTGATGTAGTATCTAATTGAGAAACACGAAGCGGGGTTGAAGGTTTCTTAGCCAAGTTTCTGATAGATCAAGCTCAACTATTCTGGGATAACTTGGATTTTCAGGCTTTTGAAGACATCTTGGCTCTCCTTATCTACGGTTTGGTTCTGTTCCTGAATCCAGATTCCTTCATAGATGTGAATGCGGTTAAGATCTTCCTGTCTCGCAATCCTGTACCTACTATTATGGATGATATTTTGCATCCCCTCTATACTCGTACTGTGCGAAGAAGAGGGACTCTCATGTGTTGAATGCCGCTGCTGGCGAGGTGGTTTATTTTGCACCTCCCCAAGTTCGTGTTGAAGAATGAGGAAGGTGTAGGATGGTCTTACAGGATAATGTCCCTTGACCATACAGACATTCTTTGGAGTTCTAAGGCTATCAAAAGCATTGCTGTCATTAATCGGTGTGGGGGATACCCTAATGTCCCATTGCTCGGAATCAGAGGGGGTATAACCTACAGCCCTAGTTTAGATTTACGACAATTCGGTCGGGCTCGGAGAGATGGTCTTCATGAGCTACTTCTTACAGATATTGCCTTTGACTACAAGGAGGACGTTGACGAGCATCGCCAGAGGTTTATACGAGCTTGGGGCATGGTGAACAAATATGACCCTCAAGAGTTAGGACCAATGACTTCTCTCCCTATGCAGCCTTATCTCCAGTGGGTCCGAGCTCGAGCCCAGAAGCTTGGGATGCCTTATGAAGCTGTGTTGCCAGTGATTGTGGAGCCCACTAATGAAGAGGGCATTCCTTATACAGTCCTTTATCCCTACATGCCCACCGATCTTGGGGCATTGAAGAGGTCTTGGATTCAACTGAAAGAGGAGAGGGATACCTACCAGGAGAAGTACCATAAGCAAGAAAGGAAGATCTTGAAGCTCACCAGGAAACTCGAGAATGAAAGAACGATCAATGACTACGTCAGCACGAAGGGGAAGCGTCCATGGGATTTCTGATTCTGCTTTTTCTAGTTTAGATTTGTTTTTCATTTACTTCTTTGTAAATGCCTTAAAGGCATTTGTTGAACCTTTTTACAAGTTTAATCTAATAAAGTTTGTTTATTTTTTGGTTTGAAAATTTAAATCTCCCAAAGTCTTCGAAATCATTACATACGCATCCCATTATCATGCACATCATTACAGGTACCATTACAGGTTTCTCATCTTCTTCGCTGTTTATTTCAGCAGAAATGTCTTCCGATCAAGCAATCAAAGATCTTCAGACACAAAATGCTCAATTCAAAGAGATGTTCTTAAGCTTGGCTAAAGAACAAGAGGACTTGAAAGCTATCATTCTGAAAGAGAAATAGAAGAAGAAGAAGAAGGTCGTTCTTTTGAGTATGGGCAAAAGGTTTGGGGATAGGTTGAAACAGCAAGCTGATCTGTCCTTTTCATCCAAGGGAGGGGATGACCAAGAAGAAGAAAAGGGCCCCAGTCCTGCAGTTTCTGATAATGATACAGATTATAATGAGGAACAGTATCCTCGTGCTGAGGATATGTACAAACAGCTTGAAGACCGGCTGAGCGCTATGGAGATTCAGAAGATCCCTGGTTTGGATTTCGAAGATTTGGGACTGGCATCTGGGGTGGTGATCCCTCATAAGTTCAAAGCTCCAGTTTTCACCAAGTACGATGGAGTATCCTGTCCAAAACTCCATCTCCGCTCCTACGTCAGAAAAATCTAACCTTACACTGTTGATAGAAATTTGTGGGTGCATTTCTTTCAAGATAGTCTGTCAGGGACTCAACTTGAATGGTTTTATCAATTGGAAGGAGCTAATGTCTGAAACTGGGAGGACCTTGCTGCTGCTTTCTACAAGCAGTATCAGTATAACGCCGACCATGCTCCCACTCGTACTCAGCTTCAGGGTATGTCTATGGGTGCAAGTGAAGGTTTTAAGGACTATTCTCAGAAGTGGAGAGACTTAGCTGGAAGATTCCAACCCCCTTTGTCTGATAGGGAATTGGTTGACATGTTTCTGGGGATGTTATCTAGTCCATTCTCCAATCATCTGATCGGCTGTTCGTCATCTGGGTTTACTGAATTAATTTTGACTGGGGAAAGAGTAGAAGCTGATATCAGGAGTTGTAAGATACAGAAGGATACATCGTCAAGTTCAGTAAAGAAACCTTTCACTGGTAAGAAAGAAGCTAGTGCAGTCTTTGGCTCGAGGAGCCAAAACAAACATGAACACTGTCAAGCAATGAATGCGGTGGTAATATCAAGACCTACCGTTGCTCCATAATGAAACAATCAACAAAGTATGGAAAGACCACAAAGGCAGTTCACTCGGCTCAATATGACCTTGTATCAAATTCTACCACAATTATTGAAGACCAACCTGGTAACTCTGAGGGAAGCCCCGAAGAATCCTAACACCACATCTCCACTATATAACCCGAATGCCCGTTGCGCCTATCACTCTGATGGCCCAGGTCATGATACAAAAAACTATTGGGCCTTGAAGAATAAGGTGCAAGACTTGATCGAAGCTAAAGAGATTGAGTTTGATGCTCCGGAGAAACCCAACGTCATAACTGCTCTTATGCCTAAACACTGTCATGGAGTAAATGCTGTGGACGCTGATTTATTTGTGACCTCCGTGGAAGAATTTTCTACTCCTTTGATGACAGTTAAGAAGAATCTATTGTTGGCCGGTTTATTTCTGGGTTGTGGCGAAGGTTGCCACATATGTTCAAATCTGCCCGCTGGTTGCCACTTATTGAGATCTGGTGTTCAACACCTGATGGATAACAAAGAGATCATGTTTGAGAAGACTATGATTCTGTTGGTTCTAATTCAAGATGTTTCCATCATAACCATTTCCGCCAATCCTTCCAAGGCTTCCTCGAGAAAGCCTGTTAGGATTACACTCGTTCCAAGAATCGCTCTGTTAATCATTACTATCCCTGGTCCTATCCCATACACTTCAGATAAGGCTGTCCCTTGGAACTATGGGGCCGATGTGTATTACCATGGAGTTAAGCAAGACTTAAAGATTGAAGAAGTTGATGCTGATATCAGCAATATTGTCGGGGCTAGCAAGGTCACCAGAAGTGGAAGACTCTTTCCTCCCGAGATTTCCCCTCCGACTGTCCACAAACCTGTTGTCATTCCATCTGCTGGTACATCAACTACTGTCCCAGTTTCTACTCCAGTTATCACCCCTGTCGCCGAGCCATCTGGCACTCGGGGCAAAGAAATCACAGGTGAGCCTGCCCGGACGGAGGCACCTAAGAAGATCATTGTGGAAACCTCTAAGCAGTAGATAGAGGAAATTCTGAAGATTATCAAGAAGAGCGACTATAACGTAGTCAAGCAGCTGGGGCAGACCCCGTAAAAAATCTCCATGTTATCCTTGTTGTTGTGTTCTGAAGCCCATGCAAAGGCTTTAATTGCTTTCCTCAAACTGCGCATGTGCCGCAGGAAACCTTTGCCGATCAATTCAAAGACTGCGTAGCTAGTTTGACTGCCAACAACGGGTTGGGTTTCTCAGATGCAGATCTGACTGCTAAAGGAAGAAATCACAATGATGCTCTGCACATCTCGATCGAGTGCAAGGGCACTACTATGGCCCATGTATTGGTGGATACTGAGTCCTCATTGAATGTTTTGCCAAAGAAAGCGTTAGACCGTCTGGACTATGAAGGTTTGGTTTTGAAGCCGAGCAATATTGTGGTAAGGGCTTTCGACGGGTCAAAAAGGATGGTGCACGGGGAGGTGGACGTCCTGTTAAAGTTGGCTCTCAGACTTTTGCATCTACTTTCTATGTGATGGATATCCGACCATCTTATTCTTGCTTGCTGGGTCGCCCTTAGATTCATAAGGCTGGGGCAGTGACTTCCACACTCCACCAGATGTTGAAATATCTAGTGAGGGGGAAGATCGTCACGGTACAAGGTGAAGAGGAGTACATGGTGAGTCATATTAATTCCTTTCGCTATGTGGAGATGGATGGGGAATTCATCGAAACCCCTTGTCATAACTTTGAAGAGGTCCCCCAGACTTTGGCGTCAACTGAAGTTGCTGCTGACAAACCTCCGATGAAGATGGCTTCCCTCAAGGATGCCAGGGCTGTAATTGAAAAAGGTGGGTGTGAAAATTGGGGTCAGCTCCCTGATTTCACACGCAAGACTGACAAGTTTGGTTTGGGCTTTACTGCAGAAGCTCAAAGGGCTGTTCGGCGCATGCGGATTAGAAGACCTCCTCTGCATATCAGTGATAAGGGGGTGAATGCAATTGAGGACAATGAAGAAGATTCAAATATCGACAGCTGGATCTACCCTACAACCAGTGGTGGAGTGAACAACTGGACGGCGAAAGACTTCATACCCGTTTCTTTTATTACACAATAATTGACTTTTGTTTTGAGAGTTGTAATAAACAGTTTAAAACTTTACGGCCCGGTGCCTTGCCCGAGGCACCTTGGCTTTTCTTGTGAGGGCTTATTATTTGTCATTTTCATATATCATCAATAAAGCATTGGACGTTTCTTGCATTACAAATTTTACGCTCTTTGTTTTTCTTTTCCATCTCGCACTTTATCAAAACAACTATTGTCTTACACACACTCACGTATCATAATGCAGATCCACATCCACTTTGGATCCTATTGATAACAACTCTGCTACTGCCAGTTATGACTTCGAAAATCCAATCAACCAAGCCGAGGACGAAGGTGAGGATGATTGTGAGGTACTTGGAGAACTTGCTAGACTGTTACTGCATGAAGAGAGGGCCATATAGCCTCATGAAGAGCCAATGGAATCATTGAATTTGGGTACAAAGGAAGACAAGAAAGAGGTCAAGATAGGTGTAAATCTGGAGCCTAGTGTCAAACAATGGTTGATACAGATGCTACGCGACTATGTTGAGATCTTCGCTTGGTCTTATGAAGATATTCCTGGTTTGGACACTTACATTGTGGTACATCGCCTGCCGACTAAAGAAGACTGTCCTCCGGTAAAGCAGAAGGTTTGCCGTATGCACCCCGAGATGTCTGAGAAAATCAAAGTTGAGGTCATGAAACAGTTTGACGCTAGATTTCTAGATGTTACTTCTTATCCGCAGTGGGTTGCCAATGTTGTTCCAGTGCCGAAGAAGGATGGTAAGGTACGAATGTGTGTGGACTATAGAGATCTGAACAGGGAGAGCCCCAAAGACGATTTCCCACTGCCTCACATCGATGTTCTGGTCGACAACACCGCGCAGCATAAGGTCTTCTCCTTTATGGATGGTTTTTCTGGTTACAATCAGATTAAGATGGCTCCCTAGGACATGGAGAAGACAACTTTTGTTACACAGTGGAGCACCTTCTGTTACAAGGTAATACCTTTCGGGTTGAAGAGTGCTGGGGAAACTTATCAGCGCGCCATGGTCGCTTTGTTCCACGACATGATTCACCATGAGATTGAGGTTTATGTTGATGACATGATTACAAGGTCCCAGACTGAAGAAGAACACCTTGACCATCTCCAGAAACTGTTCGACAGGCTGAAGATGTACAAGCTGAGGTTAAACCCGAACAAGTGCACCTTCGGGGTAAGGTCTGGTAAGCTGCTGGGTTTCGTTGTTAGTGATAAAGGTATTCAAGTGGATACTGCAAAGGTGAAGGCTATACAGGAGATGCCAGCTCCCCGAATGGAAAAGGAAGTTAGAGGCTTTTTGGGACGTCTAAATTACATTGCAAGATTCATTTCACATCTGACTGCTACTTGTGAGCCAATCTTCAAGCTGCTGAAGAAAGATCAAGTGGTAAAGTGGAATGATGAATGTCAGACCGCTTTCGAAAGGATCAAGGAGTACCTCCAAGAGCCGCCTATCCTGATGCCTCCAGTTGAAGGAAGACCTTTGATCCTATACTTGACAGTGCTGGATAATTCAATGGGGTGCGTGCTGGGGCAGCATGATGAGTCTGGCCGAAAAGAGCACGCTATTTACTACCTTAGCAAAAAGTTTACCGACTGTGAGACTCGATACTCGTTGCTCGAGAAAAATTGTTGCGCTTTGGCATGGGCTGCTCGCCGGCTGAGATAGTATATGCTGACTCACACTACCCTATTGATATCAAAGATGGATCCAATCAAGTATATCTTCGAAAAGCCTGCCTTGTCCGGAAGAATAGCAAGATGGCAGATGATCTTAACTGAGTATGATATCCAATACACAACCCAAAAAGCAATCAAGGGGAGTGTATTGGTGGATCATTTGGCGCATCAAGCCGTGGATGATTACCAATCCATGAATTTCGAATTCCCGAATGAGAACATCATGTTGGTGACCGACTGTGAAGAACCAGGACCGGATGAAGGACCCGAGGAAGGTTCCCGATGGTCTATGTATTTTGACGGAGCCTCAAACGCGTTGGGTAATGGAATTGGCGTCGTGATCATATCTCCTGAGGGCGATCATACTCCGTTCACCGCCCGATTATGCTTTAACTGCACCAACAATATGGCGGAGTATGAAGCCTGTACCCTAGGTCTTCGAGCTGCTATTGACTTGAGGATTAAGTTTTTGAGTGTATTCGGAGATTCCGCTCTAGTGATCAGTCGGATCAAAGGCGAGTGGGATACGAAGCACCCAAACCTCATTCCTTACAAAGAATATGTATTGACGTTGCTTCCGCACTTCGAGGAGATAACCTTTGAACATTTCCCCAGAGAGGAGAATCAGTTAGCGGACGCGCTAGCTACCATGCCTTCTATGTTCAAGGTCAGGTGGGACAATGAAGCTCCCCAGATTACCATTGAGAGGTTGGACGAACCCACACATTGCTGTGATATTGAGACTGAAGAGGTAGCGGATAAACCCTGGTTTCACGAGGTAAAGAGGTATCTTGAGGCTCAAGAGTACCCCGAGGGTGCATCTATTAATGATAAGAAGTTCTTGAGAAGGTTCGCTGCGAAGTTCTTCATCAGTAATGGGATTCTTTATAAGTGTAACCATGATTCAACCTTACTGCGATGTGTGGACAAAAGCGAGGCGGAAAGGATTATGGTAGAATTACATGAAGGTACCTTCGGAACTCATTCCAATGGATATACCATGGCGAAGAAAATCCTACGGGTAGGATATTATTAGTCTACTATGGAAACCGATTGTTATCAGCATTCTCGGACCTGTCATAAGTGCCAAGTCTATGCTGATAAGGTGCATGTACTTCCAGTTCCGCTGAACGTCTTGACAGCTCCTTGGCCTTTTGCAATGTAGGGCATCGATATGATCGGCGAGATCAGACCTACTGCGTCCAACGGGCGTCGTTTCATTCTGGTGGGTATTGATTATTTCACGAAATGGGTTGAAGCAGCTTCCTTTGCTACAGTAACCAAGAATGTCGTGGCGCGGTTCATCTGACACAATTTGATCTGTCGATATGGTGTACTGGAGAGGATCATTACGGACAATGGTACAAATCTCAATAATACAATGATCACCGAGCTCTGTAAATAGTTTAAGATACATCATCACAACTCTTCTCCTTACCGGCCGAAGATGAATGGGGCTGTTGAAGCGGCTAATAAGAACATCAAGAAGATTGTCCAGAAGATGACAGTGACATACAAATACTGGCACGAGATGCTACCATTCTCTCTTCATGGGTATCGCACCTCAGCACGAACGTCGACAGGGGAAACACCCTACTCTCTGGTGTATGGCATGGAGACAGTCTTGCCCATTGAAGTCCAGATACCCTCTCTCTGGATTATGAAGGATGCAGGTTTGAGCGAGGATGATTAGATACAGACCCGGCTTGATCAGCTGAACTTAATCGATGAAAAGAGACTTACTGCTATTTGTCATGGTCATACGTATCAAAAGCGAATGATTAAGGCATTTAACAAGAAAGTTAGACGACAAGAATATCAAGTCGGGGATCTAGTGATCAAACGCATCATACTGCCGCAAGGTGATCCCAGGGGCAAATGCACCCCCACTTATGAAGGGCCATTTGTGGTTAAGAACATTTTCTCAGGAGGAGCTATGATTCTAACCACCATGGATTGTGACGACCTTCCTCACCCCGTCAATGCAGACATAGTGAAAAAATACTACGCATAATCAAAGACCCGCTAGGTTGACTGGCCTAGGCAAAAATAAGGGCTTCCCGATGAAACAAAAGGGTTCAGGTAAAAGTAAGGGATGAAAATGAAAAAAACTGTACACTCGGCAAGTCGAAAACCTGAAAAGGCGGCTTGGGAAAAAAAGGGTATCCCAGCAGACTGAAAACCCGCAAGGGCAGTCCAGGAAAAAATTAGGGATCAAAGCGTAACACTATGTCTCGTTGGATCATCTTGCAACCAGACTTCATTATCGACTATCAAGCTCGGACGGCGCCAATCAATCTGATCTACCTTCAACCAAGTAGCAAAGTGATGAGACGCTCAAAGATATAAAGGCAATATCAGAGTTGGAACCCAATGGGATTGTTCACATAGCTGTTTTTCTTTCTCTTACACAAATCGTATAAATTCTGTTCTTTCGGCGGCGTTCTCTTACTAGGACGTCAGCCTCTTGTACAAAACGCCTAGTACAGGCCAACTTCAAAATCAATACAATTCCTTTTACAATAAATTCCAAAATTGTTTTTCTTTTTCTGTTTTGTTTTGTAAGAACGTCCAATGATTCATTTTTTATATATGCATTTGAAAATAATTGCTGCTCATAAATATTTACATGCGAAACAAAAGACAATTACTCGTAATTCCAGGAATAGGGGAAAACAAGAAATGTCCAAACCTTACAGTTGCTCTACCCACCAGGTACAGGGATATAGTCAGCTTGAGAAAATGACTAAAGGCACATACACTCCCCGCAGAGTAGGAAATGTCTGAAGACAGTGGTGTTAATTCTCCCTAGCCGAAGTTCATAGTCGCGAATAAGTCGGCAAAATTCTCCCCAAGCAGAGTTTATCTATCACCAACAATAGAAGATTATCCCTAGTGGAGTTTATTTCTTCCATAGACAGAAATTCAATCCGCGACAGGTTTCATTATCACCAACAACAGTAATTCATCCCCAACTGAGGATATTTCTTTGAATCAACAGATCTTCTGGCAGAGTATCTCTCTTCCCCACAGAGTCATTCTCTCACCAGTTTATTCTCCAGCAGAGTCATTCCCCCGCCAATGTATTCTCAAATCATCTTCGGTCGTTACCCCCAGCAAGAACGAAGAACTTAACTCCTCGTATTCTCCAGCAGCAGTCTGGGATTTATTTTCCCCAGCTAGAGAACATCACAAGAACATTGCATATCCATACATCATGGCATACGCATATGCATCATATAGCGCGATCTCATTTATCTTGAGAGCATCATTACTCGATAAGTGTCATACATCATGAAATTACATATGACTAACTCTTTACCTTTCAGGGAAAGATACAACCAAATTCTCACAAGTTTTCTCTGGTTCAGTCAAATCGGTGCTAAGATTTCTATTCCAGTTCAAGCTATAAAGCCCGGATCCGACCGGATAATATCTTGATTTCTCCAAAACACCATGAAGCCTGGAATCGACCAGATAGTGGTTTATCTTAAATTCAAGCTATGAAGCCCAGAAATCGACCGGAAAATAGTTGAATCCACAGTAAGTTATTGTGAAGCCTGGAGAATGACCAGATAGCAATGCAAGTTATTCTAAAGTCTGTAAATCGACCAGATAGCAGTACAAAGACACCATGAAGCCTGGAATCGACTAGATAGTGGTATATCATAAACATAAGCGGTGAAGCCCAAAAATCGACCAGAAAACAGCTTAACAAGGTATTGTGAAGCCTGGAAATCGAGCAGATAGCAGTACAGGATACCATGAAGCCTAGATTCGACCAGATAATGGTATAAGACACTAAAGCCTGGGACTACGACCAGATAACAGTGGGGAACACTGCGAATCTTGGATTTCGACCAAATAACAGTCTACCCGGCCAATTACTGTGAAGCCCGAAAATCGACCGAATATTAGTAGGCCTTAAAATCAAATGGAAGCCCAGATGCGACCGGATAACCACTTGATTTCTTCTGAAGCCTGGAACACGACCAGATAAGAAGTAAGAAATTGTGAAGCCTGGATTACGACCAGATAGCGGCAAAGGACTGAAGACTGGAATCGACCAGATAACAGTATAAGACACTGCGAAGCTTGGATTTCGACCAAATAGAAGTTTACCTGGCCAATTACTAAGAAGCCCGAAATCGACCGGATATTAGTATGCCCTAAATTCAAGTTGAAGCCCGGATGCGACCGGATAACAACTTAATTCCTTCTGAAGCCTGAAGTACGACCAGATAAGAATTGAGAAATTTCAAAGCCTGGAAGACCACCAGATAGCAAGTTTAATCTCATTTCCCCAGTAAGTCACTGTAAAGCCTAGAGCACGACCAGATATCAGTCGGTCTTATTTTCCTCAGCAAATTACTATGAAGCTTGGAGCACGACCAGATAGTAGTTCATTTTCACCTCCTTGACTAAGAGATGTTTCCCCAATAGAATAACAGACAACTGAAGTTCCTAAAATTCTATTTCTCCCGAGACAGAGATCAACATTCCCCAGCATAGTCCTCCTCAACAACAGGTATGCGGGCTCTCGCAAAGGAATCTCTTATGCGATTGACACTTCTTCTGATGGCATCTTTAAGCCCATCTTCCTACATCAACCTCCAAATGGCATCTATAAGCCCATTCCCGACATCGCAGGGCCAGTACCACTTCATGCGAGTGCAAATTTATGGGCACTCTAGTGTTCAATCATCTTCAACCTTCAGATCACGAAAGGCAGACAAGCCAATCTACATCCTCAGGTTTAAGAAGATTGAACATGGGCAGCTGTTGTACCCTAAAATTTGCCCTCCCATATTTCGAAAATACATTTCAAGTGAGGTTCTCAAATTGCTCAAGAAAGTCCAAGGGTTGACCAATGGATCCAAAACTCTCACCATTGTCCTAATATGTTCTCAAGATCATCCATGTCAAGTTTCAAGCCTTGCAGAGGAAGTTTGCTCAGTCAATTGCTCAAAGGCCTAAAAATCGACTGTGGTAGGGCAAAAGTCAATTGTGTCCTACATACAGTCAAACTTTAATATTTTTGGTAAAAATCCTCATTTTTAAGTATTATTCAGCATTTGATCAAGTGTTGATCATGATTCCTCAAGGATTGCTCACAATTCATCAAAACTCAAAAGTTGCTAAATTAGGGTTTTGTAGGAAAAGTCAACTCAACTTTGACCAAGCATAACTTTCTAATACTTTATAAAAAATGACCCATCCAAAGCTCATTTTGAATAGGATGAAATCCCCTACAATTCATCTTCAGCTCCCAAGTTCAAAATATGCACTCACAAGAAGATATAAATTTGGACATTATAGGTCATTTTGAAAAGTTAACAAAAACACCTTTTTTGTCAAAGCTTCATACATTAACATGGAAGACTCAATTGATATTAGACCAAAAGGGTTGGTTAGAGGACATCCCAAGCTTTCTAAAAAGTCCAAGAACACATCTCTAGGGTCAAAATTGAAGGAGTTATGCATTGGTAAAGTTGACCTTTTTTGCAAAATTGCTAAAAGTCAAAAGTGGCCAAAATTGCAATTTTTGTCAAATGGGCCCAACTTTTTGTGCTTATATTGAGTTTGTAACATGGTCCACGACCCATGATCCTTCTCACTTGTCTTTATTTTATTTTTGTCATTTATTTTGATTTTTAATTCAATTAAATCAAATCAAATCAAAATCAAATCATGAAAATATCAAAACTAATCAAAGCTTGAGATTTTGTGCATGCTTAGGCCTCTTATACGGCTGGAAAGGAAATCAAATCGTGCAAGCTTCATTTGGACACAAAAAGATTGGATTTGACTTGATTTGGAAAGATTTACATAAGAATCAAATCATGATTCAATCATCTTAATTGAGAAAGATTTGAAGCAAGTTTGTAACCTAATTCATTCTCGGGTACATATAGAACATTGGCAGACCAAAATCAAAGGGATTGGAGGCGTGCAAAGGTGGAAACAACTTTCAAAAAATCAAGAAAAAGTTGCAAATTGTTTTCTCAGTTCCAGGCTTCTTCAAGTCATTCCAAGCATACCATTCGTTTACTGGGCATCCAAGGACTCTATCCCAATCATTAGCAAGCATTTTCGTGCCCAGATACGCACTTTAAGCATCTCACGACATTCATACGTTTTTGAAATCGTATCTCATAATTCTGGAATTGTTAGCATATTTTATGGATATATTCTGAATCCTTGAAACATTTGCAAGCTAATGACAATACTTAATTGCATTTTTGTTAACCATACAGAAAGTTGCCATGATTAGGGTTTAGGTTTCATTTTTAGGGATTTTGCTTGCAGGAACAATTAGCCATGAAGAGTGGTACCATGATGCTCGTGAGATTGCAACAAGCTGATTGGTACCACTAGAATTGATTTATCATGCAGGGATGAGGTTTTGGAATGGACAAGGGTTATACCTACACCCTTTGTCCGTAGGTAAAAGTCCTGGACTTTTGCCAACGGAGGGAGGAAGAAGAAGGGTGGCGTGGCACTCCTTGATTCGCCTATTCAAACTGCGCGCGTTTTGTAATTATTATTTTGTTTTTCCCATATAATCATTATTTGTTGTTCCATATACACAAAAGCACACTAGCTCAAATGGTCAGTGTACAAGGGAAATTGCCAAAGGGGTTGGGTTCAATCCCCAGGTCCCCATATTATTTCATAATTTTTCTTCTTACATAATCAGGCACATATGCACACAAGGAGACCACCATACGCCATCATCCTTCAACCATCAGATCTCCAGCATGCCAGATCCAACGCCTATTACATGAGGGCCTATCATGGGCGTGGTCAAGCAGGCGCATGGAATCTGGAAAAGTCAAACGGGTTGTTAGCATTTGGGCCCAGAAAGTGCTAATTATACCCCCTTTCCTGCTGAAACAACCAGGACCATTCTAATTTCTTTTCTATTTTCTATTTCTTTTATTTAATTTATTTTGATTAATTATTTTCTAACATAAAATTAATTCTTTTTTACAAAACTCATAAAATCAATTTTCAACAATTTAGATTTAGATTTTATTTTTATCAAATTTAATTTAATAATTAGTTTAATTTAATTTTAGGGTAATTCTAACCTTTTTATAAATAATTTAAAATAAATTAGAAAATTAGGGTTTGTTTGATTTAATTTTTATTTTCTTTTCTTAAAATAACAAAAATGCAAAAATAGGTCAAATTAATTATTTTTCTTAAATTAAATTAATTAGTATTTAGGTTTGTATTTACTCAATTAAAGCCTTATTTTCTCAAAATAATCAAAAACAACAAAAATATGATTTTTCTTTCAACTAGGTTTAGACGGGGTCAAAACCCTAATTTTCTTGTTCTCGTTTCATCACGCGCATTTATTATTTTTTTGCAAATATTAATGTAACTGCTCATGGGATGTAATGGTTTAATTAGGATTTTTATTTTATTTATCGTTTTATGGGTTTTTGGCTATGTAATTAACCCCCCTCCCCGAAGCCTTGTAATAGCGTAGTTTTATTTCTCGCGTTTTAATTTTCGCAAATATTAATTGTTAGATGTATGATAATAGGATTGCATGACAATACTGTATGTTACTTTTAAAATGATTAGCAAACCCTAAATGTGCAAAGATAATAACTGAAATCAAATCACTCGCACATGCGCACTCCTAGGGTATACTCTCACTTCGGTTGCCTTCGGTAAACAATCATTAAGTATAGGGTTTTTTAGTGGTTACCCTCTTGTCTAAACAAAGATCAAATGTCCCGTTCGGAAAAGTTGCCTCAGAAAGGTTGCCTCGGAAATGTTGCCTCGAATATGATCTTAAGACATTAGGGTTATTACTAAGACGTCCTAACATTGCTTTAGTGATCGTACGTCCCTTTCGAATTGACCCTTACAACTCCAACGACGGTGCTACCTACTCATTAATAATGGTATAGCGTTGTCTAAAGGAAACAAGAACAGAAACATTCTTTTTTCGAATAGGTGGATGCTAGTAGGTACTTGCTCAAAATCAAACTTTTTTCACACTTACACTTTTTCCAAACAAAGTTTTCAAAACGACTTCGTAACACTCTTGAAGACAAAAGCAATGGTTAAAACGAAGTAAAACAAAAACTTTTCAAAACACACAAACACGGAAGCAATTTTTAAAATGATGAGCAAATACCTAAAAGCCCGTAGAAAACTACGGATAGAAAGGGTGCTAATACCTTCCCTTTCTATAATCTACCCCCGTACTCAAAATCTCGAAAAGAGGAATTTTTCTGTGCTTTTTTCCTTTCCAGTTGGATAAAATAAAATTCAGTGGCGACTCTTGCTTACCGCAAAATTTTGCGAACAAAAAAATGCAAAATGCAAACCAGTATTAAACAGTCGGTTCTGCCACCGTATCACACTTGTCTACTATTATTTATATTTTAAGACATTGATTTCTATTTTGTCACTTAATTTTTTATCTACTATTATCTATATTATCAAGATATTGATTTCTATTTTGTTATTTTGTTTCTTGTCTACTATTATTTATATTATCAAGACATTGATTTCTATTTTGTCACTTAGTTTCTTGTCTACTATTATCTATATTATCAAGATATTGATTTCTATTTTGTCATTTTGTTTCTTGTCTATTATTATCTATATTATCAAGATACTGATTTCTATTTTATCACTTAGTTTCTTATATATTATTGATGTACCAATACCAAAAATATGATATTACTAATCTTATAAATGGAGACTCATTCTTCCATTAATGTACCAATACCAAAAATCTCATATTACTAAAAAACATCAATGGATCCTTCAAAATTTCCCTTTGATATCGAAGCTTACAAAAGACAGTCTGAAATCGAAGAGAGGTATATCATCAACCGTTTCAGGGAGCGACAAAACTAAATAGAGGAAGGATATACACTTAATGTTAAGATAAAATATCTCAATAGAGATCATGCAGCGGCAAACCAAAGACTAATATAAGACTACTTTGCAGACCAACCTACATATGACGATGCAATGTTTCGTCGGTGGTTCCGGATGCGAAAAAATGTGTTCCTTAGGATCGTTGGGGAACTATCTAGCAGTGACAACTACTTCACCCAAAGAGTTGACGCAACCAAAAAAGAAGGTATATCTCCATTAGCAAAATGTACCACAGCCATGCGAATGTTAGCATATGGTGTGGCGGTCGATGCAGTCGATGAATACATTAAAATAGGAGGTACAACAACATTAGAGTGCTTGAGTAGATTCTGTAAAGGAATCATACAATTGTATGAGCCAGTGTATCTCAGAGCCCCAACTCAAGATGACCTGCAAAGAATACTACATGTTAGTGAAATGCGGGGGTTCCCGGAGATGATTGAGAGTATTGATTGCATGCACTGAGAATGGAAAAATTGTCCTACAGCATGAGAAGGTTAATTTACTCGGGGAGATAAGGGAACCACCACTGTTATTCTTGAAGCAGTTGTAACTTATGATCTATAGATTTGGCATGCCTTCTTTGGATGTCAGGGCACATTGAACGATACAAACGTTCTAGACTGTTCACCCGTGTTTGATGATGTTGAACAGGGAAAAACTCCAAGAGTGAACTTCTTTGTGAATCAACGTCTGTATAATATGGCATACTATCTTGTTGACAGTATCTACCCTTCTTATCCGACTTTCGTCAAATCAATTAGACTTCTTCAAAGTGAACCAAATAAGTTATTTGCAAAATATCATGAGGGATATCAGAAGGACATCGAACATGCATTTGGGGTGTTGCAGGCTCGATTTAAAATCATTCGCGAACCAACCCGTTTGTGGGACATAGCCGATTTGGCTCTCATCACGAGGTCATGTATCATATTGCATAATATGATTGTTGAGGATGAACGAGATACATATTCTCAATATTGGACAAATTATGATCAATATGAGGCAAGTGGGTCTGGTACATTGGAGTCATTCTCGACCGAGGTACTACCTGCATTTGCAAATCATGTGCGTGCTAGATCTGTGATGCGTGATTCAAATGTACATCACGAATTGCAAGCAGATCTAGTCAAACATATATGGGTAAAGTTTGGAATGTTTCGTGATTAAATAGATTGTTTGTGAGTTGAGTCTATTGTACTAATTAAGTTATGTGTGTTTCATTTTAAGTGTGTTGTGTATTGTGTGTTGTGTGTATTGTATTGCATTTTAAGTTTTTTGTAATTACTAATATAAAATTAGAGTAAAAAAATTAAAATAAGTTTTTAAATTAAAAAAAATTAAAAAAAATTATTTAACTCTTAACTATTTTAATTTAATTTCAATTGATAATTATTATTAATATATAATAAAAAAACAAAAACATAAAAAAGAAAATAAAAATATGAAATAAATGTGGTGGGATAATATATTGAATTTTATTAAACAGATAGTCTCACAAAAAAAGGTGCGTACAAATATAAATCTTTAGATGCTAAGAGCATTTAGATTTTTCACAATAATGAGAGAGCTCCCCTAAAAGTGGGAATATCCATCCTTTTTCTCTCTCTCTTTGGGCTGAAGCCCATTCAACGAACATGAGAGAAGCCCATCTTGGATAGGATAAGATTTCTTTGGCCAAATTTCTGTTACAATCTAATCTACAAACACCATCATCCATGGCAGTTGCAGGAAGTGCTACCTTCTCTACATCACTCTCAACAGTATCTACCTTACAAAACCGACATGCATCACAATCCACAACCTTTCTTGGCGTTCCCCTATGTCAGAGTATGTCTGTTACGAAGAAAAAACCACCGCATAGGTTTCTAGTGGTGGCAGTGACCAAAGGCTCAACAGAGTCAAGTAAATCCGACGAAAAAATCCCGTCGTGGGCTAAGCCTGATTCCAGTGAACCTCCCCCATGGGCTCAAAATGAAGCACAAAAGGGAAGCTCTTCTTCTTCGGAACAAGGATTTGAGATTCCGTTTTATGTTTATTTACTTGCCTCTGCTATCACTGCAATTGCCGCAGTAACTAACTTCTCTCTCTTTTTTTTTTCTTCTTGATTTACTTTTCCATTTCATGCTGCTTTAATTACTTGTGATGTATGATCATTTGAATTTGATGTTACAGATAGGTTCGATATTTGAGTATGTGAATCAAAAGCCTGTGTTCGGTGTTTTGAGTTCTGACAGTATATTTTATGCTCCTTTGCTTGGTTTTTTCGCCATCACCGGCGTTCCTACTTCGGTAATTTCTTGAGTAAACCATTTTATTGCTTGCAATAATTTAATCAATATTATTTCTCCATTTCGAAAAAAGACAATGCGATAGTTATTGATTTTTAAACGAATGAAATGGCATTTTAATTGAATTTTTTGTGAGTTAATGAGCTAATGATTTTCAATTATAGGCCTTCTTGTGGTTCAAGTCTGTTGAGGCAGCCAACAAGGAAGCTGAGGAACAAGACAAGAGAGATGGTTATAAGTGATTATAGGTTGTCTTTTTTGTTGCTATGTCCGCGGAAATTGCATATAATGACATATCAGAGTCCGTTGTGAATGAATGAATATCAATGATTGAAATTTCTAGTAATATCGTTCACTTTACTAAAATTCCTACTAGGCATTTGCATTACTTTTGTCAATTTAATCTATCTGTTTGCTCTTGTTAGTTAACAGAGTTAAAGACATTAATGTGGTACTTTAAGTATCGATTGAATCGGATGGAGTAGAGCGGAACGTAAAAAAATGATATTCAATTGTTTAGATAATTTAAAAATGGATGGAACGGAGCGGAATAGAGTGATATGTATTTTATTTCATTTCATTACTTACCATCATATTCCTTCTCTGTTCCGCACTGTTTAGCTTAACTATAACATGATCGTTACAAAGATATGATCTATTCTATTATATAATATATTAAAACAGAATCCTAATTTTGTTAATCTACATCTCCTTTATTTTTATGTCACCTAATCAAATTTATTCTACATCGCATTTTCAAATACTCACTCAATTCTTCCACTTTCTATCCTAAATTTTCCAATTCTTTTGCACAATAAATATTTAATAACTCTTATTTATTTTATAACTTGAAGGGACTGTGAACTTCATTATCTCATTATGCATCATTTTTCATGTTCTTCTCTATACAAAAGATTTGTCTTTCACTATCAAATTTGTAGTGTATGAGAGTATGGGACATTATAGACATCTTAATCAAATAGAAATACTAATACTTATATTCCATACTATTAAGGTATTTTTATTTATAATTTCTTTGTACGTTTTTATGTATTTGATTTGATATTTATTTTTAGTTTTAACTTATTAAATTTGTCAAATGTAATTGAAAATGCATACTACTATAGAGTAACATAAATCATAAATGGAAATATTCTTTTCACTATTCCATACCCTTGAAAATCTAAATATGTCCTTCATTTGTTTGGAGATGCATCTTCATATGCTCCTAAATCACCCACAAATGCGCTATTATGAGATTCACCTCATTTTAAACAAAATATTGTTTGGATATGCATTTCTATATGTATTCGAAAATATATCTCTGAAATGTCCCTTGAATTCCTTTAAAATGTATTTGAAGTGTGAGATTTTGGATGGAATTCTAGTCTCGATAAGGATAGCTTTTTGGTTCGACAAAGTTTAAGCATGATGTCAAAGTTTGTTCACAGGCTCATGTCGAAGTATTGCTTGTTGTAGTCGAAGTACGCTCAAGCATGCAGTAGTCGAATTGCTATGATTGTTAGCATATCGAATTAGGTCTGTCTGTTTATTCCAATTGTTTAAGTTAGCTTGTAGCTTAAGTTACTTAGGAGTCTATAAATAAACTTTTTCTCAAAGGTTGTTGTTGAGAGATGTTGATTGTTGTTATTCACTAGTAATCTGTAAACTCTTATTGAGAAAGTGAATACTAAAATAGTTACATTTCCAATAATGAATTTCTTCTTCTTTCATCTTCTCTCCCTTTCGTAAAACCTAATAGGGTTTCTTGTGTTTGTTCGAGAAACTCAATTTTTTCATAGTTTTGGTTTGTTATTGACGGCACTCCGTTACAACAAACTGGTGCGGTGATCGTGGAAGATGTCGTCAACAAAGTTTGAGAATGAGAAATTCACCGGAGTGAATGATTTAGGTTTATGGCACTTGAAGATGCGAGTCCTTGTTGTTCAATAGGGTTTGCTCGAAGCGTTGAAGGAAGTCGAAGCCATGAATTATGCTCTAACGGAGAAGAAGAAGAAGAAGACGATGATCGAGAAATCCCACATCGCCATCGTATTAAGCCTTGGTGATAAGGTTTTACGACGTATTTCAAAGGAGGAGACTATGGTGGATGTATGGACGAAACTCGAAGGATTGTACATGATTAAATCCTTGGTAAATCTTATATACTTGAAGCATGCTTTGTATTCATTCAAAATGAGTAAATACAAAGTCTTGGCTGAGCAGTATGATATGTTCAACAAGCTGATTATTGATCTAGAGAATATCGAGGTTAGTATCGATGATGAATATTAAGTGTTGTTATTATTGTGTTATTTACCTAAGTCTCATGCTCACTTCAAAGAAACTCTCTTGTATGGAAGAGAGTCCATGACCTTTGAAGAAGCTCAATCAGCCTTATACTAGAAGGACTTGAATGAACAAAAGGAGCATAAGCCATCATCTGTTGGTGAAGGTTTGACCGTTAAGGGAAATTCTTGAAGAAAGATGACAAGTTTGAGAAGAAGAAGGGTAAAGGTCAACATAAATCTTATGGCGGTGATACTTCTGCAATTAGGTATTATCATTGTAAGAAGAAGGTCCACACAACAAAGGTGTTCCCTGATTGATAGAATAATCAAAGTGGTAAGGATAATCGTAATGTAGCCACTCTACAAGATAAATATGAATCATTGGATGTGCTGGTAGTTTCGAGCAACAATTCTTGCAAGGAATAAATTATGGATTTAGGATGTACTTGGAACATGAATCAAAACAAAGATGTGTTTGAGGAATTATGTGATCAAGATGGTGGATCAGTGCTGTTGGGAAACCACAAAGCCTGCAAAATTGCACGAATTGGATCTGTAAGATTTAAGTTCCATGATGAGTTAATAAAGCTATTGACTAGTGTCAGGTATATACCTGATCTGAAGAGAAATTTGATTTCTCTCGGTGAATTCGACAAGAAAGGATATGTGTTAAGTGGAGAGCAAGGTATCTTGAGAGTCGTGGTGGGGTCGAAGGAAGTCTTCAGAGGCAGAAAAAAACAAGACTTGTATACTGTAGCGGTAGAAATGTTCAAGACTAAGCCATTAGATTGACTAGACTTTATACAAATCAAAAATTAAAAAAATCGCCACCGCGCTTTATTGTTTCAAAAGGAATGGGAAAAGAGCGAATAACCCAAAAAAAGGGGGAAAGATTCAAGGTAAGGGGGTTGGTTATGCAAAGGGAAGGTATTAGCACCCTAAACATCTACGGTACTCTGCAGGAACCTCTTTGAAAAAATCTGTATATTTTAGCTATATAAAATGTGTTGTATATAAAATGGATGGCGGAGGTGAGAAAAGATATATATATATATATATATATATATATATATATATATATATATATATATATATATATATATATATATATATATATATATATATATATTATGATTTTTGCACCCTCCGCGGTTGCGAACCTTTAGTGCTTACGTACCACCTTTCGTGCAATAGGGGATCAGGGTACACGTAGTTCCTCTTTTAAAAATTTGAAACACAAGTGTGTTAGTTAATTTTATGAGATAAGACATCATCCTCACTGTCCGTGTGGAAAACATTCTTACTACGCAGAATCACGAGAAAGGAGAACTTGCACCATCTCAAAGTGGAGGATATGACTTGGATTTTAAAATCAACAATGCCTCACTCAACACCCAAGTGGAAAATATCTCTCTTCACTATATATTGTAGAAGTATAGTTGTTTGCGTCACTACAAGGATTGACAAGAGTCTAATCTTTTGAGAAAAGTTTAAAGATAAAAAGCCAAAGTGACAAAATGGTTTGAAATGAGATTAATTTACTTTTAGTCTTCTCACAAAAAGTGTCAAAGTATTATTAAATTGATTGAAGTTTATTGATGAAAATAATTTGAAAATGCATGGACTTAAGTCCAAGTTTTTTATGAAAGTGTTTCAAGTTTCAAAACAAGAAGAGTTTTCAAAAGGAGGGAGAAGATTTTTGAAATTAAAGAAGATGGGAGGAGTAGAAGAGGCTATCCTAAAGCATAAGGTAAAAGTTAAGGATAAGGACCATCTAACCAACAAGAAGCCAAAAACTTGACATTATGAGCCAAGATAAAATTCCCATTCTTTGGATTGAAACCAAGCAAGCAAAGATATTAGACCTCTTCAAATGCATTAAGTCTTCACAAAAATTGGGCAGAGTAACGACTGTATACTGGTGAATTCCAGATTACAAACAAAGAGTGTAATCACAAAAACCTGCACACAAAAACAAACAAGCAACCTAATGTCTTGAGGTAAACCTCAAGAGCTTCAGACAAAATAATCAGATAAGGTCACAAGGTCTCCAAGATAGGTCACAGTTTCTAATCCTAAGTCCAAGAAAAAGTCCCATGCTCCATAATGCCAAGGATAGTAACCAAATCGTCCAAGTACCATTAAGAGTTTTTTAGGGTTTATGTTGGTTATTAAGTATCTTAGGAAAAGAAAAATAAAAGCTCAAGTGATCAAAATAAAAATGGCAAGAAGATAAATGCTCAAATGAGAAAAAATGAAAATAAAATGAAATGGAAAATGCTAAAAAAAAAAATAGTACATAAAGCATAAAAGAATAAAAGCATAGAATAAACAAGTCAATAATTAGTGATTAGTTGGATGACCATCTTGAAACTTGCATTTGGAACTCATTAGAGGATTGGTAGAACCAAAGCATCCACACAACAAGTTGCATTTGCTTTTTGTCAAGTATATCATCCATTTGGAATTCTCATAAGTACCATTTAATGATCAACGATGTTTAAGTGATCCGCGTTGACCAAAGGTATTATAGATCCATTAGAGGATTGGTAGAACCAAAGCCTCCACACAATGAATTTCAGGGTTATTGGATCAAAGAGATCAAATTAACATACTTGGGCTTGCAATCATAAGTTTGGGCCACGAATGATCATTTATTCGAACAGGGACAAAATTTAGCGCTATGTTAAGCAATCGTAAGTGGACTTATATAGAAGTTGCACCTATTTTGAGGTCGGTCAATAGAAATCTATGCACCATTTATTTTGAGACATGATATAGAGATCATGCTCCAACAACATTTAGTGCAATGAGAAGGGGATGAGATGAAGAGGATTAGGGAAAAAGATAAACCACTTTTGAATTAAAAATTTAATCAAACTATTATTAAAATCATTCATCCATTTTTATGGAGTTAAACTCAACACTATGGATCCAATGATGTTAACAAAGTCATGATCAAAAAATCAACCCAAGACAGCCAGAAAATAATCACAAAATATAAATGTAATTAATATATACATTAAAAGGTTTAAAATTGTTTAAAAAAAAGGAAAATGATGAGTAAAATATCAATTATGTTCAAATTAATCAAGAATGAAAAATAAGACCATAGAAAAATCAGAAAAGAGGCCAAATAATTTTATAAAAATTTTTGGGAATTTTTAAAAGTCAGAAACAATTTTTAAAAATTAAAATAAATGGGTAAAATCAACAAAAATAGTAAAAAATAGTAAAGTCAGAAACAAAAATAAAATATGGTCACCAATATTTGTCACAATATCATTGGATCATTCCATAATTTTTTCAGAATTTAAAAATGTATAAAAGTATTTTTAAATATTTTAAACAAATCAAATAAGTGTAAAATTCATAAAAAAATACCAAAAACACAAAATTAAATAGTGAAAAAATAAAAATCAGAAAGTGAATAATCAAAAATATTTTTCATAATTTTTTTTAGATTTTTTGGACTAAAAATGAATTTTCTATGATTTTTTGAAATTTAAAACAATTAAAATATAAAAATCAGAAAAAGAAAATAAAAGTAAAATATGTGGACCATTGGATGAGAGTCAAAATGCGTTAGTAATCAAATCCAAGGGATCTGGCGCACTGTGCATATCATGGTCATTAATGAATAATGTACAAAATCATTAATTAAATCAGATTTAAAAAAAACAGATGGCGCACCTTCAATGGTTGGAAGATGACACACTGGTCATCTTCAACCTCCAGCCAACACAAATTGCATGTCTCTCAAACTATAAAATCAGAAGCTCAGACCTATGCCATTCGCTTCGTCTCTTCAAGACGAAGACAACCACACCCTCATGCCCAATTTATATTAACGATAACTCAAGCAATTTAGAAAGAAAGTTTTGAAAATGGATTTGAGAATTCATGGTCAAAACGAGTTTCCAGATGAAAGTAAGTGTTGCGACTAGAACCAGGGCAATGAGAGCATCACAGTGATATCAAAGTTTTGAAAAATTGATGAAGGAATCTACCTATTGAAGTTGAGTTGCAGAGCTCTGAAACTGGACTTCTATGGAGCAATATAGGGCACGATTCTTGAATGTAATTATATGGTTAGCTTCTGGGAAGATCAAGGAAGGTGAATTGAGGGAAAAACAGATTGAAAAAAGCTTGAGAATAGAATTCGAAGTTGCTGAATTCTGGGTTGTGAAGAAAGTTTGGCAGGGTGATTCTGGCTATCTAAGCTTGGGAAATTGAATGGGTGATGACCCTCTATTTATAGGGAAGCAAATGGGATAAAAAGAAATAGCAAATGATGCATTTTGGAGGGAATTTGTGTGGGTTTGCATCATGAAGAAAGTGTGACTCAAACTTGATCAAAACTCAGCCAAATTGTGCGTTTCATGATGCTAATCACTTCTGGTAAGTTTCTAAACATGATTAGAAACAAAAATGCGTGGAAATCTTGTGATTAGAAGCCAAAACAAAGATTTCAAAATTCTGACTTTGTGCAAAATTCAGTTTCAAACTACCAAATTTAAATCCACGGTATTTCCACCTCAAGGGATCTTAGGGCATAATTCTTGATGCTTTGGAAAGACGAGGTTACAAGCTTTGCAATGGAAAAGGAATGGAATCAAATGGATGCTTGAGCTGAAAGTTACATGGAGTTAAAGTTGAAGAAAAAGAGTTGACTTTCCATACTTAGAAATATTTCAAATTCTTCTTTAAAAATGACCTATAATCCTTTGCATCCAAACATGACCTTCCACTTAGAATTTGCTCTTAACAAAAAAAGATGGAATGAATTAGATCTCTTGAATGACATTTTTCAATTTGAACCACTCAAAATCTTCAAAAATTGAGCAAGTTATGACTTGTTAAAGTTGGCCAAAAATCATGAAATGACCTATAATCTTTTGCATTCTTGAGGCAACATCCATCCATTTTCTTACTTTGCACATAAAAGAAGGCATGAAGTACACATCCTTAAGATCATCATGAAAAAATAATGGGCTCAAGGTGATAAAAATTGACCAAGTTATGACCACTTGAAGTCACATATGGAAAATTGGGGATTCATCTGGATGACTTGTAATCTTCCTTCTTCACCAAGTTCCTTCCACATGAAAACTCTTTGGAACTTTTGAAGTGATTTATTGATAACTCTTCAAAGAGAAGGATGTCTTTGGAATCACTCAAAAATACCAAAAGATGAGCAAGATATGCTCCTCTGAAGTCCAAAACCCTAGCCTTTATATCAAGAGAATGCTTTGAGGAACTTTGCCAAGTTTGAACAAAATTTTTGTGCCAATATTCTTCCTTTATGAATAGAAATTGTTGAGGATGATGATGAGGACTCATGGCCACCAAAACCACTTCCATACCAATTCTTTCAAAACAACTTCAATGGTGAGTTTTGAATTTCTCAAGCTATTGACTAGGGCATGGAAATAAACTCATGAACCCATGAAGCAACTTGCTAAACCTCATTGCCTTTACCTACATTATTAACAAGTAAGACAAACCAATATTGTATTTTGTTAATTAGAGAGAAAATCAAAGCAAAATATCCATGATCACAAAAGAAAACAAGTCAAAGTGCTTGGTAACTCCTCAAAAGAGCAAGGCTAAAGATAGTGAGAAGAACCAAAAACCCTAATGTGATCTTGTTGTGATTGAAACAATATGGTATGATGAAGGAATCTTAGGGGCAAAAATTGGGGTACAACAGCTGCCCTTATTTATGTTTCTTATATCCGGAGATACGAAGGTTAAAAATCTTCGTGTCGACGTGATCAAAGATACTTAAATAAAACAAACCCTAATTTTGGCCCTAAGATGCCATGCAAATGCTTATGCATATGAATGCATATGAGCAGAACCAAAGAGGCGCAAAGTAACACTAGGGATGCAACAATGATAAAGAAACAAAGGAGCAACCCCACCAGGAAAATAAATCACTGGTGAACCAGAAAAACAGAATCAGAGAGGAAGATATCAAGCATCGACATTGTGATACGGTGGGAGAACTGACTTGAGGTTTTGCGTTTGTATTTGCAAATGTTGCGGTTAGCAAGAGTCGCCACCGACTTTTTATTTTATCCTAAGGAAAGGTTAAAAAGCACAGCAAAAAACCTTTTGAGATGTTTTCTTGGATTCGGGGAGTAGATTATAGAAAGGGAAGGTATTAGCACCCTTTCTATCCATGGTTATCCATGGGCTCTTAGTTACTTTCTTAGATCACTTGCCTTTTGTTTTCAATTGTTTTAAATGGTGCTTGAGTGTGTGGGTTTGAAAATATTTTGAAAAGAGACCAATGTGGTGGCAACCTTTGTAATGATCCATGTTGGGATGTATACAAAGGTGTGCGTCTTTTTGAAAAGGTTTTCATTTTGTTTTTTTTGAAAGTTTTGTTTTGAAAGTGTTGTGATGTGTGATTTTGAAATTAGGCAAGTGTTTTGTTTTGCAAGTTTGATTCAAGTAACTAAGAGGTTGTCTACTCCTAAATTTCTCAAAAGATTTATTGCTATGTTTTAACCCTTTTAACAAGTTTGCTCCACCATTGTATTTGGTGGGCAACCTTGTGTTAGGATGTGAAAGGGACGGGCGCGGGTCATCGTTTTAGACCATAATTGCAACGGCGTTAAATGTCTTTGAGCAATTTCTCTAAGGGACTTGATCATTTGTTTTTGTTTGTTTTTGAAAAGTTTTGTCGAGGGACTATGATCATTCAAATTGTTTGTTTTGCCCAAAGAAGTTCAACATGCAATATGGCCCATTTATTTGAAGGCAACAAGTGGAATACCCTAGGGGGTGCAAGTGTGATTTGTGTGTCCATTTCCATGCTTGTTTATCTTGCATTAGGTCAAACTATTTTTTTATCGTTTTTCGCTTACAAACCCTAATTCTAACATGTTATCATTAGAAAGCAATAAAGTGCGAAATTAAAATTACTAAGCTATTACAAAACCAAGGGGGGTACAAATGTTCAAATGGGGGATATTGACAAGAATTTAAATCTAAATTATTACATCATTTTGAATATTTGCAAGATAAATAATGTACAAAAATTAAATGAAAATGCAAGATGCACAAAAATGTTTTGTATATGTATGAAAAAATATTATTTAGGTAAAAGAGAAAAGAAAATAAAAAAATGTATTATTTTTTTGGAGTATTTTGAACTTAGGGTAAAAACCCTAATTTTAAAGAAAAAGGTATTATTTTCTAATTTAATACAACTATTTATTTATTATTTATAAAAATAAAATAAAATGAAGTGTATTGTGAAAAAAGGTATTTTTATATCAAATATTAAAAAATAAAAAAAATCAAGTATTTTTATATTTTTGTCTTAAATATATTAATAATCACATATATATATATATATATATATATATATATTAAACCCTAAATATGTATTAAACACAAAATAATTATTTATTTAATATTTTAATAAAATAAATAAAAGAGTATTTTTTGTGTGAAATATTTTCAGAAAGTAAATAAAAATAAAAATGTATTTACACCTTTTTTCTATTTTATTCTAATAATGGTATATATATATTTATGTACAAACAAAGAAAATAAACAAATAAATATGCAATAAATGCAAAAAATGATGGAAAAAATATTTTTAATTTTTAAATGCCATGAGAAAAAAATAAACAAAGCTAATCAAAAAAGAAAAAGTCAAAAATGTTAAGAAATGAACAAATGGGCTCAGGGGGGTGTGAATCAAAAAAAGTGGTGTGAAAAGTGAAATAACACAGGCCCAGCCCACTGACCATTGTCTTCAACCTCCAGCTTCAAACATTTGAAAAACGCGCGCCCCTGTTCCTCAATGTCTAACTCCTGATTCTTGGCTTTTCAGCAAAAACTCATAACACAAGAAATGTTCAGCATGAAGAGACGGTTTCAACCATATAAATAACTTGACCTATCTCTCTAAGATGAGGGAGAATTTCTCCTCCCCCAATTTCTGACCTAACTTTTCATCAATGTTCAGACATGAAATTCTCTAAGCACACGAAACATAAATGAAATCTAATCATATGAGCATGTTCAGGGCTATGATTGTGACATGTTTTCTTCAAAAACCTAAAGCTAACAATGCCTAATAAGAGAGATGGAACTCCATGAATATACCTGTTCAGTTGGAATCGAGCTTGGCAATGGAGGATGTTTCAGAGTGAAATGATGACTTGTACAGCTTCCTTGAAGTGTAAGGAAGCTTTTCCAATTCCTATTTTGTCTTGAAACTCCCTGAATCGAGCTAATGAACTCCAACTGCAAAACAGAAAATTAAAAATGGTGAAGTGGCTTGGAGGTGTTACAGGTCTGATTTTAGGACATGGTTAGCTTGCATATGTTGTAGGGAAGGTAGAGGAAAAGGTTTGGATCAAAATGCTCGAAGGGATTGGGAGTTTGCACTCAAACTGCAGGGGCTCCCCTGTTTGTGCAGTTTTGAGGTGATTAGAGCAATGGGAGTGTTTCAGATGGCAAGGGCTCGTGTGTTAGCTTGGATTTTGTCTATGGAATGTGTTTGATAGCTTTTGTGTTGTGTGTCTAAGCTGAGATGAGAGATAGCATAAGTTATGGACTTTTCTTCTATCTTAAGCAACAAAAGCAAGCTGGTGGTTTTAGGTTAGTAGGGGGCCTCCTAATGTGCTGCATAAACCTCTCTTGATCAGTGTGTTATGCACATAATCTTGTGCAAAGCAGATCTTTCATGTACTTGTTGGATTACAAACTTGACATAAAGCTAAACTTTTCAAAAATGGAAATTTCACTTTATCTAGTTTAGGATTAAACCATTATGCAATGTTAGAACACAAAGAACATGACCTTAACACATTGAATATGCATTAAATTATTGAGTATGAAATGGTTCAAGGACCTGTAATCAAGCATAAAGCAAACTGATTTCAAATTGGCAAGATTATGAACATGTCTTGATGAAGAACAAAAGTGAATTTTTGCCAACTTGTGAAATTCGAATCTCTCAAGTTATGAGGTTGTTTGATGAGTTCTTGGACATTTTAGAAAGCTTGGAATGTGTACTACAATCCATCTTTGAAATGCAAATCAAAATTCCAAGTGGAAGGGTATGAAAAGTGGCCTTGAAGTAGGGTAGAAAACCTTGTCAAAATAGGTCAAATTTCACTAAGTTAAAAGATGGTTTAGTGCCCTTATTCAAAAAATTATAACTTGGGATACAAGCTTCAAATGAGAAAACTTTGTGAATCAAAGTTGTAGATTATGCAACAAGCTACAACTTTCATGTTTTGACTTTTGTTTGAATCCAAATGGATCATGGTGAAAAGATGGGGCAAAGTTGGGAAAAAATTAGGGTTTTTCATAACTTAGAAAAATTCTAAGTTATGAAAAATTCCATTTTCAAACCCTAATTTGCATTTTGAGATTTCTTGGTGAACAAGTTTCATGATTTGGCATGTTTTGATGAAAAATGAATCTTGACCCTTGATTTTGACCAAAAAGTCAAAGTTTGACTTTTCAGTATACAGTCAAAATTGATCAATTGACTGGGAAATTCAACTGTCAATCTTGTGTATTTGGGATATTTTGAGCTTGATGAACATGTCAAGATAATTCCATTGAGTCCTTGAGGCCATATGTGAGCTTGGTTTACCATTGGCTAGGTCAAACAGTCAAAAATTGCCTTTGTGCAGTCAAAACCCTAAAAATGACCATTTTGCCCTTTTGATGATCTGATCAAATTTCTTGTGGAATTGTGATTCAAACTTGATCAAATGGTCCATAGGAGTTCATAATGTTGATGTGGATAAAATTTCATGAGGTTTGACTGTCAATTGGCCACAGTTGACTTTTTCCCCAATACAGCTGATTTTTAGGTCAACTGTCCAATTGGCTGGGCAAAACTTGGAATCAAGACTTGAAACTTGGTATAGGTAAACTTGGGAGTCCAACATGAAGCATGAAAGTTATCTTAGGCATTTTAGGTCAAAACATCCTTAGGCAAACACAAACCCTAATTTGGGTCCACAGTGCAAGGAGAAGTCTTGAGCAGAGGAAACCATAACTGTATCTTGATCTTCAAAGGTCTTGTGATGAGAAAATATTGAGGAAATGGGAGGGCAAATTTTGGGGTACAACAGTTGCCCCTGTTCAATCTTCTTGGACCTGAAGAGTTAGATTGGCAAGTTTGCCTTTCGTGACTCGAGGGTAAAAGGAGATTGGACACTAGAGTGCCCGGAAATTTGCACTCGCATGCTGGAGTCTCAACAATGTGGTGTCGGGAATGGGCTTATAGTTGCCATTTGGAGAGATGGTGGATAGGGAGATGGGCTTATAGATGCCATCTGGAGAAGTGACGGAGCCTTGTCGGGAATGGGCTTATAGATGCCATTTGGAAGTGTCGGTCGCATAAGAGATTCATTTGCGAGAAACTTGTATATTTGAGGAAGGAGGATGTTTTCCTGGCTTGTTTCAGGTGTTTGATCTTCAGTCTCCTTATGCAGATATGCCCTGGCTAGATACAGGTATCGAATCTACAATCGGTTGCTCACAGATGTGCCCTGGCTGGATACAGGAGTCGAATCTGGAAATAGTCGTTAATAGACGTGCCCTGGCTGGATACAGAAATCGAATCTTTGAACTCTTCAGACGTGCCCTGGCTAGATACAGGAATCGAGTCTGGAAACGTGGTCAACAGATATGCCCTGGCTGGATACAGGAATCGAATCTGGAGATGTTGTAGTTGATAGATGTGCCCTGGCTGGATACAGGAATCGAGTCTTCGAACTCTTCAGACGTGCCCTGGCTAGATACAAGAATCGAGTCTGGAAACTGATCACTCTCAGATGTGCCCTGGCTAGATACAGGTATCGAATCTGGAATTGTGACAATTGAAGGTAGTCGTTTTTGAGATTGTCTTTTTCCTGAAAAGGCAAAAACGTAAGTTGTATGCGATGTCATGATGTATGATGTGCATGATATCACGATGTTCAACATGAGATGTTGTATGCGTTTCATTATGTATGTAAGCAAGATGTATGAAAATGTAAAATGTTTATGAATGTAATTTCGTCTTGGGGAAAATAAATCCTTGACGAACGGCCGGAGAATTGCCCTGTGGAAGAGATATTTGGCCGAAGTTTTGATGAGAGGCCTGCTGAGGACTTCAATGACGGATTCCGCTGGGGATGATGATAAAATCCACTGGGGAACTCCAAAGATAAACTCTGCTTGGGAATACCAAGGATAGACTCCGCTGGGGACTGAAGGAACTTTGCCGAGAGCGATCTTCCGTGGCTTTTAGCTGAGGATAACCCAGTTATAAGTCCTTGTGAGGAAATAACTCTAAATAAAACTCGGGTGAGACGTTCGTGCTTCGCAGGGGATAAGCTTGCAGAATCTACTGGGGATGAGCTTTAAGACCTGCCGGGGAATGTTGTGCCTTTTCAGGATCGACGGGGAACCAACTCCGCTTGGGGAAAGTATTGTCGCATCCTGTCTTATTCTGCGTGGAATTGAGATGATTTGGCCACATTCTTCAATTGAACCTACCTTGGTGCCTTGGCGGACAAAACAACCAGACTGCATTAGACAACTCCACATTGCCCCTGTCTTTGATGTCACCTGTAATTAATCTCTTGTTTTATATGCAAATATTTATGAATCAGCAATTTAATGTCAAATGCATATATCAACACTGAACATTGGACGTTCTTCGCAAAAAAGAAAACAATGGTAATTTGTATGGACAAGTGAATCTGTATTGATTTAAACTTTGCCTGTGAATAGGCGTTTTTGTACAAGAGGCGGACATCCTAGTAAGAGGACATCGCCAAATAGTATAGAGTTTACAATTTGAAAAAAGGAAACAAAACAGCTATGTGAACAATCCCACTGGGTTCCAACTCTGCTATTGCCTTTATGTCTTCGAACGTCTCATCGCTTTGCTACTTAGTTGAAGATGAAGCCGATTGGTCAATGCCGAAATCTGGAGCCAGATAGCCGATGCCGAATTCTGGATGCGAAGTGATCCAATGAGACATAGTGTTACGCTTTTATCCCTAACTTTTGCCTGGACCGCCCTTTCGGGTTTTCAGTCCACCGGGATACCCATTTTTGCCCAAGCCGCCCTTTCAGGTTTTCGACTTGCCGGGTGTACAGATTTTTTTTATTCATTTCATCCCTTACTTTTGCCCGAACCCTTTTGGTTCGCCGGGAAGCCCTTATTTTGCCTAGGTATGTCAACCTAGCGGGTCTTTTATTTATGCGTAGTATTTTTTCACTATGTCTGCATTGGCGGGGTGAGGAAGGTCGTCACCATCCATGGTGGTTAGGATCATGGCTCCTCCTGAGAACACACGTTTAACCACAAATGACCCTTCGTATGTAGGGGTCCATTTGCCCCTGGGATCACTTTGAGGAAGGATGATGCGTTTGATTACCAGGTCCCCAACTTGATACTCTTGCGGTCTGACTTTCTTGTTAAATGCCCTGATCATCCGTTTCTGATACGTTTGACCATGACAGATAGCAGTGAGCCTCTTTTCGTCAATCAGATTTAATTGATTAAGTCGAGTCTGGATCCAATCATCTTCATTCAAGTCTGCATCCTTCATTATCCGGAGAGAGGGTATCTGGATCTCGATTGGCAAGACTGCCTCCATGCCATAGACTAAGGAGAAGGGAGTTGCCCCGGTTGATGTCCTTGCTGAGGTGCGGTACCCATGAAGAGCGAACGGTAACATCTCGTGCCAATCTTTATAGGTCACTGTCATCTTCTGCACAATTTTCTTGATATTTTTATTGGCTGCCTCTACAGCCCCATTCATCTTCGGCCGGTAGGGAGAAGAATTGTGGTGCTGTATCTTGAATTGTTCACAGAGTTCAGTGATCATTTTGTTATTGAGATTGGTACCATTATCCGTAATGATTCTTTCTGGGACGCCGTACCGACAGATCAGATTATGCCGGATGAAGCGCGCCACGACGCTCTTGGTTACTGTGGCATAGGAAGCTGCCTCAACCCATTTCGTGAAGTAATCGATCGCCACCAAGATGAAGCGATGCCCATTGGATGCCTTTGGTCGGATCTCACCGATCATATCGATGCCCCACATTGCGAAAGGCCAAGGCGCCGTCAGGACATTCAAAGGAACCGGAGGGATATGCACCTTGTCAGCATAGATCTGGCATTTATGACAAGTTCGGGAGTGTTGGTAACAGTCGGCTTCCATTGTGGACCAGAAATATCCTGCCCGAAGGATTTTCTTAGCCATGGTGTGTCCACTGGAATGTGTTCCAAATGTACCTTCATGCAGTTCCATCATAATTTTCTCTGCTTCAGCCTTATCCACACAACGCAGCAGAGTTGAATCATGATTCCGCTTGTAGAGAATGCCGTTGCTGAGGAAGAATTTTGCAGCAAACCTCCTCATGAACTTCTTATCATTGACAGACGCACCTTCAGGGTATTCCTGAGCTTCCAAGTACCTCTTCACCTCATGATACCAGGGTTTTTCAATAACTTTCTCAGCCTCGAGCTCGCAGCAGTATGCCGGTTCATCTAACTTCCAGATAATGATTCGGGGAGCCTCATTGTCCCATTTAACTTTGAACATTGAAGACATCGTAGCTAGGGCGTCCGCTAGCTGATTCTCCTCTCTAGGGAAATGTTCGAAAGTTATCTCTTCAAAGTGAGGGAGCAAGGTCGACACATATTCCTTGTAGGGAATAAGATTCGGGTGTTTCGTATCCCACTCGCCCTTGATCTGATTGATCACGAGAGCGGAATCTCCGAAGACACTTAGAAACTTGATCCTCAAATCGATTGCAGCTTGTAAACCCATGATACATGCCTCATATTCTGCCATGTTGTTGGTGCAGCTGAAACATAATCGGGCGGTGAGTGGAGTATGAGTCCCCTTGGGAGATATGATTACAGCGCCGACGCCGTTACCCAAAGCATTAGAGGCTCCATCAAAATGCATAGACCATCGGGATCCTTCCTCAGGTCCTTCATCCGGTCCAGGTACTTCGCAGTCAGTTACCACCATGATGTCTTCGTCCGGAAAATCAAAGTTCAATGATTGATAATCGTCCACAGGTTGGTGTGCCAAATGATCAGCCAGTACACTTCCCTTAATTGCTTTCTGAGTTGTATACTGGATGTCATATTCTGTTAAGATCATTTGCCATCTCGCTATTCTTCCAGACAGAGCAGGCTTTTCAAATATGTACTTGATGGGATCCATCTTTGAAATCAATAAAGTAGTGTGAGTCAGCATATACTGTCTCAGCCGGCGAGCAGCCCATACAAGAGCGCAGCAAGTTTTCTCAAGCAGTGAGTAACGAGACTCACAGTCGGTAAACTTTTTGCTCAAGTAATAAATAGCGTGCTCTTTTCGGCCAGACTCGTCATGCTGCCCCAGCACACACCCCATTGAATTATCAAGTACCGTCAAGTATAGTATCAGAGGTCTTCCTTCCACCGGTGGCATAAGAATGGGTGGCTCTTGGAGATATTCCTTTATCCTTTCAAAGGCGGCCTGACATTCATCATTCCAGCGTACCACTTGATCTTTCTTCAGTAATTTGAAGATTGGCTCACAAGTAGCGGTCAGATGTGAGATGAATCGGGCAATGTAATTCAGTCGTCCTAGGAAACCTCTGACTTCTTTCTCTGTTTTTGGAGTCGGCATCTCTTGTATGGCTTTTACCTTGGCAGGATCCACCTGAATACCTTTATCACTTACAATGAAACCTAGCAACTTTCCGGATCTTACCCCAAAGGTGCATTTGTTGGGATTCAACCTCAGCTTGTATAACTTGAGTCGGTCAAACAACTTCCTCAGATGGTCAAGGTGCTCCTCCTCAGTTTGAGACCTTGCAATCATGTCATCAACGTATACCTCTATTTCATGATGGATCAAATCATGAAACAAAGCAACCATGGCGCGTTGATAGGTTGCCCCAGCATTTTTCAATCCGAATGGCATGACCTTATAACAGAAGGTGCCCCACTGAGTCACAAATGTAGTCTTCTCCATATCTTCAGGAGCCAGCTTGATCTGATTATAGCCTGAAAAACCATCCATGAAGGAGAACACCTTGTGTTGAGCTGTATTGTCAACAAGGACATCGATGTGAGGTAGGGGGAAGTCATCCTTGGGGCTGGCCCTGTTCAAATCCCTGTAGTCGACACACATTCTGACTTTACCGTCCTTCTTCGGTACTGGCACCACATTGGCAACCCACTGGGGGTAGGAAGTCACTGCAAGGAACCCGACATCAAACTGTTTCATGACCTCGGCCTTGATCTTCTCAGACATCTCTAGACGCATCCGTCGGACTTTTTGCTTTACCGGAGGACAATCTTCCTTGGTTGGCAGATGGTGAACTACAATGTCGGCATCCAAACCAGGCATATCTTCATAGGACCAAGCAAAAATCTCCATGTAGTCTTGTAGCATCTGGATCAATCGTTGCTTCACGCTGAGCTCTAGATTGGCACCAATCTTGACCTCCTTCCTATCTGTCTCAGTACCCAGGTTAATTGTCTCCACAGGCTCTTCATGTGGTTGAATAGCTCTCTCTTCCTGGAGTAGCAGTCTTGCGAGTTCACCAGGCACTTCGCAATCATCTTCACCTTCGTCTTCGGCCAAGTTGATCGGATTTTCGAAGTCATAACTGGCGGTAGCAGAGCTGTTACCAGTGAGATCCAGAGTGGATTGAAACCTGTATAAGTGAGTGTGTGTAAATATAGCTGTTTTGCAATATATATAACACAGAAAGGAAAAGAGCGCAAGATTTGAAATGCAACAAACGTCCAATGTTTTGATTGATGATATATGAAAATGTCATACAAAAAGCCCTCACAAATGGAGCTACGATGCCCCGGGGAGGACACCGAGCCAACAAAGTTTTAACATATTGTTTGTTACAAATTTGGAAATCAAAAGAAATCAATTACTGCGCGACAAATGTGATAGGGGTAAAATCCTTTGCCGTCCAGTTGCTTGGTCCGTTGCTGGTAGTCGGGTAGATCCAACTGTCAAACTCAACTTCCTCCATATCCTCCTCGATAGCATTCACCCTTGAGCTGGAAATAAACACCAGAGCCTTTCCGATCTTCTCTTTGCGCACTGCCTTCTGAGCCTCTACAGTAAAGCCTAGCCCAAACTTGTCGTTCTTCTGAGTGAAGTCAGGAAGCTGACCCCAGTGTGCACAATTGCCTTTCTGTACCACAACCCGGGCATCCTTTAGGGAAGCCATCTTCAAGGAATCATTCTCTTCGGTCATTGTCTCTGCAGCTGCTGAAATTGGATGTACCTCCTCGAAATGCTGGAAGGGGGTTTCAATAAACTCTCCGTCCATCTCGATGTATCTGAAGGAATTCAAGTGGCTCACCATATACTCCTCTTCTCCTTGCACAGTGACGATCTTCCCCCTGACGGGATACTTCAGCTTCTGGTGCAAGGTGGAGGTCACTGCCCCAGCTTTATGGATCCAAGGTCGACCCAACAGACAAGAGTACGATGGACGTATATCCATCACGTAAAAGGTAGAGTCAAACACTTGAGAGCCCACACGAATAGGGATGTTAACCTCTCCATGAACCATCCTTTTGGAACCGTCAAAGGCCCTGACGATGATATTGCTGGGTTTCAACTCCAGGCCTTCATAATCCAGACGATCTAAAGCCTTTTTCGGTAGAACATTCAAGGAAGAACCAGTATCCACCAATACATGGGCCAGCGTAGTGCCCCTGCATTCAATAGAGACATGCAGGGCATCATTGTGGTCTCTCCCTTTCGCGGTCAGGTCAGCATCTGAAAAACCCAAGCCGTTATCCGCCGTCAGATTCGCTATGCAGTCAGTGAACTGGACTGCAGACGTCTCCTGCGGCACATGGGCCGTCTTGAGAAATGAGATCAAGGCCTTAGCATGGGCCTCGGAGCATAGCAATAAGGAGAGAAGGGAGATCTTGGAGGGCGTATGCCCCAACTGCTCGACAACATTAAAATCACTTTTCTTTATTATTTTCAGAATCTCCTCCATTTCTTGTCGGGAGGCCTCAGCATTTATGGGTATTGGTGCCTCCATCCGGGCATGCTCTTCTTCAATCCCTTTGCCCCGAGCATTTGATGACTCGGCAGCAGGGGACACAATTTGATCAGCAACAGGACTAGGTAAACTTGTAGGTTTTATGAGGAGGGGTTTTCGAATAGCGGGCGGTGCAATGTCAGGCGAGAAGAGCCTGCCACTGCGGGTGACCTTGGCTGGACCAGTGATATCGCAGATACTGGCACTAGCGTCGAATTCTTGTTTGATTCCATTTACATACACGTCTGCCCCATAATGCCAGGGGACAGCTTTATCAGACACGTAAGAGAGGGGCCCCGGAACAGTAATGATCACAGGCGCAACTGTCATGATTTGAATAGGCTTCTTCGGGGGAGCCTTGATTGGATTTTTGAAGATGGTAATCACAGAAACTTCTTTCATCGGAACCAATTGAACAGCAGTCTTTTTGAATAGAATCTCCTTGCTATCCATTAGGCCTTGGATGCCTAACCTCAGCAGGGGACAATCAGATAGGGAAATAGCACAGAATAGGCAACCTTCACCGCAACCCGGAAATAAACCGGCCCGCAGTAGGTTCTTCTTAACAGTCTTCAGAGGGGTAACAACTTCATCTATCGAAACAGCATACACTTCTTCCTCAATGGCATTTACCCTATGCTGGGGCATATGAGCCGTTACAACATTTGGTCTTTCTGGCGCTTCAAACTGAATTTCCTTCGCGTCGATCAGATCTTGCACTTTGTTTCTCAAGGCCCAGCAATCATCGGTAGTGTGCCCGGGACTATCAGAATGATAAGCACACCGGGCATTTGGGTTGTATTTAGGAGACGCAGTGTTGACGACCTTAGGAGCTTCTTTGAGGGTCACCAGGTTGGTGGATAACAGTTGGGGTAAAATTTGAGATAATGTCATACTCAGTCGGGTATACTGCCTCTTGGGCCTTTCGCTTCTTTGTTGATTGTACTGCTGAGGAGCGGCAACAGGTTTGGAGATGACCAAAGCATTGACGGCTTGGCGACTTTCGGGCTTGACTTGTCTTCTAGGACCATAGACGGCACTTGCTTCTTTCTTAAATGGCCTCTTCTCAGCACTTGTAGAGGCAGCCTTCTGTATCTTGCCTGACCTGATGCCAGCTTCAATTCTTTCTCCCGTTAATATCAAATCTGTAAATCCAGCAGAGGAGTTACCAACCAAATGATTGAAAAACGGACCAGACAAAGTCCCAAGGAACATATCAACCAGTTCTCGATCAGTCAATGGAGGCTGCACCCTGCCAGCCAAATCTCTCCATTTTTGAGCGTACTCTTTGAACCCTTCACCCGTTCCTAGAGACATACCCTGAAGTTGGGTACGCGTAGGAGCGAGATCAGAATTGTATTGGTATTGTCTGTAGAATGCGGTTGCCAAATCTTCCCAGTGTCGGATGCTAGCTCCATCCAATTGGTAGAACCATTCAAGCTGTGACCCCGAGAGGCTATCTTGGAAAAAGTGAATCCAGAGGTTCTTATCCGCCGTGTAAGGTTGAATTTTCCTTACGTACGACCTTAGATGTAGCTTTGGGCAGGAGACCCCATCATACTTGGCGAAGGCAGGCGCCTTAAACTTGTGTGGAATGACTACCCCAGAAGATAACCCCAAATCTCCGAAATCCAGTCCTGGCACGTTCTGAATCTCCATGGCGCTCAAGCGGTCCTCCAATTGCTTGTATCTGTCAGCAGCAGGTGGGTATTGTTCGTCGTTATAGTCCGTCTCGTTGTCGGAGACTGCGGGACTAGGAGCTCCTCCCCCTTGGGGACTGTTTTTCTCAGCAGAAGAAGTGGTTGGATCAGCTTCATTGTGGAGTGTGTTCCCAAATCTGCGTCCGGTGTTGAACAATGCAGTCCTCTTTTTCTTCTTCTTCTTTAGGAGTAGAGTCTTCAACTCTTGCTGACCTTGGGCTAGGCTTAGGACCATCTCTTGAAACTGTGCACTTTGGGCCTGAAGGGCCTTGATTGCCTGCTCACTAGATGAGTCTGGATTCATGATGACTGTTCAAAATAAACAGCGAAGGAGATTAAGCAACCTGTGAAATAGGGTACCTGCTATGCATATGGTGTAATGGAATGCGTATGTTTTATGTTTTCAAAGACAAACAAGATTCAACTTTGTAGACAAAAAGGGAAACACACTTCATTAGATTAAAATTTTCAATTGTTCAACAATTTGCCCTTAGGCATTACAGGAATGAAAAATACTGGAAAGGAAATAAACTATAAAAGGAAACATCCAAAGCTCCTCAATGCTCCCATGGCCTCCTCTTTTCAGTGCTGATGTAGTTGTTCAGGACCCGTTCTTCTTCCAATTGCTTAGTCAGCCTCTGGATCTTCCTTTCCTGCTCGTTGAACTTCTCCCGATAGAAATCCCGTTCTTCCTTTAGTTGTGCCCAAGATCTCTTCATTGTATCAAAATCAGTGGGTATCTGAGGAGGGAGGACAGTTGGAGGAATCCCATCTTCAACAGGAGACTCAAGAATGAGAGGTCTAACAGCTTCGTAGGGCATACCTAACTTCTGAGCACGGATGCGGACCCATTTGCAATAGGGCTTCAATGGCAGAGAAGTCTTTGGTCCTAACACATGTGGGTCAGCTTTGTGAATTCTGTCCCAAGCTCTAATGAATCCCTGGCGTAGTTTGTCACTGTCTGCCTGAAACTCAAAATGGAAGTGAGGAACCAGCATCTCATGAGGCCCATCTCCTCTGGCTCTTCCAAACTGACGGAGAGCTAAACACGGATTGTAAGAGATTCCTCCTTGGATACCAATCAACGGGACATTAGGGTATTCTCCGCAACGGTCGATAACAGCTACCTCATCCAAACCTCTGAGAGTCCAAGTGATATCCTTATCTGTGAGAGACATTAACCTCCGAGCCCAACCTTTTCCTTCTTCATTCTTCAGCACGAACTTAGGAAGGTGCGAAATAAACCACCTTACTAGCAAAGGAGCACAACACCACGGAGTCCCCCGTTTTCGAGCAGTACGAGCATAGAGTTGTTGTAGAATGTCACCCAAGAGAGTGGGTACCGGATTCCGAGACATGAAGATTCTTATGACATGGATACTGATAAAGGTGTCAGGGTTGGGAAACAGCACCAGACCATAGATCAAAAGAGCTAGAACATCCTCATATGCCTTGAAGTCCAAGTCATTCCAGAAATCATTAGCCTTGCCAACCAGAAATTTGACCAAAAAGCCCTTGATCCCATTTCTAGTTTCCCAGTTAGTTAAAACCTCTGCCTTGGTCAAGGGGAGAACTGCAGCAATCTCCTCAGACCTAGGAGTCTTTTCCAAACCAGTGAATGGAGTTTGTTCCAAGACAGGAATCCCAAGCAAATAAGAAAATTCTTCCAGGGTAGGAACCAGCTGGAAGTCTTGAAAGGTGAAACAGTGATACAGAGGGTCATAAAACTGGGTCAGAACGCTTATCAGTTGTTGGTCCCATTTTGCAGTGACTAAACTGAGAAGAGAACCATGCCTCTGAATGAAGGAAGTGGTATTTGGAATTCTACTAACCAACTCATCAAGCAACTCAGGTGAACGAACAAAGTTGAAACGGATATTATTCCTTCGCACAGGCATCATAATGTCCTACAAAACAGAGCAAAGATGAAACCCCTTTTGTCTTTGAAATGGGTTAGCCTTTTAGACAGGATGCATGAAATGGTATGATGGCATGATGCTATGATGAAACACACCACAAGTAATCACATAGGCAAATAAGGCACACAAGTCACACAAGACACCCTTAGGTTTCAGGCCAGCATGAGTTTCAGGTATTACCCTCTTTTGGTTTTGTTGGTTAAAACCTGTCCTATCAAAAGTAACCGGGTTCTAGAGGATCTCAAATCATTGGCTACCCTCAATCGGTCATAACTCCAGCATCGCAATCTTTTCTCGCGGCCAGAACCATCTCGAGAGTTTAGCCTCAATGAGTGTAGCATACTGCTACTGTCCTAATAGCCAAGTTGGTCAATTTAGGGTTCTAAGGTTGGTTGGTGTTTAATGACCCCTTAGAAGACCTATATTCTCCCCGTTACAACACAAGGGATATAGGTACAGACTAAGATGCCACACCAACGTAGCCACTGCTTCACCCATGTCGGTCTACGCCGGACAGGTCCCTCACAGATTATGCTACCTAAAAAGGGTATTTCCCAGATCCGGGTTAGGATCTATGAAACTCCGATGCAAAGCCCACAAATATAAAAGCAAACAAGACAATCAATTGAAAACAAAGGTGATCTAAGCCCTAAGGTTACTCCACTTTTAAAAGTTATCCCCAGCAGAGTCGCCAGTTCTGTGATACGGTGGGAGAACTGACTTGAGGTTTTGCGTTTGTATTTGCAAATGTTGCGGTTAGCAAGAGTCGCCACCGACTTTTTATTTTATCCTAAGGAAAGGTTAAAAAGCACAGCAAAAAACCTTTTGAGATGTTTTCTTGGATTCGGGGAGTAGATTATAGAAAGGGAAGGTATTAGCACCCTTTCTATCCATGGTTATCCATGGGCTCTTAGTTACTTGCTTAGATCACTTGCCTTTTGTTTTCAATTGTTTTAAATGGTGCTTGAGTGTGTGGGTTTGAAAATATTTTGAAAAGAGACCAATGTGGTGGCAACCTTTGTAATGATCCATGTTGGGATGTATACAAAGGTGTGCATCTTTTTGAAAAGGTTTTCATTTTGTTTTTTTTGAAAGTTTTGTTTTGAAAGTGTTGTGATGTGTGATTTTGAAATTAGGCAAGTGTTTTGTTTTGCAAGTTTGATTCAAGTAACTAAGAGGTTGTCTACTCCTAAATTTCTCAAAAGATTTATTGCTATGTTTTAACCCTTTTAACAAGTTTGCTCCACCATTGTATTTGGTGGGCAACCTTGTGTTAGGATGTGAAAGGGACGGGCGCGGGTCATCGTTTTAGACCATAATTGCAACGGCGTTAAATGTCTTTGAGCAATTTCTCTAAGGGACTTGATCATTTGTTTTTGTTTGTTTTTGAAAAGTTTTGTCGAGGGACTATGATCATTCAAATTGTTTGTTTTGCCCAAAGAAGTTCAACATGCAATATGGCCCATTTATTTGAAGGCAACAAGTGGAATACCCTAGGGGGTGCAAGTGTGATTTGTGTGTCCATTTCCATGCTTGTTTATCTTGCATTAGGTCAAACTATTTTTTTATCGTTTTTCGCTTACAAACCCTAATTCTAACATGTTATCATTAGAAAGCAATAAAGTGCGAAATTAAAATTACTAAGCTATTACAAAACCAAATATGGGAAGGGGGGTACAAATGTTCAAATGGGAGATATTGACAAGAATTTAAATCTAAATTATTACATCATTTTGAATATTTGCAAGATAAATAATGTACAAAAATTAAATGAAAATGCAAGATGCACAAAAATGTTTTGTATATGTATGAAAAAATATTATTTAGGTAAAAGAGAAAAGAAAATAAAAAAATGTATTATTTTTTTGGAGTATTTTGAACTTAGGGTAAAAACCCTAATTTTAAAGAAAAAGGTATTATTTTCTAATTTAATACAACTATTTATTTATTATTTATAAAAATAAAATAAAATGAAGTGTATTGTGAAAAAAGGTATTTTTATATCAAATATTAAAAAATAAAAAAAATCAAGTATTTTTATATTTTTGTCTTAAATATATTAATAATCACATATATATATATATATATATATATATATATATATATATATATATATATATATATATATATATATATATATATATATATATATATATATATATATATATATATATATATATATATATATATATATATATATATATATATATATATATATATATATATATATATATATATATATATATTAAACCCTAAATATGTATTAAACACAAAATAATTATTTATTTAATATTTTAATAAAATAAATAAAAGAGTATTTTTTGTGTGAAATATTTTCAGAAAGTAAATAAAAATAAAAATGTATTTACACCTTTTTTCTATTTTATTCTAATAATGGTATATATATATATTTATGTACAAACAAAGAAAATAAACAAATAAATATGCAATAAATGCAAAAAATGATGGAAAAAATATTTTTAATTTTTAAATGCCATGAGAAAAAAATAAACAAAGCTAATCAAAAAAGAAAAAGTCAAAAATGTTAAGAAATGAACAAATGGGCTCAGGGGGGTGTGAATCAAAAAAAGTGGTGTGAAAAGTGAAATAACACAGGCCCAGCCCACTGACCATTGTCTTCAACCTCCAGCTTCAAACATTTGAAAAACGCGCGCCCCTGTTCCTCAATGTCTAACTCCTGATTCTTGGCTTTTCAGCAAAAACTCATAACACAAGAAATGTTCAGCATGAAGAGACGGTTTCAACCATATAAATAACTTGACCTATCTCTCTAAGATGAGGGAGAATTTCTCCTCCCCCAATTTCTGACCTAACTTTTCATCAATGTTCAGACATGAAATTCTCTAAGCACACGAAACATAAATGAAATCTAATCATATGAGCATGTTCAGGGCTATGATTGTGACATGTTTTCTTCAAAAACCTAAAGCTAACAATGCCTAATAAGAGAGATGGAACTCCATGAATATACCTGTTCAGTTGGAATCGAGCTTGGCAATGGAGGATGTTTCAGAGTGAAATGATGACTTGTACAGCTTCCTTGAAGTGTAAGGAAGCTTTTCCAATTCCTATTTTGTCTTGAAACTCCCTGAATCGAGCTAATGAACTCCAACTGCAAAACAGAAAATTAAAAATGGTGAAGTGGCTTGGAGGTGTTACAGGTCTGATTTTAGGACATGGTTAGCTTGCATATGTTGTAGGGAAGGTAGAGGAAAAGGTTTGGATCAAAATGCTCGAAGGGATTGGGAGTTTGCACTCAAACTGCAGGGGCTCCCCTGTTTGTGCAGTTTTGAGGTGATTAGAGCAATGGGAGTGTTTCAGATGGCAAGGGCTCGTGTGTTAGCTTGGATTTTGTCTATGGAATGTGTTTGATAGCTTTTGTGTTGTGTGTCTAAGCTGAGATGAGAGATAGCATAAGTTATGGACTTTTCTTCTATCTTAAGCAACAAAAGCAAGCTGGTGGTTTTAGGTTAGTAGGGGGCCTCCTAATGTGCTGCATAAACCTCTCTTGATCAGTGTGTTATGCACATAATCTTGTGCAAAGCAGATCTTTCATGTACTTGTTGGATTACAAACTTGACATAAAGCTAAACTTTTCAAAAATGGAAATTTCACTTTATCTAGTTTAGGATTAAACCATTATGCAATGTTAGAACACAAAGAACATGACCTTAACACATTGAATATGCATTAAATTATTGAGTATGAAATGGTTCAAGGACCTGTAATCAAGCATAAAGCAAACTGATTTCAAATTGGCAAGATTATGAACATGTCTTGATGAAGAACAAAAGTGAATTTTTGCCAACTTGTGAAATTCGAATCTCTCAAGTTATGAGGTTGTTTGATGAGTTCTTGGACATTTTAGAAAGCTTGGAATGTGTACTACAATCCATCTTTGAAATGCAAATCAAAATTCCAAGTGGAAGGGTATGAAAAGTGGCCTTGAAGTAGGGTAGAAAACCTTGTCAAAATAGGTCAAATTTCACTAAGTTAAAAGATGGTTTAGTGCCCTTATTCAAAAAATTATAACTTGGGATACAAGCTTCAAATGAGAAAACTTTGTGAATCAAAGTTGTAGATTATGCAACAAGCTACAACTTTCATGTTTTGACTTTTGTTTGAATCCAAATGGATCATGGTGAAAAGATGGGGCAAAGTTGGGAAAAAATTAGGGTTTTTCATAACTTAGAAAAATTCTAAGTTATGAAAAATTCCATTTTCAAACCCTAATTTGCATTTTGAGATTTCTTGGTGAACAAGTTTCATGATTTGGCATGTTTTGATGAAAAATGAATCTTGACCCTTGATTTTGACCAAAAAGTCAAAGTTTGACTTTTCAGTATACAGTCAAAATTGATCAATTGACTGGGAAATTCAACTGTCAATCTTGTGTATTTGGGATCTTTTGAGCTTGATGAACATGTCAAGATAATTCCATTGAGTCCTTGAGGCCATATGTGAGCTTGGTTTACCATTGGCTAGGTCAAACAGTCAAAAATTGCCTTTGTGCAGTCAAAACCCTAAAAATGACCATTTTGCCCTTTTGATGATCTGATCAAATTTCTTGTGGAATTGTGATTCAAACTTGATCAAATGGTCCATAGGAGTTCATAATGTTGATGTGGATCAAATTTCATGAGATTTGACTGTCAATTGGCCACAGTTGACTTTTTCCCCAATACAGCTGATTTTTAGGTCAATTGTCCAATTGGCTGGGCAAAACTTGGAATCAAGACTTGAAACTTGGTATAGGTAAACTTGGGAGTCCAACATGAAGCATGAAAGTTATATTAGGCATTTTAGGTAAAAACATCCTTAGGCAAACACAAACCCTAATTTGGGTCCACAGTGCAAGGAGAAGTCTTGAGCAGAGGAAACCATAACTGTATCTTGATCTTCAAAGGTCTTGTGATGAGAAAATATTGAGGAAATGGGAGGGCAAATTTTGGGGTACAACAGACATTCACTGCCGATGTACTACCAACGTTCACTGAAGGTAGAGAGAAAAAATATCATATCACCGCCGTTCACTGATGATGAACTATCAATGTTCACTGAAGATAGCAAAAAGATAACAAACACCAACGTTCACTGCTGATGTCCTACCAATGTTCACTGAAGGTAGAAAGAGAAAATATCATATCATCGCCGTTCACTAACGACGAACTATCAATGTTCACTGAAGATAGCAAAAAGATAACAACACCGACGTTCACTGCCGATGTTTTACCAACGTTCATTGAAGGTAGAGAGAGAAAATATCATATCACCACCGTTCACTGACGATGAACTATCAACGTTCACTGAAGATAGAAAAAAGATAACAAACACCGACGTTCACTGCCGATGTCCTACCAACGTTCACTAAAGGTAGAAAGAGAATATCATATCATCGCTATTCACTGATAATGAACTATCAACGTTCACTGAAGATAGAAAAAAGATAATAAACACCGACGTTCATTACCGATGTACTACCAACATTCACTGAAGATAGAAGGAGAAAATATATCATCAATTTTTCCCCAAACTTCTGGTGTTTCACCTAGAACGGGTCTCAACTTCTTCTTTAACCAAGGAAATCTGCCTGGAAAGGATCAAACATAAGCTGTCTCAAATAAAGAGACTTGTTACTCATTGTCAAAGGGGAATTGCAAAGAGAAATGACTTTCTGGGGATAGAAATATGACTTCCCGGGGAAATGCCACGATATTCCTACTGAGGAGATAAAGTCTTCCCGTGCAAAATAAATGCACAAACCAAAACTCAAAGTTTTTCAGAAATCCAAAGTAAATAACATTGTCATGCAATCACAAATCCAAATCAGAAATAAACTGGAGCAAGATGGCCCATGAAGATACATCCTTTGAGAAATAAACTCAAGAGGGAAAACCAAATTCAACTAAGCAAAGAGCGCTGCAGGAAGATCAGAACACAATGTCAATGAACGATGTTTTTTAGCTATGCATGATGTACGTATAAATGTATGAGTGCTATCATGCATATGCTGGTAAAAAGGATACACAATCAGTACAAACAAACAAAACCGCCTCAGGTACTAACAACATTGGGCTAAACTTCAACCAGAAAGATCAATCCAAGAAAGGTAAAAGCAACTGCGGGAACCAAACCTATTGCCTGTCCTAAATTCACTGAGGAGAAACATAATCCGGATGTAGCCAAAACAAACAGATACTGGGATCGAACATCCTTCTTCTGGTTTCATCAGAGAAGCAGTTTTACAAAAGCAACACGCCTACTGGAGATTGCAAGACCAGCCTCAAATAAAGCAGACTGACGCCAACACAACCAAACCTCATTGGGGGATTCAAGTCTACCTCCCTGGAGAAAAAACTGCGGATTGAAAATTTTCATCATGAACACCCATTCCAACAAGATATGCCCTGGGATAACCTTCCCGGGAAATCTAGAAGTCAACACTAGTGCCAAAATTGCAAAAAGAGCGACATCTTAGCACACCAAGGGAATAAAACCTTTCATCATATGAGGGAAGACTTCGCTGGGGAATCTAGGACGGAAGCTTCTGACCATGCAAACCCAAAATCAAAAGCGAACCAAGACTTGGCTGGGGATAATGGGATCACAAACCCAATATTGTACCTTACACCCACTGATATCGTCTTTAACTATCTGAGAAACACACCAAGATTGTGCACATACCAGCAAAAATGACCTGAGAAAACCTTCATGAAGGGAGTAAATCTTCTTAAAACAACCGAAGTTTATTCATTCTTGGGATCACCATTCTTGTTGTCATTGTTTCATCAAAAATCCCAAAGTAAACTGAATTGTAAAGATCTCTTTTTTTTTTGAAAAGTCAATTTAGCTTTTTTAATATTTTTGCTTTAATAGTTATTATCAGTAATAAATGGAGTCTTTGTAAGCTAAATAAAAATAAGAACACAAAGAATTGGGCAAAAGCTCGAATTTCATTCATAGAATGGTAGCCTGCGAATGGCGAGACTCCATGGATGATTACAAAGTTTGGGAAATGGTAATTCATAATGGAAAAGATACATTGAGATACAATGACCACTATTCCCTCTAACAACTTTTGAAATCCTGAGCAACAGCTTTTTGGTTGAAGTATAGTGAGGATCCGAGAAGATTGTTGCTTCGACGATCAAGTCTTGTCTGACGTAGTTACTTGCCAAGAAAATCCCTAACTTTTGCCTAAGCTGCCCTTGCGGGTTTTCAACTTAGCAGGAAATTTATTCTGTTTATGTCTATAATTTTTGCCAAGACTGCCCTTTCGGGTTTTCGTCCTACCGAGACGCTCCTTTTTGCCTAAGCCGCCCTTTCAGGTTTTCAACTTAGCGAGCTGTTATTTTATTTTTTTAGTCAAAGTATTTCTTGACTGCGTCAACATTCATGGAACGTGGGAACTCCTCGCCATCCATAGTTTCAAGAATTAATGCACCACCAGAGAAGGATTTCTTGACAACATACGAGCCTTCAAAATTGGGAGTCAATTTTCCCCTAGAATCAGTGTTGAAAGACATGATCTTCCTGAGCACGAGGTCGCCTTCTCTGAATTCACGAGGTTTAACCCTTTTATCAAATGCTTTCTTCATTCTTTTCTGATATAACTGCCCATGACATAAAGTCGTCATCCTCTTCTCTTCAATCAAATTCAATTGGTCAAACCTGTTCTGGACCCATTCAACCTTTGTTAACTTGGTTTCCATTATCACACGTAACGAGGGAATCTCCACCTCGACAGAGAGTACAACTTCCATTCCATACACTAGGGAGAACGGGGTTGCTCCTGTTGAAGTGCAAACGGATGTTCGATATCCATGCAGAGCAAAAGGGAGCATTTCATGCCAATCTTTATAAGTGACAACCATTTTCTGGATAATTCTCTTGATATTCTTATTAGCAGCTTCAACAGCCCCATTCATCTTTGGCCTGTATGGAGATGAATTGTGATGGACAATCTTGAATTCTTCGCACAGTTCTGTCATCATCTTGTTGTTGAAATTCAAGCCATTGTCAGTGATGATTCTGCCCGGCACACCATACTGGCATATAAGGTTGTTTTTGATGAAACGCACAAGCACCTGTTTGGTAACATTGGCATATGAAGCAGCCTCTACCCATTTGGTAAAGTAGTCAATTTCTACCAAGATGAAACGGTGTCCATTCGAAGCTTTGGGTTCTATCATCCTGATCATGTCAATACCCCACATAGAGAAAGGCCATGGGGAGGAAATCACATTGAGAAGTGTCGGAGGCACATGGATCTTATCTGCATAAATCTAGGATTTATGGCACTTCTTTGCAAATTTGTAATAGTCAGATTCCATTGTCAACCAATAATAGTCTGCCCTTAGCATATTTTTAGCCATCGAATGTCCATTAGCATGAGTGCCAAATGAACCTTCATGAATATCATGCATCAACATGTCTTCTTCGTGTCTATCCACGCATCTGAGCAGGACCATGTCATAATTTATCTTGTATAACACATTTTCACTGAGGAAGAAAATGCATGCCAATCTTCTCAGTGTCTTTCTATCTTTCTTCGACGCACTAATCGGGTATTACTGAGTCTGAAGAAAATGCTTGATGTCATAATACCAAGGTTTTTCATCTGCTACCTCCTCTGTCAAAAACACATGAGCGAGCCTATCTAGCCGTCGAACTGTAATTCAGGGTATATAATTCCAAGTATTCACTTGGTACATGGAAGCCAGGGTTGCCAGAGCATCTGCCATTTGATTTTCATCTCTAGGAATATGATGGAATTCAACTTTATTGAAGAAGGGTAATAATCTTCTAGCATAATCTTTTTAAGGGATCAAGCCAGGGTGACGAGTCTCCCATTCTCCTTTAATCTGATTTATTACAAAGGCTGAATCACCATACACATCTAGAATCTTGATTCTGAGATCAATAGCTTCCTCAAGACCCATGATGCAAGCCTCATATTCTGCCATATTATTAGTGCAATCAAATGTTAACCTTGCAGTAAAAGGAATGTGCGATCCATGAGGAGTGACAATCACAACACCGATTCCTTTACCATAAGCATTCACAACTCCATCAAATATCATACTCTAACGAGATTCAGGGTCAGGTCCCTCTTCAGGAAATGGTTCATCACAATCTTCACTTTCAAGAACATCACATCCTCATTGAGGAATTCATATTCTACAGACTGATGATCCTCCACCGGCTGGTGAGCAAGGTAATCTGCCAACACACTACTTTTAATAGCCTTTTGAGTGCGGTATTAGATATCATATTCAGATAACAACATCTGCCAACGGGAAATTCTTCCAGTAAGAGCAGGTTTCTCAAAAAATACTTGATTGGATCCATTTTAGAGATCAACCAAGTGGTATGATTCAACATATACTGCCGCAACCGCTTTGCCACCCAGGCCAAAGCACAACATGTTTTTTCTAGCGTGGAATACCACGACTCACAATCAGTGAAATTTTTACTGAGATAATAAATGGAGAATTCTTTCTTTCCCGTTTCATCCTGTTGTCCCAGAATACAACCCATGGATTTATCTAACACTGTTAGATACATAATCAACGATCTTCCTTCTACGGGAGGGAGCAAGATAGGAGGTTCAAGAAGATATTCTTTAATACTCTCAAATGCCCTTTGGAAGTCACCCGTCCACACACAACCTTTATCTTTCTTTAACAACTTAAAGATCGGTTCACACGTTGCAGTCATGTGGGAAATAAATCTGGAGATATAATTCAAGCGCCCGAGGAAACCCCTGACTTGCTTTTCAGTTCTTGGTGCTAGAATTTCTTGAATTGCTTTGACTTTATCAGGGTCAAATTCAAATCCTTTATGGCTAACAATAAAACCCAACAATTTCCCCGATCTAACTTCGAAGGTGCATTTATTTGGATTCAAGCGGAGACGATATTTCCTCAAACGCTGAAACAACTTCAACAAATCTTCTATATGCCCTTCTTCAGTTTAGGATTTGGAAATCATATCATCAACATATACTTCGATTTCTTTGTGCATCAGATCATGGAATAGGTTTGTCATAGCCCTCTGGTACGTTGCACCAACGTTCTTCAACCCGAAGGGCATCACTCTGTAATAGAATGTTCCCCAGGGTGTGATAAACGTTGTTTTTTCCATGTCCTCTGGAGCCATTTTTATTTGATTATACCCGAAAAATCCATCTATGAACGAGAATGTTTGAATTTTGCTGTGCTATCCACTAACATGTCAATGTGAGGCAACCAAAAATCATCTTTTGGACTAGCTTTATTTAGATCTCTGCAATCTACGCACATGCGGACTTTTCCGTCTTTTTTTGGTACCGGGAAAATATTGGAAATCCATTGAGGATACACTGACGTCACAAGAAAACCAGCATTAATATGCTTTAGGACCTCCTCTTTGATATTTACTTTCATATCCGAGTGGGTTCTTCTCAACTTTTGTTTAACTGGCGGACACTCTGGCTTCAACGGCAACCGATGCTCGACATTGTCTGTATCTAGACCAGGCATATCTTGATAAGACCAAGAAAAAATATCCACATACTCTTTCAACAGCTCAATCAACCCGCTCTTTACATCAGGATGCAATGATGCTCCAATCTTAACTTCCTTCGGATCTTCTTCTGAACCCAAATTAATCACTTCCAAAGGCTCCTTATATGGCTGAATGGTATTTTCCTCGTGCTCAAGAAACCGTGAGACCTCTTCTGGAATCTCACCATAATCTTCTTCTTCAGATTCAAACACAGGACAATCAAAGTTGAGAGAGGGTGCAGGGTCATTGTATTCAACGGGTTTTTTAATTAATCTGCACATGTGATTTATGATTGCTTTTAGAAACAGACACATATAACAAGTGATCATGCAGATTAATTTTCAGTTATAATTTTTTTAAAAGGTTTTATTTATTTATTATTACCATTTCCCAAGAAAAAAACAGAAAATAAAAGACATAATTTTGGAAGCAAAGACAACTTTTATTAACGATCTTAAAAGTTATAGCAAACAGATAAGCCCTACAACATTAATACTTCCACCTTGGACAGAGTGAAAGCTTTTCAAAAGAAAGAAACAGATTAACAAAACAAATTACTTTGAAACATGTATGCAAGAAGGAACATCAATGGTGACCTAGTTCTTAACTCGGACTCCATGCGTCACATGATTCGGTACTTCCTGCTCTGCTTCATCCTCTTCAACAACATTAATTCCAGGACCAATTGGATGGAGGTAGCCTCCGCTGCAGAAAACATTATGATAACTGTTCACAGAAGAATTTGACTTCAAACTTTCACCTTTGCCATTCCTCGAAGATAAACCCAAACCAACTCTATTTTTGTTCATGGGTGGATCCACAAGTCGTCCCCAAACTGCATTATGACCATTGCGCACAACCTGCTGCGCGTCCTTCAGGGAAACCACAAAATTCTCATTCCCCCTTATGTTGTCAATGGATAGGGATTGGAAGTGGGTTCCAACAGCAGCCTCATCCGCTTCTACAATACTGAAAGAGGATAAATGGGATATCAACAACGCCTGCTCCCCATTTATGATCACTACCTTCCCTTCACGCATAAATTTTAGCTTCTGATGCAGAGTTGAAGTGACAGCCCCTGCTTCGTGTATCCATGGCCGTCCTAGAAAACAACTATATGCGGGAATAATGTCCATGACCCGAAAGGTTATCAGGAACAAATGTGGTCCTATATGGATGGGCAAGTCCACTTCACCGATGACTGATTTCCTCGACCCATCAAAATCCTTCACAATGATGCCACTCGGGCGCATAGGTGTTCCCTGATACTTTAACTTCATGAGGGTACTCCTCGGTATAACATTCAACTCGGATCCGTTATCAATTAGCACATTGGACAGTGAATCATTCTTGCAGTTCATGAATATGTGGAGGGCCAGGTTGTGATTCCTCCCTTCATCTGGTAACTCATCATCATAGAAACTCAAGTTGTTACATGACATAATGTTTCCAACTACGCTGGTGAATTGATCTAACGACATGTCATTCTCCACAAAAGCTTGGTCTAGTACTCTTATCAGGGATTCACGATGAGCGGAGGAATTCATCAATAAAGCTAGGATGGATATCTTTGAGGGAGTCTGCAATAGCTGATCAACAATTCTGTAGTCGCTCATCTTAATTATCTTCAAGATATCATCCACTTCTTTCTCTAATGTAGCTCCACTAGTCTCTCCTGCAGCCTTCTTAGGCTCATCATTCTCAGCAATTTTCTTTCCAGCAACAACATCTCTTCGAATAACCGGCGCAACCACACGACCGCTACGGGTCACCCTGCTATTATTAGCTATATTTCCAACATCTGGCATTGGCTGGATGGGAAATTCCACCCCATCTTCTAAGATTGTAGCGTTGTATTTGTAAGGCACAACCTTATTTGATTTATAGGGAACAGAACCTGGCAGACTAATTACCAATGGGGTAACAGTTGGTTTGCTATGGTACTCCACCTCAAGATGAGCGGGTGCACCAAAACAAGGTACAATGACGTTTACCCCTTGCTCAACACAATCAGCCCTCAAAAGATCATTTCCGGCAAACAAATATTCGTCTGAAGAGAAATACTCATCCGCGAAGGCATACTCTTCCTCTGACTCTTCTTCCATCAAACAAACTTCAACCATATTAATCTCGTGATAATCATCTCTCTGACCTGTGATTTTGATAGTTCCATTATCTAACAACAATTGAACACCCTCTCTCACAAGAGAACATCCTCGGGGGTCTTGACAGAAAACTATGCAAGATCCATATTGGTGTTCCACCTGACCAGCAGTACGACAGAAGGTAGCATGCAACTGCACGAGATCCTCATTCAAATGATCCACATCAAAAATTCTGAATTAACCCGGACATCAAGAAACCATATTCACTTCCTCTTCATATTCTGACCTAGGCCTGATTATATGGATTAAACCTTCATCCATCATCTCCTGTAAATCAGCCTTTATCTTCTCGCAACCTTGTATGTCTGTACTACAAACAGCACAACCGACATGGTCATGCGTATAATAACTGAATTCATAGAGGTCTGCGTGCATCTTCACCAAATCCCATCTAACCAGATTAATGTCAAAAATTTGGAAGTCGCCTGGACAACCGGCCACCATATTTACAACATTCACCCCACCATGCTTGGGTAGAGGATTGGCTTTCACATTAGGTCCCATGTCTTTGAAGGATAGAATTCTAGACTTCACCAACCTTTGCACTTCAGTCTTCAAAGGATAACAATTCTCAACACTATTCCCTAGTGCACCCTAATGAAAGGCACATGTCTGGTCTGCTTTGTAATACCAAGGAAATGGTGATGGTACGGTTGAAGGTGGTCGTGTCTGGACCAACTTCTTCTGAATCAATGCTGGTAGTAGCTCTGTATAACACATGGGAATAGGGTCATAGTTCTCCCTTCTCTAATTATTCCCTTGGTTCCCCTGCTGGGACTGTCTTTGATAAGCAACAGTAGTCGGAGCGGCATTCATAACAGGAGTAAATGAGGCAACTTGCTGGTGACGCTGATGATTCCTTCTAGGAGTGTTTACTATCCTCTCTTGTATGAAAACATTTGTATCCCCTTATTTCTTCTTTGTAAACCCATAAGCTGGCTTTTTCACTCCTCCGGATCCTTCAGCCTTTGTCAAACAACCTTCTCTTACTGCCTCTTCTAGGCGGACACCCATTCCTACCATCTCTGTAAAATCACTTGGGGCACTTGCTACCATTCTTTCGTAGTAGAAAGTGCCTAGCGTCTTCAGAAAAATTTTAGTCATTTCCTTCTCCTCCATGGGAGGAATCACTTGTGCAGCCACTTCGAGCCATCTCTGTGCATACTCTTTGAACGATTCTCCGTCTTTCTGAACCATGGCCCTAAGCTGGTCACGGTCGGGCGCCATGTCCATATTGTACTTGTATTTTTTAATGAATGCTTCTCCCAAATCATTAAAAGTATGGATGTTGGCACTGTCTAAACTCATGTACCATTTCAATGCTGCGCCGATCAGATTATCCTGGAAAAAGTGAATCAGCAAACGCTGATCATCGGTATGGGTAGACATTCTCCTCACGTATATCACTAAGTGAGCACGAGGGAAAGTGTTGCCCTTGTACTTCTCAAACTCCAGGACCTTGAACTTAGCAGGCACTTTAACATTCGGGACCAAACACAGCTCATTCACATTCTGCCTAAATAACTTTTTCCCCTAAGAGCCTTCATCTCTCTTTGCATTCTATCAAACTGATCTTTGAAATCATCCATTCTGTCATAAAGACCCAAGTCTTCACTCGGCGGAGGGAAAGGATGATACACATCTTCATTAATAAACGGAACCAAATTTACCGAAGGAGGTGCAACATGAACGATATGCACCACAAGAGTTGCTGGAGTAACAACATTTTGAACCACTGGAGCATCTTGGGGGCCCAAATTGAAACCTTCAGGTTCAAAATTCTCTGGCATTCCCCACGGGTAACTCCAAGGCATACAATTTTAAACAACAACCGGAGTGGCGGATACAGGAACAAGTGGAACTTCAACATTTTCCCTTATTGGTTGAGGTTGAACATTCGGTGGCTGATTCTGAGCAACCACCAGAGCTTCCATCAGAGTAGTCAAGTTGGCAAAGCCAACCTTCAAGGCAGAAACTTCTTCACGTAGCTCGTGATTCTCCTGTTCCAAGTTGTCCATCTTCTTTTTGAAGTTAGCCTGAGTGTTGTAGTGATGAGTCAGCTTGCTGAACGTAGTAAAAAGCTGGGTAAGGCACCTGGATTTGCATAATAAATGCAATAAATATGTGCAATATGATGCATGATATGCAATGCATATGATTATTTTTTACTTTATCATTTAATATTTCAAGGGATTTAACGCTTATAGACATATTGAAAACATCAAAATAATAACGCATTTGAAATACTGAAATTTTTTATTATAATAACTTCAAAATGGATTACAAGTTTCAATGATCCCAAGTACAAGATGAAAATACAATCTAAAATCCTGAGAAAAAGAACTGATAGAGATCAATTTGTACGCTGGCGCTTCCCTGTGAGCCTGGTGATCTAAGCCTTCAACCTCTGGTTTTCTTCCATATGCCTGATGGCAACTTCCTTCCAATCATCTGAAGCAGGAAGTGAGTAATCAACACCTATTTGAGGCGTAGGGGGAAATAAATCCCCTTGCCTCTCCATAGACTCCACTGCTCGACTCTCAAGGATCTCGATCAAATTGTCTTTCTCCTTCAGGTCTGCTTTGTAGGAACTCTCTGAAGTCTGGAACTTGTTCTTCCAAGCATCCCTTTCCTGTTGCATCCTAACCAAAGCAAGTTGCAACTCTTCTAGATCATCTAACAAAGGAGAAGTGGTCTTCACAAATAGATCAGGCATGGGTATCTCCCGAGTATACGACATCTTCAACTGAATGGCTCTCGATCGGACCCACTGAAGATATGGCTCCAAAGAAACAACACCCCTAGGCCCCAAATCCTTCCTACTCTTCTTATGAATGTGACGCCAGGCCTTCATAATATGCTCCCTAGATTCCCTGTGGTCTTCTCCTTCCTTCAGAAAGAAACTACTCAAATGAATACTGTTTGGTTTATCCCTCATCGGATAACCAAGCTGTCGTCGTGCAAGAATAAGGTTATAGTTAATTCCTCCTTTTGTACCAATAGGAGGTACATTGGGGAAACTACCACAACTGTCAATAATCTCTATATCCTGGTAAGCTCGATGATACCAATCAATATCTGAGTGAGTAAGTGCCATGATCTTAGGAGCCCAACGAGGTTCCTTCTTGACATCCCAAAAAGCATCAAACTGGGGCATATGAGAGACGAACCACCGATACAACAAAGGTGTGCAACAGATAATCATTCCCCCATGATAGGAACTCCGAAGATGAACAGAGTAATAAGCATCACCCAATAGTGTAGGAAACGGGTTTCCAATCATGAAAATCCTGATGGCGTTAATGTCGACAAACTTGTCCACATTAGGAAATAAGAATAATCCATAAGCAAGTAAAGCAAAGATGGCCTCGAAAGAAACCGTACTCTTCATCCTGGAAAAGTAACGAGCTTTCTCCAATAAGAACTGAGCTGGTAATCCTCTAATCCCTCCTTTGGTAGTCATATGGGCTTCCACCTCAGACTTCCCCAAATGAATCAAAGAAGCAATCTCATGTGGTTTTGGCTCACCCTCCAAACCAGTAAAAGGAACACGATCGGTAACAGGTAAATCCAATAGATAGGAATACTCCTCCAGTGTAGGATTAATTGATAATCGGGAAAAGTAAAGTAGTGATACACCAGATCATAGAACTGGATCAAGGTCGAGAGAATACCCTCCTTCATCTTCAACTTCATAAGAGGAATAATGGATCCATACTTCTTTCGAAAGTCTGTAGAACACTCGATCTCTGGAATTAGACTGACCAACTCATCTATCTTGGGATCCTTGAAACTGTATTTCCCGGTCTTTCTCTTTCCAGAATCCATGGTTAACAATACCTGAGATATTCACAAATAGTCAACCTTTAAATCCCTTGAAATATTATTTTCTTCAAAAGATGCTTTATGAATGCATGGATGCATGATGCAACAATCACACACAATATCACACATATAGGGTTCATAGGTTCAACGTCACGAGCATGAGGTCGAAGGTACTACCCATAAGGTGTTGGTCTAAAAGGTTATCACCTACCGAACAAGGTTCTAGAGGTTCCCAGAGTCTACATCCTTCCTTCGGATATTACAAACTTCCCGATTAACTCGGTAATTAGTAATATTCTCAAGAAAGACTCGTCCGAGCGTAGTATCGCGTGATAACTATTTTCTGATTACTCCGTCATAGCTTCCGCACTACACCTAAAAGGCCAAGATGGGTTTGGTATTCTACAGTCCTCAGTTTCAGCAGGCTCCCAGGTTGAAAGCAGTACGTCTTCCCGATTACTCGGTAAACGATACTACAGTCAAAGGGGGCTCCACTGAGTGGGGAATCTCATGCCTCCTTTTTTGGGATTACTCCCTCAAAGTTAACATGACTATACTGCCCGTCCTATCTTAAAGTTTGCCCAAGTCCGGGTATAGGACTTATGAGTAATCACCAAGCACCCTGAAAACTAGGAAAATCCAGACAAACATATATACAAAATATAACACATAAACAACAATAACACATATACAGATATAAACAAAGATAGGCTCAACCCACTTAGGGATGGACCAGCAAGAGGTCAATCTTTCCCCAGTGAAGTCGCCATTTTTCTGTAGCGGTAGAAATGTTCAAGACTAAGCCATTAGATTGACTAGACTTTATACAAATCAAAAATAAAAAAAAAATCACCACCGCGCTTTATTGTTTCCAAAGGAATGGGAAAAGAGCGAATAACCCAAAAAAAGGGGGAAAGATTCAAGGTAAGGGGTTTGGTTATGCAAAGGGAAGGTATTAGCATCCTAAACATCTACGGTACTCCGCAGAAACCTCTTTGAAAAAATCTGTATATTTTGGCTATATAAAATGTGTTGTATATAAAATGGATGGTGGAGGTGAGAAAAGAAAAATATATATTTTTTATGATTTTTGCACCCGCCGCGGTTGCGAACCTTTAGTGCCTACGTACCACCTTTCATGCAATAGGGGATCAGGGTACACGTAGTTCCTCTTTTAAAAATTTGAAACACAAGTGTGTTGGTTAATTTTATGAGATAAGACATCACCATCATTGTCCGTGTGGAAAACATTCCTACTACCCGCAATCATGATAAAGGAGAACTTACATCATCTCAAAATGGAGGATATGGCTTGGATTTTAAAATCAACAATGCCTCACTCAACACCCAAGTGGAAAATATCTCTCTTCACTACATATTGTAGAAGTATAGTTGTTTGCGTCACTACAAGAATTGACAAGAGTCTAATCTTTTGATAAAAGTTTAAAGATAAAAAGCCAAAGTGGCAAAATGGTTTGAAATGAGATTGATTGACTTTTAGTCTTCTCACAAAAAGTGTCAAAGTATTATTAAATTAATTGAAGTTTATTGATGAAAATGTTTTGAAAATGCATAGACCTAAGTCCAAGTTTATTATGAAAGTATTTCAAGTTTCAAAACAAGAAGAGTTTTCAAAAGTAGGGAGAATATTTTTGAAACTAAAGAAGATGGGAGGAGTAGAAGAGGCTATCCTAAAGCATAAGGTAAAAGTTAAGGATAAGGACCATCTAACCAACAAGAAGCCAAAAACTTGACATTATGAGCCAAGATAAAATTCCCATTCTTTGGATTGAAACCAAGCAAGCAAAGAAACTAGACCTCTTCAAATGCAATAAGTCTTCACAAAAATTGGACAGAGTAACAGCTGTATACGGGTGAATTCTAGATTACAAACAAAGAGTGTGATCACAAAAACCTGCACAAAAAAAAAACAAGCAACCCAATGTCTTGAGGTAAACCTCAAGAGCTTCAGACAAAATAATTAGATAAGATCACAAGGTCTCCAAGATAGGCCAAGGTTTCTAATCCTAAGTCCAAGAAAAAGTCCCATGCTCCATAATGCCAAGGATAGTAACCAAATAGTCCAAGTACCATTAACAGTTTTTTAGGGTTTATATTGGTTATTAAGTATCTTAGGAAAAGAAAAAGAAAAGCTCAAGTGAGCAAAATAAAAATGGCAAGAAGATAAATGCTCAAATGAGCAAAGATGAAAATAGCATGAAATGGAAAATGCTAAAAAAATAAATAGTACATAAAGCATAAAAGAATAAAAGCATAGAATAAACAAGTCCATAATTAGTGATTAGTTGGATGACCATCTTGAAACTTGCATTTGGAACTCATTAGAGGATTGGTAGAACCAAATCCTCCATACAACAAGTTGCATTTGCTTTTTGTCAAGTATATCATCCATTTGGAATTCTCATAAGTACCATTTAATGATCAACGATGTTTAAGTGATCCGCGTTGACTAAAGGTGTTGTAGATCCATTAGAGGATTGGTAGAACCAAAGCCTCCACATAATGAATCTCGAGGTTATTGGATCAAAGAGATCAAACTAACATACTTGGGCTTGCAATCATAAGTTTGGGCCACGAATGATCATTTATTCGAATCGGGACAAAATTTAGCGCTATGTTAAGCAATCGTAAGTGGACTTATATAGAAGTCGCACCTATTTTGAGGCCGGTCAATAGCAATCTATGCATCATTTGTTTTTAGACATGATATAGAGATCATGCTCCAACAACATTTAGTGCAATGAGAAGGAGATGAGATGAAGAGGATTAGGGCAAAAGATAAACCACTTTTAAATTAAAAATTTAATCAAAGTATTATTAAAATCATCCATCCATTTTTTGTGGAGTTAAACTCAACACTATGGATCCAATGATGTTAACAAAGTAATGATCAAAAAATCAACCCAAGACAACCAGAAAATAATCACAAAATAATAATGTAATTAATATATACATTAAAAGGTTTAAAAATGTTTTAAAAAAATGGAAAATGATGAGGAAAATATCAATTATGTTCAAATTAATCAAGAAATGAAAAATAAGACCATAGAAAAATCAGAAAAGAGGCCAAGTAATTTTACAAAAATTTTGGGAATTTTTAAAGTCAGAAACTATTTTTAAAAATTAAAATAAATGGGTAAAATAAAAAAAAATAGTAAAAAATAGTAAATTCAGAAAATAAAATAAAATAAGGTCACCAATATTTGTCAAAATATCATTGGATCATTCCATAATTTTTTCAGAATTTAAAAATGTATAAAAGTATTTTTAAACATTTTAAACAAATCAAATAAGTGTAAAATTCATAAAAAATACCAAAACACAAAATTAAATAGTGAAAAAATAAAAATCAGAAAGAGAATAATCAAAAATATTTTTCATAATTTTTTTAGATTTTTTGGACTAAAAATGAATTTTCTATGATTTTTTGAAATTTAAAACAATTAAAATATAAAAATCAGAAAAAGAAAATAAAAGTAAAAGATGTGGACCATTAGATGAGAGTCAAAACGCGTTAGTAATCAAATCCAAGGGATCTGGCACATTGTGCATATCATGGTCTTTAATGAATAATGTACAGAATCAATAATAAAATCAGAATTTAAAAAATACAGATGGCGTGCCTTCATTAGTTAGAAGATGACACGTTGGTCATCTTCAACCTCCAGCCATCACGAATTGCAGGTCTCTCAAAATGTAAAATCAGAAGCTCAGACCTATGCCATTCACTTTGTCTCTTCAAGACGAAGACAACCATACCCTCGCACCCAATTTATATAAATTATAGCTCAAGAAATTTGGAAAGAAAGTTTTGAAAAGGGATTTGAGAATTCATGGTCAAAACGAGTTTCCATATGAAAGTAAGTGTTGCGACTAGAACCAGGGCAATGAGAGCATCACAGTGATATCAAAGTTTCGAAAAATTGATGAAGGAATCTACCTGTTGAAGTTGAGTTGCAGAGCTCTGAAACTGGACTTTTATGGAGCAATATAGGGCACGATTCTTGAATGTAATTATATGGTTAGCTTCTGGGAAGATCAAGGAAGGTGAATTGAGGGGAAAAACGGATTGAAAAAAGCTTGAGAATTAAATTCGAAGTTGTTGAATTCTGGGTTGTGAAGCAAGTTTGGCAGGGTGATTCTGGCTATCTAAGCTTAGGAAATTGAATGGGGGATGACCCTCTATTTATAGGGAAGCAAATGGGATCAAAAGAAATAGCAAACGATGTGTTTTGGAGGGAATTCGTGTGGGTTTGCATCATGAAGAAAGTGTGACTCAAACTTGATTAAAACTCAGCCAAATCGTGCGTTTCATGATGCTAATCACTTATGGTAAGTTGCTAAACATGATTAGAAAGAAAAACGCGTGGAAATCTTATGATTAGAAGCCAAAACAAAGATTTCAAAATTCTGACTTTGTGCAAAATTCACTTTCAAACTACCAAATTCAAATCCATGGCATTTCCACCTCAAGGGGTCTTAGGGCATAATTCTTGATGCTTTGGAAAGATGAGGTTACAAGCTTTGAAATGGAAAAGGAATGGAATCAAATGGATGCTTGAGCTGAAAGTTACATGGAGTCAAAGTTGAAGAAAAAGAGTTGACTTTCCATACAGAAATATTTCAAATTCTTCTTTAAAAATGACCTATAATCCTTTGCATCCAAACATGGCCTTACACTTAGAATTTGCTCTTAACCAAAAAAGATGGAATGAAGTAGATCTCTTGAATGACAGTTTGCAATTTTAACCACTCAAAATATCCAAAAATTGAGCAAGTTATGACTTTTTGAAGTTGGCCAAAAATCATGAAATGACCTATAATCTTTTTCATTCTTGAGGCAACATCCATCCATTTTCTTACTTTGCACATAAAAGAAGGCATGAAGTACACACCCTTAAGATCATCATCAAAAAAGAATGGGCTCAAGGTGATAAAAATTGACCAAGTTATGACCACTTGAAGTCACATATGGAAAATTGGGGATTCATCTGGATGACTTGTAATCTTCCTTCTTCACCAAGTTCCTTCCACATGAAAACTCTTTGGAACTTTTGAAGTGATTTGTTGATAACTCTTTGAATAGAAGGATGTATTTGGATTCATTTAAAAATACCAAAATATGAGCAAGATATGCTCCTCTGAAGTCCAAAACCCCAACCTCTAGATCAAGAGAATGCTTTGAGGAACTTTGCCAAGATTGAACAAACTTTTTGTGCCAATATTTTTCCTTTATGAATAGAAATTGTCGAGGATGATGATGAGGAATCATGGCCACCAAAAACACTTCCATACAAATTCTTTCAAAATAACTTCAATGGTGAGTTTTGAATTTCTCAAGCTATTGACTAGGGCATGGAAATAAACTCATGAACCCATGAAGCAACTTGCTAAACCTCATTGCCTTTACCTACATTATTAACAATTAAGACAAACCAATATTGTATTTTATTAATTAGAGAGAAAATCAAAGCAAAATATCCATTATCACAAAATAAAACAAGTCAAAGTGCTTGGTAACTCCTCAAAAGAGCAAGGCTAAAGATAGGGAGAAGAACCAAAAACCCTAATGTGATCTTGTTGTGATTGAAACAATATGGTATGATGAAGGAATCTTAGGGGAAAAAATTGGGGTACAACATATACCCTTGAGGCTAAGGTTGTATGCTGGTAAGTAGATTTTTCCTCCATGAAACTTG